>JAFIRS010000512.1:0-671524 GCA_018342105.1 Gonioctena quinquepunctata
TGAATGTTCACGAAAAGACATTTTTATTTTCAATGACAATCTTAAAATCACGCGTTGGTCATGAAATAGTTGACATTTGTCAAATACCGTTCAACACCTACTCTGGTGTCAAATGTCGCAAAAACATTTGATGTTTTTCCATTATGGTTTCCATGGTAACTCAGCGAGCGTTTTGGTTACTTTGCCGCTCGGCGAGCGGCAAAGTAAAAAAACGCTCGTTCCTCGGAAAAGTGCAACTTGGCGCTTTCTCTTTGAAGCGCAAACATGGTACTCTCCGCTCGGTTGTAGAAAAAATATATTTCCTACAAGTATGTGGAAAAGTGCAGTTTTCTCAATGATTTGTCGTGTGGAAAGCACTTTTCAGCTCTGGTTAGGTACAACATTTTTCCTACGAGTATAATATATTATGTGTAAAATTTTTATGAGAAAGAAAGAATACCTAATATAATCTTTATTTATTTTCAATTCAAACTAATTATGAATTATATTGAAATAAAATGTTCAATCAGTAGCATTATGCAAATATAACGCCGATCTGCTCCCAGATGTGTCATGAAAGGAATCTTGTTGAACTTTCGCTAAATTATCGACAGGTGAGGATGCTGCTTGGCGAGAAACTGATGTCGATGAGGAGCTGGAGTATTAGAGTATTTGAAGGTTTTTTTGGAATATGATCTTATTTTCGATCGAATTCTCTGTGTTCTGCCACAGACGTAGATTTCCATCCACCGTACCTTTCAATGTTGTTGGCCCCAGAGTTGGCCAACAATGTGACTGACGACCGCTGGAAACAATGAATGATGTAATTATCAGGATTTGGGAGGCCCAAGTACATAGCAATATTTGATGGCATTTTGCCAAACGTAATAATTTCCACACATTTTGTATTTTCCTGATTTGAAGAAGAGAAAAAACCGCCAGCAGGACACAGACTGGCATACTCTTTGTATAATTCTAGGTAGCGTGTTCTTTAATTTTCGGGGTCACAAACCAAACATTTTCTCATAGTTTTAGTTTTTGCGTTCGGGATGGTAATAACAAGAAAATGTTTCTTGTCTTCATTATTGTCTCACATCAATTCTTCGTGACGGCACGCACCAGCGATTCAAAAAATACCGCTAATTTAAAATATTTGCTTATGTCGATGTCTTTCTTCAATCTGACAATAAGTTTGATCATTGAGTATTTCGACCACAAGGTTGACACACAAAGATTTCTTGATGAGTGGTGAAAGAACACTATAGACGGAGAGGCAGAGCCAAAAAAAGTCTCTGAATTTATTAAGCCTGGTTTTTTCTCAGGTGATTATAATCATAATTTACAATAAAATGCTGCGGTCAGTCAAGCGGATATTAGAACAGGTGTCTCAGGTGTGCGGTCAAACATGTCGTGACCACCGACATAATAAAATCAATTTTTTAAGGCTGAAACTTTATGAACTTTTGTTTTTTTATATGTAAATCAAAATTATGATAGTCAGTCAACGTCCTATGGGGACACAGCTGGTCAGTCAGCTATAATGTACGTAGCGAGGTTTATAAGGATGCAATTCGTTCATTAAGCGTGAATTTTTTTAAGTAACTACTACTGACTATATCATTAATAAATAAAATGGTCAGTCAACCATTCCGTAGAACAACGCCCGTCAGTCAGTGAATAAGATTTTTTTTTTTTCGCTCTCTATAGATGTTACACGCGGCAACTTGTTTTTTATTTATAATTTACTTAAAATAAAATAACATTATCATAATCATTTGAAGTACGACATTTATTTTAATAAAATTAAACTTTGATAAACGCTACGAATACGCTATTTTAGATGGCAAAATACATAAAAATATTATTGAAAATTTAACCTGCGAAGCACATGAAGAGGAAAATTTTATATTTGTAAAATCGTACAAGATTTAAACATTTTAATTAGGTGCTCGGACACAGACATTCTCGTTATTATGCTAGGAAACATGGAAAATTTGTCAAGTTCGTCGAAAATTTGGATAGAAGTTGGGACTGGAAATCATACGAAGGCGTATAAGGGCCAACAACAAAATATTTTTTAAAATATTAGGAATTGTCACTTCAAAGTGACAATTGTCACTTTGAACTGACAATTGTCACTTTGAAGTGACAATTCTCACTTCGAACTGACAATTGTCACTTTGAAGTGACAATTGTCACTTCGAACTGACAATTGTCACTTCGAACTGACAATTGTCACTTTGAAGTGACAATTGTCACTTCGAACTGACAATTGTCACTTTGAAGTGACAATTGTCACTCAAAAAGGACATTTGATGCCAACTGCTAAAATAATATTGTTTTTCAGTCAATTTATGGGCATTCTATCATTTCACTTATACACTTGGAAACTTTATTCATGTTGAAAAATAACAAATTCTCTTCAGTTAATACGAAAAAAGTTATCTATTTATTACCCAAAAAAGGTGTACAAAATAATTGAGATTTCATGGAAACAAAAGTACAAATATTCAATAATTGTGCATTCTATCATTTCACTTATACCGCTTGAAAACTTCATTCAAGTTGAAAAATAACAAATTCTCTTCAGATAATACAAAAAAAGGTATCTATTTATTACCCAAAAAAGGTGTACAAAATAATTGAGATTTTATGGAAACAAAAGTACAAATATGCAATAATTGTGCATTCTATCATTGGTCCAAATTGAAACTGGAGATTCTTCTTGTGAAATCAATTTGTTATAATAAAAAAAATATATTTTATTCTTGATCGAAAATGACTTCATTTTCGATAAAAAAACTATTTCAGAAAAACCAATTGGATTCTCGTGGAAAATCTCCTATTTTGTTTAAAAAAAAGAGCACTGTGTCCGTGCGAGACATTTGAGAAAAAACTCCATTCATTTTTCGAAAGGAACTACTCTGTATACAAAATGAAATGTTCATAGGAGGCCATCAAAAATGAAACAGGTTAAAAATGGCAAATTTAAAAATTAAAAATATTGTGCATGTCGAAAACCTCAAAATCAATTGAAATTTTACATGATGGCCAGTAAGGCAACAAGTTAAAAAAAAACTATGAAGATGGCAGAATTTCGAAAACAGTTAGAATCCAATACCTATGGCTTAGGTGTAGTTCCAAGCATTTATTCGAAAATATCTAAAATCACTTTTTTTCTATATTCTCTGATCAATTTATAAATATCCTATTTTTCTTTCAAATAACTTAAGTTAAATAGAGTAAGTATTTTAATACCAATAGATGAACTATTTAATTTTTTTCGCAATTTTATTAATAGAACCATGTAAATAACACTTCAGAAACTCATTCTGAGAAAACGCCATCAAAACAACCCCGTCCAGAGTATTGCAATCCTCATACCGAAGTGACAATTGTCACTTCGAAGTGACAATTGTCAGTTCAGTTCACTTTGAAGTGACAATTCCTAATATTTAAAAAAATATTTTGTTGTTGGCCCTTATACGCCTTCGTAAAATCATCAAAGGATGATCAATGTCAGTAAAATGCATGAAAAATTGGGAAATTCTGTTTGCAATGCTCTTCCAGGACTGCACGCTTTGACTGGATGCGATTTTAACCCGGCTTTTTACAAGAAAGGTAAAAAAAGCCTCTGCAGTTGATGATGCGAAGCGAAGATTTTCAAAAAACCTTCGCTGACCTTGGACTTGCAGATGAAAGCAACCAAAATAATATATTTAATAAGGTTCAAGAATTTGTTTGCCATTTATAAGGCTTGAAAAAAATTAAATCAATCGACGAGGCAAGATTCGTTTTAATTTCGAAAAAGTATAAATGTTTTAGTACTGCAAACGATTCTTTTAAAATTAAAGTAAAGAATGTAGATGGGTCGAGTATACCACCATGCCAATCAGAATTTATGCAGCAGTTCTTAAGAGCGAGCTTCATTGCAAATATTTGGCGTAATGCTCACCGTCAAATTCCAACGGAGCTATCTCCTACTGACTACGGCTAGAAATTAGTCAATGAAAAATATGAGTTTGATTGGTTCGAATAATAATAATAATCTCTTTATTTACTCAGATTGATCTGTACAACCACAGGAGCAGGAGTACAAATGAAAAAGAGGAAAACGTCAATGTACAATATTAAAAAAATAAAACTATACTAAGATAGATAATGTCACATAGTTGTAAAATCGAAAATGGTTAAAAAAATATGTATATAAAAACATAAACAGATGTATACCACATAAATATAATAATAAATAATTCCTTCCTATATACACATATAGTATTGGATTACAGATAAAACTCATCTATAGTGTAGCAGTTCTTTGACAGGAGAAGTTGCTTCAGTCTTGATTTAAAAATATGTACATTTTCAGAATTTTTCATGTTATCGGGGAGTTTATTAAAAAGTTTGCAGCCCTGAAACTCAAAACTTCTTTGGTAAAGAGCAGTGCGATGTTGACTAGGTAATAATAAGTGGGCATTCCGGGTAGAATGATTATGATAGGCTCTGTTAGCAGGTAGTGTATTTCTATTTCGGTAGATATATGTGCAAGCTTCCATTATGTATACTCCTGCTAGCGTTAAAATTTTCAAATTCTGAAAAGTTTGTTTACAAGTATCTCTATAGCCCAACTTAGCAATGATCCTAATAGCATACTTTTGTATACAAAACACACGAGACACGGTAGAGGATGTGCCCCAGTTCAGGATACCATATCTAAGATGCGAATTGAAGTTTGCATAATAGACAGTCAATAAAATACTTTGACTACAATGGTTGGAGAGAAACCTAAGAGAATAACAGGCTTTTCTAAGTTTATTACATAAGTTGTCAATATGTGTCCTCCATTGAAGTTTGTCATCAAAGGCGATCAATTACCAGAACTTGTACAGGATGTTATTATTCAACCTTTAGAAGAAAATATAGGTATACAAATAATTTTAACAATCACAAAAATAATTTTTTTAATGAATTTATTTATTTTTTAGATTCTCAGTCTGAAACAACTGAGCTTGACGTGTCAGATCACGATAGTGAGATTAATGAGATTGAAGATTCACATGAAGAATTATTTGATGATAATTTATAAATTGTTAGAATTTTGTATCCTTTATGAAATAAATAAGTATATGAGCTAAAAATGTTTAAAAATAAATCAATGAGTTCTTACCTGTGTATATACATTGTTGTATTCGCACGAATTTTATTTCTGGGCTTTTTAGGCACAACTGCGACACGGAAGTGCCTTATTAAAATAAATGTCGTACTCCAAATGATTATGATAATGTTATTTTATTTTAAGTAAATTATAAATAAAAGACGAGCTGCCGCGTGTAACATCTATAGAGAGCGAAAAAATTTAATTTCTCATTCACTGTCTGACGAGCGTTGTTCTACGGAATGGTTGACTGACGATTTTATTTATTAATAATACAGTCAGTAGTAGTTACTAAAAAAGTTCACGCTTAGTAAACGAATTGCACCCTTATAAACCTCGCTACATACATTACAGCTGACTGACCAGCTGTGTCCCCATAGGACGTTGACTGACTATCATAATTTTGATTTACATATGAAAAAACCAAAGTTCATAAAGTTTCAGCCTTAAGAAATTGATTTTATTATGTCGGTGGTCACGACATATTTGACCGCGCACCTGAGACACCTGTTCTAATATCCGCTTGACTGACCGCAGAATTTTATTGTAAATTATGATTATAATCACCTGAGAAAAAAAACAGGCTTAATAAATTCAGAGACTTTTTTTGGCTCTGCCTCTTGGACTACTATAAATACCTCTTCTTTCAGTGATAGTGTATTTTTCTCCTTACACCACAACTCAAATGCTGCAAATTCTTTCTCGTAACACCAGCGAGACTTTTCTGGAACTAACTGGCTACTTATAGAATCGGCAGCCTCCAAGGTTTTTTATGTTCTGTGATTTTGTAACGTAAACATTCAAATTAATTTGAATGCTAACTGTATGTATTCTTTCTTTCCTTTCATTTCTAATGACTTATATGTAATTTCAGTATAGTTTCACTGTATAATTAGGTATATTATTGTAATTATTTTTATGAATTGAGCTTTGCCCGTTGGAATAATAAATAAATATATCTACAACGGGGACCGTTCGACTTTCCATTCATCCTAAGCTGTAGCCATCTTTCGGTGATATCGTGTGTCGAAGCATACTACTGTCGATACAAAACCATATAATAATTGAAGCACATATATCATCTTATTTCTGATTCGTGGAGACAGACGTATTCCCAACTATTCAAATGTTTTCATTTTACTCCGCTAAAAGTACTTCCATATGAATAAAATGCTAGGACAGGTATTAAGTGTCTCGAAAGAAGTATATTGTTAATCAATGTTCGGTATAGTGTTCGATGTGGGTTACTCCATTTTCTAAGTTTGTAGACCGCAGTAATTTTTTGGGGCGAATTGCCATATTTGCACTACATGAAAACTGATAAAAAATGCCAAAGGATCCATTAATCATTGTCAGGCAATTTGCAAACAATATATTTTATTTTCTAATCGAAAATTATATTTGAAGTGTGTTAGTATTTCAGTTGGTCCGTTTATTTTTGCCATTATATTCTTGAGCTTAGGGTATATACGCTTCAATGGTTGTGGATATAATGCGATATTTTCAAACCCTTGTCTCAACTGTCTTCAGGATCACTTCATGATAAATTCAAAATTATGTGTTGGTATGGACAGGAAAACCCTCGTCTCCGGATTACATTAAGATAGCCGTGAAATGGAAACCTGAATGAGATATCTATTTCCAAATTTTCTCATTGTTTAATGGAATCCGAAGGTAGCCCATCTTTCCTTCAAGATTTTTATTTGGTAGAAGGATTTAAAATTGGTTTAAGGAAGAGTTGCAAGAGAGATCAATTCATAGTTTAATAAAAAATTTTAAACCAAAGAAGTGATAAACCGTGGACATTCCCGATATGTTTATGATTAGCTAGTAGCCAGTATCTTGAAAAATATTGGATAATTTCGAAAAAACATAATTAAATATGCTCAAGCGATAGTCAACATTCATTTCAATCATATGCAAATTACATCCGTTCACATTATTTTGATTAAAAATTACGTAGAACCTGGGCCCATATAATATATTATATCAAAATTTTAAAAACATTGAACTTTCAATAAGACTAAAGGAAGTGTAAAGCCTATAGGGATGACAGCTCTTCACTTGTAACAGTGGATTTTATCGTCAAAGAAGTTAGCTTAGGTACATAGGGATTAATTTGAGCACTTAAATGAAACGCAAAACGGGTTACTGTAGTAGCTTTCAAAAATCATGTCGGCATCAGAAATCAATTTTAAAATGTTTGCCCACCTTGTAGGTAGGAGTAATCAATATTTCATTTACAATCTCAGAAGGAGGCGCCGCCGAAAAAAAAGATCCCAAATTGTTTTTCGGTAGAACCGATACCGAAGTTTTCGAACGGAATTTGGCGAAGAGATACGCGCGACTCAATCATTTTCTGTTGAACGTCGTCGAAGCTATGTGTCCCCGTAGATGTTTGGTAAATGTGTGAAAATGGCCATTCAATTGTTGAAGGTAGGAATTTTCGTTTTGCCTTAATCTTGAGCAGCCCCATTTGTAAACTCATTGAAGGACTGATAATAACGTAGCTAAACTTTGATTTTAGATTTGCCGGCCTTTTTTCTCAACCCTATCACAAATGTCATATTGAGAAGAGTTACGTAGGTCACGTATCCAGTTCATATTCGATTGCTAGAAACTTCCTACGGGATAGGATCCCATACACGTTGGAAAATTATTTGGGGAACAAATAAAAACCGTTATCACCTAGAGACGGGCCCCAAAGCAACAGTTGTTGCACACCATACCAGTCAACAGAAAGGGAAGGGCGGTAAAAGCCCATAAGGTTAGATCTTTCCATTTAATATCACCAAAGTGCCAGTCCTACCGGTCAATAATTTCGCTGCGAAATATCCAGACGGTCCAGTATTATAATTTTGCCTATCAATTTCCGTAACATAGTTAAGCTGAGCTTCAGCTAAAACTGTTGCAACACCCTTTATTTTGGAACCCCAGATTTCAAATTATATGATTCAAATTCAAGAAGGTGAAATCACTTTGCCGATGGACTGCTCAGATGGATACGGTTAGGCCGTGAGAAAGGTTCAATTAATGACTTTTCCTAGTTTATCAAATTGGGCCACTAAAAAAATTACACATTAATTAACTTGACTAGTTCGAGAGTTGGGCGCCAGACTTGCTAAAGACAAAAGTCAAAGATAAATAAAATTAAATAAATGTCACCTAGCTTGTTTGGAAAGGCAAATAAATATGCAAGAAATCAACTTAACAAATTTATTCCAGACTAAATTGTAAATGGACTGGACAAGATAAAAAAAACAAATGTTAATAATTATACTAGAAGAGTATTGAACTTCTCTTAAAAAATTGAAAAATTACATTAAAAAAAAAATATTTTTGACTCTGATCAAACTCTGAACATTTACAAAATATGATTCATCTAGTCGTTGGTGATACTGATATACCTTCGGAGATCTTCAAGGGATAGAGATGAAGGCAGGTTTTTCGAAGCTGGTCTCAGCGGTACTATCAGGAACTTGGTTTCAGTGGTTACGACGAAGCTGGTCGTGGGTGGTTCTATATTTGGTTTTAGACCCCCTTAGGCGTGAATTTGGTTGATCTTCACGGACCAGTGCTGAATTGGATGTGCTGTATGACCTCCCAGGGTACCAGTCCTTCTGTCTCCGTAGATGGCTTCCCTCCGTGGTATATATCATGCGAAGAACATGATAGGAATCAAAATATGTACAAAAAGGGGAGAACGAAGGATATCGTTTGAACCTCAAGTTTTATGATACAAATTCTAATCTAGAGTCAAAAGATAGATGCAAATGATAGCATACAATGAAAATCTCAGTCTATATGGAAGACTGGAAGATTACAGTGAAAGAACAAAGATAATAAATAGCAATCCAATCTGCTATTCTGGATTTAAATTTCCAAGTTAATTTTAATAATTTACAAAAATCATTAACAATGAGCAAAATTCAAAACCAAACAAACAAACCTCACCCAAAACGTTCTTTTAAAATTCAGTAAAATTTTGAAATAAAATAATCTTTGATAAGGTGTGTTTCAATAAGGTGTACCAGAAGGGTCAAAAAAATTGAATGAGTAAATGTATTCAAAAGAAATATAAAAATTTCCTTGAAATTTTACCAGAGAAAAAATATAGTATTTTAAAGCAAAATACTCTAAAGTTGCCAGAGGAAAAATATACTATTTTAAAGCAAGTGCCAAAGGAAAATATAGCGTTATAACCAAAATACTCTAGTAAGCTACAAAAAAGATAGGGTTCTCGAACCAAGATAATAGTCAGAGCAAAAGTATACTCTTCAGCTAAGATAAGAACACGTATTTCAGTGAGCACGACTCTCTTGGATAAAGATAAAGTTAACTAATTCTTTTTATAGAAGAATTTTCAAAGATAAACTGAAGAGGCAGACCTCACGTCTTTCAGTGGGCACAACTCTCTTAGATAAAGATAATTTCGAAATAGGGCGGCAATTCCCCTCTCAAATCAATAAGACAGGTAATTCTCAAAAATTTGAATGAATCTCCCGGCTCTTGGCGACAAGGTAGCAACTGGAATGAATTGACTCTGTAGCAATCGAAAATCAAACAACCCCCACTGCGAATTGAATGGAGTAATGGATATATCGAACTTATTAAACAGAAATCAAATGTATGCTCAAGGCATATATTGAATCGAGTGTTCTGAAACCAGTTAGGCCAGAGGTACAACCCTCTCCATAAGCAATTCTTTCTCAAGAGAAAAGAAAATTACTCTCATAAACATGTAGTTATGAAATAAAGAAAATTGCTTACCGGAGAGCCGTCCTATTAGTCACTGCCCAACTGTCCCAGAACAGTCGAATACACCCTTCAATCGGAATCTTTGAACAATCCACTGGTCGTGTGAGGTAAGTAAGCCCTAGTCCACTCGAAATTACCAATTACCTGGTACCTAAAAAATTAAAAAAGCGTAGGACTGATTTCCAAGAAAAAATTAGTTCCCAATACTCAGAACAGATGTTACGTCAACCACAATATGTGCTATAACTGCTTTGCCAAAATGGCCGAAATATTTATACTTAACCTTCAAAACTGACCATGCAGTATATCCAAGAATTCTAATATTACAAAAAAAGCGTATGAAAAGCGAAGAAAATGTTAATCAACTACAACATCAATTGCAAGATAAAGAGAATAAAATTACTCCACCAAATTCCAACAGTGATACTTATTCAACTCATAGATCGTACATACCAAAATCAATCCACCCAGCACACCTGCCTATCTCGACGTTCAATTCAAGAAAGAGATCGATCATTCCTTCGGTTCGAACAAATCACCAATTCTACCTGGGTTTTTTCGCAAACTATTCTTGGTTTTTCTCTATTGAAAAACACTGAAAAAAAACACGCGCTCACTCGCCACGAAAACAAAATCGATTGACACGATGTCCTGGTCATGTATTCAAAGCCGATAATGGAAGGCACATTTCAGCAGTGACTACTGACCCGTACGACCGTAAGGATAACCGGAAACATTATGAGAAATTGGTTATGTGTAAGGACGTAACGAAAAATGCATTACACTGTATTTCAGTACAAACAGAAATGTAAACCAAATATAAGCTATATATGAATATTGCAAATGAACTTTGAAACTCAAATAATTCCACTCCATCTATATTTGTATGAAAATTCATAGTAGTTAATCATTGAACCCATCATATAATTAAATTTAAAACATTTTGAATTTTCTTTCGGTTCTCAGTTCTGCCTTAAACTAAGTGGCGCCCAAATAGAAACAAAAATTCATATATTCAAATCTAGTAACATCAGGCCTATCAGGACCACGCTCGCTCCCGAACTATAAAGAGAAGCCGCCGCAATTGTGCCCTGCGACGAAAAGAAAAAGGGTTACACACTTCGTACTTCCAGTGGCTTTATTGCCAGTTGAATAAAAACTGAATTTTCAAATTATAGAGAGTTATGCGCTCCTTGCCAGAATATCCTTCAGAATAATCATTCATATCAGTGAAATAAGCATTCCAAAAACAGAGAGGGTGGGGGTGGGAAAACGAGCGATTTTCCTCTCTCAGTTCATACCCCACTATATCAAATGCATTTGTGAAAGTCCTTAAAAAAATTGTTATGAAACATACCTGCATGTTCAAATGTTCAGACATCCACTTCTGTCTCCATTCTGTTAACCAGAAAATTTAATGAGTACATTCAAAGAGATTCCTCAACAAATAACATCAGTTGGGATCTCTGGAAATACTCGGGAAAGGAAAATTGAATTATAGTCTCATAACCAAAGGCAAACGTTGAATAGTTGTACTGCAGCTTTGGCACTTTAACATTTAGTAAAATATTATAGAAGTATGCAGTGATATAACCACTTTATTAGTGGTTTGCATTTCGTCTCGAAAAGGGCACTGTTAAAATACCTGTCCAGCTAATGTCTAGTCATCTTGTTTTGTCACCCGGAATTTGGCTGGCGTTTCCTGTATTGATTTCACAATGAAACTTGCAATATGTTTGGTAGCTATCCCAATGAATATATCCAAAAAGTATGCCATTAAATGGAATTTTAGAATTTTGCGATAATAAATATAGGGTAACGATACTCGAGTAGAGTATATTTGCTCCATTCTTCAGCATTGAATGCAATACTAGTCTAGTCGAGAAGGTGAGTTTCCTGCGAAAAATGGTTTTATTTTTATTTTTTTTCTCAAAAAAAAAATTTTTGTCAGCCGAAAAAATCGAAAATTACGTCTTTCTCAGAATGACATCCCGAATCGAATGAGCCGTCCCTCAATTCTCAGTAGACTTGGAACGATTTCTCGCAGGAAATTCACTTCTCGACTATACTATACATGTACAGGGTGAGTCAGAAGTACTTTGACAAACTTCAGAAGGTGATTCCTCACAATATTCTAATATGAATCGTCCGAATAAATATATGTCCGGAATCGCTTCGTTTCCAAGTTACAGGGTGCTGAAGTTTTATTTTTATTTTCGTTTTTTTTTAAATAACTTTCGAAATACTGACCTTAATTGAACGAAAATTGGTATTGAGAGGTTTTTTGAGGTGTCGAATTCGAACTTGATGTTATTATTGCTCTTACTCGTAGGGGGCGCCACCTACACGCCTTTTTTTCAAGATTCATAACTTTTTTGAGCGTACTTCTAGCACATTTTTCAGTAAAAAATCAATTCCTCTATTATATCGACTTAAAAAAGCTACCTTTGTTACAAGTCGCTTTATAGCTTGGTTGCTTATGCAACCGTTTTCTAGATATTTGGATTTGAATGTTTCAAGTCGATTATTGGATAATCGATGCGTGTTGAAGTTATTACCATTATTCTGCCTTTTCCACAAGAATGCTTAGGAAATTAATTTTATGTTTAAGTAAGTGTTTTGGTAATTACATATTATGTGACAGTTAAACGTTTTGTTGTTTTGTTGAAGTTTCTGTAAGTTTTAAAACACTTATTTTGAAAAAATTGATTAATTGAACAATAATGCTCATTTAGCCGATATGTATTTTGTTTATGGCCTAGCGGATGGCAATGCGCGCGAAGCAAGACGTATTTACCAGGAGCGATTTCCTAATCGAGTACTGCCTTCAGCTCCAACATCTGCCAGTCTCCACTGTCGTTTGGCAGAAACAGGTAGCTTTAAGAAGGCAACTTATTGGAAGACCACGAGCAGTCCGAACCCCAGAATTGGAAGAAGCTGTTTTGAACGCTCTCGAGGAGAATCCAGAAACAAGTACAAGAATAATTGCTGAAGCTCTCAATTCTACCATATTCAAAGGGTACAAGCTCTTTTGCCACGAGACTTTCCCCAACGCATTACTATGTGTCAGTGGTATTTGAGAAAATTGGCTGGAAATCCTCAATTTTTAAGATATGTACTCTTCACGGACGAGGCAAACTTCTCCCGAAATGCTATCACAAACTTTCATGACAACCATGTTTGGGCTCTGAAAAATCCGCACGCAGTTAGTGAAAGACATTATCATTATCAATTTTCTGTAAATGTATGGGCGGCAATAGTTGATAATTACTTGATAGGTCCCTTCTTTCTTCCGTTCCGACTGAATGGTGAAACTTACAGAGACTTTTTAGAAAATGAATGGCCGGGACTACTTCAGAATGTACCATTAGAAATTCTTATCCGCTTGTGGTTTATGCATGATGGGGCTCCGGCCCATTTTAGCGTTGTAGCCAGGGAATTCTTTAACACTGTCTATCCAAATCGATGGATCGGTAGGGGTGTAGAAGAACCTAACCAGGCGTGGGCACCAAGGTCCCCAGATCTAAACACGCTAGATTTTTATTTTTGGGGACATTTGAAGTCACTAGTTTATAAAACTCCAGTAGCGAACGAGGACGATCTAAGAAACCGATTAGTAGACGCCTGTGAAACAATAAAAAACACCAATAATTTTTGAGCGGGTACGAGATTCAATGACTAGAAGACCGACTGCCTGTATCTTCGCTGAAGGTGGACACTTTGAACAATTTATTTGGTAACAATTTAGTTTCCTTCATTTTATTTTATTCTACATATTCAAAATTTCTTAAAATAAAATGTTATATTAAAACAAATACAGATTTTGCACCCTTGATACAAAAATAACGATTTCAAACTAGTAAAAATAAATAGAATAGGTGGTGCCCACTACAAAAATCCAAAAGTACTTACTCAAACGTCAAATTTATTTCCTAAGCATTCTTGTGAAAAATGCAAAATAATGGTAATAACTTCAACACGCATCGATTATCAAATAATCGACTTGAAATTTTCAAATCGAAATATCTAGAAAACGGCGGTTGCTTATAGCGACTTGTAATAGGGCTTTTTTACGTAGATATGATAGAGGAATTGATCTTTTTACTACAAAATGTGCTAAAAGTACGCTCAAAAAAGTTATAAATCTTAAAAAAAAAGACGTGTAGGTGGCGCCCCCTACGTGTAAGAGCAATAATAACATCTGGTTCGAATTCGACACCTCAAAAAACCTCTCAATACCAATTTTCGTTCAATTGAAGTCAGTATTTCGAAAGTTATTTAAAAAAAACGAAAATAAAAATAAAATTTTAACACCCTGTATCTTGGAAACGAAGCGTTTCCGGACATATATTTATTTAGACAATTCATATTAGAATATTGTGAGGAATCATTTCCTGAAGTTTGTCAGAGTACTTCCGACTCACCCTGTATGTCAGGCAATGGATGTTTTCTGTTCTTCCCTTCATTTGTTGCAAACATTATTACTCGAAAGTCCATTATACTCTTGAACTAGTAATATTAATGAACGGAGTATTTTTACGTTATGAAGAAAATGACCGTTGTCAATATGTGCAATATTTCGAGTTTTTTATATACTATATTGAACTATTTTAGTGAGAATAAAAATCACTAAAACTATTTCGAAAAAAATACTTCCATACCCTCCATTGGTGTCCCCTTGAATGTTGTGTAATGATAGAATTTATTTCTTTGTTTTCTGCTATATGCAAAATAAGTTAGGTTAAATCTCACGCGCTATAAACCCTATAGAACCTAATGCTATCTCTTCTGAATGTTTTAGATGTCAATGGAAGCTATGAATCTAATTCGCTAACTCACTTGGTTGAAATACAATCGGTGGGGTAGTGTAGTAGTAATAAAAATAAAATATTTTATTTAAATTAATTTATTTTCAGTTTTTGTTAAATTACAACTTATCATCATTATCACCATCGTCACCATAATCATCGTTGGAATCCAAATTGATAATGAGGAGCTGAATATCTTCCATATCAAACCCAATCACGCTATCCCAGTATAATTTGATTTTTTGTTCAGTATGTCGAACGGTTTCAGCCCATACACCAGTGTCATCTTTTCCACAATATCCCTATACAGAAAATTTATTATTCCCCCCAAATATTTATTCATTTCATCTATTTAGTAACAGCAATATATTTCACATAATTTCGAACTTATTGATAATATCTCTTAACAGGAAAATTCCTAAGATATTAAAAGGAAAAATATCATTCTCAGGTGACAATCACAAAAACATGTTTTTATTCCCTCCATCAAAATATTTTTAAAATCAAAACATGAAGGTTACAGTATACTCAGTCTCAATTATCCATCGTACAATTTCTTTTATGGTATGGTCTATTTCTTATAGATATTATAAATCTTTGGGCCTATGTAATAAATATGTTTTGACATAATGTATGTTCAGGATTGCACAGAAAGAGATTATCATTAGCTGCATTTCTTGTATTTACACCATGTTTTAAATCCTCCCTGTAGTATGTGTTTTTTAGCATGAATCTAATAACTGATTTTACATACAATTGATTAGGACATAACAGTTTGCTATCTATAGAGTGCTTCTCAAAAGTCCCCTCCCCCCTCTTATTTTTGGAACGATTATACATAAACAAGTGAAATTTGGAAACTGAATATTAAAGGTTGTAAACTTTCCTACTAGTGATGATAGGTGACGAAATCGTCAAAGATGACGTCACAAGGCCATTGTGACCAATAATTTTAAATGGAACCCTACGGCAAGCGACACCTCTTTTGAAAGGTATCGAAAAAACCTATTCAATGATACTAATTTTGTTTGTGTTTATGGCAGTTTTAATGGCTCATCAGTAAACATTAAAATTTAAATTCCATTCAGTATGATATTAATTACAGATTTAAGAATCAGTATCTACTTGAAAAAATTGCTCGAAGTGATCTCCATTCACTTCCTGACAGTGAAATATCCTATTTTTAAACTCATCCCGTAATTTTGCAAATGTGTCTGCGGAAACAGCCTCACATTCTGCAACAATACGTTGTTTCAAAACGTCAATATTGTCAGGTTCAGTGGCGTAAACCTTCGATTCAAGGTATTCCTACAGAAAAAAATCCAAAGGTGTGAGGTCCGGTGATCGAGCTGGCCATTCCGTTGAACCTCGTCGTCCAATCCATCTACCACGATACTCCTCATCCAAATACCGTCTTACTGCACTGTAATAGTGTGGAGGAGCACCATCCTGTTGGAAAGTTATTTCCAAATTGCCAAATTCATCTGGATTATCTTCCAAAATTTCAAGGATTAACAGCTCTAGATGAACCTCACCAGTTAAATTCACCTTCTGGGGAAATTAAACGAAACAGGTGAGGATTTGCGTCACTCCAATACCTCACATTATGTGTATTTACATTTCCATTTAGATAGAAAGTACTTTCGTCACTGAAACAAATTGTTTTGGCATAGTCTGGCTGTTGGTTGATTTTAGTTTCCATATTTTCACAAAATTCTAGTCTTTGGTCTGGGTCGTCGTCGGAGAGTTGATGAACCATTTTTAATTTGTATGGATGAAATTATTTTTTCACACCCTGTGTACTGTACTTCGACTGACTTCACAACGTGAGTTGTTGAAGAAGTAGGATTAACTATTACTTCTGCCAGTATACCAATTTTTTTCTCATCAGAAATTTGTGGTCTGCCAGAACGTTTCGCATCATTAATACTACCTGTTGTTTCAAACTTACGAAGAAGCTCCCTTAAATAAGTCCTCGAAACGGGGCGATCGGGAAACCTCTCATTAAAAATGCGTTCTGCTGCATGAATATTTTGTCCAGTTTCACCAAGAATTAGGATCGCTGCTACTTTATCACCTAAATCACGTACCATTTCGCTTCTTGAAGCATTTAAACGTTCGGCTCACAACAGTTTAACAAATTAATAAAATGTACACAAATATTAAAAGTACCAAAAGCTGCTAAAACAGTTGAACTTTCGATCAACAATACACAAATTATTAAATGTACAAAAACTTGGACAATTACAAAAACGTCGAATTAGGGAGACTAACAAAAACGTCAGCTTATTTGACAACTATCCAGAGGCGGAGCTTGAATTTGGAATTTTAGTATTAACTGATTTAATTCATCACAGCTTTGCGTTTTTTAAAAGCGAGTTGCCAAAACTGTCATAAACACAAACAAAATTAGTATCATTGAATAGGTTTTTTCGATACCTTTCAAAAGAGGTGTCGCTTGCCGTAGGGTTCCATTTAAAATTATTGGTCACAATGGCCTTGTGACGTCATCTTTGACGATTTCGTCATCTATCATCACTAGTAGGGAAGTTTACAACCTTTAATATTCAGTTTCCAAATTTCACTTGTTTATGTATAATCGTTCCAAAAATAAGAGGGGGGGAGGGGACTTTTGAGAAGCACTGTAGAAATAGAGCCAACAGTCTAATAAAATTTACTAAAAACCAATATTACCAACAAAAACTTGTCACAGTAAAGGGAAACTCCAAAAAGACTTGCCAAATAATAAATGAAATATCAAATAATACTAAACCAAAAATGAAAACCCTAGATTTACCATTAAAAGTGCAAAATGGAGAGGTTGTCTCTGACAACCATGAAAAATCTAACGTATAAATAATTTTTTCACTACCATTGGCGAACAAATGTCGGAAAACATCGAGAAGCTTGACATTGTATGTGAAGATCTCATGGAGGATATTTATATTAACAAAACACTTAAAACCAGTGACGTGCAACGAACTGATAGACAGTATATCTAAATAAAAAAATTACTGTTCAGATAAAATCAACACAAAAACAATAAAGTCTTTACATTCACATATTATCAAACCATTGGAACATCTGATAAACCATTGTTACACTGAAGTTAAAATACCAAAGCAATGGAAACAGGTCATTATCACACCAGTACATAAGTCAGGTGATCGAGGAGAACCTGGCAATTATAGGCCAATCTCTGTGATAAATAGTTTTGCAAAAATCTTTGAGCATACTATCAAGAAAAGACTTATCAATTTTTTCGATACGAATGAAGTGTTAACAGATAGACAATTCGGCTTTATAAAAAATTCAAATACGGAAAAAGCGGTACTAGATTTTGTGAGAAGCGGTGTGGGGCACTGGACAGATCGGATAAATGCATAGCCATTTTCCTTGATCTTGCCAAGGCCTTTGACACCGTTTCGCACCAAATTCCTTCGAATAAATTATATCGTTATGGAATTCGGGGACTGGTACTTAACTTATTGCGAGACTATTTATCACAGAGAACACAAAGATAAAGATAAACGACGAACTAAGTGACACATCAATAGTTACGGTAGGTGTACCTCAGGGTACCATATTAGGGCCCATCCTATTCTTGGTATATATAAACAGTATTAGCAAAATCAAAAACTTTTTGGGCCATATTATATCTTACGCTGATGATACTGTCATCATTTTCTCAAGTAAATCATGGCAGGGAGTCTACAAAAAACCAGAAAATGAAATGGGAAAAATAAAAGCATGGCTCGACTATAATTTTATTAGCCTAAACGTCGATAAAACAAAATTTATGACCATCACACTGACAAACAGCGACCAACCAAATGAAAATTTTCTAAAGATACATACAATAAACTGCTCTCAAAATATCTGCCAATGTCCTGCGATTGAAAAAACAAATAAACTAAAATATCTAGGAGTTATAGTGGATCAACATTTACGATGGGATGAACACACGCTATGCATGACCAAGAGGCTAAGACAACTCATCCATAAATAGTATTCCCTAAGAGATATCCTATCTCGTAGAAACATGCTCACTTTATAATTTGCAGAGTCAGTTCTCAGGCAGAGTCAGTTCTCAAGTATTGAATAATAGCATAGGGAGGAACTTTTGAAAAAAAATTAGGAAGCTTACAAACAACGCAAAACACTAGACTAAAAATAATTTATAAAAAGGCCCGATTATTTTCTACAAAAAAGTTCTATGAGGAACTCAAATTAGTTTAATATGGATATTTCACAATGAAGCTAACTATCTGAGGATAACTATTGAGAAAGAAACCAGATCTGTTATAAAAGGGTCTATTCACATGCCATTATTTAAAAAAAGTCATTCACAGAGATTTGTACATTATTTTGGTCCAAAACTCTTCAACCTACTACCATCTGAGTCCCGGAATATCACAAACATTAACAAATACAAAATAACCATGAAATCATTTGTACGACACAATCAACCGTTATTCGAAAATTTATATTGAACATACACTTTTCAAACCTCTATTCTCCAGAATCACCAAATAGACGCTAATTGACATTAAAAAGACCATAAATAGTATTATACTAGTATGGCTATTATATACAGTGAATTACAAAAAGTTTGCACCAGAATGCAACCTTTTTTTATTATCCATTTGTCAGAACATATTATTTCTGATAAAAATTGGTGCATTGTGGAAATCTTGCGTTTGAGTTGTCAAAATTCTAAATTTTCAAACGTTGTACAGGGAAGAACAAAAAATGAGAATTTTGAACAGGAGTAAACTACCCTTATTTTCGACATTTTCGAAAAAGTTTATATAGAAAAGTTGTTCAGAATTAGATAATATATTCATATTTGTAATCACAGCTACCTACGCAACAACAACAAAACAATTTCTTATGTTTTTAGCCTCATACACATCAGGCAACTCCCTCATAGATAGAGGATTTAATTACCAATTCAACGTACTACTTTCTTTTTGTTCAAAACTAAGAACGATCAATTATTGAATTTGTGCAATATTTTATACAATGCCTACAAATTCCAATGAGTTATCCGTTTAGGTTTGATGAAATGAAAGGTAGCCGTGGAATCATGGAAAACAGTAGGTGATCAATGTCATGTCAAAAGTGAAATACCAATTTTACTTGTCATCTCGTTTCGCTTGTGAAAAGTTTTTTTTAAATGTCAATGCTAGTATGCTATTCGCTGTTCGTACACGGACCCATCGCGGACCTATTTCAGGAAATGATGCTAAGGATAGAACCAGCTGATCAGAACCACATCCACTTCATCATCAGTGAAGAAACGGAAATAATGTTTTAGCATATGTTCATTTTTCTCCATCTGCCTCAGTGCGAGAATTGGAAATTGAATGTGGGATCAGCAGGGAAAGTGCCAGAAAAGTATTGAAAAAAAATTAAATAGCGCTCCTATAAATACAGTTTACATCAGCATCTATATGAAAATGACGCAGAACGGAAACTAACTTAGTGTCATTGCCTTTTGCGTCATCATGATTTAAATAATGGTTTTGTGTCGAAGGTACTGTTTACAGATGAGCCTAGGTTTACGGATAATGTTATGTTCAATAGGAATAATACAAGGTCTCACGAAAATCCTAGGTTGCTGAGAGAAGATAATTTTCATGAAAGATTTGGATTCAACGTCTGGGTAGGAATCATAGGGACAAGAATCATTGGACCAATTCTTTTCGGCGGGTCTTTGACGGGCCAAAGAAATCTACAATTCTTAGAGAACGATATTTAAAATAATAACGATTTACCTGAGAACATCAGGGAAAATATGTTTTTTCAGCAGGATGGTGCAGGACCACATAATGCTTATATTGTTCGGCAATATCTTAGTGATACCTATGGGCAGAGATGGATTGGAACAAGTGGTCCAATCAGATGGCCAGCCAGATCGCCCGATTTAACCCATATTGATTTTTATTTATGGAGTCACATAACATCCAAAGTATTTTTTTTTTTGTTTCTGCCTCCTACCTAGATGCTTGTTGATTATCGTTTGAATTTCCTTCACTTTTTTTGACAGATTGAATACATTTTTGTTATTAACTTACTTAGCTTTCCTCCCATCATATTTCAACAGTTTTTATCATTCAAATTATATCAAGTGTGTTTGAAATCATCATGCACCAATGCAGCAATCAAATATCAGCATTCATACATCTAGCCCTAGTCAACTTGTCACACTGTCCAACGGATTATGCAAACTCCACAATGAAACAATCGCATATCAAGTTGCATTAGCGGTCACAGTATCCGGGCACCTTAGCGGTCGTAAACAGAGGCGTCAACTATCAAGAGAGTATGAATGGTTGAGTATCTCAGGAACGGCTACTCCCATCGAGTAGCTATCATTTACCCATGATTGCATCGAGCTCACAACGCCAGCTTAGATGTAATAGGTCCTCGTAGACCGACTAACGAATCCTTAGAGGCGATGTAGGAGATAGTCGAGGTTCTTCGCACCTTCAATGAGAAATTACACGGGGGTGGTGATACTCGACAAGGGATTATATACATTAGGATTGAATTATAATATTTCTATGTAATAAAATTCAGGTTTCATGTATCTGAATATGAAAACGGATCGTAATGTCGCAGAAGTCATACGTGTTTGGGGAAAAATTGAGCCGAGCGAGTTTAAAAAAACAATTAGGTGGGATTAGGACGAATGGATTATGTAACGGTTTATACTGGTGTCTTTTAGATTTCATAAACTTTCTGATTTCAAAAAGTTCTATAGAGTTTTGGGGGATGAAAATCAATCAGAATATCTCATGAGGCTATATACAGGATGTTACCAAATAAGTGCGAAAGTTTTCAGGGGGTGATTCCTTGTGGAAAATCAAAGGGGGGTATTTCATGTAAATAAAAGCTCTCAGGCCTTTCCTTGGAAAGTTACACGCTTCCAAAAATAAGAAAAAAAAATATTGTTTTCTTGAAATTGCTGAAGAGTTGAAGAAATTGCATTTTGTGGACATGTTCTACCAATGAAAAGGCTACTTATGAATATTTTATTTTTATTTTGTTGTGATCTTTTAAAGGGGTGAAACACGCAACCCCTATTCCATTTTTTACCAGAACTTTTTAACGAATCAAAACTTCTCAATTCGAAAATATGTTTTGAAAAAAACGATTCATTGCAAAACTCTCTTTTAACTCTTGTGTTGTGTCTGTGAAAGCAATAGTTTCGTTTGCTTGAAGGTTGTAGACGATGTGATAACTTGATTACTATCGTTTCGGACGTCTTAATGTATTTAAAAGGTTTTCACGACGTTTCGAATGCTTGTATCTGCAATCGTCTTCAGGTGAATACTGACAAGTTTAGGTGCTACTTACCAATTTATATGACTGTCGGCTCAATGATGCGTGCAATTCCGCCATGTGCAGCGGTGCGTGTAATTTCGCGCGGTGTGGTGGTGCGTGAAGTTTCGCGCCTCTGCAGCCCGCCAGAAAGAGCAATCAGGGGTTTCCATACGTTCTTGATCTGAACGCTTGGTTGACTGAAGGCGTTATTGGCTTCGATGTAGGCGGCCTCTTTGAACTTTCGTTTGAACCAATGCTCCTCTCTATGTAGAACACTTGCGTCGTCCCATAGAACTCGATGGTGCTCAGTCCAGGCGTGATCAGTGATTCCCGATTTTGATGTTTCTCCACGTTGAGTCCATTTCTTGTGCTCATCCAATCTTACCGATAACGGTCTCTTTGTCTCTCCAATGTAGGAATCTCCGCATTCACATGGAACTTCATAAATGCAATTCTTACTGATTTCATTTCTGTTGTCAGGTTTGGTCTTGGTCAGGAAACTCCGTAAAGTACTGCCGGATTGGAAGCAGCTCTTGATGTTGAACTTGTTTCCGATCCTCCTGATCTTCTCGGAGACACCTCTGATGTACGGAAGGCAGATCACTGTGCTTTGTTGTTGCTCTTCAGATGTCTTCGTTCTCCGGAGTTGTTTCAATACTTCTTCTAGGAGTTTCTTGGGATATCCATTCCGGTGGAGGTCCTCTCTGATGTGGTTTAATTCGGCATCTAGTGACTCCACGTCGTTGCATACGTGCGTCGCTCTCTCCACCAATGTTCTCACGATCCCTCTCTTCGTCGAACTCGGATGGTTGGAGCTGTAACTGAGGTACTGCCCCGTATGTGTCTTCTTTCTGTAGACGGAGGTGCGAATTTCATTGTCTATTCTCTCAACGTTCACATCTATTCTCTCATCTCCATCGTGATCTTGATCGAATCCCTGATTCTGTTAATTCCTGAGAAGAAATCCTGGAGATGTTCGTCTCCGTGATTCCATACAATGAAGGTGTCATCCACGTACCTCAACCACAGCTTTGGTTTGTATTCTGCCTCCCGTATAGCCAATTCCTCGAACCACTCCATATATATGTTGGCGATGATTGGAGAAATGGCAAGGAGGCTCGAAACTTCACGCACCACCACACCGCGCGAAATTACACGCACCGCTGCACATGGCGGAATTGCCCGCATCATTGAGCCGACAGTCATATAAATTGGTAAGTAACACCTAAACTTGTCAGTATTCACCTGAAGACGATTGCAGATACAAGCATTCGAAACGTCGGGAAAACCTTTTAAATTCATTAAGACGATGGACGTTCGAAACGATAGTAATCAATAGTTTTGTGATAAAGAAATAAAATATAACATTGGGCATGAACGGATCTTCTGTAAATGGAATCGAAAAAATCTAGTAGAAAGCTGTCACTTTTTTTTTTATTCTGAGAAAGGAGTAAGTTGCATGTAACATTTCCATAATAACTCATATCTACATTTTATTCACATTATTGGTCTGGAATTAGATTGCGTCATTTAAGTGCAGGTCGTTTAGAAAGTTCAGAAGGTTAGAGATATCACAGCGGTCTCTTAGAAGGGATTTCTGGTTCCAGGCTGTATTTCCGTCTTGTTTCGTCGTACCTAGAATGTGTTTGACACTAACCGGCACTAGACATAAGTCGCAAGTTTTCACTGGTTCCCTTTTGAAGATGTGGTCATGGGTATATCTTGTGTGGCCCATTCGTAGTCGTGACAGGATGACTTGGTGTCTTCTTTCCTGGGGAGATGTGCTCCATGGTTTCACTGATTTTTTTATTTCGTTGAGTTTGGTAAATTTTTGTTGCCACTCATTTTGCCATTGTTCCCATATCAGGTATTCAATGTAGCTCTTTGTGTCCCTTCTCTGAATTTGTTGGGTTGTAGGTTCCGTCCTTTCGCTTGCAGCTTCACGGGCCGCCGTATCTGCCGTTTCTGGGGATCCCGATATGCGAGGGTACCCATACTAATTTTATTTCATTATTGGGGTTGTTCGTGTGGTGATATATTTTTTCTTTTATGGCCATGGGGTTAGGATTGCTGCAATATACTTGACTGAGTGAGTCGGTAATGAGAGTTGCCTTTTGTATTCCATGGCTTGTGATGTATTCGACGGCTTGAAGGATGGCAAATATTTCACCACTGTACACACTGGTGCTTGGTGGTAGGGGGTATCTTTTTATTTCTTCCTGAAAGACGAAAGCTGCCCCTACCTCGTCTTCTGATTTGGATGCGTCGGTGTAGAAATTGGAGTGTTCTGGGTATCGGAAAAGGAGGGCCTGAAAAGCTTGAACTATCAATTTGGGAGGGGTTTCTGTTTTGTGGAAATGACATAGGGATGTGTCTTTATGCAGTTTGGGTACTGTCATGTTTTGTTTGCACAACTTGTGACTTCAATCGTGGTATTTTGAATTCGAAAAATCTAGTAGGTGGCTGTCAAGTCGCTTTGATTTCTATGTGGTAGTTGAAAGTTCAATTGTGTCTTTTGAATCTTCAATATGAATAATTACACTAACGCTGAAATGCTGGATATGCATTTTATGTGTGGTCGTGCCAATGGAAATTATTTGGGAGCTATACGGCGCTATGCAGAGATGTATCTTCAGCGCGTGATACCTCATCACACAATTTTTGCATATACTTTTCAATGTTATGGAGCTTACATTTCTAGGTTATGTGGGCAGGGACTTTTCGAAAACGAACAACTGATTGTGGCCTCGTCCACGAGTAATATGAACGGTGGCACTAGAAGAAGAGGTTCTCAATATGATTGAAGATTGTCCGGAATTAAGTGCAAGACAAATTGCTAACCCACTTAATGTTAGCATTAAACTAATCTGGAAAATTTTTAAGGATCACCAATTGTGTCCTTACCATATTCAACGAGTCCAGGCACTTTTGCCTCGAGATTTTCCCCATCGAGTAGACTTTTGTCAATGGAGTCTTCAAATGATTACCCATTATGCTCAATTTTTGGAAAACGTAATGTTCACTGACGAATCCAACTCTTCAAGGCAAGGGATTACGAATTTTCATAACAATCATCAATGGGCCGAAGATAACCCACATGCAATTCAAGAAGGTCGGAATCAATATGATTTTTCACTCAACGTGTGGGTCGGAATTATTGGCGAAAATATTATTGGACCGTATTTTCTATCGTTAAGGCTAACTGGTGCAACCTATACAAATTTTCTCCAGGAGCAGCTTTTCCATTTTTCTTGAAAATGTTCCACTAGCTATTCGACCACGAATGTGGTTTATTCACGATGGTGCGCCTGTCCATTTCTGCATAACTGCTCGTCAGTACTTGGACGACGTGTATCCAAATCGTTGGATAGGCAGAGCAGGATCTCAACCTTGACCTCACAGATCTCCAGGCTTTAAACCCCTTGGACTTTTGCATCTAGGGTCACCTGAAGTCCTTGGTTTATACGACCCCCATTGAATGTGTGAATGATTTGAGGAATCTCATCATTGCAGCCTGCGAGACAATCCAAAACACACCAAGAATATTTCAACGTTTGCGCCAGTCTATGAGACGAAGACTTGATTCCTGTCTAATGGTTGGAGGTGGTCATTTCGAGCAGTTTTTATAACTCTGTTCCGTTTGATCTTGTTGCCTTTTTCTTTGTTGTAATACACATAATTTTGTTTGTATGTTTAATTTGATATTATATTTAAACAAAACATGGTACTGGTACATGCCTACATTAAAAGTTGAAACAAGCGGAATAATTTTGAAATACTACGATTTTAGTCACAAGTTGTGCAAACAAAACATGACAGCCACGTGACAGCCACCTAAGAGTGGTTTCGGATCCCACTATGAAAGGTAAGGTCCCCGTGATTTTAACTCGTACAAGTTTTCATTAACTTCTGAGGGTTGTTCAAACAACTAAGAAAGCGGTAAAAAACAAACAATTTTACTAGATTTTTCCGATTTCATTTACAATGTTGCATTTTTTTTTTATTAGAAAACTATTGCTTTTACGGACACAACATAAGAGTCAAAATAGTTTTGCAATGAATCGTCCTTTTGAACACATATGTAATAATTTTATAGTAACCATAAATAATTATAATGTTCCGAATGTTAATTAAACTAACATAGTAGTAAATAGAACGAATTATATCCTATATGATCATCAAAGTTGTGAAACATATATACTCTATAATTTTGTAAAATCGTTCGAAATAAAATTGTTAAAAAAATCTAAAGATGCAATAATATACAGGCTATCCTATTTGGAGGAATGAAGTACACTGTCATAACTAGTTTTTAGATATCTCTGTATACATGAAACAAACAACAAAAAACGACAACTAAAATAAAAAATCGACGTGTTTAACCATCATTTACAATACCTAATAATAATGAAGATATTAAAAGTAGTCCAGACTTTTTTTTTGACACACTGTATATGATGGCCGTAGGTAAAGTATAGTACGTATTGCGTGTTGTAAAGCAATTACGCACTCGCCGCTACGCGGTAATTTTTCCATTTTTGCGTAATATGCTTTTTACAATACTTGATACGTAATATATTACATACTTACTTACTTTCACCTGTCACGATGTGTGTAATCAAATCCTACAAGTTAAATTTGATCCACTTCTAGTTTTCCGATCAACGTGAAATTTGGCAGGTGATCATAGTTCCCGTGACAATGCATGTTAGATAAAAAACAAAATGGCGGCTCCAATATGGCGGACGAGATTTGTTTTAATGATCCCATTTAATACCAAATTGTTATGTGGGGGTTCTCGTGTTCGGAGATTATGAATTTTTTGTCAGAATTCACAAATTCAAGATGGCGGCTCCAATATGGTGGACAAGTTTTGTAATTATGGTCCGACTTGATTCAAAATTGGTATATGGGGGTTTTCGGGGTCGAAGATTATGAATTTTTTGTAAAAATTCATAAAATCAAAATGGCGACTCTAAGATGGTTGACGAGCTCTGTGATTATGGTCCGATTGTATTCAAAATTGGTATGTGGGGATTTTTGGGATCGGAGTTCAGGAATTCATGGTCAAGATTCATAAATTCAAAATGGCGGCTCCAAAATGGTGGACGAGTTTTATGATTATGGACTGTTTCTATTCAAAATTGGTATGTCGGGGTTTTTGGGGTCGGAGATTAGGAATTTAGTCGAAGATTATTGATTTTTAGTCAAAATTCATGAATTGAACATTACAGCTCCAAAATGGCGGACGAGTTAATCTTTAGATGGTCTCTTCGTTGAAGAACTAGATAGCTCAGAACTTACAGGAAGAAAGCCCTATAATGACGATGCTTCAACAAAAATGCATAGATTAAGAGAAGACGTACTTTCCAAAAAGCACAAAATAAAATAACAAATAAAAAATATTTTCAAAGGCAAGCTTTTATTCAAATGCGCTGAAAAACTGAAAGTAAAAACTAATTGCTTTGGATGTTTGACGTAGGTTATCCCGTGAGTTGTAGATTCAAAAGCTTGTCGCTTTTGTATTCGAACTGAAAACATTGCGCGACAAGTTCTTGAATCTATAACTCACGGAATAACCTACGTCACACATCCAAAGCAAACAGTTTTTACTTTATAGCTCATTTGAATAAAAGCTTGCCTTCAAAAAGGTTTTTTATTAATTATTATTTCTATCTTCATCTGAATTTAATTTTCAACTCTCTAGTGTCTTGTAAAATTAGTCATGTAATGTCAGGGTCATTTATTCATATTACCTTAGGTACCTTGATTATATTATATGTTGCAATGCTACAACTAACAATTGTTTTATGATTATATACACCTGTAAGTTCAATAAAAAAATAAATAAGGGCGGTACCGAGAAGTCGGTTTTCTGTCGTGGGATACATTTAACGACAACACTCGACAAAATCACAAAAAAATCTTGCTTGTAGGTGGAGAGTTGGTGCGCAAAGAACTAAACTCTCTGTCTCGTCAGTATTCTCAAGTGCGCGGGAGGAAGGAGCCGAGGGGGAAACCAAACGCATAGAAAACAAAACTCATAATTTGTGGTAGCGCGGACTCTACGTACATAAGTTTTTTATTTCCGGTACAAAATTTGTAATTCATTTTTAGAGCTTTTTCCGACATCCGATTAAGCTGAAATTTGGCAGGTGTTCATAATTCCGGTGACAATGCATCATAATAATGATAATAATAATAATAAAATTTATTGAATCCATCACGATCATTAAAATGACATAGGATACGTCAGACAGCAATTAAAATTCACATACAGTCAACAGCTATACATAAAAATATAACATTGCACAGTCAGCATCTATACATAATAATTTAACAATTTCACAAGTTAGATGGAGATACATATTATTGATTAAAATACTCATCAGTACTATAAAAGCAACGATTAATCAAGTATTCATTGAGTTTCGATTTTAAATTATTTTCGATTTTAAATTATTTTCCCTATTTTTATTTCGTCAGGTGAGTTATTATAAAATTTTGCCCCCTTATAAGACGGACAATTTTCATACAGACGAGTTGAATGTTTCTGAAGTCTCATTAATTCGCCTTTTCTGGTAGGATATGCATGGAAATCACAGTTTCGATTGTAATTCTGAATCTGTTTTCTGAATAACATAGTACATTTATACATATAAATGCACGGTACGCACATAATTTTATTCTCAAAAAAGCGGGGTCTACAAGATTATCTGCAGTCTATTCTACATATAAGTCGCATAACCCTCTCCTGGGAGACAAATATTCATTTAGTTTCATGGTACAACCCCAAACAGCAATATTATAGGAAATATGGGCATATACAAGAACATTTAATAGTTGGGCTCTATTGAAATTGGACCTCAATTGTCTAATTGCGTAGAACCCACTGTTAACTTTCTTACTGACATGATTTATACCCGACTCCCAGGTCATGTTACCATCGATATATGTACCAAGGAATTTGGTGTTATCTGATGATTCAATTATTTCATCACCTACTCTACCATGAAAGTTATAAAAAAAAAATTCGTCCTGTAATAAAATTGCATCAGAACAGTTTTCTATGCATTCACTACCAAAGAATTTTTATGACACCAATTTGTGAATTCGAGACTCAATATATTGAATTTTTCTTCATCATTTTTGTTAGAGAGAAAAACAAAATCGCGGCTCCAAGATGGCGGACGTGTTTGGTGATTATGGTACGATTCGATTCAACATTGGTATGTGGGGGTTTTCGGGGACGGAAATTGTGTTTTTTTCGTCAAAATCCAAAATTCCAAGATGGCGATCAAGTTTTGTGATTATAATATGATTCGATTCAAAATTGGTATGTGGGGGTTTTCGGGGTCGGAGATTAGGAATTTTTTGTAAAAATTTATGAATTCAGAATGGCGGCTCCAAAATGGTGGGGGATTTTGTGATTATGGTCCGATTCAATCCAAAATTTGTATGTGGAGGTTTTAGGAGTCGTAGATTATGAATTTTTTGTCAAAATTAATGAAATTGAAATGGCGGCTCAAGGAATTTTTGGTGCTCCAAGATGGCGTACTAGATTTAGGTTTATGGTCCAATTCGATTCAAAATTGGTATGTGGGGGTTTTCAGGGTGGGAGATTAGGAATGTTTCTTCAAAATTCATAAAATCAAAGTGGCGGCTCCAATATAGCCGATGATCTCTGTGTTTATGGTCTGATTCGATTGGTATGTCGGGGTTTTTGGGGTCGGAGGTTATGAATTTAGTCGATGATTATTAATTTTTAGTTTCTCATTGAAGGACTAGATAGCTTAGAACTTATAGGAAAAAGGCCTCATAATAACGATTCTTCAACAAAAATGCATAGATTAAGCCATACTTAAGTACTAAAAAACTCAAAATAAAATATATAATGAAAACACTTTTTCAAAGACAAGTTTTTATTCAAATGCACTAAAAAGTAAAAAGCTTGTCGCTTTTGTATTCGGACTGAAATCGTTTGAATCTATAACTCACGGAATAACCTACGTCACACATACAAAGTAATTAGTTTTTACTTTCTAGTGCATTTGATTGAAAGCTTGCCTTTTTACACGCTTTATATTAGCTTCACTTGTATGTTTGTTTGTTTGTAACCGACTCATTTGGTCGCGATTTTGACCCACTTCCAGACGTCCGAATGATTCGAAATTTGGCAGGTGTACATAATTCCGGTGACAATGCATTGAAAAATTTTGGTGTGGGAAAAAAACAAAATGGCGGCTCAAATATGGCATACGAGTTTTTATGATTATGGTCCGATTCGCTTCAAAATTGGTATCTGAGAGTTTTCGGGGTCGGAGATTAGGATTCTTTTGTAAAAATTGAAAAATTCAAGATGGCGACTTTAAAATGGCGGCCGAGTTTTGTGGTTATGGTCTGATTCTATTCAAAATTGATATGTGGGGGTTTTTGGGGTCGAATATCATGATTCTTTTATAAAAATTGAAAAATTCAAGATGGCGGCTCCAAAATGGTGGACGAGTTTTGTGATTATGGTCTGATTCTATTCAAAATTGGTATGTGATGGGTTTTGGAGTCGCATATTAGGATTTTTTGTGAAAATTAAAAAATTCAAGATGGCGGCTTCAAAATGGTGGCCGAGGTTTGTGATTATGGTCTGATTCTATTCAAAATTGGTATGTGGGGGTTTTTGGGGTCGGAGATAATGATTTTACCTAATTTGATGAGATTATTCCATTTTTTATTTGCAAAAAATATTAAAAATAATAGTTAAAAAAAACTAAAAAAACACGCTTTTCTAAATAAACCACACTAAAAAGTAAGAAATAAATAAAAGTTTAAAAGAACTGAAAAACACGCTTTTATAGAAAACCAGACTAAAAAAATAAAAAATAAGAAAAAAATTTATTTTATTTAAAAAAAAGCGTGGGGTACATGGTATCAATAATTATATAGTACTTTACACACCTAGGGCGGTAAAGTAAGAAATGTCTCAGATCACAGGTCATTGTTGGCCGAGGCGATACCATGCACCCCACGCTTTTTTTTAAATAAATTTTTTTTTTTATTATTTTCAATTTTTTTAGTCTGGTTTTCTATAAAAGCGTGTTTTTTAGTTTTTTTAAACTATTATTTATTTATTAATTATTTCAAGTTATTATGGTGGTGATGCATTAATAACAACTCTAGTAAATATAGTGATGTCCTAATGACGATTTCAATATTTTGTTATTAGTTTAAAAAAAGTGCTTCGGTCGTGCGTTAGTGGGGGGGGGGGGGCAATTGCACATATTGTCCCCCCCTGTTTTCGCGCCTGGTATGAGTAACAGTTATAGAAGAACAAAAAAATTGCTGCCAACTGAAAACACGCATTGGAAGTGCCAATTTTTCTTCCATCAGTTAGGAATTCCTTTGGCCACTCAAGATTATTTCTTCACAAGCGTAATTAATCTAATTCACATTATAATTGTTATCAAAACATATCTGAATACGATCCAGTTATCAAGTGATTTGCTTTGAATGCAAACCCAATATCCAAAGCCGTTGAATCGCGATATGAGAGAAATTGAATTACTGTTTAACCATCCCATTACGCTTTTAATTGTTCAATGCAAATCATTATAATGATATGCAATCGGCTTTATACCGTGAAAATTGGTTAGGTAAGTAGCTTCATCAACCAGAGTTAGTAATAATTGAGTTCATTGAATGTTTGTCGAATGAAGGTTCGATAGACACATCTACAATTTTCTGTCAAAGCGAGATTAGATGTAGTATTCCTGAAATCATTGATTTTATGTCATGGTATCTACGCATACGAAATTATAATTTTGGGAAAAGGTGTAATGTTATGTGAAACAGAATCTGCCAACTCAAGCAGATTCAAAATGAATACATGCTTATTCGATTGGTGAAACGGAACTTTCGTTGCATTCCATTATAATTGTACTAAGTATATTATTCTAGAAACCTAGTGGAATAATAATCTTCATTTTTTTAATAAAATCCTGTTTCTGTTAATATATTCACATTCTTTTCATGTCATGTTTCATTCGACCGATTACAGAAAATGAAAGAATTACAGTAAAACAAAAGGAAGTTATACAAGATGAGAAAATTTCGTTTGCGGACTCGTAACTTGCAAATACTTACAGGAAGTGCTGACGCGATCTTGCATATCAGTAATATTCTCGTGAATTGTATTCAAATTTATACTATTGTCACGTGGTAGAGTTGCTACCACGACTTAGTTCGAGTTTTGCTGAGAGAGTTCAAAGAAAAACGGAATAAAAAACAAAGATAACAAATTATATTGATTATAAGAGAAACAATTGTGAGGGGGGCCAATACAAAAGAAATATGGTTCACGTACATTATCAAATTCTCAATGATTAAACATTCAGGGGCGATTGTGAACTGGGTCGATTATCAGGTAATGCTCACTAATGATTATTTAATCTCGGCCGGTCAAAATTGTGTACCTGGTTTCAGGGATGTAAACTCGGCCGCCTCAATCATCATGACACTTTATTTGAGGAAGATTACTTGCCAGGTAATCTTCGTAGATTTCAGGGAATATATTTATAATTTGGAAATACCCACTCATCCCCATATAATCAACAAGTTTTGCACCCTGGATACAAATAGAAGTGTCGAGGATGATTGATAAACAGTAGCATCTTTGATTTGTTCAGTGAATCTCAGTCGTTTCCGTGTAACCGATTATGGATATACAAGTATCAGACATGAAAAGTCAGCGTGGTAATAATGTTTTATTAATAAACAACTACAATAGTATATTAAAGTATAAGTGGATAAAAAGAGCTTTAAAACACGCGCGATTTTTCGAGCACGACGGCGCAGCCGGAGTGCTCGAAATAGAGCAAGTGTTTTTAAGACCAGTTATCCACGAATACTTTACGTTATTCTTTTTTATTGGTGCACTTTGAAATCATATATACTGGTATTATTACTACAAAAAATAGAAATAAGAACTAATAATGCAAGAAGGTTGAATTCGTGATGTGACATCAGTATACCTTTCGTTGTCATGGAAATGAGAAAAACATTCATTTGCAATTTGTCAATCAATATTTGTTGTCACCAGAGCTCAAAACTGAATGATTCTAATATCGATTTTTTGAATAGTGAGGCAGAATCGCGGTTAATACCGCGAAAATCCAGTGATATATATAAAAAAAATATGAAAAGTTCATCAAATGGATGGAGGAGCACATATAAATGAACGAATTGTGAGTAATATTTCATTTGACGTTACAAGGTACTCCTGTCAGATCAATAATCAAAAATTTGTCATTTAGACTTCACGTTTCTCGATTTGTTGATGTTGTCATGGTTACCTTTAAAAAACGCGCGTTTTTTAAAGTTCGATTTAAACACGCTGAGGCGTGCTTTAAATGGGTAAAAAGGGGCACCAATAAAAAAAAAATAATATTAAAGAAGAGTTGAAAACGGGCGAGAAGAAGTGGAGGTGCAAGCAGCCAAAGTGTTCTGCTAGTGTTTACACCGTGGGCAGTGATTATACCATCTCGAGATAAAATTTTACTCACAATCATGGTGCCTTCAACATTGAAGATATTCAACGAAATATCATTACAAGCTCAGCGAAAAGAAAAGCCGGCCAAGTAAAATTTCACATACAGTTATGGTTAATGAACATACAACAGCTCTTCAGACAAAGGATGTCACCTACATAAAACGCAATATTTACAACGCTAGAAGAAAGTTAGTTCCTGTGCTTCCTAAATCGCAAAATGAAGTTCATAATGCACTAAAGACAAATACAAATTATCGCACAAATGGTGAATGATGAAGATTCTCACATACTAGTATTCAGTTGCGTTACAAATTTGGAGGATCTGTGCAAATGTAGCAAAATCTACGTAGATCGTACATTTGACTACTGCACTAAATTTTTCCTGCAACTGTTCACTATTCACGGCTGCCTAAATGGACATTATATACCGCTTGTGTTTTATGTGCTTCCGGACAAATGTACTGAAACGTATGTAAAGTGCTTTGAATACGTGAAGAAGTGCTGCAGCGACTTTTCGTTCCCTTTTTCCCCAAGGAAGTCGTCGTCGATTTCTAAAAGGCTATCCACAATGCAGCTTGTACTGTCTGGCCGCAAGTCAATCTAATAGGATGTAGATTTCATCTATCACAATCTGGTGGCGTAAGATTCAAGTAGTTGGTCTTGCCATATACAGAAATAAAGCAGAAGGGGGAAAATGGTTAGGATACTGTTTCGGACTTATGTTTGTTGACCCTGAGGAAGTAGGAGACGCATTTGCTTTTTTGTTAGCTGCAATTCAGCCTCAAGAAATAAAAATTCAAACGTTTGCGGACTATTTAGTGGACAATTATGTGGCAGATTGTGCAATCTATCCTCCAGATGTATGGGCGTCTAAAACGTCCGATAGAAGCACTAATTCCTGTGAATCATTCGATTCACATTTAAAAAACTATCTTAACGCGCCTCATCCTTCGATATTTGTTTTTGTAAAACTTCAAAGTATGGACAAGCCAATTCGGAAGTATTTAGACCGTATTATTAATGACTACAACGCTAAGAAAATAACTATGTTGCATTTTTTTAAACTTGCTTCACATTATTACAATAAATAAGTTCTAAATAATAATTCGTGATAATATATGTATTTTCGTTTGTATGTTACTTATTTTTATTTCAATATGTGTTATTGTTAAGTGGAATTGTATATTATCAATTTATCAATAACTGTATTATCTATTATTTGTATATATTTTGTGTACGTATATAACGTTAATATATGCCTTTTTGGAATATAAGTAATATAACCTTCAAAACGTGTTTTTATTTCCTTGCCAAAGTGTGACATTATAATGTTGAAACATAGGTTACATGGTAGACCCGTACTGTTCTTAGAACTGAGGTTTGGTATCATCAGTTTTACGATCGGCCGAGATTACATACCGTATTTTGGGGCGTCTTTTAATTGAGAAGATTATAAATCCTTGAGCGGCCGAGTTTACATCTGCCCACATTCAGAGTGTCCAAAGTGGACACCATGTTGCCACACGCCAACCGTTCCGAGAACCGTCCTCTAGCCGGACCCAAATCAATCTTTCCGGTGGTATGTGGATTTTTGTTTACAATCGTGATTGTTTGAATAAACTCAGTGTTATGAAACGTATAATGGGGAACAGTGCACAATTAACAAATATCTAAATTGGAACAAAAGTTGATGATAATAATAATGGTAAAATATTGACTCTGGTTTAAACTATGCCTTTCGTGACAGTATAAGGATATCAACGACATGTTTGTTCCATTTCTAAAATTAATTCTGTGCCAGTTTATTTATAATATTAACTTAACTGTTATTATTTCCTTCTTTTTGATTCGTGACCTACTTTTTCAAAGAGATATATGAAGTATAATTTGAATTGATATCGATTTGAAATACGAACATTTCAAATATGTCTTGCTGATTTGGAGTCCGATAAGATATTTCCTAGTTTTTCAGTATTTTTTATGTCAGAAATATGATCTGATTTTTGTAAATATTTGTCTGAGAGGCAAAATTGAAAGATACACGAATGGGATATTCTTCTTGAACGATCTTCTCCTCGGAATCATCATCTGAAATTCAATCAAGAAACCTTCCGAATGAAAAAAGTCCAGTCTAGTCACCCACATAAATCTAGTTCGAATTTGACTAAAATGTCTTTTATTCTGTTTGAACTCTTACATGAATTCACGCGCAGTTCTTGACCTCCATCCAGTGCATCCATTTTGAGTCGATTTTCATTGGTATTCATTTTACAAGCTTTATATTAACTTCACATTTGTTCGTTGTGTGTTTTGTTCACATTTGTTCGTTGTTTCGTTCACACAAAACACAAATCTTGCAAGTGTATTTTAACACATTTCTAGTTATCCGATTAACGGGAAATTTGGCAGGTGTTCATAATTCCGGTGACAATGCATTATACAATTGGAGAAAATACAAAATGGCGGCTCCAAGATGGCGAACGAAATTTGTGTTTAAGGTCCGTTTCGATTCAAAACTGGTGTGTGGGGGTTCTTGGGGTCGGACGTTATAAATTTATTGACAAAATTGATAAATTCAGCATAGCGGTTCCAAGATGGTGAACTACTTTTGTGATTATGGACCGTTTCTATTCAAAATTGATGTGTCGGGGTTTTTGGGATCGGAGATTAGGTAGGTAGGTAGTTTATTGACCACATTACATACAGTCGTACATTTGCAGCAAGTCATTACAGAGTGTCAAAATATTTAAAATATGGCTTAAACATAAATAAAATACAGAGAACAGACAAAGGGAAGAATTTTTTCACAAGTTTCAAGTAAGAATGAGCACCGAATATGGAGAATTTTTAAGACAGGTTGTATATAGTGGCTAAGACAATAGTAAAATAATAAGATAAAATAGTACAATATATATATATATATATATATACATTGCATGTGGGTATAAAAAGGAAATAGAGCCCCATTTGAAACCACAATCAGATGTGATCTCAGTACAGTTTAAATTGAGATATTCCTCCACACTGTAGAAGCAGTGGTTCAGCAGAAAATGCTTTATTTTGATTTTGAACTCTTGAGCATTGAGATTTAGTTTATTGTAGATGTCGATCAGATATTGTCAGTCGTTTGAGTTTTCTTAGAAAATTTCCTGGCCTGGTTGGATACCGATGATTTGCAGAAACATTTTCAAAACTTTCATTGTTGAGGTGAATTTCTAATAAAGTAGAATAAATGAAGATTGTTGGAGAGGGCATGATTTTTAATTTAACGAAAAGTGGTCGACAGTGATCCTTGAAGTTTGCTACACTCATGGGCCTCATTACTTTTATCTGCAAAACAAATATCTTACTAGCCTGTACAGAATTTCCCCATAATAGTATCCCATACATTATATCACTATGGAACAGACTGAAGTAACATGTCCTTATAGTGTATCAAAACTGAGTAGAATTTTTAGTCTGCGTATTAGGAATATAACATTGGAGAGTTTACGCCCTAGCTGGTCGACATGCTCTGTCCAGTTCAGTTCATCATCTATATACAAGGTGAGTCAGAATAAGATCGACAAACTCCACTACAGATTCCTCACCTCATTTCAAGGTGAAAAGTTGCTATCAAGGTATGTCCCAAAATGCATCCCCTTTGAGATACAGGGTGTCGAAAGTACGAAAAAAATTAAGATTTAATTTGTTTTCTCCAAAATTCCCCAAGGAAAAAATTTGAAACTTGGTACACTGATCGAGGTTCATCAGCGTGCTAATTTGAAGTTATAATTTTTTTTGTAAACCAGTGGCGTAGTTACGTTGGTATGTGGTGATATGTTCCTTCATATTTTCTTGGGACAAGCGAATGGACAAATGAGCGTTTGGCGTCAGTTCGGCTCATCGATACTCAACCTAAAAGTTATCGTTCCATGTGCCTAAAAGTGGAGGTTTCTGAGAAAATTGAGAAAAACTGAAGATATGTCCTTAGTAGAGATATAATCGCATAATGTTAATTTCTTACAACATATGGGAATATGTGTCAACGTCCTGTTTGTTTCTATGTAGTGTACCCACTAAACCGTTTCTATCATTTGAGTAGATATTAATACACAATAATTGTTTTTCTTCATCAAAAACATGCTGTTTAGATAATATTTTCCTAGATAATTCAATCAGAAATGGCTTTGTTAATGATACTGCAACATAAACTTCAACAAATTAAGAGTACTTATCTTCAGTTTTTCGCAAAAATTATTTCAGACCTTAACTCTTATCTAAGTGGAGTATTATGAATTTGAGGTTGGGTTTGTTTGTCAGTTAATCTGTCAAAATAATCATATGCAAGAAAAAATGGTAACATATCAGTGAATCCACGACATCGATTCAATCAAATAATATGATGATTGAAAAAATGGAGTTATCGGTCTCATTCTGACTCACCCGTACTATGTTTCCGATTCTCCCAACATAACGTAAAATATCTACCTGCTCATTTTTTCCCTTAAAAAAGTAAATGCGTAAGTTTGTTTCTCGTTTTGTATATCATCTTGTTATGCCACGTAAACACAGAGAAATTTTTCTACGATACAAAACAACGTAATATTCTTGATAAACAGTAAAGATCAATAGGGACCACCTGCTAGACTGAAACAGCTGATAATCATACGTTCGTAAAACCATACGTGGTTATCGGGAGACAAATAAAATGCTTTTAAAAATAATTACCAAGAAATATCCCTTGTAGACCGGACGCATAAATCATTCAACTAGAAGCGTAAACAACGATTATTGATTGCTACTGGGTACATTCCCAGCGAGATAAGAAACTCAGTTTTATTTACTACCGAAAAAAAAAACATATCCATATTTCAAACAACCGTCCAAATTCGATAAACATGGGGTCATTAATTCCGCGATAGAGCGACAGCTACCGTAAATATATTATCCAATTATAACATAATTAAGCGAGAACGGGTGACCCTTATCAGTTTTACGATGTCACGGCACATAAACACACTAAGCCCCGCCTAATAAGCTCCCGGTTGAAGATCATATAAAAGCGTGAGTTCATGTCAACAATAGGTAGTTCGATTTGGTATTCCACAGTGAACACGAGAATATGCCATTCGCAAAAGTTAGGTTAAAAAGTCAGTCTAATTACAGTATCGTGCAATAATAATGAGAGTTTCCAAACCGGTGTAGTTAACTTCAGCAAACATAGAAACTCAGCCGATTCAAATCAAGTATTGCAGCTCCTAGTAAAACACGAGTGAACAGTATAGTTTCCACAAATTGTAAAAGCTTCCAAAACAGAGATAATAACGGGATTTCGGCAATTTCAATGGTTCACGATCACTTAGAAAACCTTAACTGTATACGAATATACCGGACGAATTAATTAGAATAACCGATTGACGCGGAGAAAACGAATAATAAAGTCTAATCTAATTGCCCTTTTAAAACTACATCCAGTGAATAAGTGTTAAACAGGGTGAGTCTCATGTTTGTTTTTCTGTATTTATGTTTATGGCAAAACCCAACCCATTAAAATGTGTATGTGTCTATAAAGTATGTCCATAGTTTTCAAGATCACCAAGTTTTCGAAAAGAGAATTATTGTTAGTCGTTTGCAGCACTTGATTGCAAGATTTCTTTTAGTAAAAGTATTTCTATTGAGAAGCCCATTGCAGAATTATCTGCCAATACGCTACATTAGTTTGCATTGTATGAATATTATTGTCTATCCTTCGTACATAGACGATTTGAGAGAATTTGTTTGAAGTTTTATTAAATATATATATACATTTTAACATTTTATGAGTGCAGTCCTTTATTTATTTTCTTTTATGAATAACCTTTCGAATCTTTCTGAACGGTAGTACTTCCTGAATAAACAGCCCATGTTCCGGTATTTAAGAGAAATGAAATCAGATCTGAGCCGCTCCAGACCTAGTTTCAGTATCGACCTTCTTCAGACAGGCGATTGCTCTTAATACCGTTTTTCCAACCTAACGAATAACGTCTGGTACTACAGGTGTGGTGGGTTAAATCACAACACCCCGTAGTCCAGTCGTCAACATTGGTAGTCAGGTGTGTGGTTTTCCCAACACCCTGTAGCCCAGTGATCAACATTGGTGTCAGGTGTGGGGTAATAATTGAGGAAGTACATTAACGCATATATGATATTTTCCAAAGAAAAAAAAAAAAGTGTCAAACAAAAATTTAATTTGAAATTTTTTAATAAATATTTTAATTTTTTATTTTTACAAATAAGTGTCAGTGGAAAAAAGACTAATTTGAACAGAAGTAAATGAGTAGAAAAATTGTGAAAATAGTTTTTTCAATCAATGAAGATTTTTATCAAAATAATTAAATCATGGAAACTCAGACAACAGTGCCGTGGGTTAGGTATGAGCCGGCAATTACTATCACTTTGGATAATATACCTTTTTATAAGGGTACAACAGAAATCAAAGATTTTATTCGTGAAATTGAGAATTTGGCAGCTGTAGCAAAATGGACAGACAGTCAAATAAGTTCTATAGTTAGATTAAAATTGAAAGGAATAGCTAGATTATTTATTGAAGCAGAAGATGAATTACAAAATACCGACAATGGCAATTAATTAAAAAGGAATTATTGAAGCAGTTTAGCAAATTGAAAGTACCTGGAGAAGAACAAAAAGAATTTTTGAATTGTTATCAAGAAAAGAATGAATCAGTTAGGAATTTTTTCATAAGATTAAAAATATGTGCATCAAAGATAAGGCACCTCACAGGAAATAATAGAATTGACAATGTATTAGAGCAAAAATACGAGCAGGATATTTTGGTTCAATTTGCTATTGGATTGTTAGATCCTGTTAGAAAAAAAGTTTTATCTGAAAGTCCTGTCAGTTTAGAAGAAGCCATCACATTAGCAGAAAAAGAAGAATTAATTGAGCAAATTACGAATACACCGAATAGAAATTTCAGAACTTTCAATGCGAATATAATATTGTGCACACATTGTAACAGAAAAGGTCACACAGCAGGAGATTGTTATATGATAAATTGCGTATGCCTAACATGTCAAAAATTCGGACATATGTCATATCGTTGCCCAAATAGAAATAGTTTTCAAAATAAGAGATTAAATGATTCAGGAAAATGGTTTTCCAACTACGCTAAGGAAAAAAGATTTAAAAAATATGGAAAAATGAATAAATATAGAACAGAATTTTCTAACAATTCGAAAGAAAATAGATTTCAATCTCATAGAAGCAGGAATGAACGAGGAAATTTTAGGAGAATCAATTATAGAAAGCAAACAGGAAATAGTTATGGAAAAAAGGCAAAATATAACAGGAATTTAAATGGAATGGCAGCTTTCAACAAGCCTCAGATGAAGGTTGCCGGAAAAACTATTTAAATAGTGCGAGGCAAGAGGAAAATATACTAATCGACGATGAACAGAAAAATGTTATTAATTTAGAAATAGCAGGAATTTTGAGACATATATCCGTAGATATGAGATCTCAAGTATCAGTGGCTCATATTAATATTGTTAGAGGTATGAAATTAAATTATGATTTGCCGTATCACCTCAGAAAAAGACAAGGAAATTTCACTCAGTATATTGGCTCGGTTATATTGCCAATCAAAGTAAAGGAAGGAAAAGTTATTGAACATGAATTCTTAATAGTTGAAAATGATCATCGTAGTACTGAAATAACACTGGGATTAGATTTTTTACGAAAATATGACGTGCAAATTGATTGGAGAGAAAATCAAATGTATTTATCAGGGAAATTATCGAGTTGAAAAAGAAAATCCAACACATATGCCAAACGAATCGGGATGACGAACAGAGGAAGTTGCAAAAGAGATTTGAAGAAGTAGAAAAACGATTAAGAGATGTCAATATCATGATGAACGATTGGATGAATTCTGTAGAAAAACTAGAATTGAAAAGGGAGGGCCCGCCCAAATCAATCCGCGAAGTATTCTTAAACAGAGTTTCATGCCATGAAACGAGATGTACAACTTCGAATCAAATAGGGATATCAGGGACCGGTGATTTAATTGTGACACCAGGTTTAGAAAAAACAGTTTCAAAGATGTCAGCCACTGGTGATTTAAAGGAGACGCTAGTCTGCAAAGAAATAGTTGAAATTGAAGAATATGGAAAATCGTCTGGAACAAGAGAAAAGCGAAACATGCGTTTAAACGAGCAACAAGAGAGAAGAGAGGAATTTAGAAAAGTGCCACCTATGGAAAATGGAAAAACCGACGCACTCTGTACATTAGGACCGATAGTCACAAGTGACAGTCGACAAGTGGAAATGCCTACGTATAGGTACGAGCATTTCCTACCTGAAGGAACGGAGAGATGTAACGGAACATTGCCCATACAGCACTACAGCGAGGATGAAGAAAATTATAGTCAGAAAATGGAAAAAGTTGGTATGAAAGCTTTTGAAAGTGAAAATATTCCAGGAAGTAGCCAGACATATTCAGGGAGAACGGAAATTGCAACGGTTAATGCATCAAGGAATCGAAGGAAGGTGATAAATGTAGAAAATAGTAAATCATTGGAAGATAGTTTGAGAGATAGTTACGAATCACCCAAGGGAGATGCTCTATCCACCAGGAAGTTGGAATCTGCCAAGCACCTAGGAATAACAGTCGCCAAAGATAAGACTTTTTCTACAGTCGTAAATCACAAGGATGAAAATGTCTTGCCTAAGGACAAAATCCTACCGCCCAGATTTTGAATGTATGTAAAGTTCAAGCAAAAGTATAGTGAACTCCGAAGATACGAAATTACTGAGTATTGCAGAAAATGGATTTTAACGCCGAGAAAACGAAGCATAGGAGAAGATTTAAATAGTCAAAGTAAAGAAAGAATAAATCCCGAAGTGAAAAGATTAGAACTTTAGCCACAGAAAGGAAAATCTAATTTAAAAAAGACATCGCACGTTAATTTTGAACTCCAACCAGTGAAAGAAACAGAGAGTCAAATAATAAACGATGATCGATTCAACAAGTATATGAATGGAAGCGTACGACAAGCACACAAGAAAATGAGGTAAAATTAGATCAAGTTTTAGTTCAAACTCAAGAAAATATGCCAGATGAATTACCAATAGTTAATGCCGAAAATATAGGAAAATGTCAGCCAAGTGAAATGTCCAAAGAAAATGAAGAAAACATTTCTGAAAATAAATTCCCCCTTGCACAACCCATGACACGCGGCACTGTTCAAATGACACCCATGAAAAATTTGGTTCAATCAGTTAAATATCAGTAAACAAGAAAATTTTAGTATGCACCAGAATGTAGGAACGTATATATAGTATGGTAATTATTATAGTTTTAGCAGACTGCAAAAGACGCAGAAAAATTGAAAAAACCCTGAAGGTTAATTTGCCAAAACATATTTATAGCTACGAGGAATTTGTAAAATTGGAATGAAAAAAATACGAAATCTACCGATACCTTAATGAAAAACGGAATTAAATTAATTGTATCATAGTACGGGAACAAACTGAAAAAATATATAAGAGAATCAACTGACAACGTGAAACGCGAACAGGGACAATTTTATCAAGGGTTTTGATGTAAAATAACGACAGTAAATTCCCCGGGAAATTCAAGCAAAGCTATTTTGAGACGGATATAGTTCATTACAGGTCATAGAAAAAACGAAGAATGGTCGATAGAACTGAAATGAAACACTGTACGGATTACAGGCTATAAAAAACCAACAACGCGATATGTTATGAAAATTAATTAAACAGTTAAAGAATATCGAATCGCCGAGTTACATAATACAGATAAATAATATAATCACGATTTCCGGAAAATGTGTTTACGGATTTGTAGAATACTCACACTAGAACATCGCGACGTTTACAATTGTACAGTACCTAAGTAAAAATATTGATAAAATTTACTAACCGCGCATATATGGAAGGTTTTGATAGGAATATCGTGGACTATTATTGTTGAAACCCAAGAAAATATCTCTGAACAAACAGCAGTGGACAATCCAGCATGGCGAAGCGAATTGATGAGACCAGCCGATTCCTAGAGCATTGCGAATTCACAGTGTGGTTTGAATTCAAGCACTCCGCCCAGAATTCAGTGGACACAATTCACCACACAAATCACCTGTGTTAATGGTACCGCACAAATAGGATTCCCAGGAACGAAGATTTTTAAACGAATGAATTAACACCGTTTGACCACCGGAAACCGAACACCATTTACAACATTACGCCAACGAATGCACTTGCCACTGAAACAGAAAACACAGGCTGTGTTATCTGTCTAGCTCCCGATACCGACTACATATCACGGATCACTGACTCGAAAATTGTGGAAGGCCCTAAAATCCCCAAAAGCCAGATGGTTAGAGAAGATAAAGAAGGAACAAATAGTCCCGTACCGCTGATACGTACCTTAGCCAACCAGCGGCGTAGCAGAAAAAAATTTCCCAGAGGATCCAACGGCTAGAGTTAAATTGATGCCCACCGGAATAGAAGTGAGAAAATCATCTCGTTGAAGAAAGCGAGGACATACTCTTACAGTATGGAACTTACCCCATGGAAGAAAGAGACTTTATTGTGTGTTTGCATGATTATTTGCATGTTATTTTTAAGAAAATTAGACTTAAGTAGCTGAGAAGTGAGGTTAATAAATGTGGGGATAGACTATAATTATCCTCTAGAAGATGTAAAATAGTAGTCTATTGTAATTGTCACAGTAAGACTTATAAAATTTGCCGATAGAATAGGATTACCCTTCAGCAAGTTAAAACATTTTTGCTTATTGTTGGTGAAAGTGATGTTATTTTGAAAAAAAATTTGAGTTTGTCAAATCTTTTTTGTAAAGGGTTGGGACGAAATGTTATGCCACGTAAACACAGAGAAATTTTTCTACGATACAAAACAACGTAATATTCTTGATAAACAGTAAAGATCAATAGGGACCACCTGCTAGACTGAAACAGCTGATAATCATACGTTCGTAAAACCATACGTGGTTATCGGGAGACAAATAAAATGCTTTTAAAAATAATTACCAAGAAATATCCCTTGTAGACCGGACGCATAAATCATTCAACTAGAAGCGTAAACAACGATTATTGATTGCTACTGGGTACATTCCCAGCGAGATAAGAAACTCAGTTTTATTTACTACCGAAAAAAAAAACATATCCATATTTCAAACAACCGTCCAAATTCGATAAACATGGGGTCATTAATTCCGCGATAGAGCGACAGCTACCGTAAATATATTATCCAATTATAACATAATTAAGCGAGAACGGGTGACCCTTATCAGTTTTACGATGTCACGGCACATAAACACACTAAGCCCCGCCTAATAAGCTCCCGGTTGAAGATCATATAAAAGCGTGAGTTCATGTCAACAATAGGTAGTTCGATTTGGTATTCCACAGTGAACACGAGAATATGCCATTCGCAAAAGTTAGGTTAAAAAGTCAGTCTAATTACAGTATCGTGCAATAATAATGAGAGTTTCCAAACCGGTGTAGTTAACTTCAGCAAACATAGAAACTCAGCCGATTCAAATCAAGTATTGCAGCTCCTAGTAAAAAAAATAACGGGATTTCGGCAATTTCAATGGTTCACGATCACTTAGAAAAACCTTAACTGTATACGAATATACCGGACGAATTAATTAGAATAACCGATTGACGCGGGAGAAAACGAATAATAAAGTCTAATCTAATTGCCCTTTTAAAACTACATCCAGTGAATAAGTGTTAAACAGGGTGAGTCTCATGTTTGTTTTTCTGTATTTATGTTTATGGCAAAACCCAACCCATTAAAATGTGTATGTGTCTATAAAGTATGTCCATAGTTTTCAAGATCACCAAGTTTTCGAAAAGAGAATTATTGTTAGTCGTTTGCAGCACTTGATTGCAAGATTTCTTTTAGTAAAAGTATTTCTATTGAGAAGCCCATTGCAGAATTATCTGCCAATACGCTACATTAGTTTGCATTGTATGAATATTATTGTCTATCCTTCGTCCATAGACGATTTGAGAGAATTGTGTGAAGTTTTATTAAATATATATATATACATTTTTAACATTTTATGAGTGCAGTCCTTTATTTATTTTCTTTTATGAATAACCTTTCGAATCTTTCTGAACGGTAGTACTTCCTGAATAAACAGCCCATGTTCCGGTATTTAAGAGAAATGAAATCAGATCTGAGCCGCTCCAGACCTAGTTTCAGTATCGACCTTCTTCAGACAGGCGATTGCTCTTAATACCGTTTTTCCAACCTAACGAATAACGTCTGGTACTACAGGTGTGGTGGGTTAAATCACAACACCCCGTAGTCCAGTCGTCAACATTGGTAGTCAGGTGTGTGGTTTTCCCAACACCCTGTAGCCCAGTGATCAACAATCTATTATAAATTGTTTCGCCTCGTGGATCTTCTCTTATGTCATCAATTATAAATTGTTTAATGCTTATTTATATCTAATTTGTATCTATCACGATACACTCATATTTTCCTTGAATTTTTCTTTTTCTTTTTTTTATTATCTAGTTTTGCAAATAGTAATCAATGTATTTAATTCTTTTTTAGTAGCTACTAACTATGAATTACACAAGATTTGTTTGGGTTGAGTGGAAGAATATTTTTTGTTGTGCAGTAATGTACAACTGAAAATAAACTCCGCCTTTTATTTTCAAATGTATTGGAGTTTAAGGTAAATTATTTGTTTTTGTGCTATTATTGAAAATAATAAAGACGTTTATTATTATTATTATTATTATTAAAAAATGTTCAGGAGGTTGACACATATTCCGATATGTTGTAAGAAATAAGCATTATGCGATTATTGCATATATGAAATTATATCCTAACTAAGGACATATCTTCAGTTTTTCTCAATTATCTCAGAAACCTCCACTTTTAGGCACATGGAATGTTGTGACTTTCATGTTGAGTATCGATGAGCCAAACTGATGGCAAACGCTCATTTGTCCATTAACTTGTCCCAAGAATATATAAAGGAACATATGACCACATTCCATCGTAAACACGCCACTGGTTTACGAAATAAAAAATTTTGCACGTTGATAAACCTTGATTAGTGTACCAAGTTTCAAATTTTTTCCTTCGGGAATTTTGGAGAAAACAAATCAAATCTTAATTTTTGTCGTACTTTCGACACCCTGAATCTTAGAGGGGATGCATTTTAGGACACACCTTGATAGCAACTTTTCACCTCGAAATGAGGTGAGGAATCTGCAGTCTGAGTTTGTCGGTCTTATTCTGAATCACCCTGGATAACAATTTCAAGTAACGTCACACTTTTTCCTGTGCAGACGTTTGGGTGTGAGGATATCAAGAGTTGTTGATTTTTATTGAAATTGAGGCTGAGTTCATTTGTAGTAAACCAGGCATTTGCTTTTTTCAGCGTTACCTCAGATAGATTCATTAGAGTTTTTATGTCCTCATTGGAATTGATAAGGGTGGTATAAGCAGCAAAGAGCACACTTTTCGTTGTAAGCATATTGTGACAAAGGTCGTTGATGTAAATCAAGAACAAAACAGAGCCAAGAACTGAGCCTTGGGGGACACCGTGTGAAACTTTCCCCAGGGATGAGATTTTACCATTTGTCATCACGTACTGTGATCTTCCATGTAAATATGTTTCAAAGAATTTGAGAGGCAAGTTTTTCAGGAAGGATGTTATGAGAAACACAGTCAAAGGCTTTGGTTAGGTCACATAAGATAACGAGGGAGTGCTGTCTATCCTCAAGGCTTCGACTATGTCTGACAAGACACGCAGTACGGCTTTGGTTGTAGAGCTGTTTTTATCTGAAGCCAAATTGGCCGGCATTCCATATAGCGTTTGAATCAAAGTAATTTGTTAGTCTGCGTTTAACCAGGATCTCGAGTACTTTGGCAAGGACAGGTTGATTGAGATTGGTCTGTAGTTTTCGAGACATAGTGGGTCACCTTTTTCGAATTGGGGTAAAACTACTGATATTTTGAAGGCATCTAGGGAAATTCCCTGCGAAAAATAAGCATTTATCAGTGCGGAGAAGGGAGAAGACATAATGTCTGCCACATCTTCAAGAATATAGGAATTTAAGTCATAAATATCCAAACAAAAAGAATAATTTAGCGTTTTTATTGCTTCAGCCACTTCTTGTGGAGTAACTGGAGCTAGAAAAAATGAATGTGTAGGTATGTTTATGTGTTATAAGAAATCGTTTGGGCCATGACATATACTTGGCAGTAGATATATTAGATTGTTTGCAATGTTACAGAAATAGTCGTTGAATGAGTCTTGGGGGATTTTTGAGATAGTTTTAGCTTGATTTGTTTTGTTACGTTCATGATTTGGAAGTCTTCAATTATCCCTGCACCTGAATTTTTTAGAAAATTATCATATGGTGATTTTTTTAAATCAACAAGATATTTTCTATATTTGCTGCGTGAAGTATTGTATGCATTGAATGTGACTTCATCCCTATTCACAGTGAATGAGTTTAATGGTTGATAGTGAATCTTTCATTTTTATGATCTCCGTATTGTGCCAGGGTATGGGTGGTTTTGGTACATCTTTCATAATATCTGTAGAGGAAAAATCACACCTACGTGGTAACTGACTATGTCTGTCAAGACGTCACAATGGAACATAGGATCAGATGAGTCTAGGAAAATTGACTAGTCAAGGTTTGATAGAATGATGAATTTAGTCGAATATTATTGATTTTTTGTCAAAATTCATGAATTGAAGATGGCAGCTCCAGTTAATTTTCAGATGGTCTTCTCATTGAAGATCTGGTTAGCTCAAAACTTACAGGAAAAACGCCTCAAAACAACTTTGTTTCAACAAGAATGCATAGATTAAGGCGTACTGATTAAAAAGCAGAAAATAAAATAATTTAAAAAAAATTTTATTCAAATGCCCTAAAAAGTTAAAAATAAATGCTTTGGATGTCTGACGTAGGTTATTTCGTAAATTACAGATTCAAGAGCCTTGTACCGCAAATTTTTCAGTGCGAATACAAAAGCAACAAGCTTGTCTTGAAAAAATTTTTTTATTAATTATTTCTGCAAGTGTACTTATAACACCCCAAGAATCAATTATTATTCATGAATGAATATTTTATTTAATTCCTTCCATCTATTACTCACACATCCTAGAAAAGAGGTAGAAAGTATGTTTTTCATAGAGAATTCGCCAAATTTCTAGGTGAGCTGAACCTCAAAAAGTTCTGCATTACTCACTGTTTACTAGTCATTAGATTAACGAAATTTGTATCAGCGGCGGTTTGTTTCTCATATTCGATATTCTACGATAACTTTATTCCCATAACATTTCAAGTTTAATACATGTTCATCTTCATCTTTCGGATACACTCCCAGGATATCAAAAGATCATGCATTCACAACGAATATAAATTCAAAAAACCTCCCGTTTCCGTTGTGAATCAGAGGATTATCCTAAAGAATTCAATCAAGAGACCCCAGAAAATCTGACTAGCGTGCAGCAACTTATTTAAGAATCATTTAGATTCGAAAAACGTATCATTGTGACGCTGCGGTGCGGCCCAGGCAAAATTCAAAGGATAACTCGCCAGATGTCGCAAAATTGAGTAGTTTCGTTGTCTGCAAGCCCCATATCTTAGAGAAAATATCTGGTTTTCTTCAGCTCTACTCGGAATTTATGTGGCAATAACCATAAATTGTATTTACTAGTATTGGAGCTTGCAACACGAACCGATATCAAAATGATATCAGGAATTTAGTTTGGTATATTTTATACTTTATTCCATAGTTTTCGCGTTCCACTTCATATCCCTATTCTCGAGGATCTGATGCAATGGGTGGACTGACTGGAATTTGTGAAGATTTTTTTGGGAGCGCGAAAGAATATGAAATAATGGGATGCGTGACAAACGAACAGGGGCAGGGGCTAGTCCTAGGTTCTAATGTATTCCATGTTTCAACATACAACAACTTAAATAAATAGGTTTGGATTGACATGGTGACACTCATTGGAAAAAATTTCAGCTGCTTTTTTTTACAATTATTTTCGAAGATATTGATTTATGTGATGTTGATGCGCAGGGCCGATCCTAGGGTATTGGCCGCCCGCGTGCAAATACCAGATGTGCCGCCCCTCAGAGATTTTTTTCTTATTTTGACTAATATTTAACGTTGACGTTATAAACTCTTAAACTCATCTACCTGTATAACGTCTATTTCACACACAACAATTTTGGACATACTCAGTGCGTATACCAACCAAAAGTATATAAATCAGTTGTCCACGTCTACAGACTAGGTACCTAATCATTATAATTACCTAATTATAAAATAACCTTTCTGGCTTTCTGAGTGGCAAATTTATCAATAATTTCCGTAAAATCTATTTTTTCACAGATTTCGGATTCAATAGAGATGATGGCCAAATCTGAAAGCCCTTCTTGTATCATATTATTTCTCAGGTAATTTTTTATAATTTTCAATTTGCTGAAACTTCTTTCTCCTGAAGCCACAGAAACAGGTAAGGTTAAAAAAATTCTTATTGTTAGAGCAAAATTAGGAAAACAGGAAATGAGATCATTTTTGACTATGATTTCTAATACCTCAATTGGCTGTTTCTTACCTGGAAAAATATCTTTGAATGAAGTTATTTCATTAAACAGTTGTATACCGTCTATATCTTTCACGATACTTCCTTCCTCCTGTACCTGTAACTTAATATCTGAGTCCATGCAGGCTTTCATGAGATCATCACTAGAAATGTTGTGAAACTCATACAGAAAACAGAATATTTAAAAGCACTCAGATTATAATGTAAATCTTTCATTTACCGAAGAGATCGCGTGATCAAGAATTGCAAAATAGAAAGAAGTCTTGAATTGCTGGAAGGGATTCAAAAGGGGTTCATCACTGCCCTCGTAATCAAATAAACGGACCTGTTTCCTGAGCCTCGAACTTGGAAATTCGGGATCAATACCTAAATCTCTAGCAAGTGTTGTGGCTGATTCGACAAATATTTTGGAATTATCGTCTGATCTTTGTGAAACAAAATATTTTTTTAAATTATCTAAGCCTTCAATGCATTCCGCGATGTTTGATTTAGGATTTTGAAGCATTTTACTCAGAACATTAATTCTTGATAATAAATCATGCCAAATCAAAATTGAACACAAAAATTTGAATGATTCAAGATTTTCAATTATTGATTTTGCACCATTTTTTGTTTTTGCGTCTCTGGTGGAATTTTCAATTGAGGCATTTAATGCGGTAATAATGTTTTTGAGGTCTTGCTTTAGAGGTCTAATAGCATTGATACGACTTTCCCACCTTGTTTCACTCAATGGTTTCAAAGTTAGACTTTTCACGTATTTTTTTAGTAAATCCCATCGATATGGGTACGCAGAAAAAAAATTATATACCACTTGTACCATATAAAAAAATCCAGAAATTTCACCACTGGAGCTGGCAGCGTCATTAACGACGAGGTTTAAGGTATGAGCCGCACACGGCACGTATAATGCTCTAGGATTGATATCGAGAATCCGTTTCTGAAGCCCTATATTTTTCCCCTTCATGTTCGATCCATTGTCGTAGCCCTGACCACTAAAGTTTTGTTATAATATGAACAGCTAAATTTTCTGCCACTCTCATCAATCGGAAATTTGAAATCTGCAACTTGTTAGGGACCGTGTTCTACCAATAAATCAATATATTTTTTTGTCAAAATGTTAGGCCAAGTACCTGGATCATCTAGTGCTACTTGAGCAGAGCCCTCTTCCTCTTTGCTCTCATCTCCACATTCGGCTTCACTGGGAATGGGACTGCTTGATGATGATCTTGCAGCTTTATCACCTTCATCGGGTGTGAAATCTATTGATTTATTGTTTGTTTCACTAGTTCTGGTGGATGTTGATGGTTGAGAATAATCAAACTCCGCGATTTGATTCAAACCTTTCTGTTCGGGCTCACTTTTATCCGGTTTCCCAAAATACTTTTTTAATGCTTCCGCTTGTTTTGAGATTTCTTCTATCATTCTATTATTCTCTTTTCTATAGAAGGCACCTGACTCTCTTTTAGTTTTTCTGTTTTTGAACGAGGACGACATCTAAAGGTAAAAGGTAAGAAGAACGATAAGTATATCATGGCTCACAGATGCAGATAAAATGAATAGAAATTCTTCAGAAATTTTGAAATTCATCGAAATGACCTCTAAAAAGTACCTACCATTGTTAATACTTTGTTTTACTTAAAGTGTAAGAATATGGGTTATTCATAAGAAATCTCCATTCCTGCTGAAAAAGTTAGAGCAAATTATTTAAAATAAATAATGATTCGTAGCGCTCTTTCAAAATCTGGGTAAAAATTAAAATTTCCGGTTGGTAACCTATAATTTTGTCAGAAAATTTATATTTTGTGCTAACGAATTTTGAAAGAATTGAAAATACATTTTGAATTTTCAAACATTCTGTACTTATTTTCAAAACGAATCATCGCGACAAAATTAGTTTGAAAATATGCCCACTTTTTTTATCTAATCAGAAAACACCCTGTACAACATTTCATTCGTTCATAAATCTAGTTAAGAGCTTTGGTACTTACCACAGTTCTGATTTAAATATTTAAACGATACTCAACAGCAACACCTTGTCACTAATTTCCAATATTAACTTACACTTGCACTTGATTGTGTTTATGACCAGTCTTATTGTATGTTGATTCAAAATTAAATAAACATTTTGAAATGAAAATGGTTTATATATAGTGGTGAAGTAGAAAAAAAAATTCCGATGCTGCATCCCTTTAACTTTGTCGAAACAATCCATTTCTTATCTATAAAGAAAACCGCTAAAATAAAGTTTCTTTTGACCATTGACCTGCGAGCCGCGTGCCGACTGTGATATACAGAGTGGTCCAACGAAAAGTATGCACCTAGCTTTTCTCCTTTGTTTAGAATTGAAAGCAAAAATGCTCGGACACGTGGAGTTTGCTTTTGAGGGGGACACATTTTAGACATATTTTTCAACCTGTGCCTTTAACGCCCTAGCGAGGGGGCGTCACAACCCTAAAATTTTTAATGGAAAGTGGGTTCGAGTGATATATCATTTGAACGGGCACAAAATTATCTTTATAATGATATCCTATTTATTGAAATTTATTCGAACAGTTAATGTGAAAACGGCTTTAAGAACATTTACCCGATAATTTAGATATTAATGAAACATACAAATAAGTTTTGGTTATTAGGAATCAGAATAACTACAATCATTTCTAAATTACTTCATTTTACCGAAAGCAACATTTCAATGTAATTTTTTTTCATCACAAAAATCCCACTTATCGTTTGCGTTTTTTTGTCGAAAAAAACTGCAAATAAGTGTAGGAAAAGAATTTAGGCAAACTTTTATTTTAGTCCCTTCATTGATTCAGTCTGGTCGCTTTTGAAGTTATTTTAATTTCACTGTACAAAATGGTTTATTCCATTCCAGAACGAGTTGAAATTGTTAAACTTTATTTTCAAAATAATAGTTGTGCTAGACTAACTGCTCGCTTGTTTAAGGACAGTCATCCCGATAAAAATGTTAATGATTCGTATGTTGCCAAGTTAGTTAGAAAGTTTGTCGATACCGGATCTGTTTGTAATGTGAAACACCAGCCGCAGAACCCCATCAGAAATGAAGCTGTGGAAGTCGCTGTTTTGGGGCATGTTCAATTGGATCATACTCAAAGTACCCGTCAACTAGCTGGGAAACCTCAGGAGTCTCCCGTTCATCCATAATACGGATTTTAAAAGCGTACAAATTTCATCCGTACAAAATTAAATTAGTACAGGAACTAAATGAGGATGATCCTGATCGAGGCTGCAATTTTGTGAACAAATGAGCCAGCGTTTAATTGAAGATCCGCACTTATTGTTTAACATTTGTTTTACCGATGAGTGTACATTTTATTTGAATGGAGCTGTGAATAGGCATAATTGCCGTTACTGGGATGACAGTAACCCACATTTATTCCGTGAGGTCTGGTGTGGCATATTAGGAAGTCATATCATAGGACCACTTTTCATTCCTGGAAATTTAACTGGTGAAGTCTACCTAAACATGCTTGACGATGCAATTGATCCTTTCATAACACAGATAATAGAAGACGACCAAAATCATGATGCCGATCGGCTTCATTTCCCAAAGCAAGATGGAGCACCTCCGCACTATGCTGCTCCTGTAAGAAATTTTTAGATAACCGGTTCCCCGGACAGTGGATTGGAAGGAGAGGCCCAATTGAATGGCCTGCCAGGTCACCTGATTTATCGCCTTTGGACTTTTTTCTATGGGGACACTTGAAAAATAAATGTTTTGCTACGAAGCCCGAGTCCATAGAAGATCTTCGCCGACGGATTACAGCACAATGCAGAAGCATAACACCTGATATGCTACAAAATGTTAGAAATAGATTTGAACAAAATCTGTATTATTGTATGGAAAGCAAGTGGGTCACATTTTCAACACTTGTTGAAGTAACGTTTTAATAAATCAATTTAACAGCTTGTTTACTTTTTACAAGCACTGTTACAAGTAACAAACATTGAAACGTAAGTACTACTAATTGTTAATGTTTTGATTCTTAATAACCAAAACTTATTTGTATTTTTCATTAATACCAAAATTATCGGGTAACTGTTCTTAAAGCCGTTTTCGCATTAACTGTTCGAATAAATTTCAATAAATAGGGTATCATTAGAAAGATAATTTTGTGCCCGTTCAAATGATATATCACTCGACCCCACTTTCCATTTAAAATTTTAGGGTTGTGACACCCCCTCGCTAGGGCGTTAAAGGCACAGGTTGAAAAATATGTCTAAAATGTGTCCCCCTCAAAAGCAAACTCCACGTGTCCGAGCATTTTTGCTTTCAATTTCAAACAAAGGAGAAAAGCTAGGTGCATACTTTTCGTTGGACCACTCTGTATATAGTCTTGACAAGTAAGTTGACACGGCGAAAAAAAATTCAAAGGAGGCCGCGGCGGCGAAACCTTTGAAAAAAAGCCGCCCGGCGAACAGCAGCACGTTTTTTTCAAAGGTTACGCCGCTGGTACCTCCTTTAGAAATTTTTGCGCTGTTCCAACTGACATCGTAAAGACTATACGTACATAAATAAGCCGCCGCGCCGCACACAGGAACCAAACATACTAGTCGTGTCAAAAATATGGCCCTTGTTTTTTTTTATAGAAATTTCAATTTTTTATGCTGCATTGCCGGCTCTGCCATGAATTTTGCTCTCAAATGAAGAATGTGTGTAGATGAGAGTAGGAGAAGATACTAATGGACAATAGACCAACACACAACACAACTGAGCACTAACGTTTCATTTTTCTTCTTTAAAAAAATAGCTGATTGTTATAACTGAATGCGGCCTGCGACCTGCCTGCCCCCTTAGTTTGACAAAAAAAAAAAGAAAAAGGTTCTCTAGTCGACTAGTATATTTTTATTACCAAATCCCCTTGTTTGGCCGCCCGCGTGCGGGCACGCGCTGCACACCTGCTAGGATCGGCCCTGTTGATGCGCTCAATCATATTATTTATAATAATAATAATCTTTATTTTCAACCGAGGAAAAAAAGGAAGAGGTTCTCTAGTCGACGAGTATATTTTTATTACCAAATCAAAATCAAATCAAAATATGCTTTATTGTCGATAAAATCTAGTTTTGTTGACGAAGTAAAAGGTAAACAGTACAAAATAATAATGGTTATATACGCACAAGCATGTAAAATAAATAAAATAAAATGAATGTACACCTATAAAAATTGTTCTTTGAACATTTAGTATATATACATATACATATATAAAAGAAAAATGTTATTTGAGCATTTTGTCAATTTTTCGACTTATAAGCATCGCTCTAATCGAGTATACAATACAATAAAAGCAATAAAATCACAAAGTTCACATTTTTTTAGTGAAAGTTGTCATTGTAAAATTCTTGCAAACTATAATAGGGTCTGCTCACGAGTAGTTTTTTAATATATTTTCTAAAGCTTTCAGTACTATCGTGGCTCTCTCTAGAATGAGACGGTAAGTGGTTATACATTTTGACGCACTTATAGAAAATTGAGTCCTTTGCCAGGGATGAGGAAGGCAAGGGTAATTTTAAATTATTTTTTGATTTTTGGCGATTATTATGACACGATGAAATATTTTCAAATTTTGAAATATGTTTATGTATAAGACAGACAGTTTCCATAACGAAGAGAGCCACAACTGTCAATATCTTCTTTTCTACAAATAACGGCTTACATGAATTGCGTGGTCCTAGTTTGAACACATATCTAATGGCTCTCTTTTGCAGTTTAAGTACTGACTCCAGCAGACTGGAGTTACATACCCCCCAGAAAGGTATAGCATATCTCAATTGAGATTCAATTAATGCATAATATGCGGTCATAGCAGTGACAGTACCAAGCTCCCTTGAAATAATTCTCATTGCATAGCACCCTGAGGAGATTTTATTCTTCAGTTGTTTGACGTGTGCTTCAAACTTCAAATTGCTGTCAATAAAAAGACCCAAGAATTTTGTGCAATCTTCATTTTTAATCATCTCATTATCGAGAGTATATCTTCAAGAGTACATTTGAAAGTTATTATATTTGTTTTTCTTATGTTAGATGAAAGGAGATTCGAGTCGCACCAAGATTTGATTGTATGTATGTCTCTGAATATCTTATTATTCAAATCGTCAACAGTTTTACTATGCCATAGAATGGTGGTGTCATCTGCAAATAAAGTAATTTTTCCAGAAGTGTGTAAACTCAGTAAATCATTTATGTATACATGGAAAAGAGTAGGTCCTAAATCCGATCCTTGTGGCACTCCATACTCAATATTAATATATTTTGAAGTAGTATCGTTTTTTACTACTTGACTGCGCCCAGTTAGATAGGACTCGAACCATTCCAAAGTAACTCCCTCGCAGCCGTAGCGATGCAGTTTCCGCAAAAGTATCTTGTGGTCTACACAGTCAAAAGCTTTTTTGAGGTCACAGAATACTGCTGCTGCTACATCTCCGGCATTTATATCAGAATATACCTCATACAGGAAGGAGAAAATTGCATCTTGGGTGTTCTTTTTAGCTTGGAAACCGAATTGATTTTCTTTGATGATTTTATTGAGCCTTTTTTTCACGAGTTTTTCAATTATTTTAGCCAGAGTCGGGATGAGGGATATTGGGCGATAATTTGAGGGATCGTCCAAACTACCGCCTTTGTGCAAGGGAATTATCACAGACTTTTTCAAGAATGAAGGAAATTTACCGTTGCGAAAGGAAATATTAATTAATGCGACAAGAGTTTCAAGTGCTACTCTTGGAAGATTCTGAAATATGTTCATGGAGATGTCATCGTATCCAGTTGATTTTTTATTCTTGATATCCCTAAACACTTCGAAGATTCCATCAATACTAGTATCGTATAATATAAAAGTATCCCTTGTATGACAATTATGGACATTGATAAGAGGGTCGTAAGGGACAATTATGTTGTCACTAAGCTTACGAGCAATTGAACTGTAGAACTCATTGATCTCATCCGCACTGATTGCAATTTCTACACTGTTCCTTTTTTTAGGATTTTCTCGCAGGTCATTAACTATGGACCACGTCTCTTTCTTTTTATTATTCGCGGAATCAATTCTATTTTGGAAATATTTAGATTTTGCAAGCTTAAGAACATTTCGGTAAATTCTACGGTAGTTATGAACATAGGCATGGAAATCTGGATTTAAGGTGAATTTTCTTATATAACTAAGGGACCGTAGATTCCTTGAGGATGTTTTGATTCCAGATGTTATCCAGGGTTTTTTACGCTTTTTTTTAATTTTCTGGATAGGAAATGAAACACTGAAAAATTCTGAAAGTTTGCTATAGAAAGCAACGAAAGGTTCGTTTAAAAGTAAGACCCGTTCCCAGTCAAATTCAAGACAGTTCTCATAGAACCTATTATAGTTTGCACTGCTATAAAGTCTTCCATATTTATATCTATTATTTTCATTTACATCTAGAAGAATGGAACATTCTATAGCTTCATGATCAGATAGTCCAGAGGAAATAACTGAACATGAAACTTTTTCAAGGTCGTAGTTAGTACATACATAGTCAATACAAGTGGAGGAATATTTACAAACTCGAGTGTTTGATCTGACGTGCATGTTAAGGTTGAATGATTGTAATATGCTCTTAAGAGCTTGTGTAGCTGCACAATTATCATTCACATAATTTATATTGAAATCACCACCTAAGAAAACATTTGATTTTGATGGAAGGTCGCTCAGTATTAATTCTAAATTTTCTACAAATAAATTCACATCAGAGGAAGGAGACCGATATAGACACAGGACATATAGGTTTAGTTTTTTGAAGAAACATACAGAACATTCAAATACTTTTTCAATCGTGAGGTCATTATATTTTGTAACATTTTCAGGATGTAACCACGCATAACTTCTTACAGATTGGTCCGATGTTGACGATTATTTTTTTAATCGTATACCTCGAAATTGGTCCCTTTGGATTTGAAAAATAAAGGAGGAGGTTCTCTAGTCGACGCGTATATTTTTTTCATGCATGACCACGCATAACTTTTCACAGCGTAGTCCGATTTTGAACATTTTTTTAATGGATAGGGTGTGTACCTCGACGTTGGTCTCATTTGGATTTGAAAAATTAATTCTACTCCTAAGGGTAGGAAAATGGGGGATGATTGTTAGTTCACCCACTTCTTAACCAATTCTACCACGCATAACTTTGTACTGGGTTACCGATTTAAATGATTCTTTTTCAAACGCGCTTTTATTAGCATCACTTGTAACTAACAAAGAATGTAATCAAATCTTGGAAGTCAATTTTAACTTACTTCTAATTGTCGTATCGAAATGAAACTTGATATGAATATGTAGTTTGGATGACAATACTATAATTTGGTATCTTGGAGCTGATCTGATGATGGAGCCAGGAGGTGGATAGTGGCACTCTTTAGTGGCTACTAGTGAAATATGGCGAATGCACTGGTTCTCAGCATATTCGCCTGAATTTAGTTAATAATATCTTCCATTTCATGAATCAATCGAAAAGTTTGTCTGCCGTAGTATTTTTTTAGTTTCCTGTAGCAATATGGACTAAAAAGTTAAAAATAAAACAATAGTTTGAAAAAACTAAAAAAACACGTATATGTGGCGATAAAGACCAAAAAATTAAAAATAATAAGAATAAAGTCATTTACTAAAAAAAATTCATTCATTTAAAAAAAGCGTGGGGTGCTCTTTACTCACTTTTTTGTTTAAATGTATTCTTATTATTTCCAACTTGTTAGTCCTTATTGCCATATATACTTGTTTTTATACTTATTTTGAACTATAATTTTATTAATAATGAAGTGGTGGATAGCGTCTGTAATTAAATATCAATCGGAAATAGTTTGTGGCATATCAGACAAGAAAATGAAAAATAGAACTGAATAAAAAAATGTGGACCAACCAGGATTCGAACCTGGGACCTCTCGATTTCTAGTCGAACGCACTGCCAACTGTGCTGTTGTCCTCATTCGGAAACCGGCGATTCACATTTTAAATTCAGCTCTGTATTAGTATGCGAAGATGATGAGGGTTGTGCGTTCGACTGGAAATCGAGAGGTCCAGGTTCAAATCCTGGTTGGTCCACATTTTAATTCAATTCTATTTTTCATTTTCTTGTCTGATATGCCACAAACCATTCTCGATCATATTTTTATTGTCTAGGATATGCTTCGAAGTTGGTCCCATTGGAATTTAAAGGAATGAAAAGGTGGGAGGGAAAGGGGTGAAAGTAAAATTACAGTTGGTATTGAAATTAGAGTCATGGAAATTAGTATTTGGGCTCTACTACACAAATGAAGATAAATTTTCAGGGTTTTCGAAAATGCAACCCTAAAGAGTAAAATGGGGGTTGAAAGTGTGTATAGTTAATTTCAAAGTCAGGATCATGAAAACTGGTATTTTGGGGGTCTGCATTACAAATAAAAAATACCTGTTTCGGAGTTTTTGGAAATTCAACCCCTAAAGGGGGGAAAGGGGGTTAAATTGGGATTGGAAGTGTGTTACTTTCAAGTTGAGGTCATACAAATTGGTATTTGAAGTCTTTTAAAATAAAGAAATAATTTCAATGTTTTTAAAATTAACTAGGGGGGGTGGAATTTTCTTGGGGGATCCGTTAGTTTTCAAATTAGGGTCATAAAAATTGGTATTTGAGGTCATTGTGAGAAATAAAGAAATAAATGTTTCAATGTTTTTATAAATTTAAACATTAGGGGGGGTGGAATTTTCTGTGGGGGTTCCGTTAGTTTTGAAGTTAGGGTCATAAAAATTGGTATTTGAGGTCATTGTTACAAATGAAGAAATAATTGATTCAGTATTTTTGAAAATTTTATCCCTAACGGGGTGAGTGAATTTGTAATAATCGTCACAAAAATACAAAGTTCAACGCGGACGAAGTCGCTGGTACCAGCTAGTTGCAGTATATAACAGTTTATAGTTGAAATAAGGTGGGCCAAATACTAATTCTCATGACTCCAATTTCAATACCAACTGTACTTTCATTTTCACCCACCTTCTCACCCATTTTTTCACCACTTTAGGGATGGAATACCAAAAAAATATGCTCTTATGTCAAAATTTTAGCTCTTAGGTCCAGCAGTTTGGTCTGGACGTTGATCATATTTCAGTCAAGTTAGTCAGTACATGTAATTATATGTGTGCATATTACCCTAAACACGACGTAGCTGCTGTGAACCGTTGAAGAGGTCCCTCGACTGTATTCCGTCTCCATCATCAAATCAACTCTGGGCCTCCATTATGTTGTAGTGTCATCAGAACTACATATGTGTTCCAACAGAATCGGTTCACAGATGTATAATCAATAAATCAACCCCTATTTTCCAAATTCAATCATCTAAATCGGATAACCCAGTACAAAGTTATGCGGTAGAATTGGTTAAGAAGTAAAAATTCAGTGGGTGAACCAACAATCATCCCCCATTGTTCTATCCTTAGGAGTGGATTTTTTTTCAAATCCAAATGGGACCAACTTCGAGGTTACCCAATCTATTCAAAAAATAATCATTAAAATTGGACTACTCTGTAAAAAGTTATACGTGGATATACATTAAAAAATATACGCGTCGACTAGAGACCCTCCTCCTTTTTTTCGTCGGTTTAAAAGTACAATATTACAAAAATTCGAATGCCATTCAAGAGGCCATATTTTGATGTAATTATAAACTAGTCGATCATTTGTCTACTATTTCTATTTTTTCGTTATTGATTGAATCCTCAAATGTACAAGAAAATTGAGGTTAATTTTCATCAAGAAAAATACCCCCGATTCACATGTCAGAATACTTTTTTGCATTAGAACCGAGAGTAATGCGGTTGAACATGGCTAATATATCCACCCTGAGGAGCACAAAATCAGCGTGCAATGATTCCTTGCGAATTTATTAACCAAAATGTGTACTCACTCACTCTACATGCAATCGGAAATCTTTGAACACATTTTGTATTATGAATGGATTTTGTATAAAGTTCGAAACTGGACTCATGTGAAAGATGGTACTTTTATCTACATTTCAAGTGCTTTAAATTTTTTAAGCAGCGAGTAACATCGACTGACGAGTGCGGTTATATAAAAATTGGGTTTATTTTTCGTTCACACGCAATTTCAACCGGGATTTACTACACTACAAGTAAAAAATCGCGTTTATCTTCCTATTTTTGTAGAAAAATTACTTTTATACAAGACATGTTTCCAAAATACGAAGATTCTGAGAGTTTTTATTTTTATTTTTAGCGTCGTGGCATTGTAGAGATTTGCTCAATAGATACTTCATACTTTCGAATATCAAATGCAAAAATGAAATAGGTATAAACTGGTTTGATGAAAATCTGAAAAAAATGAGAATTCAACTAGAAGCTATAAATACTATAAAACAATGCGTCAAGTCACAGGAGGTAAATGATCTTTATAAAAAAATGAAATCGAACTATAAAAAAGCAATTGATTATGCCAAACGAAAAGCGAATAAAGATTTCACAGAAAACTCAAACAACAAATCCAAAGCAATTTGGAAATTGATCAAACAACAGACAGGAAAAGATATCAACAAAAATGAAACAAATATTTCTGCCGAAAATTTCAACAATATTTTTGTCAATGTGCTCAAAAACATTGTTTACCCAATACCTCATAGCGACATTGATTTTATGCATGCACTGCAAAATACTCATAGTTCTTTTTTTCTTTTTTCATTAGCTCTACTACTGATGAGGAAATAAAAAGTATTATTAGACACTTCACTCAAATAGTAGAGATGTGTATGATATGAGCGTAGGGGTAGTTAAATATCTGTGTGATGAACTGGCTCCAATATTATGTTACATTTTCAATAGGTGCTTAGAACAGAGCATTTTTCCGGATAAAATAAAAATTGCAAAAGTAGTACCGATTCCAAAAACAAACGATCATAACGAAGTTAACTCATTTAGACCCATTTCAGTGCTTCCTGTTTTTTCATAAATTTTTGAATGTTTACTGAAATCTAGGATAGTTTCATATTTTGAAGATAAAGAACTTTTCTCAAAAGAGCAGTTTGGTTACCGCAGTAATAAATCAACAACAAAAGCAATTATTTGCATTTTATAAAAAATCATAGATGCGATTGATAAAAATAACTTTTCGTATGCCACAATGTTGGATTTATCAAAGGCATTTGATTGCGTCACAGATGAATAATTACTGGCAAAATTAGATTTTCATGGGATCAGGGGTGCTGCCTTGGAATTATTCGCTTCCTACTTGCACAGTCGACAGCAACGAGTGGTTCTACCATCAGGCGAGAAGTCAGACATAATGGCAATAGATATTGGAGTTCCCCTAGGATCAATATTGGGACCCATATTTTTTATTATTTTCATAAATGATTCACCAAAATATTTAAATGCTGACGCAATGACATTATATGCTGATGACTCTACAATTTTAAATATAAGCCCTGATTTTAAAAACCTAAAACTCAGAAATACTGAAACAATAGCAAAGGCTTCAGAATGGTTTTCGACAAATAATTTAAAACTAAACACAGAAAAACCAAGCGAGCTCATGTTCTCAAATGGTAGTCAAAAGAGTAGCGTTAAGTTATTAGGTATACATATTGACACGAAATTGAACTGGAAAGAACATGTCAACTACTTATCTAAAGAATTAAATAAAGTAGTGTACCAAATTAGGAAATTAATAGAATTTACTACTCTAGATACCGCATTAACATATTATTACAGTAACTTTTATTCAACTTTTCCTTATGGAATTCTTCTTTGGGGAAACTCCGTAGAAAGTGGAAGAATATTTAAATTACAAAAAAAAGTTGTACGAATAATAGCAAAGGCTAGTTATCGAGAACATTGTAAACCTTTATTTGCAAAATTCAGCATCTTAACTTTACCTTCAGTATTCATTCTACAATGTGTGATGTTTGTGAAAGAAAACGAAAAGTCTCTATTTTCAAATTCTTCCTACCATTCTCATAACACAAGGAATAGAAATTCGTTGAGCATTCCCTATCACCGCCTGAAAAAAACTCAACAGCCAATTAATCACACATCCATCAAAATTTTTCACAAATTACCGAATGCACTGAAAAATGCCCATACCAAACAGTTGAAGGCAGCAATCATCAATATATTATTAAAAAATACATTATATTCTCTAGAAGAATATTTCGAATTTAATTTTGACGAAACAAATGATTGAGATATAAGCAGGCATTTTTTTTATCTATGTATCTTCTATTGTGATGTAATATTGACTAATTTTAAATTGTATATATTTTTTTTGAATTTCATGTATTTCAGGTGACTGAACTCAACATAAGTATACATATAGTTTTATATTCAAAATTTTACTATATTTGTCGACGTGTCTTGTATATACCTGTACTCAGTTTCGTTCATATTTTCTGTTTTTCGTATTATTTGACAACCTTAAATGTAACTTACATATCTTGGGCCAATAAATTATTATTATTATAATTATTCCTGAATCCAGAATTTCGGCTGTTTTCAAATTTTTTTTAGGTCAATATCTCTATTGATTGGACTAATATAAATGTTATATTTCATTTCTTCAAATTTTTAACAGAAACTTGAGTAACTCCCCAAAAACAGCCAGCTCCTCAAAGAACTCAGCGACAAAGTGCACTTTCACTGGCTGCTGAAGTCCATCAAAACCGTATTCCTTTCCGAGAACCGCAGAATAAATTCCAACACCATCACACCATCTTGCCACTGAAAATACCGTACTAAAAGGCAACGGGTAAGCAGTAATAGTTCCTCACAGCTAGCTACGACCTCTTAACTTGACTTGACGATGGCTATGTGCCATTAAACCCAATGAAGTTGGCTGATGGCCTGTTGGCCCCCAATTCCCCATTTGATGCGATCCTCAACTTCCATGCCCATATCGAGACCTCTCGCGGACGTGCCTGATCTTAGCTATTGTTTTATAAGTTGGGATTGAGATATTAGAGATATAGAACCAGCGAAATATGGAACTAATTTTCCGGAAAGTTCCTTCACGATGGCTCATGAATACTAATCAAGTCATCTAATTCCCTTTTTTCCGAAGCATTGCTGAAATGGGCATTTTTTGTCGAGGTGGAAGCACAGTTTTGTTCGGTCCATCGGTGAACGATTTTTATATTTTTGAAGAAACAGAAAACCTGCTGCCATGAAATTGCACTAGAAAAATTGAAAAAGCTCATTTTTTCTGATCTTACAGTGTATCGTCTATAATTTTGCCCACAGCGAAAAATACTCTATAATAATAGACTCATCTTCGAGTAAACCCGCACATTGTTAAGAACAAATACAGAGAAAATATTTTTTGAATTGCTTCTTGCTATTGTAAAGCGAAACACGTGTCGTGGTTTTGTAGGGATTTCATATTAGATTCAGGAGAACAATTTAAAAAAATGTGTGGCCTTGGAATTAGGACCGTTTAATAGGAAAAAATTTCAGGGCACTCAGTATGATTGGTTTCAATTCAAGCACTCTTTTAAGATACTAGGTATTTTTTCTCGGCAAATATTCACGAAATGTCGAGAGCTAATGTTACTTCGAATTCCCCATTTTTCATTACATCGATCACTTTTCCAACATGATGTAAGGATCTTCTTTGTGTTCACTAATAGATAATCACCTCTCAGAATTTTCTCGTCATCTAAAAGTTCATTGAGCTCATCATCATCACCACTATAATCTAAATCCATATCAGAGTCGGACAAATCATTTCTTATTTTTTTTGTGGCAATTAAAGGTAAATTTATATCAGAATGTCATCTGAAACTGCTTTATTCTTCTTTCTTCTCTTTGATTGCTTACTACTTGTCTTTGGTTCATTTTATTTTATTTATTTATTTATACTGATTACAAACACACTATGTCTAATAAAATGTATCAGTTGTAAAATTACAAACATACAGACACGAAGTATAACAATTATCCTACAGATACAAACATGTATATAAACAATATTAAAACTATTAAAATATTAAAAAATTGTGTACACACATCAAAAGGCACTTATTTTATCCTGGTTGTATCTCAAATGGGAGAGTAGTGAGGTCTTAGAGATATAAAGGAAATCAATTTCACATGTTCTCAAAAGGTTGTTAACACTGGCTAAGCAGTTGATAATGGGAGCGCTTACATTGTGAAGGTGCTATTTCTGATTCTCAGTCTTATGTCTGGTACGTTGAAGTGAATGTTCATCAGTATATCAGGTACATTGATCAAATTGTGTAAGATATCAAATACGAAAAGAATCTGGATTTATTCACGTCGTTCGCTCAAAGTCATAATTTCAAAATATATTCTTTGGTTTTCATAAGATATACGCATTGGGTATATTCCATATTTTTTTAAGTGCATGGATCTTAGAAACTTTTTTTGAATTGTTCCAAGCATATCGGAATATGTTATGGTCTCAAGGTTCCAAATAATACAGCAGTACTCTAACTTAGATCTAACGAATAAAATACAGCAAAAAGTAATCTCTCTTTCAACGAGCGAAGTTCATAAATTGTTACGCGTTATCGAAAGCATGGTTTGTGGGTCAAATCCTTCCAATTCCAAAACTTGTGGCGAGAAGAATTCGTGGCTGGCTTTTATGGTATCAAATCCCCATAAGAGTAGCTATAACGACTGTCATCCTACCAAATTAGATGGGAATATTCAGTACCCTTGGTATAAGGCAAACGCTCTGCTAATGCGTCGAATAATGGTAGACTCCCAAAATGGATTTGTAGAGCACTTTAGGCATATTGGGAATTCAAAATAACGGATACTCCCTCTGATGTCGATTTTTGAAACTATACATACGTACATTGTTTACTTTCCCAAACATTAAGGTTTATGTGATTTTGGCCATTGTATACCTAAAACTTGTCGAAACTCTTGTGATTGTTGACATTTATTGAAATTCTTGTTTACCTGGTGAATGTTCTGTTGACTTTTGTACGTACTCGAGGGAAAAAATGAGTGATTCTAGTTCAAATCATCATTGTTGTGTACCTCAATATGACTCTTGGAAAAACGATACCGTTGTACTGGAATAAGTTTCCATCATTTTCCGTCAGAAAATGAACGTTCTGGTGCAGACTAATCTAGGATTGAGCGAGTCTATAGAGCTCTTGAAGAAGAATACAGTCCCTTCCCAAAATCTTCCTGCGTCGTATGTGGCCAAGAAAAAAAGTTAAAAAGAGGAAAGGAAAGAGAGTTAAGAGGAGAAAAAAGAGATATTATTCAACATACCGATAATTATTCATACAGTATGGAAAAAAAGTGACTATATATGTATATCTGTATATCTAGGTAATAATGACACGTTTACTTTTCGAAACAATAATGTTCATAGGTTTCTAGCCATTGTACACTTAAAACTTGTCGAATCTCTTGTGGTTGTTGACATTCAATGGAATTCTGGTTTACCTGGTGAATATTCTGTTGACTATTGTACGTACTCGAGTGAAAAACTGAGTGATTCTAGTTCAAATCATTATTGTTGTTTACTTCAATGTGACTCTTGGGCAAAACGATCCCGTTGTACTGGAATAAGTTTTTATCATTTTCCGTGAGAAAATGAATGAACGTACTGGTGCAGACTAATCTAGGATTGAGTGAGTCTATAGACAGACGACGGGCTCTTTAAGAAGAATACAGTTCCTTTTCAAAATGTTCCTGTATCGTGTGTGGCCAAGAAAAAGAGGGAAAAAGAGAACCTTTAAAGAGAGTTGAGAAGAAAAAAAAAAGTTAAGAAGAGAAAAAAGGGATATTATTCAATATACCGAAGATTATTCATTATTATGGAAAAAGAGTGACTATATATGTATATCTAGGTGAAAAGGACATATTTTCACACCAATCTTGTTTGTTTTAGATGAAATTAAAAAAAACTGTTTTCGTTAGTTTTATTTTCAATTCGAACATTCACAAATAATGTGTAACATTTCCTAAAAATAATTCATAAAAATAATTCCCGATGACTTCACTAAGCTATCCAGAAACTTCGAAAAAGTTTTTTTTTTGCAAGCAAATTAGAACATACTTTGTCTCCTTCAATGTGAGTTTTTGCAAATGATATTGTCTTAAGATTTAAATACACCACTTCACTAGAGTCTTGAAATGAATAACACTACACAAAAAAGCTGAAAAATAATACCAAATGGAAATATTTTAAGGAAAACTCCACACACAAGTGTATAACCTCTGAGAAAACAGACAAACAATGTACGTATGTCTGGTTTGAATTTTGAATTCCCAATTGACGTATCATTTCCGAAGCTGCATATTTAGAGAGAGACATAATTTTGCATCCAGATGTCAACTCAAGGTCAATATATGCTAGTGCAAAATTAAACTAAATCTTCTCTTGAACGGAAAAATTCCTGTGTTCAGAAAAATTAGAAACTCATTAACAAAAACATAAATGACCCGATCACAAACGAAAAAGTCAAATCTACCTTTTGATACACGATGCAGTCAACATAAACCTTTTCAAAATTGGAAAATCTCTCAATGATTTAGTGCTATTTGTACTGCAAATGTTGAAATTCTCAAACGCAAATTCATATGTAATGTTAGAAGTTCTCGAAAAATCCACGAAATTAAAATGTAATCTGGACGAATTGTTAGATTTCAATTTCACATTCGGTAATAAAACTAAAGACAAGTTTGTAATTCAATGTGTGGCAAGTTCAATTGTACATGTCATTGAAACCCCCTTTATCGCTAATATAGCTGACTATAAGCAAATGTTCCTCAACAGTTCTAGAATTATATTTCTCTTTATGATGCAAACCTTTATCAATGTCCATTCATGTTCAGCGTAGAAGCAATAGTGTTAAGTGAATAAGATTACAATGTCTGTTCTATTTGTCATGATTAGATTATAGGTATGGAATAAATTAATTATTAGGGTTATTCTGTATCTGTTTGAAAAATACTGAAACAGGTCGATTTCTATTGTCAATTCGACAATTTACAGTATAAGAATATTACCCCCTTCTTGCATGCTCTCTGAATTATGAGCAACCCCTCAAAAATTTTATTCGAGAAGAGGGGTCGTGTGGCATCTTGTTCGAAAGGGATTTTCATTTTCTGTTCAGCAATGTTAAGTTCTCCAAATTTAGTGCAATCATAACTGAGAAAATTCATTTTGAAAATGTAAAATTTTGATACTTTACTTAGAATGAAGAAAATAATGTCACATAAGGTTCAGGAAGTATTTTTCAATTTATTTCACAATTAAATCAAATGTTCAAAATGACCACCGTTCACTTCTTGACAATAATCAAGTCAAAATCAAAAGTATATTTCAATAGACAATATTGCAGATTTAAAAGTTAGGGTAACGGAAGAAATTAACAACATAACCCCCAAGGTCCTACAAAATGTTGTACGAGAGTTCCAAGATCGACTTGCTTATTGTCAAGAAGTGAATTCTAGTCATTTTGAACAATACTTCCTAAACCTTATGTGATATTATTCCCTTCATTCTACGTGAAGTATCAAGATTTTACATTTTCAAAATAAATTTTCTCAGTTATGATTGCACTAAATTTGAAAAACTTAATATTTCTGAACAGAAAATGCGATATCTCTAAGTTTTTTATTCGACGTGAATTCCCTGTTGTTTTAATATATATACAACTAATCCACCACCTCTTTTCAATATAGATCGATCGCGCCCGTGGAGTGAATACCCAGGAAACGTTTCCGTTCGTTTCGTTTAGTTTTTCAATCACGCATCATTAGCGTCAATTGCGAAATCAATTTTTCGATTCAATTATCCCTGTACGATATAGACTTTACTGTCAACACTGAACGGATTTCAATGTCGCAATATTTTCAATTTTATTGTCAGTAAATCCATCAAGTTTGGCCGTTTTCATGGAAGTATTGTAGACCACGCCATCCAATGTCCAATTTTCTATATAATAAATTAAAAAGTGTAGATATAAAAATGAGTTATGTTGCCGTACTTCCGCGCATTGTTCTTTGCCCGTTTGTTACGAACTTTTTAAAATTTCAGCAACTCACATATAAACGTAATGGCACCCCAAGGAAATATCAATCACAATAGTACAAATAACCGTTCGGAAAAAATGTGTTCGTCTTAGGAAATATTAGTTAAGTTGTACGGGAGTTTGTACATTCGTCCACAACAGAGAAAAATCGACTATTTCGATTTTTATCCCATCTAGAAAAAGCTTTTATCATTTATGTATATTGTACAGAGTGACACACACAGGTCTATACTTAGGGAAAGGCAGAGTGAGCCCTTGAATAGTTTCTCGTGAAAAATATTCTCGAAATATTTGATCCATTTCCATCAAATCAAAAAAGTATACGTCATTATTCATTACTGTATTCATAAAATTACGACAATATTATTTCTATCTACATAGAAATGCTATTGTAATTCAGTGCGCATTTTGTATTCATATATTTATGTGACAACATGCTATATTTTCATATTCTGTGAACAATTTTATGAAAAAACTAGTCTTGTTCGATGACAAGAAAATAATCCGCTTGTGAATAAACAATATTTTGTTATTCTTCCACCAATTAATTTTCATTTTGACGCAATGAAATATAACTTAAAGGCAGAAATATGAGATAACAGAACATAATAAAATGTAGATCATATCAACTAAAATTATTCAGGGAATACTACACTAACATACAAAAAATATCAAATGAAATAAAAACAAAAATGTTTGACATCTGGGTTACACCAATCCATCAATGAATAAATAAATTATAGAGAATTCCTTTGAAATATGTATGAATTTAGGATATGGAAGGAAGATGTAGGGATTATTATATGAAAACTTTCCAACAAAAAATTAATCCGACGAAAAGAGAAACAAGCAAAAAATAGATCGAACCTTTCTAGTTTTAATAACTAAGTTCGAAAACAAATGTAAGTAACTAACTCGTCGACGCCAAACAAACAAACAGGGTGATTTAAAAGTACTTTGACAAACTTCAGGAGGTGTTGAAAAGGGAAACATTCTCAATTAAATATTGATAGAAAGATTTTTCTGTGAATTGAAAAATCCACGATTAAAAAAAGTTATTTTTTGTGAATGTCTAACAGAAAACAACTACTTCCCCGGCTAAAGCCACGCTGGACATTGAACTACATCTGATAGATATTCTGAAAAGGCCCTAACTCAAAAGAAAAAATCTGAAATTGAATATTTGCATTTTCATTCAGATAGTTATTTGATTTTCTATTCCAGTCTCAATTAAGAACTCATAAAGATGAATGAGGCAAAGAAGAATGTTTTCCAAAAGAGAGTACTCATCAAAATTAGAAATGATTCTAATTTTTCCATCTTTGCAAAGTGAGATTGCTTCTTGAAAATGTGTTTCCCATTTCTTCCGGTCTTCCTGATGATCGTGGAAGCGTGAAATAGATTTTCGACGACAAAAATGTATTGAAGACCTAGTGAATGCGATGTCTCTTCTGCGTCAATGTTACGAATGATTTCTGGTGAGTACTCTCTTTTGGAAAACATTCTTCTTTGCCTCATTCATCTTTATGAGTTCTTAATTAAGACTGGAATAGAAAATCAAATAACTATCTGAATGAAAATGCAAATATTCAATTTCAGATTTTTCTTTTGAGTTAGGGCCTTTCAGAATATCTATCAGATGTAGTTCAATGTCCAACGTACTTTACCGAGAAGTAGTTGTTTTCTGTTAGACATTCACAAAAATAACTTCTTTAATCGTGGATTTTTCAATTCACAGAAAAATCTTCCTATCAATATTTAATTGAGAATGTTTCCCTTTTCAACATGAATACCCCACAAGAGGTTATCTTGACGATGGAAGATAGTGACTAAAGTTTATCTTTCAGTCGCAGATGATTCCACATCTGATTTTATGAACATCCTGTTTATATTTTCAACAAATCAATTCAGGAGGTGATTCCTCACAATATCTTATATCAATTGTCTCGATAAATATATGTCCGAAAACGCTTCGTTTCCAAGATACAGGGTGTTAAAGTTTTATTTTTATTTTCGTTTTTTTCAAATAACTTTCGAAATATCAACCTTAATTGAACAAAAATTTATATTGGGAAGTTTTTTGACGTGTCAAATTCGAACCTGATGTTATTATTGCTCTTACTTGTAGGGGGCGCCACCCACACGTCTTTTTCTTTTTTGAAGATTCATAACTTTTTTTAGCGTACTTCTAGCACATTTTTCAGTGGAAAAAAACGATTCCTCTATTATATCTACGTATAAAAGCTACCCTTGTTACAAGTCGCTGTAACCAACCGTTTTCTAGATATTTGGACTTGAAAATTTCAAATCAATTATTTGATAATCGATGCGTGTTGAAGTTATTACCATTATTTTGCATTTTTCACAAGAATGCTTAGGAAATGAATTTGACGTTTAAGTAAGTAGTTTTGTTTTTTTTTTGTAGGGGGCGCCACCTATTTTATTTATTTTTACTCGTTTGAAATAGTTATTTTTGTATCAAGGGTGCAAAATCTGTATTTGTTTTAATAAAATTTGCAAGAATTATCAACATTTTATTTCAAGAAATTTTGAATATGTAGAGTAGAATAAAATAAAATAAAGGAAACTAAATTGTATTCAAATAAATTGTTCAAAGTGTCCACCTTCAGCGAAGATACAGGCATTCAGTCTTCTAGTCATTGAATCTCGTACCCGCTCAAAAATTATTGGTGTTTCTTATTGTTTCACAGGCGTCTACTATTCGGTTTCTTAGATCTTCCTCGTTCGCTACTGGAATTTTATAAACGAGTGACTTCAAATGTCCCCAAAAATAAAATTCTAGTGGGTTTAGATCTGGGTACCTTGGTGCCCACGCCTGGTTATGTTCTTCTACACCCCTACCGATCCATCGATTTGGATAGACAGTGTTAAGGAATTCCCTGGCTACAACGCTAAAATGGGCCGGAGCCCCATCATGCATAAACCACATGCGGATACGTATTTCTAATGGTACATTCTGAGGTAGTCCCGGCAATTCATTTTCTAAAAAGTCTCTGTAAGTTGCGCCATTCAGTCGGAACGAAAGAAAAAAAGGACCTATCAAGTAATTATCAATTATTGCCGCCCATACATTTACAGAAAATTTCTTTCACTGCGTGCGGATTTTCCAGAGCCCAAACATGGTTGTTATGAAAGTTTGTGATAGCATTTCGGGAGAAGTTTGCCTCTTCCGTAGAGAGTACATATCTTAAAAATTGAGGATTTCCAGCCAATTTTCTCAAAAACCACTGACACATAGTAATGCGTTGGGGAAAGTCTCGTGGAAAAAAAACTTGTACCCTTGTACCTCTCAATACCAATTTTCGTTCAATTAAGGTCAGTATTTCGAAAGTTATTTAAAAAAACGAAAATTAAAAAGGAAACTGTAACACCCTGTATCTTGGAAACGAAGCATTTCTGGACATAAATTTATTTGAACAATTCATACTAGAATGTTATGAGGAATCACCTCCTGAAGTTTGTCAAAGTACTTCTAACTCACCCTCTATATTTTCAATACCACAAACCCCAGCTTCCTAACAATATCACATAATGCATCAAGTTGATATCAAAAGTTATTGTTCGGGGGTCTGTAAACAACGATCTGCAAATATACAAACGCCTTCCAGTTGCATGTGCTTCCTTGTGAAATATGCGTCACTTTCAACTCCTCACTTTTGAGCCAATGTTCAGTGACGCATATGATGTTTGCTTTCTGAATTTGTATTATGATTTGAGATCATCAGATTGTTTTGCAAGTTGTATATTCGATTCGTAATTATGAAACATCAAAAGTGTCCTTCTGACTGGTTTTAAGTCATTTGTAAATGAATAGCATTTTTTTAACTATTTGAGAAAGGTCTATTATAGAAATAGTTTGAATAAACAAGGCAAACTACTTTTATGCAAATCAGTCATAAACCAGACAGACCTATGCTTATACAAATATTTCCAGTGTTTCACATTACAAATGCCAAGAAAGTTATTAAGTCATTAGTGACTGCATCTTGCAAAACTCAGTGTTGGATCCCAAGAACAGAAACAGTGGTAAATAGTCATTTTTTATATCCAAGATTGTCACAGCTGGAGATCATAGAAAATCAAGTATCATATCACAATCTACACCAAGAGCCACAAAGTATTCATCAGAATATTCAGTGTATTAGTAACAAAATTATAGCTCTTCTTCTATTCATTGATGAAGTCAAACCTGATTCCATCTTATTCAGTGAGCATTGGCAATCTGAAGATCAATTGAAAGGTATAACATTTGATAAATATATCATCAGCTCTGCAGTTTGTCGTTCTGTAGATAAACATGGCGGTGTAGCCATCCTTTGAAAAAAATGACAAAGTCGGTACCAATTTGGAGAATGTTTCCTGCCTAAATATATTTGAATGTTGTGAAATTGATGTTAAAGTGTGAATCTTGTTATATTATGTATCTATCGTCCACCTAATTGTGATAGCAACCTGTTTTCTCTAAATTTAATGAAGCTCTCAACATTTTGAAGAATCTTAATAAAAAGTTTATAATTGGTGGTGACTTCAACATTGATATGCTGAGTTAATGCAACCTAGAATACACTTTCTCAGATCTGATAACCTCATATGGTTTGGAGTGGGGAGTAAAAGAGCCAACTAGTGTTACACCAAGGTCCTCGTTAACAGTGGCGCAACTTGATTGATGGCAAAGTTATAAAATCAAATCTTTCGGACCACTTCTCACAGTTGGCATCAAGTCTTCCATGTGAATCAGAGAGCCCTATTTTCACCAGGAGAGCTATTACTGATAATAATATTGAGATATTTCATTTCTACCTGTCTCGGGAAAATTGGTCAGATGTATTAATTGAGGTCAACTGTGAAAAAGCCTTTGGAATTTTCATGCAAACAGTTCTTCTCCACTATGAAACTGTAGTTGTTGTCTTCAAAACTGCTAAGACTCAGACTGAAACTCTCAACGTAATAGTCCACAAAGCTTCTAGGGCTTACCCTGCAAAATTATCTGAAATGGCGCACGCTCACCTTAATCCTTTGTCATCAAAACTTGCAAAAATGTGTCTTTCTGCATATCTTCCTAACAGTGTAGTTTAAGTATTGTTAAAAACCTTCACTTTGGCTATTTACATTCAAATATGCACTGGGCAAACTCTACAGAAGCCTATCGAATATTTACTCTACAGAAAAGAGCTGCCGTATATTGAGTAAAATTGGACCATTGGGTTCATGCAGAGAACACTTTAAAAGCCTGCCAATTTCAACAATGATTTCAATATATATATATATATATATATATATATATATATATATATATATGAAGTGGTTTGCTTTGTTTTCAAACACAAATAATACTTTGAGTCCGAAATTATAGAAACGCGAATGAAAAACATTGCTACCGTCTAAACATTCCTCTACCCTATATCAATGGCTGTAAATTAAATTATACAATGTTTTTCCTTAAGCTATAAAAGACTCAAAGACTATATATCTTCAAAAGGAAAAAATATTTTCTGTTGAGAAAGTCCTACTATTCCCTAACATAATTTTATAGTGATGTTGAATGACTTCGTAAAGTCTAATGTGTTTATTCAATATGTTAACCTGTCTGGACATCTACCGAAATTTATACTTATATTTTTATTTTTACATGTATGTTTTTTTGTATTATCTCTAGACTTTATCTATAGTGACATTATCACATTAGTGAACTGTATAGTAACTCTTCTATATTGTAATCTTTTTTGACAAAGAATAAATGAAATGAAATGAAATCTTGAAAAACTTCCAATAATATGGTATTAGGGGAAATACGTAGAAAATCTAAATAAGAATTGAAGGTGTTTCGAGTACATCCAGAACAGTACCCCAAGGTACCATCATTGGCACACTTTTATTCGCCATATTCATAAACATTATGCTTCCCCTCTGTGAAATATTAGTTTTCTGATGAATTGCGTGCACTTGACGAATTGCAAAGGTCTTCATTATTTGTAAATGAAACATGGGTTTAGTTGAGAGTACTCTTAGATAAAAATGTGCATACATGAACTAGAGATGTTTCATCTCAAAAATAAAAAATTGTTCTTTGTCGACATATTTCAAACAAATTGCCGTATTTACCTTGATTGAATTGGATATGGTTGATCGAAAGTACCATATCAATAGATGATCATCAAGTATCTTTCATTCAGAATATCAATATCAACTTTTTTCACGGTTCATACAGATACACTAGTCGGGAAGCACCCTGTAGAATAAACCCACCTTTATCGTAGCTATATATGTTTTCAATACAACTGTGTTCAACCTGAACAACATCACAAACCAATAAGAATCGAAACTAGAAGACTCGTATAATATTAGATATCATAAACTCAATAAAAATGTCCTCGGGTTCAGCTGAGCTCGACCAGAAAATTAATGTGGAGCAGGAGAATTGCTGGAAATACGCAAAAATCTCTCGGTTGCCTGGAATGTATATGGAACGCGAAGGGTCATGGGCGGAATGACTGGAAGGAGTGTAAAAGGATGAAGCTTCTAAATCATTTTGATGTCTTTTCCCTTTTCCCGCTTCACGGTGTAGTGGGAAGATCAATGCAAATATTTATAACTAGTCATATTTTATGCAGTTTTGATTCGGATCGTTTGTGATTTATACTGAGAATCCTCTTTCGGCGCCCTTCATGAATTCAAGCAATCAATCAATATATACTTTATTGTATTCATGAAGAAATCATGGTTACAAAGCAATACAATGTAAGGATAAAATTACAATAAAAATCAGTATAAACATATAAGGTAAAAAAGTAGAGACAATCAATTACAAAAACATTCAAGTATAATATATCACTAAAATATTTCGTCAATAAATCATGGTCACAAAGGATAAAGTTACAATAAAATTAGAATAAACATCTAAGGTAAAAAATTCAAACGAGTAGAGACAATTAATTACAAAAAGATTTAGGTATATATACCTAAATTATTGAGTCAATAAAAAACTCATCCAAACTATAATAGGTTCTTTCCATTAATTTATATTTTAGCTCTTTTCTGAATTTAGTTGGTGGTTCAATTTCTTTCAAATCATTGGGAAGATAATTGTAGATTTTGCAACCATTGTAAATAAATGAGTCTTTAATGAGACTTGAGGTGGGTAGCAGAAGTTTCACATCTCTGTTATTTCGAGTATTGTGTATAGAGGAGTGAGAGCCAAACTTAGTTTTAAGTTTTTTTATTATTGATGCTGTTTCCAAGATATACCGGGCAATTACTGTTAATATTTTATGGGATTTGAACAACTCTTTGCAAGAATCTCGAAGTTTAGCTTTGTACAAGTATCTTAAGGCTCGTTTCTGTAGGATGAGTACACTGTTCAATAAGTAGTTGTTGCAACTTCCCCAAAATGCCATGCCGTAGCGGATATGTGATTCGACGAGGGAGTGATAAACCATCTTTGCAGCTGAGAAATGTAATTATTGTGAAGTAAGCTTCACTGCATAACACCCAGAAGACAGTTTTTTTTCTCTGTGCGATCACATGATCAACAAACTTTAAATTACTATCTATGTGAAGACCCAAATATTTTGTGTTGTTTTTATTTTCAATGATATTCTAGGTCAAAGTCATCAAGCTCACATTTTAACGTAGGCAGATTTGTTTTATTGATGTTAAATGATAGTTTATTGGAGTCACACCAGTTAGTTACCTTAGTTAAATCTTCGTTAACAGCTTTGTTTAATTCGTCAGTCTTTTTGTTGTACCATGTAATAGCAGTGTCATCAGCAAATAATGTGAACCTACCTGAGATATTGATGTTAGTTATATCATTAATATATAGTAAAAATAGAACTGGTCCAAGGACTGAGCCCTGAGGAACCCCAAATTGTATCTGTCCCAATGGAGAATGTACATCAGTCTTGACAATTAGCTCTCTACCGTGTAAATATGATTCAATCCATTAGTAAGACAGACCCCTGAAACCATAGTACTGAATCTTTCGCAGCAATATTCCGTGGTCAACGCAGTCAAAGGCTTTCAACAGGTCACAGAACACTGTTGCCACAACCTCACCATCGTTGATTACAATATATATATTGAATAAGAGATCGAAGATAGCATCATTTGAGTTTTTATTGGATTGAAATCCAAACTGGGTATCACTTAAAATTTTATGTTCAGAGAGAAAACTCAATATTCTCATTTTTACCAAGGTTTCTATTAATTTCGCCAAAGTTGGTATTAATGCTATCGGTCGATAATTAGAGGGATTATCAGTGTCACCACCCTTGTGCAGTGGAATAATAATAGAAGTTTTAAGTTGGTCAGGAAATATCCCTGTTTGAAATGATTGGTTTATTAATTGTACTTAAACTGCCAGGGCTTCATTTGGTAGATTTTCTATTATACGTATCGATATGCCATCAATTCCAGAGGATTTTTTTGTTTTAATTCCAGAAATAACTAGTTTCAATTCATAAAGGTCAGTATCCTGAAGTACAAATGAATCATTTATTCTGTAGCGTTCCATATTGTCAAGTGGATTTATTCCTGGTTTAATGTTATCATGGATTTTTTTAGCGATTGTGCAGAAATGTTTATTCAAGATGTTCGGGGATATAGGAATTTCATGTCTTCTGGAATTTTTCCCTCTGAGATTGTTAACTATTTCCCAGGTTTCTTTTGTTTGATTTTGTGCTTTATTAATTTTATCTTTCTAATAGTTTTCTTTAGCTAGTATAATTAACCTTCTATAAATAGAACGGTAATTCCTGAAATAATCATGGAAGTAAAGGCTGTCGGTAAATTTTCTTATAGAATCCAAACAGCGTAGGTTTCTTGATGATATTCTTAATCCTTTTGTGAGCCAATGCTTTTTTGTTTTGTTTTTAGTTTGCATATAGGAAAAGCATAATTGAAAACATCTAATAGACGGTTATAAAAATCAGAAAATTGAACGTTTGGAGCTAGAGACGGATATTTTCCCAATTTATATTAGAACATTTTTGGAAGAACCTATCGTAGTTTTTCTTACTGTATATTCTACCAAATCTACAGTCTTTTTTATTCTGATCATATATAATTTTTAAGCTGCAAAGTACCGCCTCATGATCTGAAAGTCCGGCAGGAACTACTTCACAGGAAATAGATTCTTCCGATAAGTTAGAGCATATTGACTGTATATGTAGTTCTGGAATGTAGTGAAATGCGCGTAGGCGCATTTACATGCATTAATAGGTTGGATGAATTAAAAGAGAATTGGGTCACCATATTTTCGAAACGATACATATTTTGACACGTTTTGTCGAGAGTAATATCATAAATGCTGGGGGTTTTATCGCTCAATTTTTTTTGAAATTATCGAGAAAGCATTTTGCCTGAAAATTAGTATTATCTAATTAAACCACCACAAACTTGATTTTATGAGAATACTGCAATTGAATCATCCCAGCCTTACTTAAAAACCCGAGGTATAAAAACTTGCTGAGAAAGGTATATTTCAATTCCAATGCCAAACCACTGTATGTAGTGAGTTCAAAATCACTTATTCAATCAATTTTGCATTTTCTGTTTCCTTATAGAAATCAAATGCGTTGACATATAATTTTGACAGGATAATTTATCACGAATCTAGTGTGCATTCATCACTTATAATTGCACGAGAGGTTTGTATTTTATCACTTATAATCTCCCTAGAGCATGAATTATTACCGGAAATTTTTTGAGTACATGAATTTTTTGAAAATTATCACGAATCGCGAAGCGACGAGGGATAATTTTCTTTAAAATTCATGTACGAGACAAATTTCCCGCAATTAATTCAAGCACGTGGGGGATTTGGTAAGAAAATTTATACCGGAATTATATTTAAGTAGAAAACATTAAATAAATATTTATTTTGACGTTATTCACTGTGTGTAATGGGAGTTTTGGGGGAGATTTTTTTCTGATTTTCCCCATTCCCGAGTAAAATAAAATATATAATATCAGATAAACTATTATGTAAAATTAATTGATTTCATACAATTTTCTCACTAGGTTTCAGGGAAATGTTAATATTGACTATTAAAATTGTTGACTAAAAATGAAAGTGTATACGTTCGTATTGCGGGAGATATTTTTTGATTTTCCCCGTGCCCTAGTAAAATAAAATATATAATATCAGATACATTTTTATATAAAATTGATTGTTTCCATACAATTTTCCAACTGGGTTTCAGCGAAATGTCAATATTGATTAAAAATGAAAGTGGATGTTCGTATTGCGGGATATTTTTTTTTATTCTTCCCGTGCCATAGTAAAATAAAATTTATAATATCAGATACATTATTATATAAAAATAATTGATTTCATATAATTTTCTTACTAGGTTTCAGGGAAATGTCATAATTGACTACAAACAAAGGTGATATACAGCAAAAAATATATAACTATACCCATACATATATACTCAAATATTTTTCATATTCTTTTAGGTTTAATTCCAAGAAAAATTAATATTAGCGATAATAATTTGTTTTTCAAATAATTCAGGAAATCGGGATTTTTTATTCTTTATTCTAAATAGAAAGTTGTTGGCGTATGTTGCCAATTAAAAAAATATTTTGTAAAGTTGGCCATGGATTTGACATTCACTACTCCTGTCAATCAATATTTCATTTGTGGCATTATAAGTTCCTCATAACATTGTATACAATCATAAGTTAGTAAAAAAGTGATAATAATTGCACGGGAGGTTTATATTTTATCACTTATAATCTCCCTAGAGCATGAATTATTACCGGAAATTTTTTGAGTACATGAATTTTTTGAAAATTATCACGAGTCGCGAAGCGACGAGGGATAATTTTCTTCGAAAATTCATGTACGAGACAAATTTCCCGCAATTAATTCAAGCACGTGGGGGATTTGGTAAGAAAATTTATACCGGAATTATATTTAAGTAGAAAACATTAAGTAAATATTTATTTTGAGGTTATTCACAAATAAATAGAAGGCTGTGTGTAATGGGAGTTTTGGGGGAGATTTTTTTCTGATTTTCCCCGTTCCCGAGTAAAATAAAATATATAATATCAGATAAACTATTATGTAAAATTAATTGATTTCATACAATTTTCTTACTAGGTTTCAGGGAAATGTTAATATTGACTATTAAAATTGTTGACTAAAAATGAAAGTGGATACGTTCGTATTGCGGGAGATATTTTTTGATTTTCCCCGTGCCCTAGTAAAATAAAATATATAATATTAGATACATTTTTATATAAAATTGATTGTTTCCATAAATTTTCCAACTGGGTTGGAAAAAAATTAAAGTGGATGTTCGTATTGCGGAATATTTTTTTTCCCGTGCCATAGTAAAATAAAATTTATAATATCAGATACATTATTATATAAAAATAATTGATTTGATATAATTTCCTTACTAGATTTCAGGGAAATGTCGTAATTGACTACAAACATAGGTGATTTACAGCAAAAAATATATAACTATACCTACATATATACTTAAATATTTTCCATATTCTTTTAGGTTTAATTCCAAGAAAAATTAATATTAGCGATAATAATTTGTTTTTCAAATAATTCAGGAAATCGGGATATTTTATTCTTTATTCTAAATAGAATGTTGTTGGCGTATGTTACCAATTAAAAAAATATTTTGTAAAGTTGGCCATGGATTTGACATTCACTCCTGTCAATCAATATTTTATTTGTGGCATTATAAGTTCCTCATAACATTGTATACAATCATAAGTTAGTAAAAAAGTGATAATAAAATGAATTTTCAATCGTATGAATTGTGTTCCTTTTGCAAAGAATCACAGCACATTAAAATGTACCATAAAAACGTAAAATATCTAACATACCTAGTGGAAGAATCTGGATTAAATCCTGAGCAAGAAAACTTATTTAAAGAGATTGGCAACATTCTGCGTGATATTGTGCCTTCTTTTGGACACAAATCTAATACTCAAAGAAATAAACTGGTGTCTCAGTATTATTTTTATTTTATGAAACACAGGCATATTGTTAAAAAAACACCCGTTCTGTGTTATATTCACCACTTAGGAAAGAGGAGGTAGAAGTGGAATTTTTGAAGAATTTAAAATTAATTAATGATATTATAGAATGTACACCTTAATAAATTGTTGTAATATTTCCAACTTATAAATTAAGTAAATAAAAAATATTGTCAATATTATTTCAATATTATTTTTGTCTAATTATATGATAGCTGTCATGTGCCGGGAAATTTCCACTTATTAATTTTACGCCTACATGCTAATGCGGATGAAAAGTTTTCAGAAAATTTGCTGGTTACCATGGTAACAATGTCGAAATAAAGCATCTGATTGGTTGAAAATGACTGGTATAAAATTCTCGGATAAATTTGGGTTGTTTAATGAGAAATTGTTGCCTTGCAATTAGACGAGAAAAACCGTCAACTATTAAAAACGCGACACCGAAGGTGGAGCGTTTGTAGTTTGACAGTTTTTCGAGTCAAATTGCTAAAGGAAACAGTTTAGAATTTGAACAACACAAATTTACCTGATATCAATACAAACATCGAGTGTAATTCGGCAGGACAATTTAATGAATAAGAAATTTTGAAACATATCAATGCAAACTTCATTCATGAAACATTAAAAATAAACACATTTGTATTTGAATGTACAATTATTGAAAACGCAGTTATTGAAATTCATACTAGGAACAGTGATGTCGCTGCGGGTGCCACAGCTAATCGTTTCTGTAGTAGATGTTGTTCATTGATCAATGTAGAATAAAAAAGACGAAGTGTTCTTGTCGTATCTTCAATAGTTTATAAGTTATTTTATTAGCAATGAAGAAAAACAGAAAGGAAGCGACAAGTCAAAGTGCACAATTTTTTTCGAAATTATATAAAAAAAAGAAAAAACATGTTTCCCATAAAAAACGACACATGGTTGTTTTCAGTAAAAAAAAAATATATAGCGCAAAAACTCATTTATTTATAAAAAAAAAATTGTTTAATAAACAAATGAAAAGTAAATAAAAATGTTTTTTTTATAATATGAGAGAACGTGATAAATAATTATTTAAAAAAAAAATGGTTTCTTAATATTCATATTTAATTTAAAAAAAATTGTGAATTAGTAAGTGCGTTTTTTAGCAATAAAAATTTTTATTTAACGAATGATTTATTCCTTAAAAATTATTATTTTTATCAATAACTAGATTCCCAAAAAAAATTTTGTTTTTATCTAATAATCAATGCATTTGTTCATAACCATTTTTTCTTTTTCCAAACGAATTGATTGAATAATGCTCGAATGATACTCTTTGTCAACTTGTAAGTATGGTTTTATTGATGATGAATTGCTGTGTCCCCTGTTATTTTTAATAGAGCTTGTTCTTCAATTCCGCTTTTACTTAATTCGCTAACTGCTGCCGCTCGATTTCAGTGATTTGTAATTTTGACACGTTTGACATCTATACCAATACCTTGTGCTGAGCATTTAGTCCATTTGGAAATTTCATAAATTCCATTCGGCACATTCTTATACCAACCTTCAGAATTGTTTTTCTTTCAAAAGGGGTTTGGTGTAAGAAATACTCTGTCCAATGTTATAAAAATGTCTCGTTTTTCCATTAACTTTTTAAATAAACGTATTGGGCAAATATCTTCCCCTAAAATAGTGGGCGTAATCCATTTGCTGTCACATAATTTATTATTACCCCCTTGTCTAGTTTTCGAAAATAGAGGATTATACTCGATACGTCCAGTTTCTTTTCCATTATTTTCAATTTCAGATACGAAATAAGTGGTTTTGCAGTAAGCTGCTCCTCCTCCGCGCCAAGCTAATTCAAACGCCAAAATGTGATATAATTTCTTTTGAAGTCCTTCCGGTTCATTTTCGTCATATAATCTGGCCATTGCAAATACTTCAGATTTATTAAGAGCTGATGCACCAGATTTTTCTCTTTTCGGGTTGTGCTTGTAGGATTTTATGTTTAGCATTACGTGCAGCTCGTGATGAATTAAACTGAACGTCGGTGAAAGGGTTAAATACAATATTGAATTCGTTATAATATTTACTTTGTAGCATTTTAGCGGTGGTGTTCCAAATTGTTCCAACTACTGCTTCTTTGTAGTCTTCTCCGTTGCTTTTTCGCATATTAATTGCCCAATCCCTACAATATTACATTCAATTTCTCGATGGAAGTATCTGGCTCAAATTTATATCTTTTTTCATCGCAAAACGTAGAAAATTGTCGCCAGGTTGAAGATTGCGTCGCAACTGTATTAGTAGGCACACAGGTATTAACAATTTGACTAATTTCGGCGTTCGTAGACTCACCGAATCGGCTCATTGTTAGTGCTTATAAATTCAATGAGTTGTTGACAAACATGTCACACTATTCATTTTGGCAACCAACACCGCGATAATTGATAAACAAATAAATAAGTGAAAAAACCACTAGTGTATTTGTCGCTGTAAAAGTTGCAGCTGTCAAACTGACAATTGCACTGTGGCATATGCGATTTTCTATACATGAGTTGAATTGGCATATATAATATAAGATTTGATATTTTGCCGGTTAAAAATGTTGGTAATATAATATAGGAAAGCATTGTTGCCTAGCAAAACAGCACGACACATCTGCATAGATTAAAAAATTCTGACGATCTCGCATTAACGAGTCTGTTTAATCTACACGAAATCGATAGTTAATGACCCCTATGAACCTTCAATTTCTCTTTTAATGTATAATTGCCTGTAAATGGTCGATTTGGTCCATTAATGTATAATTGTGGTATATGCAACTAAATATACACGAATTAGAATATTATTCAAATGTCAAATCTTATTACCTCCTCAATGTCAAATTATGTATTTCAAAATTCAAACATTGTAAGTTTTCTCCTAGTTGAAGCCAATGGATATCGAAAATTTCACGTTGACCCCAAGGCCGTACCCAGAGAAAAATTTTGGGGGGGTTGGTTCTAAAGTAAATAATGCGGAAATACTTCTCAGGATCATTAGTTGGAATATTACGAATAGTTTATATGTAGAAAAACTAAGGGTATTTAAACAAAATTAATAAATGTTAATTACTGAATGGGATGTACCTGATTTTCACCTTATTCCAGATATATTTTACAGATTTCGGGGGGGGGTCTTCACCCCCCCCCCCCCTCCTGGGTACGGCCTTGTTTGACCCCAGGAGCGAGGTCGACGGAAATTTTTTATAATAATCTCGAACATTAATTATTAAAATATCTCGATCATTAATCACCACCACTAGTTGAATAAATAACTATTTCACCAAGACAAATGCTCGCAAAATAGCAACTTTTCATTTCATAAAATTATTTGAAATCACAATGATTGAAAGTAGTGTTCATAATTAAATATATGCCTTGAATCGATACAGTTATCGTAGCTGCAGTTCTTATTCAAGCTTTTATTCATTTGAAACGTGTTTCTTCAACCGATAGCAGTAAATTTGGACCAATATATTCTGCTCAGGATGGAATGAGTACTCTTTATAATATCTACGCCATATCTAATCATAGCGGCAGCATTTCCAATGGACACTATAAGGCATATTGCAAACACCCTTATTCTAATTGTTGACACATCTTCGATGACTCCCGCGTATTTTCTAAGATTGATTCTCCCACTCCCAGGGTTCATGTGTCCTTTTCTATGATAAAGTAGATGATCTGAATGCTGATGGTCTTGTGGGTTTTTCCGGGTTTTCCTCCAACAAACAGCAATTGTGCCATCACTTCGAGTTCAGGACTTCAATCAAGATTTTCATCTTGAAATTATTTTATATTCAACACTTCGTTTTTCTATTTTGAATTAATTTTTAGACCTATGTATTATTTTCTGTTATGCCTATATCTCCTTCACTCATCAACCGATTTGAATTAAATTTTGTACATAGATATGAGACACAATTTCGGATTGACAGTCATATAAAAAGAAAATGGCCGATTTTCGGTTTTGCCAGAATACCCACCAATTTCTATTTTTCAAATAGAACACCCTGTATGTTTGATGTTTTCGAGTTCTGCGGCTCAAATTACATACGATAGTGTTGTCAAATTTTCATTTTACAATTGAAAACAAATAATTTGTCAATTTTTTTTAGCCTAGGAGGCCTTGATTTAGTTGAAATATACTAATTTACATCAGCAACTCATAGTAATCGTAATTTCATCGATAAGATCAATAACAAATCCTACACAGGTATTGGAATTTTCTGAACGCATTTTTAACGAAAAAATCGTTGTTTTCAAATGGTACCTACCGAAGGCCATCTTGCCATTGATAGATAATTCAGTTACCAATTCAACGATATAGATTATGTACCACTCTCTTTTTGTGCAAGACTAAAAACGATCAATTATTGAATTTGTACAATATTTTATACGATGCCTACAAATTCCAATGAGTTTTAGGTTTGATGAAATGAAAGGTAGCCGTGGAATCATGGAAAACGGTAGGGATTAATGTCATGTCAAAAGTAAGATACCAATGTTACTTATCATCTCGTTTCGTTTATGAAAAGTTTTTTTGAAATGGAAAATAATAATCGTTATTCTTGAAACGAACAAATCGATATGATATTGATATACGGAGAATGTCAGAAGAACGCTGTCAATATTAGTATGCTATACGCCGTTCGTTATCCGTTAAGACGGCACCCATCGAGGACCTACTTCAGGAAATTGGAAATGATGCTCTGGAAAAAACGGAACGGAGCCCTCACACAAACTTTCACCCCCCTAGGGGTTGCATTTATGAATACACTGAAACCTGTATTTCTTTATCCCTTACAAGGTCCTAAAATACCAATTTTTATCACCCTATTTTGAAAACTAACGGAACACCCATTACAAATTTCCACCCCCATTTCACCCCTTTGGTGGTTGAATTTATAAAAACACTGAAATACATATCTATTCTATTTGTATCAAAGACTTCAAATACCAATTTTCATGACCCCAACTTGAAACCCTAACTATACAGACTTTCAACACCCATTTTACCGCTTTAGAGTTGAATTTTCAGAAACCCTGAAACACATTTATCTTCATTCGTGAAGAAGAGCCCAAATACTAATTTCCATGACTCTTATTTCAAAACCAACTGTACTTTCACTTTCACCCCCCTTCTCACCCACCTTTTCACCCCTTTAGGGATGGAATATCGAAAATATATGCTGTCAAAATTTATGCTCTGAGGACCAGCGGTTTGGTCTGGGCGTTGGTCATAATTAGTCAACCAGTGATTCAGTTAGTCAGGACATGTAATTATATATGTACATACCGGGTGACACAGAATAACTTCTGCATTTTTCTGAAATTTGGTACAGTTATATAAGTAACCATTTCAGATTTGATCACATTACAATCCAATATGACGGACTGCCGGTTTTTCTGGAAATGCCAGCAACTTTGTTTTTTCAAATGGAACACCCTGTATATTTTAACATATTCAAGTTCAACAGGTCAAAACAAGTCCAAAACTTATGTCAAATATCATTTTTTTGCAACAAATAAAATTAATTTTTATTTTTATTTCACCTTGTGGATAAATGAGATTTGGTCAAGGCTATTCACAATTAGTCACAATGTGTCATTTATTGATGAATCAATTTAGTCACTTCATATTTTGATCAATTTTTTTTTTCAAATGGAACACCTATGAGCCACCTACCTGTTTTTCTAGAACATACATTAAGGAAAAAAATTACATATCATTTTTGTATACCGGTGCAGTAACAAATTTTTATACATTAAAAAATCTACAACTATTTCATGAGTTTCCTTGCAGTTCGAATAATTTTTCAACTAAGCCTTAAGCCGTGGAAAACAACATTTGACCTTAACATGTTCATTTTTCTTTCCTAGACTTTGGTTAGTATATTTTCTCCTGAAACTTCATTTTTCCCTGACACTCCTAGGATAAGCTACCCCTTCCATTTGGATAGACTCAATTATTAATGAAACGCTAGATATTATTCGTTTAATTTGGATGAAGAACATTTTTATTTGATCGTTTACATCTTACGCTCAGTGAGAAAGTGGTATTCATGTTGTTATTGTTTCGATGATTTATTAATGTTTAATTAAATGTTCGAAATTTTGCCCATTTACTCTAACACACAACCTGGTCCTCTCCACTGTACACCTTATGACAGCAGTGAGTTCATCCACACCGATTCTTCGTACTGCTCCCTGAATTCTCTCTTTCAAATCCGTTGTAGACTGATGAGCATGAACTTGGTTTTTAATATAACCCCCTAAATAAACATCGAGAGAAGATAGGTCGAGAGATCGTGGAGGCCATCTGATAGGGACGTTTGTTACAATCCATCTTTGTCCCTATACATCTCTCTTATTTCCTGCAGTGGCCAGTATTATTCTCGTTCCCAACATTCACATCAACACGTTTACACCAAACTTTTCAATAGTCTTGGATTCTGTCTCGCACAGTATCTTGAATTATTCCAGTAGAACATCCCATTGTTGGTAAATCTCGATTAATCAGAAAACAGTATGTGGAAAGTGAAATTATTCACTTGCATATGATTCGCCAACAACCGGTTACAATAATCCAAACTTCTGGTGTAGTCATCCTCATTATGATGCTGATGTAAGTTATACTTGTAAGCACGATAATTCTTCTAGCGCTTTCTCGACTGACATTTCATTGGTATTCCAATTCCCGCGTTGAACCGGTTGGATCAAATTCAACATAAGCTAAAACATTCATTTGTTGAAAATATAAACAGGATGTTCATAAAATCAGATGTGGAATCATCTGCGACTGAAAGATAAACCTTAGTCACTATCTTCCATCGTCAAGATAACCTCTTGTGGGGTATTCATGTTGTTTTCTGTTAGACATTCACAAAAAATTACTTCATTTTAATCGTGGATTTTTCAATTCACAGAAAAATCTTTCTATCAATATTCAATTGAGAATGTTTTCCTTTTCAACATGAATACCCCACAAGAGGTTATCTTGACGATGGAAGATAGTGACTAAGGTTTATCTTTCAGTCGCAGATGATTCCACATCTGATTTTATGAACATCCTGTTTATATTTTCAACAAATCAATCTAGCATACCCCATGACAGGTTTTAATGTCAGAAAACACTAATTTCAAAGTGTCTCTCCAAAATAAATGATTCTAACTTTTTCCATCTTTGCAAAGTGAAATTGCTTCTTGAAAATGTGTTTCCCATTTCTTCCGGTCTTCCTGATGATCGTGGAAGCGTGAAATAGATTTTCGTCGGCAAAAATGTATTGAAGACCTAGTGAATGCGATGTCTCTCCTGCGTCAATGTTACGAATGATTTCTGGTGAGTACGCTCTTTTGGAAAACATTCTTCTTTGCCTCATTCATCTTTATGAGTTCTTAATTAAGACTGGAATAGAAAATCAAATAACTATCTGAATGAAAATGCAAATTTTCAATTTCAGATTTTTTCTTTTGAGTTAGGGCCTTTTCAGAATATTTATCAGATGTAGTTCAATGTCCAGCGTGGCTTTAGCCGGGGAAGTAGTTGTTTTCTGTTAGACATTCACAAAAAATAACTTCATTTTAATCGTGGATTTTTCAATTCACAAAAAAATATTTCTATCAATATTCAATTGAGAATATTTCCCTTTTCAACTGAAACATTCATTTCTGTACATGTATTACGATCATCTTCTCCATTGTTGGGTTCTTTTCGGAATCTTCTCTCCAACTTTTGAAAAAAGTTCATGGTGGGTGTCTTCTGTGTGGGTATCGTTAAACGTATAACTGACAAGCGGCGACACTGTTTTTAAGACATTCTCCGTAAATTAATAACCTATCAACCTGTTCACTCACTTCTTGTGAACCGATAATTTTGATTTTCCATTTCTACTAATTCTCGGAAGTTAACTAATTTTCGAGAGTTGAGATGAAAGATGACAGCAAAACTCAATTAGTTGACAAGATTCAGAAATGTTGTTTTCCACGGCTTACTAAGTTGAAAAATTATTCGAACTGCAAGGAAACTCATGAACTAGTTGTAGATTTTTGAACGTATACAATTTGTTACTGCACCGAAATACAAAAATGATATGTAATTTTTTTCCTGAATGTATGTTCTAGAGAGACATGTAGGTGGCCCATAGGAATTCCATTTGAAAAAAAATATTTTTTGATCAAAATGTGATGTGACTGAATTGATTCATCAATAAGTGGCACAAAAAATAATTCTTCATAAGAAAGTATATTTTTCTGTTATGTGCGGTTCATTGTGAATAGCCCTGACCAAATCTTATTTATCCACGAGGTTAAATTAAAAAACAATTTTAATTTTGATTGTTCCAAAAAAAATGACATTTGATATAAGGTTTGAACTTGTTTTGACCTGTTGAACTTGAGTATGTAAAAATATACAGGGTGTTCCGTTTGAAAAAACAAAGTTGCTGGCATTTCCAGAAAAACCGGAAGTCCGCCATATTGGATTGTAATGTGATCGAATCCGAAAAGGTTGCTTATATAACTGTACTAAATTTCAGAGAAATCCGTTCACGAATGCAGAAGTTACAGGGGTGGCCCGATATCCTGTGTCACCCGGTATTACCTCAAACACGAGATCCCTCGACTGTCTTCCGTCTCCATCATCAAATTAACTCTGGGCCTCCATATGTCATCAGAACTACATATGTGTGAGAAGTTTTAACAAAATAAACCATCCCCTATGTTTCCACCCATAGAGGTGTTATTCAGATAGGACCAACTTCGAAGCATACCCTATACAATGAAAAAAGAATCATCCAAATCGGAAAATCCAGTACAAAGTTGTGCGTGGTAGAATCGGTTGAGAAGTGAAAATTCAGTGGGTAAACCAACAATCATCCCCCATTTTCCTACCCTCAGGAGTGGATTTTTTTTTATTCAGCTCCAAATGAGATTAACTCCGGGGTAAACCCTATCCATTAAAAAAAGAATCATCCAAATCGGACAACTCTGTAAAAAGTTAGAGAACCTCTTCCTTTTTTTTCGTCGGTTAAAAAGTACAGATGAACACCAAACCGCCATAGCTGTTGAGTAATCATTCATTGCCTTTTCAGATTTGAACAAATATAGAGAAATAACCTAGAAAATGTTCACGTCTGGTTCATATTTTGTCGTAATAACTTTCAATTTTCAATCCATCCCCCAAATTGACACATAAACGGGGCATACACGGACTTACATATTGGCATTGAACATCCCAATTATCACGTTCTAAACTCACACAGAACTGCAACTATAATAATTACTGTCAGTAGCGAGCTGAATAACTTTGTTCAGGAAGGGCGAATTTCAGGAAATTCACTAACTTATAACGATCTAGAAGGTAAATACGACTCCTTGATGTTACATTAGTCATTAAAGATAGTTCCATAGTTTGTTAGGTTTGTAAGTTGATTAAGAAACTCCTGATTTGGGTGGATAAATAGGGATATGTTCGAAAGAAGGTTCATTGTTACTGAAATTGCGTTTTTGTGTGGGCACACTTAGAGATAAGTCCACAATGACAGGAGAAAAAATATACTCTGAGGAAATATAATCGACTTGAAAAAACCGATGGCACGGCCAGTCGGAAAGGTAGATTTCAGAATTTTATCATTGATTCTGAAATTGTGTCCGAAAAAATGAAAAATTTCCGTTGGAAACAAAAATAGCATTTCTAATTTTGTATAAACCTTAAACTTTTCAGTCAAAAGTTGTTGAAGGATTCGAATTTTCCTAAATTCTTCATAATTTTTCATGTAATCTGACTCAATTCCAAAGAAAAAAGTATAACCAGCACACAATAATGTAGACAGTACTTACTTGAAGAATAATAACTAATGTTAATGTATGTGGTTTAAATTTGAAATCGAGAAATGTTAAAACACAATGATGTTATAGCGGCGGAAGGAAAATTCAAATAGTATCTGATTGACACGAACGAATGAACCTCAAATGGAAGGAGCATACAGGGTAAACGAAAATCATTTATTATTATCAATGGTAAATTACAATTTTTTATTTGTGTGTACACCTTAGAGAAAAAAAATTCGGATGAAAGTTGTTCATACAGCTTTATCAAAAGGCCTATAATTTTCTGATAATGGCATGGAAATGGAAGATTGAGTTTTTTTTCAATCTTTTATCAGCTGCCATTTTGAAACTACTGGACCGATTTGGCCCATCTTCGAACTCATCTAAGACAGTGAGAGAAAGTATGTTTGTGCCGCATTTCGTTCCATTCTGTTGAAAATGTGGCCTCCATTATGTTAACAAATTTTGTTATATCCCATATAAATATATATATATAAATATATATATATATATATATATATATACATATATATATATATACATATATATATATATATATATATAGTGTCCGGCAGATTTTTGGCAACAAATGGGAAAAAAGTTTATTTCAAATTTCTCAGAAAATGTTATTCTTCATAAAAGTTTTTGCTTCTGCTCAAACCCAAATTGCACCTCAAAATGTTATTTATCTTCATTCGTATACAAGGGAGGTGGAATAATTTGAAAGTAGCTTAAGAGTAAAGTACCTTTATTTTTCAAAATACAGTAAAGTTTATTTGAATAAATGACTACCAATTTGAAGAATATTATTAATTCAAAATTACAGCCTTCCATTCCAAAAACAAGTTTTTAAAGATTTTTTCCATTTTTTAGTTTACCACCCTATGTATTATGAGAATTTGTAATGTCATAGAACACTTATCATTGAATATTACCTGAATGATCATATGAAGTTAAGTTCCGTCCAACTAGAAAATTGCATTAATCGAACTTGGTGCCGACAAAATCTCATTTCTTGTTGCCATTGAGAAAAAAATTGTTATTTATTATACAAGGGAAAAAAGTATTAGATTTCAGCTCGGGGTTGTGTTGTCTCCCGACGCGAAGCGGAGGGAAATAAAAAACCGAGAGCTAAAGTCTAATATTTTTCCCTTGTATGATACACAATTTTTTTCTGTGACGGGAAAAACGACGATTTAATATTGAAAAATCATATGAATATATTAAAACCAGGAAATTATCAATGTGAAATTTGAATTTTTAAACTGGTAGGCTGTTGTACTTATAGCGACAATTAGACCTGCGTTGCTAAGGAAACCTTTAATGTAATCAAATTACTGTCAATTTAATTCTATGATTTGATTTAAAAATTGCGAACATAGTGGTTGTTTAGTAGTTAGACTTTGTATAGAACAGAATGCAAAATATAATGGTTTAAATAAAACTTTTGTGACAGTGATTCAAGACTAATTATTTTTATTGACAAGTAAACAAAACATAACATTCATAATACATTCCAGCTATTTTGATATTTCAACACTACTTCGCACCATGATATTATCGAACTCTTTGCCACCATCACACATAAACTCTTTGATGGTATGTCCAGCATTTTCGGTTTCATTCACAAAAGTCTTTAGGCAATTCGAAACTTCACTTTTCAATTTTATAAAGAAGATTCGTCTAAATTTCGAATAATCATCCTTAAAACATAGAAAGTACTTCGCACCACCAATCGAATCCTCTTGCATTGGTCCACAGACATCAGCATGAATGACCTCCGCTACAGTCGTTGGCCGATATTTCCTGATTCCGAAACTTGCTCTGTGCTGTTTACCATACATGCACCCATCGCAAAATTCTTCATTGATATTTACATTGATACCATATTTATTCAGAACTTTCTTCACATGGCTTTTATTCTGGTGACAGAATCTCTCGTGCCACAACTGTAAGGTATCAATTTCCGATGCAATCAATATTTGCGCTGCCCTTTTTGGAACTAGTACTCGCATTTCTAGTTCATAAAGTCCTTTTTCCAGACCTTTTTCCTTTCATTCGTATCACTCCGTTTTTGATGAAAGTGCATCCATTTCGATCAACTTCAAAGTTGAAACCTTTTTCAATATTTTGTCCTATTGAAAAAAGATTTCGGCCCACTTCAGGAACATACCACACATTTGTTAAATGGTTTCGTTGCCACTGGCCGTTTATATTCATCTCTACGTTGATGATTCCACTTCCGTATGCATAAATTAAATCTTTGTTGCCCACTTGCACAGACTTCGGTGTAACAAACGCCTGGTAAGTAACGAAATAATGTTTGTTACTTGTCATATGAGCTGACGCACCAGAATCTGCTAGCCACAACTCCTTCTCGCTGATATTTTCGGAAAAACAAATAAAAGCATCTCCAGTGTGTTTTTCTTTCTTCTGAAAATTTGTAGGTAATGTGGATTGGTGGATATCATCTCGTTTCGTTGGACAATTTTTCGCGAAATGTCCAACCTTATGACATTTGAAACATTTCTTTTCGAATCTTGTAATAACTCCCTTTTTTATGCTGCGTTTAGCAAACAGAGCTACGGAATTATCTTGTTTTGTTGGTAATCGCATTTCAATCAACCGAAGACGTTCCATCAATTTGTTGACTGTTCTGTCTTCAACTGGAACTGATTCCCACACACTCTTGAACTCGAAATATTCAGGGGGCAAAGTTGACATAATTGACTCATCAAAAGTAGATCAGGTAATACGGTCCCTATTAGCCTATTCATTTCATCATTCAACTCACGAAAATTCCGCTGTAGTTTTCCAATGTGAGTTGCAATATCTTCTTGTGGTGTTTTTTCAATAGTGAAAAACTGTTCCATCAACCGATCTACGCGTTGACCAGAACTTTGTTCGTAGATTGAAGTTAGCTTGTCCCAAGTAGCTTTGGCTGTATCACATGTTGCAGTCACCTCAACATTTGCATCATTGAGACTGCTTACCAAAATTAATTGCGCTAATGCATCGCCTTTCTGGAAAACTTTTACAGAAGCTTCATGCGCGGCTTTATCTGCTGCTAAAGCACCTTCTGGTAAAGGAATAGGTGCAGTTTTCTCCACTGTAACTATCCCTTGCACATCATGATGACGAAGTAATAAACTAATCTGCCTTTTCCACCTCGCCCAATTTGCAGTGCTGTCGAGTTTTTCGACTTGTGTCTTGAATTCCATTTTATCTTTCACCAACACACTCTGTTCAATTATGAACGAACTGGGCCCATAACCTTTTAGACTTTGTATAGAACAGAATGCAAAATATAATGGTTTAAATAAAACTTTTGTGACAGTGATTCAAGACTAATTATTTTTATTGACAAGTAAACAAAACATAACATTCATAATACATTCCAGCTATTTTGATATTTCAACAATTTTGAATAATATAAAGTTAAAGAATGTCTGATTCCAAGTTTTCTCTGACCCCACCGGAGTTAGTAGATGTAGCGAAAGTAGCGTTACAAAAGTAATTGCCAGCTAAATCGCGGAAAATTTACGAAACCGCGTATTCAAAATTCATGGAATGGAAGATGAAAACGACATGCAGTTCTTTCTCGGAGACGGTGTTATTGGCTTCTTTTCCGGAACTGGCACAACAACAAAAGCCATCAACAGTGTGGTCGAATTATTCAATGATCAAAAGTATGTTGCAATCCAATAATAATAATAATAATAATGTAGACATTTCAAAATATTTCAAACTAATTACATTTCTGAAACAAACTGTGAAAGGTTACACGCCCAAGAAAGCTGCGATTTTTACGAGTACACAAATGAGTGGTTTTTCAAATAATGCTCCCAATGATGTTTATTCAATGGACAAGGAGGTTGTTGTTGTATTTGGGATTGCAGGAGCTTGTCGAATTTGTGAAATCAGCCAGGTAACATAAGATGATATTGAAGATTCGGGAACGTTATTAATTGTGAAACTTAAGCAAACAAAAGACGATGTAAACAGGAAATTTGTAGTTACTGAAGAATATATTAAATTTTACCGAATGTACATAGCTGTTCGTCCAGCAGCAGCAAAGGATCGCCGCCTGTGTTATGCATATCGCAATGGAAAATGTATCGATCAGGTTGTGGGTGAAAATCAGTTCTATAAGATACCTGAAACAGTAGCTAATTTTCTTCAACTTGAAAATGCTAACTCATATACAGGTCATCGATTTCTAAAATCGTCTGCTACACTTTTAGTTGAATCTAGGGGAGACTTGATGACACTAACGAAACATGGCAGTTGGAAGTCATCAACGGTCGGTGAAGGGTATGTAGATGAATCGGTAGCGCACAGGACAGAAATAGCTAATAAAGTGTTTAGAAAGTGTGGCAGTGCTGAAATGACACCCGATTTGCGACCAGGTACATCAACGGCAGTTGTGTCCATGGCAGAAAAAAATATAATTTCAACAGAAGAAAATTCGACTGTTGTACCGAATAGTTCAAGGAAGATGTCATTCATGCAATGCACATTCAATAATCGTACTTTTGATATAGAGGAAATGTAGCTTTTGTATAATAAAATATTCTAAAATAAAATATCTACCTTTACTTATGTGTATATCCGGGTAAAAAATACTCACTTTTTTCTCGGGGAAAACAGTAATTTCATAAAAAGTGATATTTCGTTACCTGTCAACAAAGATAAAATGTCAAACTTTTTTCCCGTCACAGATAAAAAGATATTTTTCATAATTGAGGTATAACAAATAACATCTGCAGTTCTAAATCAATTGTCTTTTGACGTTGGTTGCAACACAGTTCGATTGCTTTCAATTGATTTTGAACTGCAAATGACATTTGTTGCCGAACCGTTTGACCAATCTAACTGAAATTTGGTTTGAAGATACAGTTCCTACCCCGAATGCAACCTTTCATTTTTGGCTGTCATCTGTTGAGCGGAAGAGTCACTGTTAAGAAATGACAGAAACTATATCACACGGAACTTGACTAGCAATATGTCATTTGAAATCCCTTGAAAAACTGTATCCAGAACAGTCAAAATTATTTCTTCAACTGACATACGTTAAAAATTAAAAAATGCAAAATTAAAAACGTTGCCATTCAATTATTCAGAATATATCCGATGGATTAGAACTAAATGCAGCAGGAAGCAACACAACAAAAAAATCCAATTAAGTATGCAGTTGGATCTATCCACCGTTTCCCAGTCTTGCGCTGGGCATTACCTCCGAGACGGCCGCTCACCCGTGCTTTGACTAGGACGACCCGCGTTTGGTGCAGGACCGCTCAAGTGACTGGGGTCATATCCCACTTGGTCAATTGACCGGTGAATTGACTGTTGAATTAACCGATCAAATTGACTTCGTACAGCCCTAAAAATGATTTATTTCAAAATAACCCCATTCTCCTAAGGCCCGTGCCGATCAAGTTCTGAGCTGTCACACAGCTGATTTTGAAGTGAAACTTCTTTACGCACGCTTGACTTGGGAAGTAAGCTAGTGAATGCGTGACGAGAGCGTTACGAAACGTGTGATCGGGCGAGGCGAACGGTCTCGACAAAGGTGAGTGCGTATCTCATACTATTTGCTGGCGTCGTAGCGTCATATGCAGCGTTCCTTTTCCCTTGTCTATTTTCTCCCTCTACTAATACGGGGCATTCTACTCACGACATTGGGGGGCGTTTGATTCTCTGTCCTTTTCTTGTCTCTCTCTCTCTCTCTCTTTCTCCTTGTTACTCTTCCGTATGTCGGCCTCGCGTTTCTACAATTTACTTCAGCAAATTTTTAGAATAGGATAACATAAAATTTAACCAATACGTAAATAATAAAACACTTATTAATTTTAGAGGTTTACCATTACAAATAATTGGTGACATCGTGATTGAACATGACAATAATCAAATGGAAGTTGATGATGAAAATCCCAATATAGATCATGTACAAAAACCGAGACAAATTATTGGAGTTAGGTAAATTAATTTTTATTTTATTTTTATAATCATTCATGACTTTACTAAATTTACCAAACTAAAATGATGAAATTATAGGTTATTAGAAAATTAATATATGTATATGTATATACATGTATATATTATACATATATACATATAAACATATATATATATATATATATATATATATATATATAAATACATATAGATGGAGCTAAAGAAGTCTTACTTCAGTCGTGTGGTCTAAAGCACAATCGTTTTTTTATATGGGAGGAATTTTTTTAGCCAATGACTTTATTCGCTTTTTGGTTTTATTGCTATACAGGGTGTTTCCTAACTACGGTACGAAACTTCAGGGGGTGTTTCGTTAGGTCATTTGACAGAAAAAAGTTCCTATGAACATATGTCCGGAGTTGCTTCGTTTCTGAGGTACAGGGCGTTGAAGTATAAAAAAAAAGGTATTTATAAAATATCCTGAATATCCTGAAACCGATGTGGTTGAAATGTGGTACAGCTATTTGAAGTAATAAGGCAATTATTTGGCCCTAAGTAGGTCCAGTGGCGTCTCAGTGGGCACCACAGCCAACAATACTGAGAAAAAAATTATTTTCTCCTTTTCGGTGCATTTGAATATAAGCGTGGGTTCTTAAAAGTTTTTTATAAGCGTGGTAAAAATACAACTTTTTGGCCTCCTGTGTTTTTTTCATATTTAGCTTAGTTTTCGAGAACAAAAAAATGAAGGCACTCTACAATCATTATTACCTGCTATGGAGACCAGCTGACAGTGATAGTATTGTCATATCAGTAAAAGTCAGAGTTGTCAATTAGCAGTGATTCCATCATGAATACTTTTACTAACGCTGAAATGGCTGAACATGCACTTTATTTATGGATTAGCAAATGGAAATGCGGAAGAAGCACGGAGAATCTACCAGGATAGATATCTTAACAGAGTAATTCCATGTGCTAAAACATTTAGAACGCTACATGCAAGATTATGTGAAACTGGAAGTTTTGATAAAAGTGGTGGAAGACCAGAAACTGTAACAACGCCTGAACTAGAAGAAGCTATACTTGATGCGATAGAAGAAGATCCTCCAAATAGTACCAGGAAGATTGCACTGCAGCTTGAAGTAAGCCCAAAAACCGTTTGGAAAGTTCTAAAAAGAAACCTCCTATACCCATATCACATACAGCGGGTCCAAGCTCTACTGCCTAGGGATTTTCACCCAAGATTAATGTTTTGCAGGTGGTTGATTCATTCGATGGCACACAATAATAATTTTTTACCAAATATTTTATTTACGGACGAGGCAAATTTTTAACGAGATTCTATTATGAACTTTCACAATAACCATTTCTGGGCCGACGAAAATCCCCACATTATTAGAGAAAGTCATTTTCAGCATCGATTTTCGCTGAACGTTTGGGTAGGAATTATTGGTGACTACCAAATTGGACCCTTTTTTTACCAGCAAGATTATCAGGTCCATCCTACACGGCTTTTTTGCGAAATCATTTACCCATTTTGTTGGAAGAAGTACCCGTACTTGTAAGAGGCAACATGTGGTTTATGCACGACGGAGCTCCAGCTCATTTTAGTGTTCTTGCTCGTCAGCATCTCGACATCACCTACCCTAATCGCTGGATTGGACGTGCATGACCTCAACATTGGCCCGCTCGCAGTCCTGAAATGAATCCTCTAGATTTCTATTTATGGGGTCATCTGAAGGCTCTCGTTTATAAAACCCCTATACTAGATGTGAATGACTTGAGGAAGTGACAATTGCAATGTCATAAGGAATACTCCAGGTATTTTTGAACGTGTCAGACAATCAATGACACATCGATTGCAGTCGTGTATTTCATCAGACGGTGGACATTTTGCTCATTTAGTTTAAGGTCGAAATTGTTTATTTTTTACTTTAGGTTTGTATTTTATGTTGTCCATGGATAATTTGTAGAATAAGTTAAAGTATTTTTTTCTCGAAAACGAAGCTTGATATGAATAAAACACAGGGGACCAAAATGTTGTATTTTCAGTTGTTCAATCTGAACAAATAAAATACTACAGAAAAAAGTACTTTTTTTTCTCAGTATTGTTGGCTGTGGTGCCCACTGAGACGCCCCTGGACCTACTTGGGGCCAAGTAATTGCCTTATTACTTCAAATAGCTGTACCACATTTCAACCACATCGGTTTCAGGATATTCAGGATATTTTATGATTACCTTTTTTTTAATACTTCAACGCCCTGTATCTCAGAAACGAAGCAACTCCGGACATATGTTCATAGGAACTTTTTTTGTCAAATGACATAGCGAATCACCCCCTGGAGTTTCGTACCGTAGTTAGGGAACACCCTGTATAAGTGTGTTTTTTAGTTTTTTAAAACTAGAATTTTATTAGATAGTTTTCATTAATAAATTCGTAACCATTAAAGCTATGTATTTCAGTTGTAAATAAATCCTCGTCGAATTTAATTACCCTTAGATTACACCGAGAAAAGACCCTGTGAGTCAGTCATTAAGCCCTTTCAGATGAGCATTACATAACCATTTCCAAAGATAAATGGCGTCGGTTAGTTGTTGAAGTTGAAAAAGCGTAGCGACGAAACTTTTTCACTCTCTCATTTCGAAGTTTGACGTAGGAATGAAGTGTTCTGCATTGGCTGAACGATGATGGACAATTATTCAGAGGCTTCCAGAAAATCGATGTTCTAACATAGTTATATAGTCACTATGTAGTTCGAGATTCTGGATATCCTCAGAAAGTTTTCTGTGGCAGCGGTTCGTGATTTATCCACTGATAATTCGAATTAGTTTTGCTTCTGATGAAGAGCTATGTCCCTGGACAAAAGTGCTGTTTCTATCGAGAGTATCCAGAAGGGATTCTTTTCATGAAAATGCTCGAATCAGCAGTTACTTTTTTTATATACACGCTTTATTAGCTTCACCTGTATGTATGTATGAATGTAGATAATGGAATCTCTGAAATTAATTTTCACCCTCTTCCAGATGTCCGAAATAATTGAAATTTTGCACACACCTAGATCGTAAGAAAAAAAAACTTGAGAGGTGTCAAGGGACGCCCGGATGGAACGAAGTTCCTTTCGATTAATTAGTGAAGGAATTGTAATATTTTTTTTTTTTAAGTTATAATAATATTTTATATATATATATATATATATATCTATATATATATATATATATATATATATATCTCTCTCGACTTCGTAAACACAACGTATAGGTTCGCTAAATACATACGCATTGATATTGTAATATTAAAATATAATTTGCTTTTAAATTTATTGAAGTTATGACGCGTACACTTGCTAAACACACAATAATGGAGAGATTATAACGCGTATGACTTGGTTAGCACAATAGTAAAGAGAAGTTATAATGCGTACTTGCTAAAAATACATAAGCATTTATTATTGTCTGTATAAAATCTCTACTTACCTAACTCCATCAGCAATATCCGGAACTTGTGCAGAAACACTGTCAGGATTCATTATTGTTATTATTTTTTATTATTTAATATGTACAAAAAACCTGTATACACTCAACAAAAATAATCGTCGCGACACCACACTGTTCAATGTGAAATAGAAAGACGAAACGAAAATAACTGGCTTGCTTTCTATGAGAGAGAGAGAGAGAGAGACAGACAGACAGAGAAACACGCGCACGCCGCACCATAGCGAAAGTCTCGTTACAACTTTTGGTATTAATGTATTCCGTCTAGCCCTCTTTCGCAACGCGCGATAAGGAACTACGTTCCAAAAAAAAATTCATTTCAAAGATATGGCGAATGCACATTCGCCAAAATTTTGTTATAGTTTTCATCTCATGTGGAGGAATGAAGAGTTTTTTTTTTCCCGTGGTCTTTTTTAGTCTTTTGTAGCAATATAGACTAAAAAGTTTAGAATAAAATAGTTAATAGTTATTTATGCAACAAGTGCAAATAGTAAATGTTTATTGCCCTCGACGTGAAGTTGTTCGACGAGGCCGTCAAAAAATAATTAAATCATTGTGTGCACTGACTTAAACTCATTTTATACGTTTTAGAACTCGGCTTAAATAAAAGCTTGTCATTAAAAGTATTTGTTATTAGTTATTTTATTTTTTGCTTTTTAGTTAGGACCACGCCTTAATCTGTTCATTTCTAATAGAGAATCGTTACTACAAGGTATCTTCCCTGTAAGTTCTCCCAAACTCCCACACACCAATTTTGAATAGAATCTGACCATAATCACAAAACTCGTCCGCCATCCTGAAGTCGCCATCTTGAATTAATAGATTTCGACAAAAAATTCATGATCTTCAGACCTAAAAACCTCCACATATCAATTTTGAATAAAATATGACCATAATCAGAAAACTCGTCCTCCATCTTGAATTTATGAATTTTAATTACAAAACTCGTCCTACATCTTGGGGCCGCCATCTCGAATTTATGAATGTTTGCAAAAATTTCATAATCTCCGACCCCGAAAACGCCACATACTAGTTTTGAATCGAATCGGACCATAATCACAAAACTCGTCCACCATCTTGGAGCCGCCATCATGAATTTATGAATTTTGACGAAGACCTTCACATACCAATTTTGAATCAAATCGGACCATAATTACAAATCTCGTCCGCCATCTTCCATAATGCATTGTCACCGGAATTATGGACACTTGCCAAATTTCAAATTAATCGGACCAATGAAAGTCGGTCAAAATTCACTTGAACAATTTGACCCTAACTAACGAACTAACAAGTGAAACTAAATAAAAGCTTTAAAATACCCTCTAGGGAAGCAATCAATATATTATATAAAAAAGCAAGAGTTTATCACATCATGTGTTGAGTAAAAAAAAATTACATGATTTATCATCTCATTGAATTAATTGTAATAATGAAAATAACCCTAGGAACTACGCATACGGTGAACAAATTACTTTGTCGAATGTCATAATAAAATGAAGAAAGAATTAGCAATTTGCATATCTTCCGAAAAAAATATATGTTATTCTACATCGAACATCATTCATTTCTTTGCAATTGGAGAAATCTATTACGAATATTTCACCCAGTAATAAATTTAAACATGAACTGGGATTCAAATTTACATGTAAACGTGCTGCTTCTCCGCGCCTATCTTGTGACGTCAGATGGTTCCTGTTATTTTATTGTTGTCATTAAGAATATTAGAGTGTATTAGTATCAGGCTCTTCGACATCGCCCTAAACGATCTGGATATTTAATTTGCTTGTGTTTGTGATATAATGGAAGGCCAAACCAAAGGATTTCACAAATATTGTATTGTTTCAATGTGCAATAATAGTCCTCTAGTAGTCATTAATGTGAGGTTATCTACGGTTTTCCGTCCACGATTTGTGACGTGTAGAGAGTCGCAGTTGGGATGGAGGAAATTTTACGCGCCGTGATTTTGATGCTTATTTGTGCATATTTTTCCCAATAAAGAATGATTGTTGATGATTTTCGACCATAATTTATAGATTAATTCTCAAGACAATTTGCAAAAAGCGTCAATTTCCAAATCATGAACTCATTATGAATAGCCAAAAAGCAAATGAGTCTTTAAAAGAAAGTTTCATATAATTCATATATATTGTAAAATCCACTCTTAAAATTTGTACAATTTTTCGATGTCATCACGTGACAGCAAACGCGCCTTCTATTGGTGTCACGTCAAATGGTCAAACTGTCTAGGTTTGAAGTAAATTTGATTACTATCGTTTCGGACGTCCATCGTCTTAATGTATTTGAAAGGTTTTCACCTTCACCTGAAAACCTTTTAAATACATTAAGGGTGGGTATTATAAAACTATTTCGACAGATAACTAGAAGTTAACTTGTGGATGACGTCACATGTCAAAGTTAACTTCAAAATGTAGCAGTTAACTTTATCGGGTGGAACGGGTGTCGGTTAAAGTTAACTTTGTAGAAAATGGTGGTTTTCGATCGTCGACAATTCTCCTGCTCCTGTCAATATTGCATATGAGTCATATAACCTCAATTTTATTGTTTTGATTTTTCGTTTTCGCAAAATGTTAGCAAACGATATCCACGTTATTTTTTAGGAACTTTTGACCGATGATGAAGAAGATGCTGTGAATATTGTTGAAGCCCCTCGGCGACAAAGGATATTTAGGAATCGGTTAGACCATTTCACCTTGTGGAAGGAAACAGAATTTAAAAACCGATTTCGACTATCAAGAGAGTCTGTACGCTTGTTAATGGGGCACATTGAAGCAAATTTACAAAGACCAACTAATAGGTCAGCATTGTACCTATTTTAATTATTGTAGAATTATACATATTTTTAGAAATCATCCTCTATCGCAAGTGTTGATTACACTCAGATTTCATGCAACTGGTTCATTCTTGGTAGTTGCTGGAGATTTTGGAGGTATTCACAAGTCAACTGCTAGCAGTGTTATTAGAAAGGTCACAGGGGAAATTGCATTGTTATCGTCTATTTACATAACAATGCCAGACTTTTTGTGTAGTGTTATTGTGGTGTATTTAAATCTTAAGACAATATCATTTGCGAAAACTCTCTTTGAAGTACACAAAGTATGCTCTAAATTGCTTGCAAAAAAATCTTTTTCGGAGTTTCTGTACAGCTTAGTGAAGTCATCGGGAATTATTTTGAAGAAATGTTACACATTATTATTTGTGAATGTTCGAATTGAAAATAAAACTAACAAAAACAGTTTTTTATTTCATTTAAAGCAAACAAGATGGTGTAAAAATGTGTCCTTATCACCTAGATAAACATATATAGTCACTTTTTTTCCATACTCTATGAATAATCTTCGGTATGTCGAATAATATCTCTTTTTTCTCTTCTTGAGTCTCTTTTTTTTTCTTCTCAACTCTCTTCAAAGGTTCTCTTTTTCACTTTTTTTCTTGGCCACACACACAATAGTCAACATAATATTCACCAGGTAAACCAGAATTTCATTAAATGTCAACAATCACAAGAGATTCGACAAGTTTTAAGTGTACAATGGCTAAAATCATATAAACATTAATGTTTCGAAAAGTAAACAATGTGTCATCACCTAGATATACATGTTGTATTTTAAAAAATAAACTTTATTTTATACTTTGGTTACAAAAAATGATTTTAAATATGACAACTATTCGAAGTGCAAAATGGAAGTTTGAGATAGAAGTGACGCTCTTTGGTTCTTGGGATCCTCTTATAGATGCGGTGGTGCTGACTCAGAACTGCGTCTTGTTTACGGCTTCTGGAGCCCAGGTGGATAAATGCTGACTTGGCTTTGTCCTATTTGCTCTTGCAACAATGTTGCAACTGCGTTGTGGAATTACTGCGTAGAATGCCTGGATTTTTGGATATAACATACATTTATAGCCACTCCTTTTCCATACTGTATGAATAATTTTCGGTATGTTGAATATATCCCTTTTTTCTCTTCTTAACTCTATTTTCTTTCCTCACAACTCTCTATGAAGGTTCTCTTTTTCACTTTTATATTGCCCACAGACGATACAGGAGGATTTTGGGAAGGGACTGGATTCTTCTTCAAGAGCCCATCGTCTGTCTAAAAACGAGTAAAAACTCGCTCAATCGTAGATTAGTCTGCACCAGAACGTTACGTTAATTTTCCCATGGAAAATGATGAAAACTTATTCCAGTTCAACGGGATCGTTTTGCCAAGAGAAAAATTGTAGGTTACCTTTTTGCCTTCTTCTTCTTTTTATTTAAAAAATGGTACTTTTACAAAACTGACATTTTGAAGCTCAAGTTAACTTGACTGATAAAATTAAAGTTAACTTCCAAACATATTTATAATACCGGCCCTAAGACGATGGACGTCCGAAACGATAGTAATCAAGTTACCACATCGTCTACAACCTTCAAACAAACGTTTGAAGTAATTGTTTTGTTTACCTTCAGTTTTCAGTTCAGTTAAGTTCTGTGTTTATTGTTGTTAACTTTGTATTCAGATTAAATATTTGAATTTACGGTCGTTTTTGGAAGATTTTTATTGCATTCTTTCTTTTTTTTTGTGATCTTGTGTTTGGTTGACCATCGAATCAGGATTTCAAAAGGCTGACGGTGATAATTCACAAAAAATTTACTCTATTATGATGGCCTTATTTTTTGGAACGATGGGGAATTTTCGACCAAAATGATATCAGTTACCCATAGAATACACCTGTAGTCTCAAATAAATTGGGGCGCCGCCTCGAAGACAGAAAAGAATAAAAACTGTAATTTTTTACACATTTTCGCTTTTATCTCGGTTAATACTGGACGAACGTTAACAATTTTTTCATCAAAACGATCTGAGTAACTCATAGTCTCAAATCAAAACATTTGAAATAACCAACAGAACGCACCTATGGTCTCAAAACAATTTGGGACACCGTCTGGAAGATAGAAAATGGATAAAACTGTCATTTTTGACATATTTTCGCTTTTATCTCGGTTAAATACTGGACCAACGTTAACAATTTTTTCACCAAAACAATCTGAGTAACCCATAGAATATACCCTTAGTCTCAAATAAATTTTGGGCACCGTCCGGAAGACAGCAGAAAATAGAATTTTTGACATATTTTCGCTTATATCTCGGTTAATAATACTGGCCGAACGTTAAAAATATTTTCACCAAAACAATAGAATGGAATGCACCTATACTCCCAAATCAATTTGGGCGCCGAAATTTTTTGTCCACGGTTTTAAATCTGAATATGTCAAAGTTAATATTGGACAAAATAAAATATGTCAAAAATGGCAGCTTCTATTTTCTCCTGCCTTCCGGGCGGTGCCCCGAATTTTCGTCCAGTAATAACCGAGATAAAAGCGAAAATGTGTCGAAAATTACAGTTTTTATTCTTTTCTGTCTTCGAGGCGGTGCCCCAATTCATTTGAGACTACAGGTGTATTCTATGGGTAACTGATCATTTTGGTCGAAAATTACTTATGTTTCGGCCATTACCTTTGAATAAATCAATAAAAATATGCCAAAAATGATGTTATTATATTTAATGTTTTCACTCATAAACATAACACATAACTACGAAATATATATCCGAATTTACTTCTAAGAATTAATCTATGAATCATGGTCGAAAATCATCAACAATCATTCATTATTGGGAAAAAAATATGCACAAATAAGCATCAAAATCGTGGCTATGATATTTGGAAAACTTGGCAACGCTGCGCGTAAAATTACCTCCATCCCAAATGCGACTGAAAACTAAACAGTTACAACCATTTGACGTCACACCAATAGAAGGCGTGTTTGCTATCACGTGATGACATCGACAAATTGTACAAATTTTAAGAGTGGATTTTACAATATATATGAATTATATGAAACTTATTCTTTTATTGAAGACTCATTTGGTTTTTGGCCATTCATAATGGGTTCATGATTTGGAAATTGACATTTTTTGCAAATTGTCCATTGTTAAAATGTTGTGCATTAATACGCATCGGACTATTTTAGAAATATGAAGTGAGTTGGTTGATATTTTTTCCCATTTCTCATATCCTGATCAAACTATTTTTGTGAATGCAATCGAATGCAAATCGAATAAGCTATACAAAATCGGTTTCAGAGAAAAAATGCTATATATAATACTACTTCATGCCTTAGGTTCGTGCATAATATTGCACAAGCGATTTTCCGGGCTATTTGAAAAAGAAAAGAGTCAATCGAGTCATCAACGAGACATCACCTGAAGATATGATTTTGCCGAAACGTCGTGAAATCGGACCTTTCGAGGGCCAATACCACAATACGCGGAGAAGTTGGTTGTGAAATGTGTAGGTGGTGGGAGTACTCCTGTTGGTTGTGTTAATTGGTTGTTTGGTGGATTTTTGTTTTCAATGTCAGTGATTGTTTTTATCCACAAACTGATCGGGATATGCATTTTCCTTGAGAACAGATTTTATGAGGTTTATTTCTTCCTGTAGATTCTGGTTGGAATTGCAAACTGTTTGGGCTCGATTATAGAGACATTAAACTATGCCTTTCTTCACACTGGCATGATGGTTTGAGTTGTAGTTGTAGATATCGATTGGTATGTGTCTTCTTTCTGTCTACAGATGTTTCCATTCGGGGTGATGATTTTTGGACCATGACATCTAAAAATGGAAGTTGGTCGTTTTGTTCTGATTCTAACGTGAATTTGATTGTCGGTTCTTGACCGTTCATACGATCCAAGATATTTTTTAATTCTTCTTCACTTCGATTCCAGATAGCGAAAACATCATCCACGTATCTCCACCATATTTTTGGACCATTGTGGAATGTTTCAACGAAGGATTATTCGAAGTATTCCATGAATATGTTACTTAAAATTGGTGACAAAAGAGAACCCATCGCCATACCAAACTCTTGTTGATAAAATTCGTTCTTGAATTGGTAATATGTTTTTTCTGTGCATTGTTTGAGTAATTCTATGGCGGCACTGACATCCAGTTTTGTTCTTGTCTTCAATGATGTGTCATTATCTAATCTTCCTCTCGCGATATCCAGAGTTTTATCAATAGAGACATTAGTAAACAAACTTTAGATTAGACATCAAAACTTACTTGGAGATCTCCATCCTGAATTTGTAAATCATTCAATTTCTCCAGAAAGTGAGAAGTATTCCTTATGAAACTATTTCCATTTCCAGATAGTGGTTTCAGAATGTTGAGTAGCGAGTTTTTGTGAAGGAGAGGAGAGGAACTTACAATAGAGCGTAGAGGATGAGATGGTTTGTTTATTTTTGGTAATCCATAAAAATGTGGGGGTTTGCTGTGGTGTGATATCAGGTCTCTGCGTTCTGTTTCGTGAGTATGTTTTTGTGTTTAGCTAAAGTTTGGTATATTTTGCTTTCTATTGATGGGGTTGGATTTTTGTTTAGTTTTTTGTATACTTTGTTTACTAATATGGTAGTGTGTGATATGTGGTGTTTGAGATCATTCGTGTTAGTTTGTCCTCATAATCAGTAGTGTTCATTATGACTGTGGCGTTACATTTATCAGCTGGAAGTATTTTAATCTGATTGTCCGATCGAAGAGATCTCAATGCACCTCTTTCGTATTTGTTTAAATTACTTCTAGGATGATAAGGCTGTGTTAGTGCGTTTTTGCAGTCAGATTTGTAATCACCTGCTATTTCAGGTGGTAAACGTTGGGCTGTTGCTTCGATGGCAGTGATCATTTCTAGCGTTGGAACCATTTTGGGTGCAACTTCGAAGTTCAGTCCTTCGCTAACACAAGTTTTTCGTGTATGTCTAAGTTTCTTGATAACAAATTGATTACAGTTTTTTCAGAAAAAGTGTTATTGTTTGATATCTGTTGTGGGTGTATTTGTTTCTCTTCCAATGATTTCTGAAATTTGTTTATACAGTGCTTCTCAAAAGTCCCCTCTCCCCCTCTTATTTTTGGAACGATTATACATAAATAAGTGAAATTTGGAAACTGAATATTAAAGGTTGTAAACTTCCCTACTAGTGATGATAAATGACGAAATCGTCAGAGATGACGTCACAAGGCCATTGTGATCAATAATTTTAAATGGAACCCTACGGCAAGCGACACCTCTTTTAAAAGGTATCGAAAAAACCTATTCAATTATACTAATCTTGTTTGTGTTTATGGCAGTTTTGGCAACTCGCTTTTAAAAAACGCAAAGCTGTGATGAATTAAATCAGTTAATACTAAAATTCCAAATTCAAGCTCCGCCCCTGGATAGTTGTCAAATTAGCTGACGTTTTTGTTAGTCTCCCTAATTCGACGTTTTTATAATTGACCAAGTTTTTGTACATTTAATAATTTGTGTATTGTTGATCGAACGTTTAACTGTTTCAGCAGCTTTTGGTACTTTCAATATTTTTGTACATTTTAATAATTTGTTAAACTGTTGTGAGCCGAACGTGTAAGTGCTTCAAGAAGCGAAATGGTACGTGCTTCAGGTGATAAAGTAGCAGCGATCCTAATTCTTGGTGAAACTGGACAAAATATTCATGCAGCAGAACGCATTTTAAATGAGAGGTTTCCCGATCGCCCCGTTTCGAGGAATTATTTGAGGCAGCTTCTTCGTAAGTTTGAAACAACGGGTAGTATTAATGATGCGAAACGATCTGGCAGACCACAAATTTCTGATGAGAAAAAAATTTATATACTGGCAGAAGTAATAGTTAATCCTACTTCTTCAACAACTCACGTTGCATCTACCTGTGAAGTCAGTCGAAGTACAGTACACAAACAAATTTCATCCATACAAATTGAAAATGGTTCATCAACTCTCCGACGACGACCCAGACCGAAGACTAGAATTTTGGGAAAATATGGAAACTAAAATTAACCAACAGCCAGACTATGTCAAAACAATTTGTTCTAGTGACGAAAGTACTTTCTATCTAAATGGAAATGTAAATACACAGAATGTGAGGTATTGGAGTGACGCAAATCCTCACTTGTTTCGTGAAACACATACCCAATTTCCCCAGGAGGTGAATGTTTGGGCAGGTATCCTGGGAAACCACATCGTTGGGCCTCTTTTTTCAAATACTATTTCAACTGGTGAGGTTTATCCTGTTGTAAAACGCAATAGAACCGTTAATCCTTGAAATTTTGGAAGATAATCCAGATTAATTCGGCAATTTGGAAATAACATTCCAACAGAATGGCGCTTCCCCACACTATTACGGTGCAGTAAGACGGTATTTGGATGAGGAGTATCGTGGTAGATGGATTGGACGAGGTTCAACTCGATCACCGGACCTCACACCTTTGGATTTTTTTCTGTGGGGGGACCTTAAATCGAAGGTTTACGCCACTGAACCTGACAATATTGATGTTTTAAAACAACGTATTGTTGCAGAATGTGAGGCTGTTTCCGCAGACACATTTGCAAAAGTACGAGAAGAGTTTAAAAATAGGATATTTCACTGTCAGGAAGTGGATGGAGGTCACTCCGAGCAATTTCTTTAAGTAGATACTGATTCTTAAATCTGTAATTAATATCATACTGAATGGAATTTAAATTTTAATGTTTACTAATGAGCCATTAAAACTGCCATAAACACAAACAAAATTAGTATCATTGAATAGGTTTTTTCGATACCTTTTAAAAGAGGTGTCGCTTGCGATAGGGTTCCTTTTAAAATTATTTGGTCACAATGGCCTTGTGACGTCATCTTTGACGATTTCGTCATCTATCATCACTAGTAGGGAACCTTTAATATTCAGTTTCCAAATTTCACTTGTTTATGTATAATCGTTCCAAAAATAAGAGGGGTGGAGGGGACTTTTGAGAAGCACTGTATGTAGTGTATTTCTCTTTCGATTGAATGAGTTGTAGGAATTGTGAATACAGTGGTGCAAGTATTCATAGTAATTTCGAATCAGATTTCGTTTCATGAACTGTTTCAGGTTATTGATGAAAATTTTTAAATTGTGTATATTAAACTGTATTCGTTCTCTTACCATTGCGTGACCCGCTCTTTCGATTATTCGTTTGCATTGTTGGTTTTTATATGGCGTTTTCAATCTCAAACCCTTCGGGGTGATCCCGTTATCTCGACATCTGCATAGAAAAGTAAGACTACTGTGGGAACTTGAGAGTTTCTTGTAAAGATTTTCCATATTCTTGAAATCCCTCCACAAAAAATCCCATTCATTCAATTCATATCCACTATTTGTTTACCCATAACCAATTGGCATATTCCAGTCGTGCTGGAGGTGTCATGGCATGTACCTTCTGGATGTAACATGGATAGAGCAGTTGTTCTCTAGTGATTCTGTGAATACTGGATTTGGATGTATGTTCTGATATACTCCTAATGCTCATGGAAGGATCATTAGCGGCAGCTTTCAAAATAATTTCTTCCAATACAACGGTACGTACTTATAATATCAAAAAAAAATCGACTGAACATGCTCAAATTAATTATCCTAGAGACATACTTGTCTCCCTCAAACTGCGATCGACACGCTCCACAGTGGGGCCGGAATGAACAATTTTTGGCCAAAATTCTGAAACTCACGGAATTCATAAAAAATCGATTGTTATCACAAAAAAAAATTTTTTTTCATAAATTGGGGTGGTTTTAAGGGGGTGGAAATGGAAAATACCGAGTAAAATTATAAAAATGTGAATTTTTGCATATTTCAACCACAGAAACACCGGAAAAATACTGAAGAAAATATCTTCCTTGAAGTAGGGTGATTATTAGGGGGTGGAATTCGAAATAATCAAATTAAATTTGAAAACTTTGCATTCGTATATCACTCCACCTCCCAATGGAGATAAAAATAGTAAAAAAATATCATTAATGAATTAGGGTGATTGAGAGGGGGTTGGGAAAGCACACAATAAAATTTTGAAACCTTGGGATTTCCTCGTATTTGGTCTCATAATTAACGGATGAATAGCGGTCAAAATATTTTTCAGGAAGTAGTGGTAGAAATCGAAAAAAACACCAACATATATCTTCTATTGATTATAGATAGTACATTTATTTATTATAAAACATAAAACATTTCTTCACCTTCAAACATCGGAATCATTTTCACTTGAAGATTCATTGTCTTCTCTTTCTTGGGAACAACTGACATTTGGCGCTTTCAGTAAAGCGACAACGTTTTTTTTCAAATGTTAGTGCTTTTCTTTTTGGCACCTTTCTTATGCTTGTAATATAAGGATCAGATGTGATAAGTGGCAAATTAAGGACATCTTCGTTGGTTTTAATTCGTGATATCTTGCGGGAATAACATTCTCTATATCTCTTGAACTTTTTATTTCGTGCCTCTTGAGCTTCCTCACTCAATTGTCCTATTGGAAGCATGGCATATTTTATTATACTAGAGCCGTGTATCAAGACTTTATGGACACTTGGTGGCATCATGAAAAGTTTTGCCGTCTCTAGAGCATAAGTATTATACTTGTCGACATTGATTCCATAACCACTTGATATGGCTTGTAAAATAATTTCAAATCGTCTTATAATATCAATATCAACACCAGTAATATTCGCAGAGATTTCTAAATTATAAAAAAAACATCTTGCTGTGTTGCCGTCATTGGTGTTTCCAAAACCCGGCTTTGGTTTACCAATGGTCCCAACTCTGCTCTGAACCTGGCTTGAATAGTTTTTTTTTAGTCGCTGCAACTCTCTTGTTTTCATTTCCATGAGCTTGCCACATTTTCAGCGGTAGTTTATAGGCAAGATGTAATAAACATTCAAAAAATCTAATCCATGCATGGAGCACAGAGAGCCCGAATTCCAATCTAGAAATGTCCATTATGCTTGTACTGGATACTTTTTCAATGTCATTGAACTGTTTTGATGTGAGGCCACAAATAAAACATCTTTGCGTGGAGGTAGTTCCCGTAAGTGCATTACACACTTTCCTGTCAACCATTGTCATGAGCATTTTAAAACAATAAAATTTTCTTGTACAGCTCGGGAGTACGGTCTTTGGGACACTTGGTACGTATTTTTACAAATTTTTTAATAACATCCAGTTTATCTTTTATTCCAAGGTAACCAGAACTTTGCATTTTCTCGAATAAGAATCTCCTTCTCAAAAATATATCCGTAGAATCCGACCCTAAGAGTAAAAGAAAAATATATGACTGAAAATGAACTATTATGCCCATTTTTGATTGAATGTCATCAAATGGGGCAAACATGGGCAATTTTTTTTCTTTACGCCACGAAAGCAAGTTACTAAGATTATTTGGAAATGAAAAATAAGAACATGTTATGCCCTAATGTCAACTAAAATCTTTATTATATGTCCACGTTGAAATGTTCAATTCCCCTTTTTTTTTTAAATTGAACGTTACATAGTATTATTCAACTTAAAACACCAGATATAATTATTGAATGGTGAACTTACCTGTAGGTAAACACTCCATGCTAAAAGCACACGAATATTTAAATAACACTGTAAAGCAGTAGCAGCACAAAATAAAAGTATTATTGTAGTAGGCACATGCCACCAAGAAAATAGACAAGTTTGGACTGGTGTGATACGTTGAGCTGTCTGAAATACATTCGACACATTTTGGTACCGTATCAGGGAACTATTCAACTTTTGTTTCTGCATATTCATAGCCGTCTATTGGGGAACTTTTTATTTGGAGTTTTTGCCAAGAATTGAGGTGTTTGGCCCCACTGTGCGCTCGAAAGTTTATCTTGCCGGTAGCAACCGATTGGGAAAATGCTAGAAATGAAGACGGCGCGGGCCTCTGCAGCATTACAGAATTATCGTCCATAAAATACGTGCATATCTGAATATTCGTTGAAACGAGACTGTTCGCCATTTCGAAAAACCTCAAAATAACCTTTACAATATTGATGATACGGCGATAATCATATGACAACGGCCCATTCAACAAAACAAAATCGATTTATGTTTCTCATTTTTCATTAAAACAATTTCTTTCCTTTTTCATAGATGTTTTTTCAACATCTGTGAATAAATGAAAAATGATTATTTGCTGGATATTTTTCACCCGTTCATGTTCAACTGTTTTTGTAATTTTTATTTTTCTAGTTTATTCGTTTGCTTTTTATTAGTATACATATTTTTTTAGAATTGAGTTTTTTCAGCTGAATTTCTAATTGTGTTGAGGATGTTCGCTCATTAAATCTATTATCAGTGAAACTCCCCAAAAAATTGACAAAAGAAGTAATTAACAAAGGAAAAAAAGAAGTTAAGAATTATTAAAATTTAAAATTTGACTCTAATTATCAAACCATACAAGAAGGATTGAATCATTTTTTTGCTGACAGTATTAAAGATATTGTCTCAACTATTGAGCCACAAAAATCGTTGCTTCGATCGACTTTACACACTAGATCTTTTATTCAGAAAATTGTATAAAAAAACCTTGTTTTGTTAAAAATATTGAAAAATCTCAGTCAATTCAAAGTTTTGGGGTGTGGACTGACTGTGTTGGAAACCAACTGAGTCATGCATGAAACCTCGAAGGAATTCATTTGTTTCGTCAATCACCTAAATTTGATTTATATATATATATATATATATATATATATATATATATATATATATATATATATATACAGTGTGACCCATTTAAAATGGAACCACCCCTGTAAAATACGCATTTTTCAGTCATTCTCATTGAGCATCAAAAACTGTATCTTGACACAAATTTTCATAACTTCAGTTTCATTTCCAAGGCACTCTGTGGTTTTTTTTTTCTTCGTTAAAAACGGCAAAAGTTTGTTAGGCAATTTTTGTTTTGAAATTTGACTATACCACTAGATTCGTAGTCGTTATAAATGAAAACCATGAAAATTTCATAAAAAAATATTGCTTAACAACAAAGTTACAACAACTTAAATTTTGGAAACAAACTATCTGATATTAATTTTCATGTAGATTATAGACATATTTAAAATCTGGCAACACTGCCGATACAAAGTAGAACACCAGTGAATTTGTACAGCGAAAATCCGAAGTCAATAGCTCATTCCGTTCTACAGTTATAACTCCTGAAAGTATGGTAATGTGAGCGATTTCTGGTCGAAGCAATTTTGTAATAAAAATCTAACTACGCCACTGGATTTGTGAATGATATTCCCTTAAAATCATTTATTCAAGTTTAGGTTATAAGTGTATTCGAAAATAACAGAAAATTAAAAATTCATTTTCAAGTTATGCAGTTTTCAATAGCCGATAAAAACGAAATGAACCGAATCAAGTTTTAAAGTATCAAAATTATTTATTCAATGATAAAACAGAAAGCAGGACAAAAAAATGTTCCTTTTTTATTCTGCAAAACTCAACTGAAACAAGCTTTTAGAGAAGGTATCAATAATTTGAGGAAATATGAACTAATACATTGGGCATAGGTATTGTACTAAATCAATAGTAGGCTGTGATTTAGTACACTACAAATCGCTCACATTACCATACTTTCAGTAGTTATAACTGTTGAACGGAATGAGCTATTGACTTCGGATTTTCGCTGTACAAATTCACTTGTGCTCTACTTTGTATCGGCAGTGTTGCCAGATTTCAAATATGTCTGCAATCTAAATAAAAATTATAATCAAATACTTTGTTTCCAAAATGAAAGTAGTTGTAACTTCGTTGTTAACCAATATTTTTTTATGAAATTTTGATGGTTTCCATTTATAACGACTACGAATCCAGTGGTGTAGTCAAATTTGGAAAAAAAACATGCCTAATAAACTTTTGCCGTTTTTGACAAAGAAAAAAAACCATAGAGTGCCTTGGAAATGAAACTAAAGTTATGAAAATTTGTGTCAAGATACAGTTTTCGATGCTTAATATCAAAAATTTTTTTTTTGAGATTGATTGAAAAAGGCGTATTCTACAGGGGTGGTTCCATTTTAAATGGGTCACACTGTATAAATATATATATATATATATATATACATATATATATATACAGGGTGGGGTGTTATGTAAGTACGTGGCCAAACTTGAAGGGGTGATTCTTTGAGTAATTCCAAGACGAAAAGTTCATATAAACATAGGTCCGGTAATGCTTCGTTTTCAAGATACAGGATATCAATCAACATTTTTAAATAGTTTTCACCTAAATATCTTAATAATCCTTTTTTTAAATTTGGCAGTGTTATTTGGGGTAGCAAGTGGCTAATTTAGCCGTAACTAGATTAAAAATATCATGTCCAGTGGCGTCCCGGAAGGCACCTTAACCAATATTTTGACAACAAAAAAATGTGCGCCACTGATTTTTTTGCAATTTTTGTATTGTTTTCGCATTGAGCTACTAAAACGACATTTTTTTAATTTTAGCATTTTTTCGTATCTTGCTTTGTTTTTGAGAAAAAAAAATCACTTTATTGTTATGTGGTAACGCCGGAAATTAAAAAAAACATGAAACAAGAAGAACCCTTCATTAAAACCACACTCAAACAAATGGTACGCAATTTTTTTCAGTAAGAAAACATTTAACAATAAGTTTCACAAAACTTATAATAGTTGCTCAAAATGTCCTCCTCCAACTTCAATGCAAGCATTACCTCGTCTTAACATCGATTGCCGAATACGTTGAAATATTTCCGGCGAATGTCTTATCTCATCGCATGAATCCCGTATCCGTTGGATGAATTATTCTTCAGTGTTGACTGGAGTTCAATAAACGAGGGACTGAATGTTCCCAAAGGAAGAAATCTAAGGGATTTAAATCCGGTGACCTAGGTGGCCATGACTGTGACCTGCGCGACCGATCCAGTTTTCTCCATAAGTTGCATCCAGAAATTGACGTGCTACTATGCTAAAGTGAGGTGGGGCCCCATCGTGCATGAACCACATTGCTCCTCTTACTGCCAGTGGGACATTTTCTAATAGTACAGGTAACACAAATTCCAAAGAATTACGATACTCTTGACCATTTAATCTCGGGGGTGAAAAATGAGGTCCAATGAGATAATCACCCACAATACCAACCCAAACATTCACGGAAAACTGTTGTTGTTGATGATGATGTTCTATAACCGCATGGGGATTTTCGTTAGCTCAGATTGTTATGAAAGTTCATAATTGAATTTCGGGAAAACACGTTTTATCGGTAAACAATATACGGGATAGAAATGTCGGAGATGCCGCCTGTTGTTGGAAAAGCCAAGTAGAATAAAGTAGCATGTTTTCCCAGGGACATGCAATAAAGTGATTTTTATGTTTTTTCTCAAAAACAAAGCAAGATACGAAAAAAATGCTATAAATAAAAAATTTGCTTAATGCGAAAAAAAATACAAAAATTGCGAAAAATCAGTAACGCACAATTTTTTGGTCAAAGGTGCCTTCCGGGACGTCACTGGACGTGATGATTTCAATCTAGTTATGGCTAAATTAGCCCCTCACTACCTCAAATAACACTGCCAAATTTCATCAAAATCGGCTAAAGGATTATTAAGATATTTAGGAAAAAACTATTTCTTTTAAAAATGTTGACACCCTGACCTTTGCTTATATAAACTTTTCGTCTTAGAGTCACTCAAAGAATCACCCCTTCGAATTTGGCCACGTACTCACATAACACCCTGTATATATAGCAATGATATAGAAAACTCTTTAAAGTTATTCCAAGCTTTCAGAAATCTTAATTTCCATCATTAGGTAGACCAGCATAACATGTATATTGCTATGGCTTACTAACATATTTCTCAAAATATCATTTCTTCTGGTTAGTGGTGCGAATTGTACTTAATAAATTATTTAATTTTTTTTTTGACTGTTTAAAAAAATGAAGTAAGCGCTTAACTAGAATATGACTTTTGACTTCGTCTGATATACTGATTAATTTTTCCATTTAGTGGATGCTCCACGATTTTAATATCATTTTACCAATTTTTCGCCGCATCCTTGAATATAAATGCCATTCCTTCATTATCGTCGGAAAAGTAGACAAAGTTTCCTGTCCCCGGATACTAGAGTCATAAAGCAAAAACATCTCTGTTTTCCAGAAAAACCAAAACACAATGTGTTCATCTCCGCTGAAGATGGTAGCTAGCCATTTTACTGATTACCTGTTCTTTTTACAACACCGCGAACAGTTCATTTTACAAGAAATAAGTTGAAGCTTGGTTCGTTACATAAATTGGCATCGCTTTTACAATGTATTAAAAAGTTTCCGATAGAATGATGGAGTATTTAATCAAGAGAATCTTTATTTTTATCGGTTTTGTACCATCACGTTTCAACGCTTTAACTACATCGACGGAATACTTATGAACAAGGAGGGGTTTATTGAAGCAGATGCGGCATGGATATATTTTTATGGGGTTGGCCTTTTCCTTTGTTTTCTGAAGTGCTAGAGGATCAGTGCTGTTGCAAAATTCCGTTCGAAAGTTGTGGCATTTTGCTTTCGAGATACAAAAACAATCAAATTGCATTTGTTCAACTGTTTAGCGGTTCTGCTGTGGCTCACACATGTGCCTATAATTTATCGTAACAATTTTTTTAAAAATAAAGTTATAGGTTGTTTGTGGTGAGATTCCTTGGAAATCCGAAGGCTCCAGTTGGAATAGTCCACTTGTCGATAGCCTGGCCCTTTACGAAGGTGGTCTGCTGATTCGCCTTCTAAGCTGCAGAATCGGCAGCCTGATTCTTGTTTTAACACTATTATATGCATGTGGCTTCTCATACGTCCTATATTTCCAAGTTTAGATTTTCCTTTTCCTGTATAATTCTCACGGAAACCTGGAAAATAAGGGGCGATGCATTTTTAAAACTACATGGTTATAATATTTTACATAATAACAATGAAAGAAATAATTAAAATGATGGTATCCTGATTTATGTGAGAACTTAAATTGATTATCATTCAGTGAGAGTAAAAATAGAGGAGTCGATTGGTTTTTACATAGATTTTGAACTTCAAAATGCCAAAATTGGAATCCTTGCCATTTATAGATCACCCTCAACAAATGCATATGATTTTAATATCCATTCAAATAACTATCTGAAACCTTTGGAAACTCGTCGGAAAATACGAAAATTTCATTTTATTAGGCGATATAACATATATTATGAGAAGATTATTTAAACATTATCTCAGAAAAAGGGTTCATATCAACCATAAATAAATAAAACAAGGGTTACACCTGAGACCTCTTCTTGCATTGATCACATTTTCCCAAGAAATAAAAAAGAAATTTATGAACATATCACTCCAGGAATTTTGAAAACTAATATCTCGGATGTTCACATCTTTAGCTAATTCAGATGTATCAATGAGTAACACAACTACTAAGATAATAATAAAGCAAGTAGACTCAACAAAGTTAGTAGGTTATCTCAGAAATGGAAGTTGGTTGAAAATATTCGAATGTGAAGATTCAGAAAATGCAACCAAATGCTTCTACAATACATACTTATCACATATAAAGGCGGCAACCAAGGAGATCAAATTCACGGACAAAAAGAAAAAAAAACATTGATAACGAATAGTCTTATAATTTCAATTAGAACACGTGATAAACTATTCCAAAAATATATGAATAATTGACTATGCAAGCTAAAAGCGATTATTATAAATTCCAAATAGATAATAATATCGAATCATCAAAATATTTATGGAAAGTACTGAACGAAATCACAGGTAAAAGAGAGCATCGAATAATATTACTATGATCATAAACCAAAATAACGTTGAAATAAATGATCCCCTGGATATTGCTGATAATTATGTTGATTATTTCACGGGTGCTGCTAACACGTTATCTGCTAGCTTGACAAATAATGATAATTATAACTTCCAAGAACGCAGTGTGACAAAATCAATGTATTTTGAAAATACTGAAACATCAGAAATTGAAAATATGAACATTGAACTAAAAAATGGAAATGTGCCAGATTCTATCACAAATGAAACATTAAAGGTCAGTAGCAAGTATATTGCGCAACCCTTGTGCTTTATAATTAACATTATCTTCCAAAATAAATAGTACTCTCCCACTTTAACATTGCAACAATCAAACCACTAAGTGTAAAATAGAAAATTATCGACCGATATCATTAACATCCGGTGTATCCAAAATATTCGAAAATATGTTCAAAAACGACTCATTAACTACCTAAATAAAAATAACATTGTCTCGCCCAGGCAATTTGGCTTTCGGACAAATCTGTCAACACAAGATGCCATTGCCAAATTGACTTCTCATATTTACTCTGCCCTTGCTAGTAAACGACCATGTCTGGGAGTGTTCCTAGACCAGGCAAAGGCGTTTGACACGGTGAGTCATCGATTATATAAAGACCGAAAAATAAGAGTAGCCATCCAGAATATTTTGAGTGAAGAGAGAAATGTCACTTGTGGCGTTCCACAAGGAACAGTTTTAAGTCCAATATTGTTCGTAATCTATATAAACTCACTATTTGATCTGCAATCACCGAGTACCGATCTTTTGCCGATGACACTGTTCTTTCATACGAAGGCAAATCATGGGATGATGTTAAAGAAACGACAGAAAAAGACCTAAAAAAATATTTGCTAGGTAAAAATAAACTAACAGTAAACGTTAAAAAGCAAATTTTACCATTCACCTCGTACGAAAAATTGAAGTAAATAATTTTAAATCGGCATAGTTAAAACTGTCCGGTATCTGGAAATCGATATAGATTATTCCTCAAGTGGGATGTACATGAACAAAAGATTGTTAATAAACTAAAAAAAGTTATATTCAAATTTCATCAACTGAAAACAATTTTCTCAATAAGCCTGCTGACAATGCTATACCACGCATTGTTCGAATCAATCCTGCAATACGGTATCATAGCCTGGGGAGGTCTCAGAAAATCAGTAATGAATTGCATAGAAGTAATTCAGAAGAGATTCCTGAGAATTATCTTCAGGAAAGCGTTACTATACCCTTCGGACTTGCTAAATAAAGATGGAAATATAATTGATATCAGACAATTATACTGCCGAACTGTACATTCATTTTTATAGTCCAACTATATCAGTCAAATCAATCATGATTACACCATTCGTTCCAAAATCAACGCCCTACCTAGAGCCAAGAAAACGATCGGTCAACAATACTTCGTATTTATTGGTACTGAACTGAGAAACTTGTTGCCAACGGAGCTGAAAAATAAAAACTCAATAACTCTAGTCAAGAAAAAAAATTAAAAAAATGGGTTTTATCAAACATAGTTGATCCATGACTGAGAAAGCTTAATCAAAATCATTTGAATTCTCACTTCATTTATACACATATCAAATAAAATCTAGGGCATTTTTTGTTTCAATTTCATATCGCTTGCTCTTAATCCATATTTAATAATTTGTATCGATAGTTATAGTAAATATCATATATGTTTGTATAGATTTGCAGTTCATACCTTCAAACCAGGCATGCAACTTCAACTTCAAAAATGAAGAAATGCCCATAGGCAGCCCTCATCGTGCTTTTTTGGGGTTCCTATTCATTTATTCTTCTGTTCTGCAATTTGCAATTGAGAAAATTCCATATACATTATTGTATTCTGCGTAAAGTTTATTATACTACATTTTATTCAAAAAAAATAAATGAACGTTATTATTAATATTATTATAATGTCCAGTCAGCAGTTCTGTATGAATGAATGTGCAGATTATTCCTGCTCCATTCCAGGATTCACATTGTCGTGCGTTTCGATGGGTTGAACGTGAACGCCTTCGAATGGGCTGATCCAGCTATATTCCTCCAGCGCTTGCCGGTCTACACTTTCGGAGATTGTGCCCCGGAATTCAGAATCGTGTAATTTGTTTTTTCAACTGTTGATCTTCTCCTAGACACTCCAATACCCGTCGGTGTGAAAAATTCAATCACTCTTGATCAGGGAGGTATTATCTCCTGGCCAAGTTATCTCTCTTTCTCTGGAAAGAGGACGTTGAAGAACCTTTTGACCAGTATAAGGGGTACCGGTATTATCTTCAGAATGTAGGGGTTTCTGTTCGTGACAACAAACTCAAATAGTCCCATTGCGTAAGTCACGATACTCTGCTACAGAAACTCGAAATTTACGGATTTAGAAATTCGGGCCTTGAATGGATATAATCCTATCTGAGCAATCGTAGTCAAATAGTGCGCTGTTGCACTGACTTCAATAGGGCTGGTATTGAATTGGGAGTACCTCAGGGCTCAGTACTCGGACCCATCCTCTTTTTGCTCTACATTAATGATATAAACCTCCTGAACATCACTGCCAAGATCACTCTATTTGCGGATGACACAACTTTCCTATGGCTTGATAATTCACAGCAACTACTGCTAGATAACTTCGAAAAAGAATTGATACAAAAAACAATGGTGCGATTCCAATTCTTTATGATTAACATAAAAAAACTAAGATAATCAATTTCGCTGCAACCTACCAGATATACCACTGGAGGATGAAAATATCCTTAACAAAACAGAGACACGTTTTCTTGGATTAATTATAGACTCTAGACTGAAATTCGATTATCACATTAACAATTTCTGTAATAAGTTGTCCTCGGCATGCTACGCAATTCGAGTTATCTCGAAAGATTTGGGTATAAACGCAGCCAGATCAGCGTACTTTGTTCTAATCGAATCTCATCTAAGGTATGGGATTGCATTTTGGGGCGCTTGCTGTTCTTACCTGCTCAAAAATGTATTTGTAATCCAAAAAAGAGCCTTGAGGTATATTGGCAAAAAAAGACCCAGAGACTCATGTAGAACGCTATTCATTGATCTCAATATACTTACGGTAACATCTATATACATTCTGGAATCTGTCACCCTTATACATAAAAATAAAAATCTCCTTGTAACAAATGATAAATTCATATAACACTCGACAGAACAATAATATCAGACTACCTAGACCATCTAATAATATTCTCAGAGATTCTATAATATACAATGGCATCAAAATGTATAATCATCTCCCCATAACCACTAGAGAGACTACATGTCTCAGGCGATTCAGAAGAGAGGTAAAAAAAATATTGATACAACAATCACTCTACGAGCTAGTTGAATACTTTAACTCAAACCTTTAGATAGTCGCAGTTCCACATACTTGGGAGCTCACTCATAACCCTTGACGAACTTGTATGACTATAACAAATGTTCTCAATAGCTCCATAATATGTAACATTGTCTTCATTTATTTACTTATTTTCACACATACTGAATTCTGTCCTTTATTCAACCTTGCATATTTACCACACTTTGTATCTTTTAGTCTGCACGTCTTAAATGTATATGTATATAATAATAATAATAACTTTATTCACTGCAATAATTAAATACAATGATGAGTACATGGTGAAAGTGAATAAGGAACTTACGCGATAAGTGCAAGCACTTGTTTCGCGGAGAAAATATAACATGTGAAAAAAGTGAACTATAAGATATAAAGTGTTAGTTAGAAAATGTAAAAATCTAATTAAGTTAATGTAAATATGTAAAATATAAAATGTAAAATGTAGAATGTAAGAATATAAAATATAAATAAAATGTAGATAATATAATACAAACAATGAACGATGTACATCACAATATTGCAATACAATGAAAAAATGAACAATAAACATCATGAAATATGATACAAAAGGTACGAAAAAATAATAAAAGATAATAATAGCAATTAGAGTGTACAATAACATGTCTAATAGATATAAGATAGGGTACGCATGTGAAAGATACGCAATTGAAACAACACATTTCCAGTTGGATTTAAATTTTGAAATGATGAATTTATGAATCAAGACCTTTTTTTATCACTTACTCGAATAGTCGTAGCAGCTCAGTTCTTTGGCTTTGAAGGATGTGTTTCTTCAATGCTCCTCTGAAGCTGTCGATATTTACTACAGATTTTATTATTTCAGGTATGTTATTGTATAATATAGGGGCGAAATAAGTATACGAGCGTTGAGCTACGACCCTAACCATTAGAGGTGTAATAAAGTGATTTCTCTGGCGAGTGTTATACTGATGAGAAGAAAGCAATGTTGTATGTTTGCTTGCGTGGTATTTAATACTGATGCATAAAAAATACAATTGTCTTATGCCTATATGGCGTATCTTAGACAATATCTATCTATTTTTATATATATTTTTATATTGTTGCCCACTTATTTAGTTATAACCTAACTGTATGTGCATAATCTCAGATTATTTTTATAATTTTTACAAACCTATTACTAATATGTTCAACTTTGTACCCAAGCTTTGTCTTTAAGAATTTCATTCTTTGACAATAAAGCATATCTCGATTGATTGATTGATAATATTTATCAATCGATAGGGCGTTTTTCTGTCCGTCTTCTCCACGAGGATATGGAGATGAATAAGGTTCAGTAGTATTTCCAGGAGCGCATAGCCCGCGTAATCATCAGGGATGCTAATTACTGAAGACCAGGAAGTCTTGCTTCTCCGGTTCGTTGGGGCCCCTTGATCCATCAAGTCACCCCGCTATACTAGATGATTGGATTGATCACAATGCAATATATCCGGTATGTGTGTGTTTGAGGTTCATTCCCGAAGGTTTGCCATAGATCCTCCTGAGATTTCAGATGAATGTCCTAGCCTTCCTAATTTCTCAAATAGGAGTTCCAGGTGAGTCTCCTATCCAGTGTTACTCCTAGATATTCAACATACTCCTAAAATGGGCCGGATGAGCTTCAATAGGTTCCTCCTTCTAACTACATATGTCGGTTTTGCGGGGGTGTTGATGCACATCTGCTTTCTCTGAAACCATCTGAAAAAGTGTTCAGAGTAGCTTGAAGGGTATTTTATATTACCTCTTCAAACGTGCCTCTGACAAAGGTAACCAGATTATGGCATGGCATGGCATCGGAAATTCATCCCCAGAGCTTCGAAGTAATAATATAATAATAATAACATTTAGTTACCAAAGTACATAATAGTATTTTACACAACCAGCTGCCAGATTGGCAAATAAATAATAGAACCCCACAATGCTCGGCGTGTACGAGGGTGTCATTCATATAGGTTACTCTAGATACTGTGAGCTATCGTATATAAAAATAATATAATGAGAAAAATGTTTGTACTGTTTTGCTATAATACAACTAATGGTACGGATATATAAATATATACATACGTTCTAACATACATCTAACATCTAATACAAATGAATATTTGTGAAGTGATATGATCATTTAATCAATTATTCTCAATGTCAATCAGGTGATGAATTTCAATTCTAGGAGTCTCTAAAATCCATTTTTAACCGACGAAATCAAAAAGATGGAGGTTCTCTAGTCGACGCGTATATTTTTTTTTCTATGTATGACCACTCATAACTTTTTACAGAATAGTTCAATTTCGATGATTCTTTCTTCATTGGATAGGATGTACTTCGAAGTTGGTCCCATTCCAATTTGAACAACAAAATCCATCTTATATACAATTATATACAAAGTGATGAAATCAACTAACCAGAACTTCAAAAATGAATTTATATTATATAACAATAAATAGTTAAAATAGAAAATCATATATTTAAAAGTTAATAGTTGAGTAAGCTAGGTAAGTAAGTATTTTGGAAGAATAAAAATTAAGTAGGTAGTAATTAGTAGATTTTAGAACAAAAAATTGAAAAATAAAAACTTTTAAACAAAAAATTAAACCGACGAAAAAAATGAACTGAAAAGCAAAAAATAAAATAAACCTTTTTAGTCTTAATGATAATTGAGCTCCTAAATTAATGTGAGTAACTAAATTTGAGTCGGCGCCAAACGAACTTGCAATTGAATTAGGTAAAGCGTAAAATGATGGCAGCGAGATGCACGGGTGTACTTCGAAGTTGGTCCCATTCGAATTTGAAAAGAAAAATCCTTCCCTAAGGATAACAAAATGGAGTTTATTAATCGTTCACCTTCTGAAATTTGGGTCGTTAACCGATTCTATCAGGATTAGGATGATTCTTTTTTTAATAGATAGTGTATACCTCATAGTTGATCCTATTTGAATTTGGGATGGAATAATCTTCCCCTATGGGTAGAAAAATAGAGGATGACTGATTTTTCACTTGTGAACATTGGCACATATATGGAGTTGACATTGACAGATTGCTATTTTTGTTCTCCTACATCCGTCACAATAATTACATTCTATGAAAGGATGGAATTATATACAAAATGATGAAATAAACTAACCAGAACTACCAAAAATTATTTATATTATATAACAATACATAATTAAAGTAGATAATCATATTATTTAACTGTTAATAGTAGAAGTAAGGTGAGTAAGTAAGTATTTTGGAAGTAATCAAAAATTAAATAGGTACTAATCAGTAGATTTCAGCCACAAAAAATAAAAACTTTTTAACAAAAAGTTGAACCGACGAAAAACGGAACTGATAAGCAAAAAATATAATAAACCTTTTTGGTCTCGATAACTAAGCTCCTAAACTAATGTAAGTAACAAATTTTGAGTCCGTGCCAAACAAGCAATCAACGAGGATCATTAAATTACTTCAAAAAAATTATCAAAATGTCACCGCGCATCTCGATGCCATCATTTTACGCTTTACCTAACTCATTTGCTTGTTTGTTTGGCGCCGACTCAAAATTAGTTACTTACATTAGTTTAGGAGCTTAGTTATTAAGACCAAGAAGGTTTATTTTATTTTTTGCTTTTCATTTCCGTTTTTCGTCGGTTCAATTTAACCCTGGATTTGAATAGTGGGAGAGAGTTGAGTATTTTGAAATGCCATGGGATAATACCGTATAACCTGGGAGCTGGGTAAGTAAAGCTGCGTTGACCAATAGTCTTCCGCATTCTTGGAATATATTTTCAACCGACGAAATCAAAGAGGAGGAGGTTCTCTAGTCGACGCGTATATATATATATATATATATATATATATACTAGCTGACCCGACAGACGCTGTCCTGTTATAGCCCGGACTATACAGGGTGTTGTGGAAACCCCACACCTGACACCAATTGATATGCCCGGTCTACGGGGTGTTATGACTTTACACACCACACCTGTAATACCAGTCATTATTCGTTAGATTGGGAAAAACAGTATTGAGAGCATCGACTATCTGAAGACGGTCGAACTGAAACTGTCTCTGGAGCGGCTTCAGAACAAATCTCATTTCTCTCTAATACTGGAACGTGGGTTGTTTATCCAGGAAATACTACCGTTCAGAAGGATTCGAAAAGTATTCATAAAAAAAAATAAAGAATGCACTCATAAAATGTCAGAATATACATATATATTTAATAAAAATTGACACAATTATTTCATTCGTTCTATAGACGAATAATATGGAACAATATTCATACAATACAAAGAGTGTAGCTTATTGTTAGTTAATTTTACAGTTGGCTACAAAATCGAAATAGATTCACTAAAAACAATCTTGACATCAATTGCCACAAACGGCTAGAAATAATTCTCTTTTTAAATCTTTGTTAACTTGAAACTATGGAGATACTTTTACAGACACATGCACATTATAAAGGGTTGGGTTTGCCATAAACATAAATACAGAAAACAAACATAGGACTCACCCTGTTTCACACTTATTCGCTGGAGTAGGTTTTTAAGCGACAATTAGTTTTGATTTTATTATTATTTCGATTAATTCCGCGTCAATTGGTTATTTTATTTTAGTCGCCCAGTATATTAGTATAGCGCGATATGGCTATGGCTTTTCTAAGAGATCATGAACTATGGAGTTGCGGTTTTCCCACTGACTGAACTCGGTTCTGGAAGCGTTGACAAAAATTGGCAATTTTTGAAAAAAAACTACTGTTGACTCGCGCTTTCACTTGGAGCGTTCAATACTTGGTTTGACGTGGTTTGCAGTGGCTTAGCCTCAATGGTTTTCTGAAGTTCACTATATTGACGATTTTACTGGTACATTTCTCATCATTATTTTGCGATACTGTGATTCAACGGACTTTTTAACCTCACTTTTGAGAGGAACATATTACCGTGTAACAACTATGATATGACTGGCTTGGCTACTGTTTTAACACTGATTGTTTGCTGGTTAGCGTTTTATGCTTTTATACTATTCAACCCTAGTTCGCGTCATGCGTTATTTTTCATTCCCACGCTCGTTATCTCTAACTTTTCCGCAGCACAATAATTAATAGTTGTTTTTGTCATTAAAAAAAATATATAAAACATAATTTTATGCCTTTTCGAGGAAAGTTATATTTAATGGCTATCATACTCGGTGAATTTATAGCGCGTTCTGTCGGTACAATTGCATTAAACCCGTTCTATGATAACTGATAATGCGCTGCGATGTAAACAAGTGGAAATCAATAACCTTGTTTCCAATCGTTAATTTTTCCTAGATGAGTTATTTATGCCTCCGGTGTACAAGGGTTATTTCTTGATAATTATTTTTAAGTGCATTTAATTGTCTTCCAAGGATGAAATATGTTTTTACGAGCATATATTATATCAGTTTTCTGTCAAGCATGTGAAACCTATTGAACTTTTCTAGCTATCAAGTTCTTATTTAAGAATATTATGTTTTTTTGTAGGGAAGAAAGTTTTTCTGTAATTACAGGGCGTAACATCATGTAGTTCTGATAACACTACAACATAATGGATACCTTAATTGTTAATTGAGTAAGTAGTAATGAGGTATATTTTTTAGGAAGGATAAATTGAAGAATTATTTGGATTTAAAATCGTAAAAATGCGTTCCTTTCCATTTTTGGTTTCTGGTACTTAATAATATACACTGTTTATTTATCTTCCAGATCGTTAATAGTAATTTTATGTAATTCTTCCCGGCGACAAGCCCCCAAAATTCCACTTATAAAAGTAACCTGAAAAAATTAAATAATCAATAAAAAACCTATTTAAAGACAAGCTATTTTGTACTTTTTTGCGCATTTGAATAAAAGCTTGTATTTGAAAGGTTTTTCATTCATTATTTTATTTTGTGCCTTTTAGTAAGTACGCCTTAATCTTTGTATTTCTATTGACGCATCGTCATTATGAGGCCTTTTTCCCGTCAGTTCTGAGCTATCCAATTCTTCAATGAGGAGTCCGTTAGCACAAAACTTGTCCACCATCTTGGAAACGCCATCTTGAATTTATGAATTTCGCCAATAAATTCATAATCTCGACCCCGAAAACCCCTACATACCAATTTTAAATAGAATCGGACCATAATCACAGAGATCGTCCACCATCTTGGAGCCGCTATTTTTATTTTATCAATTTTGACAAAAAATTCATTATCTTCAACCCCGAAAACCCCCACATACCAATTTTGAATAGAATCGGACCATAATTACAAAACTCGTCCGCCATCCTGAATTTGTTAATTTTTATAAAAAATTCATAATCTCCGACCCCGAAAACCCCCACTTACCAATTTTGAATAGAATTGGACCATAATTACAGAGATCGTCGGCCATCTTGGAGCCGCCATTTTGATTTTATGAATTTCGACAAAAAATACAAAATTTTCGACCCCGAAACCCCCACATACCAATTTTTAATCGAATCGGACCATGAACACAAATCTCGTCCGCCATCTTGGGCCGCCATTTTATGTTTTCTTAACACAAATTCCATAAGGCATTGTCACGGGAACGGGAACACCTTCCAAATTCCACGGTAATCGGACAACTAAAAGTGGGTCAAATTTAACTTTGCTTTGATTACACACATCGGGGCAGGTGACAGTAAATAAAAGCTTGAAAAAATAACATGTTGCAATGTTATAAATAGCTAAACTAAAGATAAAAACATTAGGAAATATCCTGACATTTTTCATGTAAAATTGTAATGCAAATGCAAATGGTTTTATATTATCTTGAAAAATATTAGGTTTTACGTATGGTGTGTTGCCTAACTAAGCCGGTGGCCTTTGAGGAACACCATACGAACACCATACATTTTAATACCTTTTCTAAACCGAGCTACGATCTAACTCGTCGCATAACTTTAATTTAGATTTCATACTATATTCTCAAGCGTTTACTTACTTTGATCATTAAAAACTGGGAAACTGGAGCTTTCAACAAAAAATAAATACATGTTATCTTTCAAAAATATTAGATTTTTTTGTTTTATATCTTTTATTTTTTTGTTTGATAAACGTTATCAATTTGTGGAAGTTCGAAATATCAACGTTGTTTTTATGTTTTTTCCTATGTTCATGCAAAAAACAAATTCATCATTCTACATATGTCATTCTACATCTGTAATTTGTGATTGTGACAAACATAAACGTCAAATCGACGCAATTTTTAATACGCTTTTTATTTTCCTACACTTAGTGCCATCTGAATTAGTATATTAAAGTATAAAACGTATATAACGTTGTTTTTATATTTTTTCCTATGTTCATGAAAAAAACAAAACTTTATTGACCTATATTCACTGTAAAAAAGTGGTTCTTTATTGCACTGTGCAATAAAATGTATATTGCACTCATCTGTCATTCTACATCTGTCATTCTATATCTGTCATTCTACATCTGTCATTCTACATATGTCATTCTACATCTGTCATTTGTGTGCTCGAAATAGAGCAAGTGTTTTTAAGACCAGTTATCCACGAATACTTTACGCTATTTTTTTTATTGGTGCACTTTGAAATCATATATACTGGTATTATTACTACAAAAAATAGGTATAAGAACTGATAATGCAAAATGCTTGAATTCGTGATGTGACATCAGTATACCTTTCGTTGTCATGAAAATGAGAAAAACAGATAATCATTTGCAATTTGTTATCAAAGATCAATATTTGTTGTCACCAGAGCTCAAAAATGAATTATTCTAATATCGATTTTTTGAATAGTGAGGCAGAATCGCGGTTAATACCGCGAAAATCCAGTGATATATATAAAAAAGAATATTAAAAGTTCATCAAATGGATGGAGGAGCAAGAGGTATCACATATAAATGAACGAGTTGTTAGTAATATTTTATTTGACGTTACAAGGTACTCCTGTCAGATCGATAATCAAAAATTTTTCATTTAGACTTCACGTTTCTCGATTTGTTGATGTTGCCATGGTAACTTTAAAAAACGCGCGTTTTTTTAAGTTCGATTTAAACACGCTGAGGCGTGCTTTAAATGAGTAAAAAGGGGCACCAATAAAAAAAAAAATTTTTGTTTTTGCATGAACGTAGAAAAAATATTGTATGCAACTCGGGCAAAAAGTGTTTATTGAACTCGATGTGAAGTTGTCCGATGAGGCCGCCAGAATATATCGACCATATTGTAGGTTTCCTCAGAGAAATAGGCCAAAATGACGTTTTTCGAGTATTTTGTTACTTCATTCTTCCTACACCATTCTATAAATATATTGTATTTCTGCTGGTAGATATGTGCAGATTTTTCTGGTGATAATTTTAAGTGGCCTTTTGAGCAGTGTTTAGTATTTTCAGAGGAGTTATGAGATACCCAGATAAACTTCAATAAAATTTGAATTTAAAATTATTAAGTATACAAACATTAATAACAAAAACTTACCTTGTAAAATTAAATTCGGTTTGGTAATATACTAAATAAACTTTAGAAATTAATCTATACATATACTTTTGCTATGTGTTCTGTGATACTAATAAAATTTCAGAGATTGACAGTTTCTCTAATCCACACGGCCACGGCCTACTCACTTTTACAAAAAACGACGTCCATGGTATGTTTACTTCAATAGTATATTAAACAACAAGCTTTGAAAACTACTATTTGCACACGAGCAAAACGAATTGGTCGGGCGAGTGTTCAAGGAGGTTTTCAAACGAGTTTTTACGATACTTTTTATACGACTGCAAATAGAAACCACACAAATCTTATTTTTCTTTGTAAAACTCGTTTTTATAAAAAAAACTGCTAAAACTAATTAAAAAGATTTATTTAATATTTATGGTAACATTGGAGCATTCCTTCAAAATTACGCCAGGAAAACAGTGTTATTCTGCAACTTTTTTTCTGTAATGGAGAATATTTTAGGTGGCGCGTTATCAGTTCTCCAAAGCATACTCTTCGTTTTCCTGTTGCATCCTAGCAGACGATCCTTGTTCTTGTTCCATGAGAGCAGAAGACACTGACGACTCGTATCTTTTTTGAAACTTCCATTATATTTCTCAAAGAGTCATCAACATAGCCCTCTGCAACTGTACTGGATTTCCACCCTCCATGTCGTTTGAGGGCTAGCAGATCTGAGCCAGAATTCACTGGCTCTGACATTGTGGCCGATGAACGCCGAAAACAGTATCCCGTCTAAGATTCTGGATTCTCTAACATCAAAAACTTGGCAATTTCTCTAGCCATGTTGCCAATTTCGATGATGATGTTGATAATTCAAAAAAAAACCTGCCTGTCTTCAGATTTGGAGGGCGAAGAGTACAGTACTTCTTCAGGACGGTGTAAAGGTTTCCTGAAACTGTAAAGGACCACGGTAGCTTCGTTTTTGTATTCTTCAGTTTGATCAGCATAGCACTGCTGAAATCTTTGGTGTCTTCTATTTTGAGATAACATAATTCCTCTCTTCGACATGCTCCAGAGAGTCCAACTGCCACCACCGCCTTGATAAGTAAATATTTGTCGTCTCATGTTGTCGTCAAAAACCGGCAAAAATCGTCTTCTGTGAGGATTCGAGACTTCTTTGGGACGTAGTTTTCGGATTTTTGTTTGATTAATGCTTGCAAGATTCTATAGCTTCCAAGATCTATGTTGTGATTTGCACCTAACGTTGATTTGAGCATCGAATAAGTCGTCCACAATGTCGAGGATTTATATTTTTTGGAAAGTTCACTGCATTTTCCGAGAAGGTTTCGACATTATTGGCCAGTCTCCATTCCATAAATCGTTTCAACTCAGCTTCATACCTGCTTCTTGATTTTGTTCGCGGCAGTTTGGAACTTATAAGGTTTGCTCTTTGCAAAATTTCCGCAGAATCCGACATTTTCTTCAACGAACTATGGAAACAACAATTTTTTGAAGTATCCAGTCAACAAAATAATAGAGCCGTGACGGTTGCTATGAAACTCAGCCAACTTGAAACATTGCAAAATTTTTACGCTAGGAGAGAACCAAAAAAAATCACAGTGCACGAGAGATGCGTGCTCAAAGATGACATATCCGTGCGCAAAGTGCAAAGTACCGCTTTCGGAACGAGTTTTCCGTGCGGAAAACCTCATTTTCTGAGGCAGTCGTATCAAAAGAAGATTATGATCAAAATACAAAAACTGTTGATAATTTGTTGCACATTATAAGCAAAAATTATATACTTGTTTTAGAAAAAGATAGCAACAAAATAAAACGTTTCATTTTAAATTACTATATATGCTCTTTACAATTTTTGACATATTTTACTTCACGCACTAGTGAAAAAACGTAAAACGGTAGTAGAAAAAATAATCATAGTCACATCTAACAAAAGAATGAATCTTTTAAATGCATTTTTTTCTATAAATTTGCGGATATTTCGATTAATTCAACGAAGGTAATTTCTTCCACACTCTTGTCTATCAACAAACTATAAAATTGAAATAGAATGCAAGACTAAAACAATAATAATAATAGATTTACAGGATGAATAAGTGGATGTGTGTTGAACCTAATAGATAATAATAATAATGTTAACCTGATATTACAGTAAACTGGTAACTGATAGATACATAAATGAAATGTATGATGTATGAATTGGCATATATTAGTTTTATTCGTACTCTACCATAGCTTAAAATCATCTTTCAAATATCTTCAGTCCAATATTTTGGTTATGTGCACCGAATTGCACAGAAATTATTTTAGAAACTCATGCATCGTAAAATTCTTCTCCCCAAGGTATCAAATATTATACCTACGAAAAGCTGGGCTTCACTTATACACCACCCGAATATATTCAGCATGAAAGTGTAAGCTACTAAGAATATTTCCCTATGGGGAAATTCTTGAACTATGGCATCGTATTTCGCGAAATATTTATGCAAATCTTTTTATAGTCGGCAGCAAAAACTGAGACCGCTTTTCGTATATGTACGCCGTTTGTAGGTAGGTATATTCATTTATATGGGATGTTGGGGAGGTTTTTTATTCTGTATCGTGTCAGTCGAAGGATTCGTAATCCCAAAGTGTTCCCTGAAAAGGCAGTTCGTTATCGAGGGCTGTAAGTCAACTCTCTCAGATTAGGTATAGCAATAATGGATGACCCACGACTGTAGGGATAGGGATTAAGGTTCAGTTCAGTAGGAAATCGAGAGTTATGCCCATGAATCTAAACTATCCGTGACTTGCGTCAGTACCGGATTTATATGATATTTTTTATGGGGTGGGAAACGATAAAGAATTCGAAAATCGTGCTATTATTCTCTATATATAATAATGCAATAATAGTTATTTATGTACTTGACAAGTAGGATATAAACATTATTAACGCACGCATGTGAGAATTGCACATAATACATAATAATCACATAAGTACGTTAATAATGTAGTATCCCACGCGTTGCGTACAAAATTTCATCTACAACTGTCAAGGTTTTTATTAATATCTATAAAATATCTTTTTCTACGACCGTGCGTTTTTACCCACTTCCCCGCACGCATTTGAGTTCTGAAAGTGTTACTTTCCCGCACTAATGCGGGAAAAACTCACTTTCCCGCACTAGTGCGGGAAAATAAAGATATGTCAATTTTGACGTTGATGCAAATGAATATCTGTTTTTCTCATTTCCATGACAACGAAAGGTATACTGATGTCACATCACGAATTCAAGCATTTTGCATTATTAGTTCTTATTTCTATTTTTTGTAGTAATAATACCAGTATATATGATTTAAAGTGCACCAATAAAAAAAGTATTCGTGGATAACTGGTCTTAAAAACACTTGCTCTATTTCAAGCACTCCGGCTGCGCCGTCGTGCTAAAAAAATCGCGCGTGTTTTAAAGCCCTTTTTATTCACTTATACTTTAATATACTATTTCAACTCATACGTAAAGTGTCTTTCCCGCACTTGACTGCTTTCCCGATCTCCGCTCCGCGTCGTTCGGGTCAACGGCAGTAACGTGCGGGAAAGTATCACTTTCCGCACTTGTTAAGAAATAGTATATTACATTACTAGTGCGGAAAGTGACATTTTTCACACGAGTGGGAAATATTGTGGCAGGAGGCGTAAGCCGAGTGCGGCAATCACACGAGTGTGAAAAATCACTTTCGCGCGAGTAATATACGTTATTTTTCCTACGACCACCTATTTTATTAAACAATATTAGATCGTGTATATTGAGTTGCCTGACTAATCTTACGTTTTATATGAGACAGTCTATGTTTGAATATTGTTTCTATTAAAAGTGCACATGAATTTAGAATTAACTTTATAGTGAAATAAAAAAATAACGATAATTAACTTTTATTTGAAAAAATTACAACAAATAAGTAACTGGGGAACAAATTGAATTATTTGGAACCATAAAAATCAAAAGTAAATTGGTTATTGTTACAATTTGTAAATTGTAACGGTGTTTGCTATCCTTTAATAATATGAACTTCAAAAATAGCTAAATTTTGTTTTAATAAAATGAAAATACAAGAAATATCATAATTCTATTAATGTAAATCGACTTACGAGATATAAGTACATATCTCTGATAACGTTAATTCAAATCTGAATTAGCTCAGATGGAAGAGTATACGGTAGATGACCGCAAGGTTGTGGGTTCGATTCTCGGCGTCAACATTTTTTTTCTTCTTTTCTTTATTTTCTACAAATAATTAGTTCTTAGTCCAGTTTTTATGTAAATAATATCAATAAGGAAGAGCAATTAATAATTACATCTGTAAATCTCACAGGATTCACGGGTTTGACGGCTTATTGACAGCCGTGCGGAAAGTTACTTTCCGCACTAGTGCGGAAAGTACTTTCCGCACGCGTGAGAATAAAGGTCACTTTCCATGGGAGTAGAGAGTGCGATATGTGTTACTTTCCTATGTGATCGTAGGAAAATAACTATTTCCTACGGGCATGCGCAAAGTTTAAACTCTTCTGCGCGCCGTTCTTTTTCAGCACTGAATGCGGAAAAGTAAAACTACCCAAAAATATCATTGGTAGGGAAAATTTATATTTATTTTAGTAGCTGTAGACGATTTTATGCAATGTGAGAAGCCGTAATTTCCGATATTTGTATTTCAGCTTAAAACAAAAAATTAATTGTGTACCTTGTATAATGATAAATTATAAAAATATTGTCAAGCAACAATAAGTGCACCTGTCTACTTTGACACATAATGTCAGATTTTTCCTTCGTTTCTATGCTCCCAAAAATCTAAAAACACCGACACTTTTTTTTCATCAAATCATAAAAAGTAAACGCTGTTGACCAGCTCTGGCGAGGAACTACTAGATTCCATCCTAGAGGCCGCAAACTCTGCAAGTTAAAATGTATTGCCAGCTAAATCGGAACAAAAATATGAGAAACAATATAAACATTTTGAATACTGGTGTCGCAACAGAAATAAAAATAGTATCAAGGAGGAAGCGTTCCTAGCCTATTTTGGAGATCTACGAAAAAAATCAGCCAAATACTTTATCGATTTAGTACTCTATGATAAAAAGTGCCATTAAAGTCAAAATAAATTCAGATTTAAGTGAATATTTCAAGCTAACATCGTTTTAAAGGAAATTTGGGGTACCGTCGAAGTCTAAAATTTTACAAAGGAAGTTCAGATTTAGGAAGAAGCACTTGATCAAATTTACTTAATCCATAAAAAATCGTCACCATTTTTTGGCGATCTTGCAGAACGGCGGATCTAGAGTTTAGGCATGAGTTAATAGAAATTATCAAAGTTATAAAATCATAGAATGAAATATATTTATTTTATTTGAAACAACGAAACCAGAACAATAATATAAATAAGATGGAAAATATTGCGAAACAAAACACATTCCCAAATTTAAATAATAAACTTACCAATTTATTTTTTATAAAACAAAATCCATATGCCTTTGGCCACTGTTGGCAAATCTATCAATAACTAATTGTTCATTGATCGCAATGTCCGGATGGGCGTTAATAATGGCAAGCCAGATAGCCTATCTTCTGAAATAGTAGATCGGAGCCAACTTTTTATTCGCCTCAAGAAGAAAAACACTGATCGGAAGTGTAATAAGAATTTCAAAAAATGATTTATCAAAGGAAACATTACTTTATCGCAGTGAGCAAGAGCTCCTAAAGCCTCGTCAGGAATAGGAAGTCTTTACCCACTTCGCCTTCCAAAACCTCGGTTCGCTTTTGAATTCTGTGAACAAAACCTCCAGATTCTAATGAAAAAGTTTGTTAAATCTCTCCACAAAGGCCCGTGCCATTGAATCCAGAGATGTCATACCAATTTCCCTAATTACCGTGGGTATTATAATGTTCACATTGAACAAACTGGTTGTTGAACCAATCAGAGCCGGATCAAGAGGGGGGCAAACGGGGCTGCAGCCTCGGGGCCTCCACAAGAGAGGGGCCTCCACAAAATAAATTTGTAGGTAAAATTTCCTAACAAATACCGAAGAATATGCAAAATTATATATAAAAAATCTGACAACGAAAGAGCAGTTCTCCCACTTTTTCCTCTCATTTTTCGTTTTAAACATTCAAAAACATGTTTCGTATTCTTGCCAAAATCCATGGTTAATATTAATCTTCGATCTGATGAATCATGTGTATATGCGAGAAACAATCACCAAGTAAAACATCATACTATTATACAAAATATTAGATCGTATCGAAATTAGCTGTAAAAACAAGAACAATTGAATTTAAAAAAAATATACATTTTTTTTTATCAAATGAAGGATTTTCTGTCGATGTATTCTTCGAATGACACAAGCGATCTAGATACACAATGAAATTCAATAATCATAAGCAAAAGAAAATAATATTTCAATTTATGAATATGATTGCATCAAATTATTTACAAGAGCCCTGTGCGCATTCCATAATAGAACAAAAGTTCAAATTCTGTTGACTATTTTTCTGCCGATTCTACAAACACTTTGCCCGTCTACACCTGTTTTTTCCATTTATTGGCGTTGACAAGTGTCCGCTGAGTGGCGCGCTTGTAACAGAGAAATCCCGGAAATCTGAAAGTGTGAGTCTAAGAGAAGGATGACATTCCGCAACAAATGTAAATCCTTCTGAAAAGGACTAGCTACCTATCTATCTAAGATGTTCTACTATCAAATTCTTGAAAACCAAAATTTCAGAGCTACATTCTCAAACATTGAAATTACAGTGATTATTTTTTGACATTGCTAGAAACCAATGGAAACGTTCAATTCAAATAATTCATATACGTTTTGGCCAATCAATAGTGGGAATATTCTACCTAGAAAATTGTCGCGGGAATAATTTGAGGTATTTTGTTTTTATTGTCTGACAACCTATATTTTTAATTTGACGTCTGTCATCAATTCTCATGAAAAGTGTGAAATGAATCAAAACCGGTTTAGTACATTATATACTTTTGCAAGGAAATGTGTTTATGATCGTAACATCAAAAAATAATCTAAAGAATACCACACGAGAGTTCGATATAGTAGAAAATAATTATCTAGATTTCTTTCTCAAACTTGTTGGCAATAGCCACTCGAGCCAGTTGGTCTCTCTTGTCTATTGCCTGGCAACAAGTTTTCGAAAATCTGTCGAATTATTTTCACTCTCTTGTGATATTACAACTGAGAATGTGATGATGTCAAATTGCACTGGAAAGCGCTCATTTTTCAAAATGAAAAAAATAGGCGAATTACGATGAGACAAAGCCGCCTATCAAAGTTATCGCTTCTTAGCATTGAGAATGATTTTCTTCGGATGCTGGATACGACCGAAATCATCAATGATTTTTCGTCGAAAAAAGCTCGCAAGAATCCCTTTGTTTACGCTGTAATTTAATTTATTTCTTGTATTTTATTTCACCTACATATGCTCGTGTCGAAATAATTTGATTTGTTCCGCAATAAAAAAAAAACTTGTTTGAAAAATAATTAGGGGCCCCCACTCCTTTGTTGCCCCAGGGCCTCCACACCTTTTAATCCGGCCCTGGAACCAATATCAACTATTCAGAACTTTAGGGGAGGAGGCATGGCCCCCATGCCCGCTCCCCCCCCCCCCCTCAGTTCCGCCAGTAGCTTGCAGGCAGGGCCTCCGTAAGGGCTACTGGCGCATGTGTGCAAAAAAGGATTTTGGCGCCTATTAAGGCATTTTGGATCATGTTTTTTTATTTATTTTTTTGAAGGTAGGTAGGTAGGTAGGTAGGTGCTTGAAATAAAGCAAAAAACTGAACTTTCGAAGTCATATTTATTTGTAGACTAAAATATCAAAATGAAACAAACAGAATAAAATCATAACAAAATAAATTCTTGTTCACACCCATTTTAAAGCATTTACTTAACTAATGGGGTACAGACACGTTGTTTATAAGTACTAGAAAATAACCCAAAACAAAAAATCACCTCTTTTTTAGTAACAAATAACAGAAATATTGCCTAATGTCTACATATATATAAGAACTTTTTTATACTTAGATATTTAAAAAAATATGCAGATACTTCTGATAAAAAATACCTAGGTAACTTCGTTATAAAATCAAAAAAGATAGCTAGGTACAATAGAAAAATAAAAAATAGCTATTGTAGTAGCGATATTTCCCGAGACTTTGCTTTTGTTTTTTAAAAAGATCGATAGCATAAAAACTAAGCGAGTTATGGATAAAAAACCAATTACTTTTTTTAAACTCGTACATGACATTTCAATTAATAAAAAGATATTTGGGAAAAAAAAATTATAACCAGTATCCTATAATGGGTTAATGTTGATAGTATAAAATAGGGAACACTTACCATTTTATAAAAAATCAAACCGTTGAAATTGCAGTCAGCAGGTATTCAGCACTTAATTTTTTAGAAAAAAAAGTAGTCAACAAAATATTATACAACACAACACTTGACAAAATAAAAATAACTTTAAATGTAAAAATTAATAGGATTACTTGTTACTTGTTTTTATGCACTTCCAGTGAACTAACTGGTTTAAAAACGCCTCTGGCGATGCATCGCTTTTATAGCGCTCCAGGCATTATTCCTGTCTGAACAGGAAAAATCAAGAAACTACCGCCTGACATGTTCTCGCAACATAGGAATCGGCAGTAACTGGATGATATACTAATAAAATTTCGTGTGAATTTATACCTAATCCTATTTAATTTCTCAACTTTTATTTTAAAATTAATTTTTGTTTTTATTTGCAAATTTTTTTGCAATTTTTGACCCTGGGTTTTGGCGCCCCTAAAGGATGGCGCCCGTGTGCATTGCACACTTTGCACATATGGTAGCGGGCGCCCTGCTTGCAGGCGCGATAAGCTTTGCAAGATAGTGGTTTATCACATATAGCAAAAGGAAATTTGATAGTCGTCAAAATCCCTGACAGTAAAAACAATACTTCAAGAATCTTTGTAGTATCCAATGAAACAAATAAGGGACATCATTTACAATTCTAAATAAATAGCTAATTTGCGAAAACCATACACTCAATGTGTTGGAATAAACTCATTCGGTAAAATGCCTTCGAAAATAGCTGCATATCTACAAATGAAAAATCCAGAGCAGTGTACAGGACCTAGTTTCTCGGCTACCATATTGGCCGATTCTGGAGCAGGAATCACTAATAGACCAGTGCTGAAGCCTTTAAAAATGGTAAAAAGTGAAAAAAAATAATAGTAGGATGAAACCCATTGGAAAAGGAAGAGAATATAACAAAAATGAAAGGGAAAATAATTTACGGGCGATCTGAGGTCGGGAAGTGAAAGGGGGTGGGTTTTTAAGGGTAAAAAACGGTTTATCTCGATTTCCGGCAAAACTACAAGTCCTGTGGAGAAAAGTTAAATTGCAAAGTTGTAGGTAATGAAAAGATCTACAACTTTTGTTTCCACACTTTTTTCTCATAACCTCAAAATGTATGTGAAAAATTCAAATAACCTGGTCCTCTAACTCCATAGTTGTACAATTTGGATAATAGAATTTGATGGTTAACACAGTCGAATGCCTTGCTGAGGTCGCAAAATATTCCTAGAGGGCATTCTCCTGTTTCAAACTATTTTACAGCTTTTTCGAAGAATGAAATTGCAGCTGTATTTGTTGAATGATTAATTCTGAATCCATGCTGACAAAAAGTATGTACACCACTAAATATATCGGTCAACAACTGTGCTATTCGAGATAGTGTAGAGGCAATCAGCTTTCTAGGAATCAAAGTTGATCCAACTATTACTTGGAACACGCACTGTGAAACGCTAATATCTAAGCTAAACTCAATATATTTTTTATTCCAAAATGTTAAAAGTGTTCTAACCAAAAGACAACTAATGAATTTATTATGCACAAGCAGATTCCAGCATTAGATCTGGTATTTGTTTTTGGGACAATTCTACCCGAGTTGGGAATGTGTTTATTTCTCAAAAACGCATCATCCGATGTATTGTTGGTGTGAAATGTGCACATTTCTTTAGGTTACTTTTTTTAGAGCTCCGAATTCTGACGCTGACCTCATTATACATTTTTAAAATGTGTTTACACATATTTCAAGATGAAGACAAACTCAAACTGAACAAAGATATTCACTCGAGGATTACCAGAAAAAATAAAGATTTTAATGTACCATTTATAAAAATGTCTATCAGCTACAATTCACCTGACTATATGGGGTTGCGTATTTCCAATAATTTACCTAGTGAAATTAAGAGTATTGATAAAGTGAATAAGTTCAGAAAAACGCTTAAGGAATTTTTAATAGATAAATGTTTTTATACTTTTACTAGTGGTTTTTCTTTTTTGTTTGATTATTTGTCTACCACACTACCTACTTTGTATTTATAAACGTATTGTGCTTTTTGTGATTTCTGTTTTTGTTTTTTGTATTTTGACTATTGCTTGCTTACTATAATGTAATCGTTTGGCAAAATAAATTATATCTATCTGTGTATCTATAGTCGGAATTAGCAGTATTGTTCTGAAGTAACTAATAACAATAATACAAAGGCTGGTGCAATATTAAACGACCTGTACCTAGGCTTTTTCAAAATCTTCCTTGCTGACTAGTAACTAATTTGTAACTCGTGGCTAATTTATCTAGTAGAAGCGGTAGGAATCCCTTCTACAAATGATAAAACATTGATTTCCGTCACTTCATCAATGCTAAGAGCTTCATGGTTGGGAATTGTTTCTCGACAATGGAGAAATATTGAAAACATGGATGATGTCTTTTGGGATACCTTTCAGCACACAAAGTTGCTGCGTTCCTCGAATTTCTCTTGTATTCGCCATAAATTAATGTCCACTTGTTCATGTTTGTTGAAAAATGTAATGACCTAAAGCACACAGGTATACGAACTCATTAGATTATTGATGTACACTAATTTCTTAGTTGTCAAAATTATTTTTGTTTCTATAGCACATTTTTAATTTTTAAAGTTTTTAATAAACAATGGGAATTCTGTGATGAGAATGGGAATAAATATGACAGCACCATAAATCGCAACACAAGGGGATGAAGTATGTGAATCTTACTGATCAATCGAAAAGTAGCAGTAATATCTAGGAGTGATTGTCTGTTCTCACCAATTCTGACATTAAAATCTCCCAACAATATGAGGGGTGATTCTTATATGCATCTAGTCCATCATCCAAAATAATTTGTAGAATTTCAATAGATGTATTGGGCTCAACACTGTACCTTGTGGTATACTACACATCAGGACGAGAAATAATAATTTTTTTAGGTGTTGTTCTACTAGATGGATATATGATTTTATGAACTGACTTGTTACCCTACGCAGATCCGGATTAAGAGGGGGGCAAACGGGGCTGCTGCCCCGGGGCCTCCACAAGAGAGCGGCCTCCACAATATAAATGTGAGTTTTTGGTTTTTTATTTTTATCTTCTACAACAATTTTTTTTTCCACGAAATTTGGTGAAAAACTTATTTTTTATGTTCCAAACACACTGTAATTTTTTTGATTTGAAATATTTATTTTTTTACCTTATTTTGACTTAATATCGAAAAAGCACCCTAATTTTCAATCGAAAATTCTCCTTTCAAAATATCAGCTTTTTTAAAAAAGTCGGTGCGCTTTTTGTTCGTTGAAATCTCTACTTTCTGATGGTATATAAAAAAGTACATTACTATGACAGAAAATGCAAAGAATCGAAAAAAACTCGAATCCGAATTTAATAAGACATCTACAATATTTTGAGAAAGTTGTAGAATCTTCTTTAAATTATATGCGTAGATGTCTATTTATTGCTATTTCAAGATAACTTATATACCTGAGTGACCTACGGAAAATGTTAGCCCATCAAAAGGTATTTCATAGAGAAGTGGGAAAGGGGCTAGGAGGGTCTGGGCCTTACTACCTGTTATTTCTTTGCATTTTCTGATAACATTTATCATAGTAATGTATATTTTTTTTTACACTATCAGAAAGTAGAGATTTCAACGAACAAAAAGCCCACCGACTTTTTTTAAAAACCTGATATTTCGACGGGAGAATTTCTAATTGAAAATTAGGGTGCTTCTTCGATATTAAGTCAAAATAAGGTGGAAAAATCAATATTTTAAATAAAAAAAATTACAGTGTGTTTGGGACATAAAAAAGGTAAGTTTTCACTAAATTTCGTGAAAAATATTTTTTTTTGTAAAAGATTAAAATAAAAAACCAAAAACTTGGTTATTTGAATTTTTCACATAAATTTTGAGATTATGTGAAAAAAGTGTAGATATCAAAGTTGTAGATCTTTCTATTACCTACAACTTTGCGATTCAACTTTTCTCCATAGGACTTGTAGTTTTGCCGGAAATCGAGATAAACCGTTTTTTACCCTTAAAAACCCACCCCCTTCCACTTCCCGACCTCAGATCGCCCGTAAATTATTTTTCCTTTCATTTTTGTTATAATCTCTTCCTCTTCCAATGAGTTTCATTCTACTATAATTTTTTTTTGTTTCAAAAATTATCGACCCTGGTCTATAATGTCAAGCGACTCGGAGGCTGGAAATCGACGAGTGTCGCCGAGATCTACATTGTTTATTCAACAATTCCAAAAAAAATATGTCGAATTAAATATTGGCCACGAGCAACTGCCTTTCTGCATTAAGTCAACCTTCATCAAGCCATATGAACAGCTGCCTTTCTGCGTTAAATCAACCTTCATCAAGCCACATAAACAACTGCTCTTCTGATCGACCCATTTGAACAACTATCCTGAGTTAAATCAACCTTCATCAAGCCATAATATTAACTGCTCTTCCGTCAGTGTTCATCAAGCCGTACCATAAGCCACCCATTAAATGAACTGACCGGATCCGCAATCAATTAGCAAAATGTCAATAATTGTTATAAATAATATGTAATTTTCTATTATTATTTTTTATTGTTATGTAATTTTTTGTTGTGTCGTTCTTTCTTTCAAGTTTAATTAAAAATAATTGATTAAATTATCATTCTTTTATTTTTGTTGTTATATGAAGCTCGTAGGCAAAAATTTGTTTCTAAACCGTGCGCAAAGTGCCTTTTCCGCACGCAAAAACTTATCCAATCTTCGCGTCTTTGCGGAAAAGTATACCGGGTGACCTGGAACCAATTTGCTCCCCTGTATCTTCGTTGTTATTCCATATGGATGTTCCAAATTCGGTACTTCGATTTGATGTTATGAATGTACAATTTAGCAAGAATCAAACCAAATATGACCCGAAGCGCATCCAATTTTTATATTTCAAATAGAAATAGTTTATATTTTTTTTGAAAATTACGAATTGGTACAGAATTACCTTTCCAATGATATATCACAATCATACTTCCAATTCACAATTTGCTGATATAATTGAGATTTTATAAAAAATACTTTTTGTATCCCCTCGTAACGGAACTTTTCATGAAAGTATGCTATGGAAGATTGAACAATATCATGTAGGTAACAATAATTCATGGCCAAACTTTTCAAACAATAAGTTTTATGCAGACAAACTATTTTTACAATTTTAGTTTTTCTTCATTTTTCAACATCAATACACACATTTCTTTTAAATGTAATGGTTTTAGTTAGAAACTCCAATACATATTGAAATACAAAACATGAAAAAAAACCATATTTTTGTTTCATATTTATTTTTTATGAAGATAATTTCCATGCTATACTACATTTGTATTGAACCTTTCAACTGCATCTCAATTGGCTATGATATTGAATTTCTTCTATAGGTCTGAAATTATTGTTGAAACTGCAAAATCGGACGCAACAAAATATTTATTTCGATAATTTTCCTACAAAATAGTAGACATTTGGAACATGTACAGTTTTCTAACTCAATTCAAAAGAAATTCAACACCCATAACAGACTCAATTAATCTAATTGTTCAAAATGTCGCCCGTTAACGTCAATGCATTTTTGTAGTTTTTCGGAGCATGCCCGCATAACATTCACTAGTTGAGCCGGAGTAATTTCGTTGATGGCTCTCCTTACCCTGTCTTCAAGATCCTCGTGATTCTGAGGTCTATTATGAGCATAAACTTTATTCTTCAAGTGAGCCCAAACAAAAAAATCCATTGGCGTGAGGTCTGGTGACTTTGGTGGCCATGAGTACCAATCCAATTGTCTTTGGAAAGTTCTAGTAAGATGTCCTCGAACTACGTTCGAATTATGTGGAGATGCTCCATCTTGTTGGAAATACATAACGCGACGTGTCGCTAAGGGAATGTCTTCAATAAAATTTTGGATTTCATCATTTAAAATTTGTAGGTACCGTTAACCAGTTAAAGCTCCATAAAAAATAATTGGTCCCACTATTCTGGTTCCAAAATTCCTAGCCAAGCATTGAATCGAATCTTTCCTGGTGTCTTCCTTCTCTGAACACATGCGGATTTTCTTGTGCCCAATAACGAAAATCATTTCTATTGAAATGACCATTGTTTGTAAAGCGTGATTCATCACTGTATACAATATTGTAATGGAAATTTGGATTTTCTGTTTCTTTTCGTATAACCCAGTTACAATACACAATCCTCTTTTCATACAAATATTGATGAATTTGATATTTGAATGAACGATACCGGTGTTTTTTCAAATTTTTTCTTGCTGTTTCTCTAGGTACCTACCCCGATCTCATATTCGATCTGCCTTAATGATGTATTTGGATCAATTTCAACCGCTGCTAGAACAGTGATCTCCGTATCTTCGCTTACAATAACATGTTCCCCATCATGATTATTCCGTTCTTTCCTGAACTGTGACTCCAATATTGCAAAATAGTTTCTACTACTAGGTTGCGGACGGTAAGGATATATCTCCTGGTACAGACGCAAGGCTAAACATGTTTCCTTGCTTCTCCATAAATCAACAGCATATCAACTTTTTCAGTTTGGGTAAATCGGTAGTAGTTGTTCATTTCACAAATGATTATCTTAGAAGATTTAGAACATTCGAAATGTCAACAATTTGGCGTAAACACAACGACAGAACAATGCAACAAATTTAATTCCATAGCCAACTAACATGGAGTTAAAAGGTTCGAAACAAATGTAGGTATAGCATGGAAATTATCGTCATTAAAAATAAATATAAAACAAAAATATGGAGGTTTTTTCATCTTTTGTATTTCAATATGTTAGCATTCAAAAGAAATGAGTGTATTGATGTTGAAAAATTAAGAAAAACTAAAATTGTAAAAATAGTTTGTCTGCATAAAACTTATTGTGTGAAAAGTTTGGCCATGAATTATTGTTACTTACATGATATTGTTCAATCTTCCATAGCATCAGCTCTTTGCAAAATTACTGGCTAAAAATGATTCCATTCCTGGCAATTACTGGCAACTTTTCTCAAAACTATCTAAAATGGAGCCATACTAACAAATGTTATTTTAACATATTATATGTCATTTAATAGGATAATAAAAAATATATCAATTTTTCATTTAAGATATTTTTTGAAATGTAGGTAACAAAAATAACTGAATTAATTATATAAGCGTAAACTCAGAAGTTTAAAATGAAAGAACTAACAAAATAAATAATATGAATGAGAAACTTAAAATAAAATAGGTACTAGGTACCTACAACATATTGTAAAAAAATCAGTACTCTTTGTACTGAAACCAACTACGTTTTTATCCATATTGAGCAATCAAATATCTTATTCCATATTGAGCAATCAAGTATCTTTTCTGATGATAAATTTGATAATATTGCAACAATAGTATCAGTTTTTAACCTATTTCTCAAACCTATTTTGACATTATTAACTGAACAGTCTTTCTTTTAATTTCTGAATTGCCAGCATTTTTTTAATTGAAAACTTTTTCCCAATTAATGGCTTCTAAACTAGAATGACTTCTCAACACGTCTAATTCTTTTATCTACAATTTGGCTTGAAAATGAAAATCGTTGAAAAACATTCATAGTTCCATCTTCTAAAAGTAAAAATCTCTTTTATTTCTGAAGAAGCCTAATGAAAAATGTTCCATCAACTTCCTTGGGTTAAAATTTGGGTCCTTTCTCAGCTCTTGTAAAGATGCGTGAGCAGGTATGGGTAGGTACCTAGATATGTTTCCACATCGTAAAAAATAGAAAGAAATCAAAATGTCGATTTTTGTTACTCATGCAACCTTTCAATTTGTCTGAAACTTCTTTGAGATAATATCAATTAAAAATGTTTTTGGCATCCTTCAAATTCCTCCTATCATTCCTCAACTGGCATAATTACTGGCAAACCTTATTATTCCTCGCAAATGCCAGGAATTACTGGCAAATTGGCAACCCTGCATGGCATACTTTCATGAAAATGTTCCGTTACGAGGGGAATACAAGAAGTTATTTTTTATAAAATCTCAATTATATCAGCAGATTGTGAATTGGAAGTATGATTGTGATATATCATTGTAAAGGCAATTCTATACCAAATCGTAATTTTCAAAAAATGTATATACTTTCCATTTGAAATATAAAAATTGGATGCGCTTCCAGTCAAACCGGAAGTGTCATATTTGGTTTGATACTTGCTAAATTGTACATTCATAACATCAAATCGTAGTAACAACGAAGGTACAGGGGGGTAAATTGGTTCCGGCTCACCCGGTATAACACTTGTTCTGAAATAGTTATTTATCCTACGAGTAAAAAAAACAATTCCTAAATTTGGTCTTACTTCAACAAAATATGAGTATATCCACCCTTATTTATAACCAATCACGAATAAACAGAAAAATAAAAAGTCCTCATTCATGGGCATTCAACATGCATTTGCATTTTCGATGGAAAGGTTCGTAAGCTCCCCCCCTTTTGTGACGTCACACTCAGGTAGTCCATTATAATAAAAATATCGGTACAACATATAAACGAAGAAAGACGAAATTATAGTTGACAGTTCGAAGCAACTAGCGGTAAAAGTTTGAACTGTGTGAAGTAACGATGCATATGTCCATCAGGGGCACTAGGAGTACGGTTTTAGATGTGATGAAAAAATTGACGTTTTCAATTTCCAAGTTATTAAAGACATTGAACATTTTGTCAATTTCTAAAAGTTTGTTGCTGAGTTTTCTAGATGGTAATCTTTATGTGCAAATCAAAATATTGCAGAGGGGCACATGCGTGTTCCCTATTGGAAAGGCAGAAGTTTTTGAAGTTGGCAATTTTTGCGGAACTACCTTATTCAGGATTCTCACATTGGTAGCACTGCTGCCTGTCTAGGATTTCATATTAATTTTATAACTAATTGTGTGGGGGGAATAGCGCAGTGGGTTAGCACGTGACTCGTGATCGAAAGATCCCGGGTTCGATCCTCAGCCAGGGGAGAGATTTTTGGTTTAAATAGTGAGAATTTGAAGGACACTATGTGAATGATACATTCTATGTTTGTGAGTATCCCACCGTCAAAGACGTGCATTGAAATAATCGGGGGTGGCACTATTGCTTAGAGCAAGACCACCTGTGCATCCCCAAAACCAACACCCTGCTTGTCTCTACGCCGGTTGGTTAGAGGCCGGATATCAACGGATTTCCTGCAAGGCGGGATGTCCTAAATGCGCCTAAAAGGAAGCAAGATAGAGACAATATTTTGTTTATTCGGTCTGTTATTGATTTATTGATATTCAATTCATTAATTACCTGCAATCACCATGGCATGAATGAAAAAATGTCAGAAATAATATGTAACGCTCTCTGAATACTCCATAATGGTAATCAACCTCGTATCATAAACGGTTTTCGAGAGAATATGGAATGTTGCAGGTTATGTTTACAAAGTGCCGATGTAAACATTTTGGATTGTGCAGAAAGTCTGAGAATATTACAAAACTTTTTTCCTCGTTTGGTAATAATTAAAAAAATTCATAGTCACAAATATTCCATTATTCATTTATAGAGCCGAAGTTTCGCTGAATCACCTATGCTGTGTGAAACTTGCATGGATAACACAAGGTCTGTGAAAACATTGATGAAAAACGTTAATGAAACTGCTGCGAAGATTGAAATTAATATGACCCACTCAAGTCTTGGAAAGCTAGATCTCAGAACTCTATGTGAAAAAAATCCCAGGATACCAGAAAATATATCGATCTGCAGAGTGTGTCTCAAAATAATTGGCAAAGCAAGAATATTCCTATATGATAACAATGTCAATTTACTTCAACAAGACATCATAAAAAGCATGCTGAAATTCTGTGATATATTTCTGGTATGTATTCATAAAAGTTTTCATGGAAATAATGCAGTTTACGGAGAATCCACCGATTTGTAAAACATTTTTTTTCGTAAATGAACAACCCCAGAAAAAACAAAAAATCTGGCGGAGTCATTAAAAAAAGAAAATGTTTTTTTTTAATCCATTATTTTTACAACCGTAAATATCCTTTGATCCTTTAGTTACTTTTTCTAATTTTCTAAGGGAGAATTTCCTGATTACTTGATGGTAGCAAAAGTATTACCAATATTTAAAAAAGAGGATATTGTAACAAGTTTTCCTAGGGTCGGAAGTTATAATATTCAAACCAGTAATCAAACTATTATCCCTAGAAATTTACGGTGTCGATGACACCAAAGTACTATACTTAAAATATTTTCTTAACTCAACTTGAATCTCAAGTGCCAGATTTTATAGTGGCTTACTCCACGTACCAGGGTAGCAACAGATGGACTTACAGATGTCCAGAGTCTGGTATTTTGACACTTATTCAAAAGTCTATACAAATTTGCAAAATTTTTAATGACATGTATTTGGTACATCTTGCTAAATTTATGTTTCTGTAATAGTTTAATTTCACAACAACAAGGCATAATAGTGACAATCAGTCGCTAGATGGAAGTACAAGCTACATCACAGACGTGGACCAATAGACAACACCTACGCCAACTAATTGAAACGTCAGGATTGGCTGTTTCTTCTTCCACAGGCACATAGATTCAATCAAAAAGAAACATTTTGAAATTAAAAAATTTCTTCAAAATACGTGAGTGCTAAGAATTTTTTTTTTTTAAGCTTCTAGAGAAATAAACTAGAGCTCATCCAGTATTGAAACGACCGTTTGGTAGGTAGAGAGGGAAAACACGAGTGGACACGATTTGCTGTGCTACGACGAATCTTCACCAGTGTCTTGGCATGCAGCGTTTGAAAGGTTAGGTTTGTTTAATTAATAAAAAGGTAGTGCAGTTATTTATTCAACTTTGCAATAGTTTATCGTTACTCCAAAATGCCCAGTGGTAAGTACTATTCAGTAGCGAAAAGTGTTAGGAAAGTTATAGGAGTGTAAGTTCTCTCGCTGGAATGCTATACCAAATAATTTGGTACGCCTATGGAATTTCTATTAATAGCCATAGTTGGACAATGGTTCGGGTATCTTTGATAAAAATTGGTTGTTAGGTGGGGAAAGGCCAAAGTGGTCGTTTCAATACTGGATGAGCTCTATCACATTAACAAATATTTTGGTGATTCGTGAATTCTCCCTAAACTGCATTTTTACCGTTTTCATCTCAGGGTTTCATAGAAACTGGTGAACAGTAATTTCAATTTTTGTAGAACTTTGAAGTTTCGGAAAATCCTCTGATGTGTATTGATTGCTGGCAACTACTCCAGGCTTCTTACAGTTTCAAAAAAGACTATCTTGAAGCTGAGCGAAAGATTAGGTTGTATTGCTCAGTTTTCAGAATAAAACCAAGGAAATTGCATAGTGAGCTTTTACATAAAATAAACTTATATTTCAATGAAGACGTCCAATCTCATGAGCAATCACTAAAAAATGACAGTGATTTGGATAAAAATATTTCAACTGTGAACATTGGGATTAAAGAAGATTTAGATTCACCTAGTTTGAAGGTGGTGATAAAAGAAGATCCATCCTTGATAAAAAAGGAGCGTCCAGGTAATCACGTTCTTTCTAGTCAACCTAGATGTATTTCTTTGGTGAGTTGAATCAATCTCACAGATAATTCCCATAGATCACATTCTCATTATTTCTTCTGTTCAACCAGAAACAAACACCTCTCATTATAGATTTTGGTATTTTAGGCCTATTGAAAATCAATCAAACTGATCTTAAGAAACGAAGAAAACACATTTTCACTGCTGATGACGATAAGATATTGATGAAAATTTATTATGAAGTGACAAAAGTCGAAGAAGACCTCAAGTTTGGGTGAGTATTTCAATTCAAAACGTATCCATTTATTCCTCTGTACTCTGATTTGTTAGATTCTTTCATTTATTTGGTAATAAATAGAAAACATCCAGTTATAGATTCCATTTTTTTCTCCAGGTAATTTATAACAATGAAGAAAAATTCGCGCAGAAAAAAAATGCATCTGAAACATTTAAAAATAATGTTTTAGAGAAGAGGTGTTTTTCTATAATATTTTAATGAAAAGTGTAAAAATGTAAATATTCCATAGAAAAAGGAGTGTGGTGTGTATGTATTATTCATTAATATCCACTTAAAAAAACCAATGGATATTTATTGGTACTTTGATTGAGATCTACTCTGTAATGGTTGTGACTTTGCGCCTTTTTCTAAATATGGCAGTTCAGATTAGTAATAAATCTGATGTCATAATCTTGAAATTTGAAAAGGTTTAAAACAATGCCCCAATTTCCTAAGTAGTTATTTGCTAGATATATATATATATATATATATTATATATATATATATATATATATATATATATATATAAACATCAAATTCGGAAATATACTTTAAAAGGATATTCCTTGGAGTTGCAGTCATGAAAAAACGGCCAATGAGATAAAAAAAACTCTTTTTCAATTGTCAAGCTTTCGAAAAATGTATTTTCATTCTCAAGACATCTGTGAAGTATTTGGCTGTTGCATGTTTGGTTTGTTAAAAAACTTCAAGTAAAAACTCTTAGGTTACTTATGTATATGTATATATTATTATATTCCTGAAAATTACGCATATCCATTGCTCAAATCATGTTATGGTCTTCAAAAATCCCGAAGAAAAAAGAACTTTAAATGTTTTCCGAATCCAATAACTTTTCTAAAAAACCTTTCCCTAAAAACCTTATTTGGACTATTACAAACAACAAAAAATGTTTTGTGTTTGATTTGAGTATTAAAATAAAATCAAAAAAGATGTTTGTGTGGACACACCCGGGCCTTGGAATTACAAAGCACACGGTCTAATCACTGAGCTACTTGGACATTTACTAAGAGCTCAGCCGATGTTCCTTTTGTTGGTCAAATTTTTGTTATATTCCCAAATTTTCCAATTTTTTTCATAAAGACTATCCTTGGGCTACGAACATTTAAAAAAAAATGCCATATCGGTCCAGCCGTTCTCAGGTATTGCGCTTACGACATTTTTATTATATATATTAATTTATGTAATAATGAATAATTGAATATAGTTCTCATAGATTTGTTTTTTTTATTTGAATTCAGTTGGCAAAATATTATGTGAAATATTCAAGTAATACATTTTTTGTAGTATATATAGCGGAGTGTTTTTTCTGCCCTTTTCAATGCTATTCTTACGCTCGGATTACAATAGATACAAATGATTGACATATATTCCAGAATGCTTCTGATAGTCATTGTTAATTATATTAAGGTATTTTCATTTCTGAAATGACATTAATTCCTGGTGACAAAGATCAACATTTTATATGCTCTGTTAAAATAAAAATGCCTTCTATGTAAGTGTTCCAACTCGAATTCGATTCAAATGTCACCCCAAGATCTTTCACATAGTCATTTATTGTAAAACTGTATTATTGATGTGCTAATTAAACTTTGTGATAGTGTTTTTCCTAGTAAATCTCACTAGGAGATCTCTGTATTATAACTATTCCTATATGGTTTCTGCAACTGTCAAAAGGAAAATAAAGTTTATAATTATAGACAAGCCCAAACATTTTGTTTTTGTTTTTAGTTTTCTCAAGTAGTTTTTTGTTTTCTAAAGTGGCGTATTAATTCAAGATAGAATGGATAAGGTATTTAAATGTTCAAAAAAACTTTAATAATCTCTGTTGTATTACGTGTTATGTATATTCCACGTGTTATGTATATTCCACTTAAGCTGCCTTGACAGAATTAGCGATTATAAAGAATTAGGTGGTTATAAAATTTACTGCTCAACAAAATGTGAAGAAAAAGATCAAAAAAAACAAGAGAAATGAAGAAAATAATCTCGAAGAAATAAGAAAGTTGAAAAATGATATAACCCAAAGGGACGAGCTCATGAACAAATTGGATATGAAAATGAAGATAAGCTAAACGAACTACAGAAGATACATGTACTAGAGAGGGAAATAAAAAAAGATGCTGCTTATAAAAGGGAGAAAAGAAAAACTTTGGATTTTGAATATGATGTAATAGAAACTGATCAAAATCTTGCCATCATACTGAAAGAAAATGAACAAACAATTCAGAAATTGAACGAGAAAATAAGCGACCTAAGTTACACAAATGACGAATTGCAATCAAAATTGAAAAGCAAGTTGGAAGAATTGACAAAAAAAGATTATGACGTTGGGGAACTGAAGGAAATAAATAAGGACATAGTTTTCTCAATTAAACTACAAAAAAAGAATAACGAGGATTATATTAGGGAACTTCTTAGACAGATGAAATGGAAAGAAGCTAATATTAAACTGAATGAAGATATTACGGAACTCAACTTACTAAGTCGAAATATGGTTTCCACTCTTGAAGCAGAAAATAATGAATATGTGCAATCGGCAAAATTATTCAGAATAGAATTAGAGAAAAGAGAACATATTTCTTTAAAGATCTTAGAAACAGGAATTGTTGATATACATAGAAGCGAAACCAAACCAAATTAAATCCTATTCATAGCTTCCCAGTAAACTGTCGCACAATTACCAGTTCCTGACTATTTTGAAAACTATTTTTTTTATTTATTTTATGCAAATGCTGCTAGTCTTGTATGCAATTTAAATAATGTTTTAATGAATATACATTGTCATAACCCATTATTATTATGTATAACAGAGACTCGTATCACTGATTATATTAATTAAAATGAAACAAAAATAGATGGTTTTGATATGTTAAATTGTAAATCTACGAGTAGACACACTGGTGGGGGTCAGCATTCATGTTAAGACAGGTTTGGAATACCAACAAGTAATGCACAAATCAATATATATGAACACGTGGATGTTAGCAGCAAAGCTAAGACTGAATAGTAAAGAAACTTATACTGTTTGTACACTTTACCATTCTCCAAATTCTTCTAACTCAGAGTTTTTATCATTTTTGGAGGAAAATATTGAGATTTTAATGGAAGAAAAATCTATATTGATTATAACAGGTGATTTCAACATAGATCTAAAAGTAGACTCAACGTATAGTAGAAAAATTAAACAGCTATTGAACCTATTTGGAATGTATTAAATTGTTGAAGGAAGTACAAGAATTACTAAAGCTCATCTACACTGATGATAATGTGTTAACAAGTGATAAAAATATGAAACACCAAATATCTGATCATCTTAAAGTTTCCGACCATTCTAATATACTTATCTCGCTGTTAACAAATGAGGTGAAATTGAATTTAAATACAGCAACTGTCATAAGAAACTTAAAGAATTTTAATAAGCTACAGTTTGAAAAATCGTTATTTGATCTGGAGTGGGATACAAATAGTACTGATGTGAATAAACTGGCAGACTCATTCGTTAATAATGTTGTATAAAACTCTAGATGAACATGCACCTTGGAAAGAATATAGAACATTCAATAACTGAAAGTAGGGTTTACAGACGAGATCATGGAACAAATAAACCTTCTGTATAAAGTGGCTAGGGATTCGGCATTAGAGGAGGACTGGATTAACTATAAGAAAGTTTTACTGTTACTTCACTGATTAGGCAGAAACGAAGAAATACTACGAAGAACAAATTGACCAAAACAAAGGAGATGCAAAGGCAATGTGGAGGTATCTCAAAGAGTTAAACAGACCTTCTAAAATAAAGTTCGGTAATAATTGGAAAGAAAATGACGCAGATATAGCAAATTATTTCAATACATATTTCATAGAAAGTATATTGGTAATTGTAAGCGACATCAAACCTGTTCACAACTCCGATTATATCTTGAATGTTTTGCCTCGACACCAAATGACGCTTACCACATTTGAAGCACTCACAATGAATGACCTCAAAATGGTAATAAATAGAATGAAGAAAAACGGTTGTGATAAATACGGCATCAACTTGGTAATATTAAAATTAACATTCGAAGTTGCTGGTAATCATATATTATATTTGATTAACACTTCATTGATGACAGGACAATTCCCTTAAAAATGAAATGAATCTACAATAGTGTCTATTGAAAAAGTGTCCAAGACAACCCCTTGTTCGGAATTCCGCCCAATTAATACACTTCCTATCTATGAGAAAATATTAGAATTAGCAGTAAAGGATCAGCTACTACAATTTGTTGCAGATAGCAATATACTAGTAAAGGAACAATCAGGATTCAGGCAGGCACATTCGTGTGAAACTGCCATTGCATTATTTATTGTCTAAGTGGAAAACTGAGATAATCAATAATAAAAAGATCATTATTATTATATTTTTAGACTTAAAGAGAGCCTTTGAAACTGTAAATATCTATCTGCTCCTGAGAAAACTTCGAGAAATTTGGCATTAAAGAAAATGCGCTGAAATGGTTTGAAAGCTATCTTTCTGGTAGGTCTCAAATAGTTAATTATAATAATACATCTTCTGGCACCTACGACAAACATTATGGAGTCCCTTCAAGGAAGAGCTCTAGGACCAATATTATTCATTTTGTTCATCAATGACACATAGTATACCATGTTCAAAATTGCAAAATAAAATTGTTTGCTGATGATACTATGATCTATTGCGAAGGAGATTTGAGAAATTTGTCCATATAGCTCAACGATAATGGTTTGAATTTGAACATAAATAAAACCAAATACATGGTAATATCAAATAAACATTATTTGAACAAATTGAAAAATGTAACATCCAGCCACCATTTATTGATGTGAGTATATTAAGAAGAAAATGCAAAAAATTAATTTCCTATGTAGATTGAATAATAAGGTATCATCTTTTACTAAGTTAACTATATATAAAACCATAATATCTCCTCATCTTGATTTATGTGGAACAGTCATATACCTGATGAATAATGAACAAATTGATACATTACAAAAAATACAAAATCGTGCTATGAGAGCCATTCTATTATGTAGAAAACGAACATTAATAGCTTACATTTTGGAATCCTTGAATTTATTGAATGTTCGACAGAGAGCTGCTTATAATATGTTTGTATATAAACTGAAGTCAGGATGCTTACCAACCCACCTAACTGAAGAAATAACTTATCTTCAAGAAATACATAATCACAATACCAGATCACTGCTTCAAATGATTTATATATTGAGATTGCTAATGCTGCTACAAACACAGTGTTCATCAAAGGCTTACAGCTTAACAACTCATTACCAAGAGAATTGAAAGAATACTCATCATTTAGAGAATTCAAATGCCAGTGTGTAAAATATATAAAAGGTTTATAACCCATCATTTTAATATCTCTTCTTGTATTATTTCGATTTTATATGCTAATTTAACTTGTTCATGTATTGTATTTTATGTGTGCTCTATTCTTTATTTATACTATTTATACTTGAGAGCTGATGCTAATAAATATTATTATTTATTTATTTATAACCTTAACGAGTTAATATATTACAATATTCAGAATGTTATTACAAATATTAGAATTGTTGCAAGACAGGTCATAGGTGGCCTCAGTCCGATCATATAGACTTACAAAATGTTCTGCAAAAAATTCGCAATGTGGTAGTTTTGAGAACATAACATAAACCATTGACATTGTATTGGTTACTTTCCACACTATCAAATATTCCTAAAAAAATTAAACATCGTCGTGTATGTTATTTTTCTACATTTTGTATGTATTATTCATAAGCCATTTTAATATAGTTTTTTATTTTAGTGCTAAAATATAATTAGATTTGTTGATCATGATGATTACCACTTTTGATGTATATTTGATCCACTTTACTAACCTATAATATAGGTTAGCTTACAGCAGCTCTCCTGATATAATCAAGACATCTTCCAGCACATGTAGAGACTCACTGCACTATACATTATATGAAAGTTGGTTAATTGTTTCTGATTCCAACTTGGATTTAGTCCTTCTGTGCTCAGCCTCCAGATGGCAAAAACATCCACTATCTCCACTACAGCTTTGAACCTTTCCGATAGGTTTTAATATTTGCATACCTTTCTTTTGGATTATTTCAGATTGTTATACAAAAAAAACTTCGTCATTTCAGATATTGGAAGAAGCTTCAGGATGAATGGAAAAAACTCAGTCCCACGAGACCTTTGAATTACAACTCAATTCGAAGAAGAGTTATTGCCATCCTGAATCAAACAAATCAGAAAATACCCTCAGAGAAAGAAATCAAAGAAATCAAATCGAAAGTCAGAGAGGAAATGAAATTGTCAGTAATGACTACTACAAGTATAGAAGAAACTATAACTTCGAGAAGAAGAACAAGAAACCTTGCAAATAGAACAAAAGTAATACAACCTGGTTTCTCGGCAACATTATTGAAAAAAAATAATAATTCCTCATTAGAATCTGGGAATGATGTTGCTTCAGCTGTGAAAGACAATGCAAATCCCAAACCCAACATAGACAAGATGGACAAAGCAAAAGAAATTGATTATGAACAAAAAGTTGCACCCCTCCTAGACAGGGAGGTTCATTCAGATTCAGATGATTCATTTGTTGATGAAGGTATTTATCAATTTATATAATCTTTGTGTTGGCCACAAAATTCCAAAAATCACCCGTGAATGCCAAAAATTGTAATTGTGTTGAAAGTTAAAAACTTTGAATTTTTGCTTTGATATGTTTATTTTTTCATTGCTATAATAATTGGGTTCAACCCTGAAATTTATAGAATTTATTTTAGATAATAATATTCAATTTATCAAGTCCATTCAATTCTAGATCTAATATATAAAAAATCAGGTTCTCGTACAAAAAAAACCAGAAAATCGAAAATCAGATTGTTTGGCAGATAGTAAATTTAATTTTTCTATGAAATTTTCGACAAATTGGGATAATTTTTAGCTCAAATGGAAACTATAGTCAGTCGTTTTCAGTTCCAGTTTGGCTTAATTTTTCAATTAATAAACCAAATATTTTTATATTCATTCATTTCGATTACCTGTTTTCCAAACGTTTTTGTTTTAATATCTTTAGTAGGTATACAAATCTAACATTCTCAATTGATTTTATGAACATCTGTTCATATTTTCAAACAAATCAACCCATCATCTCATTTTGAGGTTGGTGAGACAACCGAATTAGTATTTAAATACTAAATACTTTCAGTAGGTCATTTGCAGAATTAAAAAAATATTGGATTGTAGAGTGTATAGTGTAATACACCAAAATCAACTAAAACAATAATACAAATTTTGTGGCCAAAAAATATTATTACTTTTGGCTCAAAAAAATATCAAATCAATCTCTCTATAAAAAAAAGTTTCTAAAATTTATAATGATTTTTATTTTGTAACAAATCAATATATACATATGACATAGTTTAGATAGTATTTGAACATTTTTTTCAGCTGCCCATTCCAGCTTTACCCCCCATATCAAATCAGAGCCCCTCAGTGACAATGATGATGAAATAAACATTATTGAGCCAAATGTCATAGAGAGAAATTTTAGTACATTGATGCCACAAGATGATTCCGATGATGATTCTCTACCTACATTGGAAAGGATGGATATACCGCCCATGCAAATCAAAATCCAAGACTTTTACAGTGTGGACGTTAAAAGAGAAGCGTTGAATATGTTTACGAATGATGGAGAGATAGATCCTCAGCTGGTTGTGGAAGATTTGAAAACCTGTAGAAGGTAAGTTAGGGAATCCAAATTGCAAAACGAAATTGAAGTGTCAAAATTTTATTGTGTTCAGAAACTCTTAACAAGAACTTTATTGATCCCAAGAATGTTTTTTTTGTATTACAGGTATGATTGATATATCAATTCATAATAAAAGTCTTCTTCTGAGAAATAAAATATATTTTTTAAATGAACTGGAAAGTTTGTCAAAATAATTTTATTTTTGGAGTATGATCGAATATTGTTTGTTGTATGTCATGCAATAGTACATGAATTCTCACAAGTTCAAGTAATTTGCAGTCCTTAAAACAGATGCTGTATCTACAGAAAGAGTCAAATGGAGAAAATGATGGTTAAAGTGTTCTCAATAGTGTTTAACATATTTCAGAAAAAGTAAATGTACTTTGTTTATGTTTTTTTTTATTGTCACAAAAATCAACATGTTTCATTAAAAAACACATCCAAAAAACATAAGGCATTTTCTGCTGCTTTAATAATGTAGTAATCGAAAAAAGTTTGTTTATGTAAAAACAAGGGGCATCATACATGATAATCAAGTTAGACAAAACCAAAATATTATGTTCCAATATTTTTTTAATTGTGTAAAAGAGTGAAATGACGTTACTTTATTTCATTCTTTTAACTTTTTTCCACCATAACCATAAACATGTTTCAAGCACTAGAAGTACTACCACCAAGAAAGGTTTTTTTGATATTCCATGCACCTCTAAAGGAGTGGAAAGGGGGTGAAAATTTGTATGGAAGTTCTGTTAGTTTTGAAGTTTGGAGTCACAGAAATTGATATTTGGGCTTTTCTTTTCAAATAAACAAACACGTATTTCAGGGTTTTTGAAAATTCAACTTAATATGAATGTTGCATTAATAAATAATAATAAAAACACATTACATGCAGGCAATAATTTCTGATTTTGAATAAGTTTTTCAACTCAGTTCGTCCTGCTTAAAATATGTGTATATTTTCCTTCTTTTTCCTGGATCTCAATTTTTTGTATAATCAATATTTGATATTTCTATATTTTGAAATCCCTCTGTATAATCTGATTCCTCTAATATTACTTGATTATATTACATGTTGCATTAACTCTTATAAATTAGGTATTTTTTTTTCGTTATTGCTTAAAGTAGTGGTGGTCCCTTTTGTAACATTTTTGCATCTTTTGCACAGCTAAAGTCATATTTTGTCAAATCAACCAATGTGAGTGAGTTTTTGATTTGTTTGAAAATATGAACAGGGTGTTCATAAAATCAGATGTGGAATCATCTGCGACTCAAAGATAAACTTTAGTCACTATCTTCCATCGTTCAAGATAACTATTGGGGGTATTCATGTTCAAAAGGTAAACATTCTCAATTAAATATTGAACGGAAATATTTTTCTGTGAATTTAAAAATGCACGATTAAGTTATTTTTTGTGATTATCCAACAGAAAACAACTACTTCCCCGGCTAAAGCCACACTGGACATTGAACTACATCTGATAGATATTTTGAAAGGATCCTAGCTCCAAAGAAAAAAATCTGAAAGTAATTTTTTTTATTTTTATTCAGATTGTTATTTTATTTTCTATGGACGTCAGTCACTTGATGTGAGTTTTATTAATGGTACTAAATTCATTTTGGTGAATTTTGAGGTTCCTCCAGTATTTCGGCCATGTTCTTATTTGGAATTGTTTTATTCAACATTTGAATGAAGAGAAACCGTCTTTGAAAATTTTCTTATGACCTGACGATACCTCTTTGGGAATCATACAAGTATTTTCTTGGATCTACTTAACATTTTCCTACATCGACCATCACCCTTTAACATAGGAGTAACACTACCTCTCAGTATACTGCCTACAAAAAGGTTAAAAAACTGAAGAGCAGCGTTCAATATTACACTCTAATAAGCACAAAAACGAAAGTAATCAGTCACTTTGATTTTTTGGTGGTAAATTTACAACATGTGGAAATTTAGCCAATAGTGATTACAAAAAAAACTATCTAATTTCCTACATTTTGCATTTGGTTTTTTTTTTTAGGATAAGTCTTGGGAAGGAAGATACTGGTCTATTTAAATGCATGCAATGCAGTTTTGAAACAAAATATCGATTTTGTGCTGATAGACATTCAAAGTGGCATGGGAATAGCAATAAAAAGCTTTATGACTGCAAGCTTTGTTCTTACAGAATTTCAAACAGACTAGTATTTAAGCAGCATATGAAAAACCACAATGATGATTCTTTGGATAATGGTAAGTCATTATTAATTATGTTTGTTTCTTCTCTCTTGCTTCCTTATTGGTGTATTTGGCCATGGAAGTATTCGATTTTGTGTTAAATGTCTTATTTATCCTGTATATATAAAAATTCAGCTTTTTGATTTTTTTTATATTTTAAATTCAAATTTTTTTCAGATATTCCAGTTTTACATCCCTTTACAATGAAATGACTAGGGAGAACTCATTAAATGTGATAATTTTGTTACCTGGCCACTTTTGAAAACATTATTTTGTTTCCCATTTTCAGAAGTTAAATTGGAATCTCGCGGGTATTTTTTCTGTTCATTGTGATTATTTTTTATTATTTTCATTCATTGTGATTACTAGACTTAAAATAAATGATAGATATTTTCTTATTTTGAACTTAATTCATTTTGTATAATTTGAAAAAATCTGTAGGCTGCTTTGTTTACATTTTTTTCAATCATTTGTATTATTGAAGGGTTTTATAAAAAGACATTTGGTTTTACGATTTTTGTTTAAATAAATACATTTTATTGTATTATTGTTTTTTATTAGAAGTAATCTGGGAATAAAAATGCAGAAAGAGAAATATACTTCACCAAAAACATTGTTTCCTTACTGCATAACTCATAGTGCATATCAATTTTCTTCTCTGGGAAAATTGAGATCAGAATATTGATAGAAATTGAACAACATATTCAAATAATATGTGTTAACATGCTTTTTTCAAATTTTTACAAAGCATTACAAATGTCAGAACACCTTTTTTATAATTGGCAGTCGGTAGTAGGGTCATTGGCAATCAGCTGCTTAGGGATACCTCAACCAAAGTCGGTCGTCAGCGAACTGCAGTCGAAGTGGAGAAATGTTTCGCACTGTGGCTTGAAATTTTGTAACTTTATTTTTACCATCTATACCGGGTGACACAGGATATCGTAACTTCTGCATTCGTGAACGGATTTTTCTGGAATTTGGTACAGTTATATAAGCAACCATTTCGGATTTGATCACATTACAATCCAATATGGCGGACTTCCGGTTTTTCTGGAAATGCCAGTAACTTTGTTTTTTCAAATGGAACACCCTGTATATTTTTTCATATTCAAGTTCAACAGGTCAAAACAAGTCCAAACCCTATGTCAAGTGTCATTTATTTTAAACGATTGAAATTAAAATTGTGTTTTTATTTTACCTGTGGATAAATGAGATTTGTGCGAAGCTATTCCCAATGAGTCGCATATAACAGAAAAACTTGTTTTTTTTTTTTTTTTTTTTTGTCACTGGTTAATCAATTCAGTCACATCACATTTTGATCAAAAATTCATTTTTTTCAAATGAATCCCCTATGGGCCACCCACCTGTCTCTCTAGAACATTCAATAAGGAAAAAATGACATATCATTTTTGTATTTCGGTGCAGTAACAAATTGTATACATTCAAAAATCTATAACTAGTTCATGAGTTTTCGGCAGTTCAAATAATTTTTCAACTTAGTAAGCTGTGGAAAAGAACATTTTTGAATCTTGTCAACTAATTGTGTAAGTTATACTTATAAGCACGATAATGGTGTTTTTTTTTTAATTTTCTAGCGTTTTCTCGACTGACATTGCATTGGTATTCCAATTCCCGCGTCGAAGGGGTTGGATCAAAATCGACATAAGCAAAACATTCATTTCTGCCTCCTCAACAATCATCTTCTCCATTGTTGGGTTCTTTTCGGAATCTTCTCTCCACATTTTTGAAAAAGGTTCTTTGTAGGTGTCTTCTGTGTGGGTATCGTTCAGCGTATAACTGACAAGTGGCGACAATGTTTTCAAGACATTCTCCGTAAATTAATAACATAGCAACCTGTTCACTTCTTGTGAAGCTATAATTTTGATTTTACATTTCTACTAAACTAATTCCCGGAAGTTAACTAATTTTCGAGAGTTGAGATGAAAGATGACAGCGAAACACAATTAGTTGGCAAGATTCAGAAATGTTGTTTTCCACAGCTTACTAAGTTGAAAAATTATTCGAACTGCAAGGAAACTCATGAACTAGTTGTAGATTTTTGAATGTATACAATTAGTTACTGCACCGAAATACAAAAATGATGTAATTTTTTTCCTTCGGGAATGTTCTAGAGAGACAGGTAGGTGGCCCCTAGGGGTTTCATTTGAAAAAAAATAATTTTTGATCAAAATGTGATGTGACTGAATTAATTCATCAATAAATGACACAAAAAATAATTTTCCAGAAAAAATTATGTTTCTCTGTTATGTGCGACTCATTGTGAATAGCCTTGACCAAATCTCATTTATCCACAAGGTAAAATAAAAAAACAATTTTAATTTCAATTGTTTTAAAAAAATGACATTTGACATAAGGTTTGGACTTGTTTTGACCTGTTGAACTTGAATATGTTAAAATATAGAGGGTGTTCCGTTTGAAAAAACAAAGTTGCTGGCATTTGCAGAAAAACCGGAAGTCCGCCATATTGGATTGTAATGTGATCAAATCCGAAATGGTTGCTTATATAACTGTACCGAATTTCAGACAAATCCGTTCACGAATGCAGAAGTTACAGGGGTGGCCCGATATCCTGTGTCACCCGGTATTGAAAGTTTTTTCGGATCATGCAAAATGCAAAGTTCGGAAATTTCTAATTTAATTTTCTGGTCAAACATAAGACACTATAAGAAAATGTTATCATTGGCCCAAATAATAGATGTTTTCGTACTTCGCAATCCACAGTCTGTAAGCATGGATGATGTTCAGGTATTTGGGGCGGCTTTTCTTTTTTTAATTACTGGGGTTCAATTATTTATGGTGCTCTGAAAAATATGGTTGAAAAAGGTATTGGGGGGCATCCCTCGCTAGTCTGGGAACAAGGAGAATATAATACCTTATACAAAGACTATAAGAATAATAGCCACGATAAGTTTTTTCGATGTACGCAGATAGAGGTATGGCAATTTGAGGAACCTCTTGGACTAATCAAACATCAATTGATATATTATTTTTGTATTTTCCATATCATAGACTTTCGATAAAGTCAATCACAAAACATTACTACATAAACTAAAGAAATTCTCAATCAATGAAAATCTAATATCATTTGTAGAATCATATCTGTCAGACAGATCCCAATTTGTTCGATTCAATAAACATAGATCAGAGAATTTCACTGCATTATCAGGAGTACCCCAGGGATCTATATTGGGCCCATTGCTTTTCATCCTTTCCTTACTGTGTATGCTGATGACTTGAAGCTATATAAAATAATCAATGATGAAAATGACAAAAACTTAATACAACAAGACCTTGACAGATTCATCTCGTTCTGCAAGTCAAATGATCTCTTACTGAATGAGCATAAATGCAAATTTATATCATTTACTCGTAAAATCAATCCCATTGATACAGAATACTGGATAAATTAAACTAGACTAGAAAGGGTAAACAACCTCAAAGATCTGGGTGTAGTTTTTGAAAAAAAATTCAGTTTCACCTCTCACATTATGAATATTGTAAAGGAAAGCTATAGAAAGTTGAGTTTTGTGCTTAGAAATTCATGTTTTCAACTGGAAAACCGGAATACTTCTATACAATGCTTTTGTAAGACCTAAATTAGAATATGCCTCGGTCATTTGGAATCCCCACACCATTCTACACTCCGAAATGATAGAAAAAGTGCAAAGGAAATTCCTGAGAAGCCTTTACTACGGGAAACATAAATAATCAGCTTTTATGATCTCATACAGTACTCAACTGCTGGAATTTGATCAAAAAACACTAGAGTCCCGAAGAGATACCAGTGAGTGATGTGCTATTTATGTCAGACATAATCAATGATAAACTGAATGTACCTGATTTACTTAATGCAATAAACATTCATGTACCTGAAGTAAGACTACGTAGGAGAAATCATAATATTTTCTATGTTGACGTCACATCTTGCTCACCTTTTGAGAGGTGCTAAAGAGCTGTAAATGAATATACAAACCACTGTGATATTGATATTTTTATTTCCAGTACTAGTGAAATTAAAGGCTGTTCTCCATCTCTTTAATACTCTAAGACTAAATAGCTATAGGCTAGCACGATTATTAAGATTTTTAAGGTTGTTATGAATGTCTTGATTTTATCTTTCATCTTTTATCTTTTGACTCAACTGTATTTTTTAATTTTTTACGTATTTTTTAAGAAATTTGAGTGTATTATATCTGCTGTGTAGTGTGTAATGTATTTACTGTATAGGAACTGTCTGTCTGTGATTGGGCCTAGGTCTGTTGATTTGTCAGTATAAATAAATAAATAAATAAAAATACATAAAGCAAAGGGCGGTAATCCACAAATCAATATTTTTCTCATCACCATCTGATCTAAAACATTCATAAATATTTGTCATTTGAATGAAAAAAAATATCCTCTTCGCTATAATAATGGCCAATATCACAAAGGGAACAAAAAAAAATATGAAAATTAGGGAAATTTTCCAGTCATTGGCAACAAAGCGATAGTAGTTTGTTCATGACGTAACGGGATGCGTTCTGATTGGTTGGAATCGTGCAGTCGGTAGTGTAGTTGACCGCCAAAGATGGATTTCGCCACTGCAGACTACAAGCAACCAACTACCCACTGCAATTGGGGATGGCTGCATAAAGATATAGACCAATCATTAGAGATTTATTCGTGGCAACAATAATACCAGGAAACCGATTGTGCCATCATACGAAAGATGATCTGTAGTTATATACTGTTATGTATCCTACTCACAACTATCATTGCTTAAATTGTTATAAATATTGAAAAACAAAAAATCGTCTTTTGCTCGTAACATGAAAACTAATGAAGCAATCTCGATGCTCGCAACGGACGAATTGTAGAGAATCAAAATGCGAACTCGACTCGATCATATTATTAGTAACAGAGAAAAACTGAAAAAAATCAGTGTTTAATCGAAAATTCATAACACTGCCATTTTTTAAGTTGTAGCGCAGACTCTCTGCCACATAGTGATTGATATGTACTTTCTGCTCTATCAATTGGTCTAATACATGAAGCCCATCTTTGATGACCGACGGCCTATTGTAGATGGGTCATAAGAAATGACTGCAGTTATAGTTTCCAATATGGGCAATTCACAATAAACAGGCTCTGAGCAGAATACCAATAAAAATCCAGTGAGAGGGTGAAGATAAAAATGTAAACTACCAATGTCTGATACTCAAAGAATAATGTAATTCATGTGTATGATCATTGAGACAATAGAATAAATAGTAGGAATGGTTTCATTAGTATTAATGATGATTCAATACCAAATTCCAAAGTACTTCATTCAGGATGTTTTTAGTTTTTCTTCTGTTGATGAAGTCGAATTTGCTTGGGTATCTTGCACTTCCTTCTTTTTGATCCAACTGCAGTCACAACTGAATTTACATTCTTTCTCGTCCCCTTTTATTGAAGACTTTTCCCAGGGATTCCAGAATTTTAGTAGAATTGGTTGAATGTATCGGTGGAAAATGAACAAAAGTAAAGGAATCACAAAACAAGGAACACAGCCAGCCATTTTATCTCTTATTTATACAACAAATCACTCTTGTTTTTATCAAAGTGGAATCGAGAATAATCAATTTCGCATTTGTTGATCAATCAGATGACATCTGACCTGACAGACATTTGGCATTCTTCTTTTTAATTTTCTCTTTTGGACTGAACCATATATTTATTAACTAGGAATATTGATAACTGGCCTAAAGGCTAGTTTTCATCACTTGCGGATGGCGGAATGAAATTCCGCGTAAGGGATGATCCTCGCATCAAACAAACGTTTTCATAAACGCGGAGCGTATTTAGTGAATTCTAGTAACATTTTTATTTGACAAGATAACTATCTGGTTTTTGACAAACGACAGAACATCATTGTCATGTCAAAGATTGTTTTGATTTTTGATTTCCAAACGTAGTTCAAATAATATAAATATATTATTCATTTAGTATTCAGGTTGAAATGTGGTATAGAAAAAAAATTAACACAAAAGTTCGAAAAATTTGCTTGTTGGGACTACTTTATGCATTTTCCAAAATAATTAAAAGAAACGGCAACCTAAACGATGGTGGGTAAGAAACATATTTTTAAACAGAAAAGCTCAGGGATCATATCATAATCTCTTAGAAGAAATGCGATTGACTTGACATCGAAAAATATTTTAATTATTTAAGAATGTCACCCATCCAGTTTGAAGAATGACTGTCCCTTGTTGGTCGAGATATCAATAGGTTGAATATAAGCAGAGAGCCAATAATAAACAAATATAAACCCGAGCTGGGATTATAACCTCACTTATCTAATGTCAAACTGCCAAAAGCTCTGAAAAACCGCCAGAAAGTTAAAAAATGTTTCACATAAAATGAGGACTCCGCAAAATGTTGAAATATCCGCAAATATTTCGCGCCATTCACATTTTGAATATTTTCTACCAATCAGAAAAAGTCCGCAACAAAATAATCCGCCATCCGCTGTGATGAAAACTAGGCTTGAGAGTAATGAAAAATGAAAGTGAAGTCAGGGTCAGGTTATATATGTCTTGTCATATTGGCTGCGCATAGTTATGGCAACCGAACATCGACCAAAACATGTCACGCCTCCATTTTCGCGCATGCGCATCAACTCAATGTTGCTGATTAGAAAGTGTTGGAGCGATGGTCATGCTTCATTTGTTTTGGCTGCACTTTGCTGTCTTTATTATCAATATTGGTACTTCATACGTATATGGACTGAACCATATATTTATTAACAAGGAATATTGATAACTGGCCATAAGAGCAATGCAATGAAAGAGAAGTCGGGTTATATATGTTTTTCCTTGTCATATTGGCAGCGCGTAGTCACAGAGCAAAGAGAGTAAACCTTTACTCTCTTTGGCCACAAGAGTAGTGACACAGAGGAGAAGGCCAGACAAGAAAAACAAAATTAGAGAGAGATGAAGTCATATCTCAAGTTAAATGCCCCGGGAGAACTGTCGGAATTATGATTCCTTCCTTTACCTATATCAAGGTAATTGTAAATATACAACTAAAGGGGTTACGGCAATACCTCCATTTCGAATGATGATGTAAAATCTCAAAATTAATGAGGAAATTCAAGGAATAAATGATATTATTCTACATAAAATTTAAACATTGAACAATATATATAATTTAGAAAGCGAGTTATTAATTAATTATAATTTTTTTCCATTTTTTCGACATCATCACTTTTGTTGGCAATATTGTCCTAATTCCAAATAGAAGATAATTCAGAACTGGCAACTGTGCCTATCTCGAGATAAAGGTCCAAAGCACCGACATAACCTTAATCTAGACCGCTAGAGGTCATATCCCCTTCACTCAAAAAATTCATCCAAATAGAATTTACGTGAACGTGTCTGCGCGAAGCGCAGAAAGCACAAATAATGTCATTTCAGACATTGACATCTAACGAGGAGCCATTTTGTTCATAGGCACAAAATCTCTAAAAGCTCTTTGATATCTTGTAATTGGATGAATTCTCATCATACGGGATCAGCAGTCTAGATTAAGGTTATGTCGGTGGTCCGAGGTTAATGAAGCGGCAAATCTAACATCAAAGGAAATGGGCGGAGCTTACTATCTGTGGCGTAGTGAGGTTAAGAGGTCTGTGCACTATCCGTAATACTCCGCCTAACTTAGACTGTAGGCAAGTCGGTATTCGTTCGTGTATTCCTCTTTACCGGCCAATTTACGGTAACTGTATGAAAGTAGATTACAGAGTGGACTATCGCTAAGATGCCTTAACAAGGGGAACATCTTATTAGGGGGGGGGGGGGTGGCGCAGTGGTTTAGCATCCGACTCAGGAGCGAAAGGTCCTGGGTTCAATTCTCAGCCGGGGGCCGAGATTTTTTATTTAAATAGTGGCAATTAAATTATAAATTTCGTAGTTGGGCTGAAAATGCCCTTCGACGATTCGCTGTTGCGTCCAAATTAACAGTGCTGCTCCTAGGTGGCGTATGGAGTTAGTAACAAGGCCTACCCAGAACAATGTCTGAATGATACATTCTATGCAGGGACCCGGACCGTTATGAATTAGAAAACCGAAACGGAACTGATATTTTTTCATGAATCCAAACCGAACCCATATTTCAACTTCGATTATTTCGTATACCGAACCGGAAACCCTAAAAATCAAAATGGTTTTTTTGGTTCTCTCCACTGACATAACCTTAATCTAGACCGCTAGAGGTCATATCCCCACCACTCGAAAAATTCATCCAAATAGAATTCACGTGAACGTGTCTGCGCAAAGCGCAGAAAGCACAAATAATGTCATTTCAGACATTGACATCTAACGAGGAGCCTTTATGTGATTTTGAATCGTCACAGACACAAAATGCGCATGCTCTAAAAGCTCTTTGATATCTTGTAATTGGATGAATTCTCATCATACGGGATCAGCAGTCTAGATTAATTATGTCGGTGGTTCTCTCTGGAAAGTCAATCTGATTGATGGCATAGTCAGATGTCACTCGGAAACATCATAGAATAATACTCCACTGATGGGCACGGGTGGCTGGTCAGATTGACGAGAGAATGATCGATATCTGAGCCAAGCAACGTCGTGCGCGTTCAGTACTTGGAGGGGGGACCACCTGACAAGGAAGGTGCGCGTAAAATGCCCCAACAACTACAGCGTAGTGGCATATTCGCAGCTGCAGGTGTCTTATCAATGAGCACGGAATAAGACGATAGATATGCCATCCTTCGGAGGGGACGTTAAGATGGCGGTCCCCAGTTCATAGATGTTGAAAAAAACCAACTCTGAAACAACAGAGGATTCGGTAAAATTTCCGGTTGGGGAAAGAGTGTGCTCGCCGGCGTCGGTGTTTAGCCGCAGAAATAGGCCGATGTTAAATAAAGCAATAAAAAAATACTCCACTGTGACTTATGTTCTGTGGAAAGACTTCATTTGTTTTATGTTTATGTGTGGCGCATTTGAGATGTTTGAGCGCAATAGTTATTTGGTTAGCACTGACCTTTTGAGTTGAGTGAGTTTTTTAAATTATCATTATAGGGGACGAAGAACTCCAGTTGAAGGGAAAGAAAATAAAATAACAGGCGAATAATTTGGAAAATAATTGAAAAAAAACAAAGAATTAATAATAATTATATATTGTTACATGCCATATTATCACTATTCATTTATTTTACCCATCTAATCTATACACATAACGTGTATTCAATACGGCATCTAAAAATCCTGTTAAATTCCGTTTTCTACATATTACATATAAAAGAAACGGACGGAAAAAAAACTTTTGGACCGAAAAAAAATTGTCCCAACCGAATCGAAATTATATTCTGAGAACCGTAACTGAATCGGAACCGAAATTGTCAATTTCCCTTGGACCTGAACCGATATTTCATTTGGGTCCGGGTCCCTGATTCTATGTTTGTGAGTGTCCCGCCGTCATATACAATAGACCACAGAACTGTAGTTCTGTGCGATAAACGTGCAGTGCAATAATCAGGGATTGTAGTATTGCTTAGAGCAAGACACCCTGCACCCCCACGACCCACGACAATATGTCTTGAATGCGCCGAGAGGAAGCAATATAGAACGAGATAGAGAGAGTGTTTGGGACGGAAAAAGTTTACAAAAATATTCAACATTCAACTAGCGGATTCAGTTGCAATAATAACTTTCTTCATTTGAATATTTGATTGTTTTGCAGAGCTTTGTAAAGCCGACATATTCATATAGAGTTCTGGAATATGCCGCCCAAGTTGAAATTTACTGATGGTGAAAAAGTTTTATGTTTCCACGGTCCTCTTATCTACGAGGCGAAATGTTTGAAATCGACAGTCACCAAAGAAAAACTAGTGAAATATTTCATTCATTATGCTGGCTGGAATAAAAAGTGAGTTCATATTATGTCTGTCTTATAAGTGCTCTCAAGCTAGTTAGGGTTTCAGTTGGGATGAATGGGTTCCGGAAAGCAGGGTACTGAAATATAATGAGGCCAATGTGGCTAGACAAAAGGAAGTACAAAAAGCTCATTCGGCGCAGCCGGGCAAAACGAAAAAAACTGCAAAGAAATCCCTACCCACCAGACCCGATTCTGTGAAAGATGGGGACTCGAGAGCCAGCACTCCAGTAGCAGAAGTAGCAGCAAAAGGTTAGCATCCTGTATAATTGTCGACTATATCTATAATCTATTCCAGGTATTCAGAGGATTGTTATGTCTATTAAATTGGCTGAATCTGCTATAATACAGATAACAAATATAGTTCATCCTTGTCTAATTATCCCAACACATTTCATTTTGTTTCTAAACAGCTCATCACCAGTTGAATATCAATCACTAATAGTTTCGTAAAATGGCCCCGAGTGGGTGATTTTATTTAAAACTAGCTGGTACTCATGACTTCGTCCTCGTAGAATTTGTTTTTTCCAATGTTTTTCTTGTGTTGTTCCAAGTAGCTTATGTCTGCGGCTTTGCACACTTCCCATTATATCGTTTGAGTGTCAAATCAGCAAGAGTAATGTTTTGTGACGACTATTACAAATTCACTAACCCCTTGAGAGCCAAAACACCAATTTTCATGACCACAACTCAAAACTAACGGAACCCCCACACAAATTTTCACCCTTTTTTAAAACATTGAAGCACGTATATCTTTATTTTCAACAAACACCTCAAATACCAATATTCATGACCCCTACTTGAAAACTTACGGAACCCTCATACAAACTTTCACCCCCTGTCCACGCCCGAATCATATTTATTTTGTTTTATCACAATTTGCCTGTTTGCATTTCGCACCAAATTGGCCATGTAATTTGTTGTTTTCGTTTTTACCTTGGTAGCTAAGCGACCCTCTTGAAAAACACGTAAAAATACACATGAATAAAAAAATTACATGTTAGTCAAATATTCATTTCATCTTTCGGTTTTCATATTCATTAATAGGTATCAGAGTAAAGTGCATAATAGCAGCAAAACACACAAATCCCCCCAATTCACCCCTTTCAGGGTTGAATTTCTAAAAACACTGAAACACGTATTTCCTTATTTGTAACAAAGACCTCAAATACCAATTTTTATGGCCCTAACTTTAAAACTAACGGAACCCCTGCAACGTGTTTTTCTAGGGTCAGAAGATCTAATGCTAAAACAGTCCCTAGAAGTGTACGTTGCTTATGACGCCAAAGTACTATACATGAAATATTTTCCTCACTCAACTTTGAATCTCGGACAACAGATTTTATAGTGGTATTTTGACACTTGTTGAAATCTCTAATTACTGTAAGCTTTAATTACAGCACCGGTTGCTATTATTTGAATAAAGAGAAAGACAGACAGAGCTGTCTTCACACTACCTTCAAACTTTGTTTCGTAACTCTTCTGATTCTAGACTTTACATGCCTGAAACGGGAAGGTGCTTTCCACATAAAATTGTGTGAGTGTAAAATAAAAATTAACTGGTTTATTCAAATTTTATTATAAGTTAGTTCTCAAAATTTTTACATTTATTTTTATATATAATAATACTATTGGTCTGGCAACCTTAATTATGCATAATATAACTGAAATTTTTATATTGCTGATGAATCGGTATTACCGCATTAATATTCTCATATTACAAAAATTAATCTTATAATTTTTAGTGACAAAATATACACATATGATTCCATTTCACGGTTATCGATATCCTTCGGATTTTTAAAAGGAGAACTCCTATAATACCATTACGGGGGGCTCAAAAAGTTATTTTTCTAGGCTGTGGTAATAAAATTTCTTCTCGATGCTAATTCTATCTCGCCTTTTATATCTTTCGAATTGGTAAGAAAATTGAGATAAGAACCATAGTAAGAAAGGCGCTCTTTTTGCCCATTTGATCTAGGAGCTGGACCAAAGGTCTGATTGACTAATTGTCTTGTCTTGTCACAAAAAATACTATGATTTTTACTATCGCGAGTTTAACTTCTTTTACCCTTCCAACAAAAACAGTCCAAAAAGCCTTTCACCCATTTTGTACGGTGCGAAAAAACCGCCCTCTCTTTTGCTTTGTTTTATGCTCTTTCCAGTTATGTCTGGTATGTACACCTATTTTCTAAACTAGGAATAGAACTTATTGCCAGACCGGGATTAAGATTAACCCCAAATAGTCAGAGACGTACTAAAGTTACTTTTGATAAACCCTGAAATACTTTTTTTATTAATTGAAAAGAAATGCCTAAATACCAATTTCCATGACTCAAAACTAAAGATATTCGTGCCTTTTTTTGGTCCGACGAACGGTTTTTTAGTTAGAAAATAAAATGCGTTCATTTGCTTGTCCCTATGCGAAATCAGCCGTTGAAGAGTAGTAGGATTATCTTGTGGGCTAGAAACATCTAGTATGCTAAAATCAGCACTCAAGCCTTACTGCTACTGAATTATGCGAATATGATCTCTATGATCAATAATATACTTGAAAAAATTCCTACAACTGAATTAACAGGAGGTGTACTCCTGAAAAATACCGTTAAGGATTCTCGTTTTCTTTGGCCATCAAACGAAAAAGAAATAGTAAAAATAATCCATTCTTTAAATAACAGCTCCAGCATGGATGCCTACGACACAAGTGTCAAAATAATAAAACTCATTCCAGAAACATTAACTCTCCCCCTCACACACCTGGTGAACACATGCCTGGACAAGGGGGTATTCCCATCCCATCTAAAACTGGGCAAGGCAATCCCAATTCTAAAAAAAGGCAACTGCAATGATTGCGACAACTACAGGTTCATTACCATAACCCCAATACTGTCAAAAATTATCGAAATCACTATTAAAGACAGATTAATTAGTTTTCTTGAAAAGAACAAAAATTTAGATGACTGTCAATATGGCTTCAGATCACTAAGGTCAACCACACAAATGGTAACGGATTTGATCCATCAAATAGCCAAAAGCAGGAAGCCGGGATACATACAAGAGCAATCTTATGCGATTTATCAAAAGCTTTCGACAGTGTTTTACACGATATTCTGTTAGAAAAACTTCTTAAATATGGAATACGTGGGAAAGCTCTAAGTCTAATAGAAACATATCTCAGAGACAGATACCAATATGTATCATTTAACAGTGAGACCTCCGGCACTATCCAAGTGAAACATGGAGTTCCTCAGGGATCTGTGCTGGGGCCTTTACTGTTTATAATATATATAAATGACTTACCTTAATTTATCGATACTGCAGATGTTTTCATGTATGCAGATGACACAGCTTTTCTAATTCAGAGTAAATACCAGAAAGAAATCGACAGGATATCGGGTGAAACAGTGTCGAAAGGTGAACTGTACTTCAACTCAAATGGTCTCGCTCTGAACAAAGATAAGACAAAAAGCATATCATTCATGAAACAAAAGGACCTATGTAATGATGAGACAGTAGTGAAGATTCTTGGCTTCTCTATAGATGCAGAACTTAACTGGAAAACATACACTAAGGAGCTAAATAGGAAATTATCAAAGAGTCACTTTGTTCTGAGAAATTTAAGGGAGATATTATCGCAGGATGTACTGAAGACAGTTTATTATGGTATGGCCCATTGCCACCTAAACTATGGGATTCTGCTATGGGGTAATAGCCCAGGGTGCCACGAGCTATTGGTAAGCCAAAAAAAAATCATCCGTACTATTGCAAACGTGGGACCACAGGAGCATGCAAAGCCAAGTTTTATAGATTTACAAATTTTAACACCGCCCTGTTTGTACATAACTGAGGCAATACTGTGGGTACACAATAACAAACACAGAAACACACTGGGATCTCAAATCCACAATCACGATACCAGAAACAAGAACCTGTTCAGACTACCGGCAGTGAACTATAAAAGAACCATGAAGCAGACGGAGTTTGTGCCCTGAAGTTGTATAACCTTTTACCAGTGGATTGGAAGACATATTCCTCAAAAAAACTTAAATATATGCTAAAATAATATTTGCTAAAAAATCCGATGTATAACATCAATGATATTTTCACACATGCCTGGACCAATACTAAGTGGAACTGCTCTGTTCTCAGACCAAAATGTGCTCTTGGTTAGGTGAATGTTATAACTAGATTATATTCTTTTGTTAAAAATTGTACTGTGAATGTCATAATTACTCTATATTATTGTATTTACTTATTTCTTATTGAAACTTGTACTGTGAACGTCATTTTTATTGAAAATTGTACTGTGAAGGTCAAAATAACTTTTTACTACGGTAGTTATTTTTTATTGAAAATTGTACTTGTAACATTGCTATAGACGTACCTAAACAAATCGAATATGATACTGGTATGCCCGTCTCATACATCGTTATTGTATTTTGAAGGTGAATAAATATCTTATCTTAAGAACATATTTCCTTGTTTTCAACATAAACAATTTTGACACTTCTCTAGCTAGATACGTGATATTATTTACGTTATAAAAACTTGTTTATTAAAAAAAACATGGTAAATTTTACAAATACCGAATTAGCAGACATGCATTACTTGTATGGGCTTGCTGACGGGAATGCATATGAAGCCAGGCGACTGTATCAAGAGCGCTTCCCAAATAGAATGGTTCCTGATGCTCGAACGATTTCAAGCACCCACAGAAGGTTATGTGAAACCAGGAAGTTTTGAGCCAAATCATCACTTGAAAGGAGCACATCGGACTGCAAGAACTCCAGCAATTGAGCTAGCTGTTTTAAATTCAGTTGACGAAAATCCTGAAATAAGTACGAGGCAAGTTGCCAATAATTTGAATATCGCCCATATTCTAATATGGAGGATTCTTCATGATTATTTATTATATCCCTATCACATTCAACAGGTTCAGGATCTACTTCTTTGAGACTTTCCATTACGAGTGAATTTCTGCCAATGGTTTCTCCAAAAAGTTACCGAAAATCTTTTATTTAACTAGAAAAATTTTTTCACGGACCAAAGCTAGTTTTATTAAAAACAGGATCAGAAATTTTCATAATAATGATTTTTGGGCCGAGGAAAATCCGCATGCAATCGTGGAATCTCATCACCAGGAGCAGTTCTCATTAAATGTCGGGGCTGGAATTATTGGAGATTACCTTTTTACCACGCAGGTTGAATTGACATGATTATCGCCGATTTCTTGAAGATAATTTGCCAATTCTGTTGGAAGATGTTCCTATTTTAATGCGAAATCGCATCTGGTTTATACACGATGGTGCACCTGCTCATTTTAGTGCTCTGGCACTCGAATATTTAAACCAAAACTTTCATAATTGTTGGATAGGTCATGAGGAACAGAGTCATGGCCAGCTAGAGCCCCAGACTTAAACAGCCTTGATTATTTTCTTTGGGGACATCTTAAGACTTTGGTGACAGTCAACCAATTCTAACTGAGGAAGAATTGCGATACTACGTAATAGTTTCCTGTGAAGCAATAAGGAATACTCCAGGAATTTTCCAAAGAGTACGCGAGTCAATGACTAAGGAGGGCTGAAGCGTGCATACTTGCAGGAGGCGGAAATTTTGAACAGTTAATTTGATTTTGGTATTTTTTGTTCATAATAGTTATGTTTTTAAAAATATTTTTTTTTGTATGCGTACTTGTTACTAAAACTAAATATTAGTTACCATAAAATTATAAAAATCTTGCCTAGATCCTTTGGTTACCACAATTGTGAAATTAAGACTAAGAGAAAAAATCGAATAGGGACAAGCAAATGAATGTATTTTATTTTCTAAATCAAAAACCGTCCGCCGGACGGAAACCATTTTTACGAGAAGAGGACAATTACAAAAATAATATTTATTTGGAAAAAAAACAGTGGCGTATCATTATTTTGATCAAAAATATGACAGGGTATGTTAACAGGGACGCCACTAATGAAAATTAAAAAATCTTTTATTATGGAAAAAATGTATTTATATGGGTACTTTGCATGTACCAAAATTGAAAAAAAAGACAAAGTGGTTTCAGAGATATTGGGGAAGAACTGATTTTTTTTGTTAAATTTCAACATGCTGTATCTCAGAAATAAAGCGGTTACGGACCTATGTTCTTATGAAGAATTTTTCTTAAAATCATCCAAGGATTATCGCCCTTCAGGATCAGCATTCAATTATGAAACCCACTGTAGATTGGTATATAAAATTACTTCATTAAACACATTATATTGGGCTTTAGTTAGACTGCACCTTGAATATTTATTATTTTAGCTTTGAAGAAAAAGGAAGTAAGTACACCTTCGAGTGGGCAAGATTCAAGTTCTGATGTTCCAAAGAAAAAAAGGGGCCGCTTGGATCCAACAGTGGAGGCAGAAGATCAGTTTTTGAGTAAAGTTGAGATCAAAGTAAAGATTCCCGATGAACTGAAACCTTGGCTTGTCGATGACTGGGACGTCATCACAAGACAAAGGAAACTGTTGAATTTGCCTGCCAAAGTGACAGTCGAACAAATTTTGGACAATTATTTGACCTATAAAAAATCAATCAAGTCGAATAATTCCAGTAAGGAGTCTGCTACCATTGAGATTGTTAAAGGTAAATATGCACTTCGGACTTTTCCCAACAAATTCCTGCTGTCAGAAATTCGAATTTTGGATAAAAATTATTGATTTCTTAGGGATACTGGAAAACTTGCATGGCTGGGTTGTGTTTCTACAAAAAAAGTACAAAACATGTCTTTATCATGCTGAATAGAAATCTAATTCATTCAACAAATAGTAAGGGAATAAAAATGAAAACAATGTGAAATATTATTAAATGCTCACACAGTATCTCTGTGAAAAAACAGAATATGGGTTTTGAAAATCCAGTGATACTGGATCAGCTGTTCTAAATGTTATCACCGAACTATGCTCATTGGATCTTCGAAAAGCATTTAGTTCAGTAGATCACAAAAACCTATTGAGTACTATGAATAGAATAGGTATTAGAGGGCCTGTATATATGTGGTTTTAAAATTATTTATCAGACAGGAAAATGTATGAGAGAAAAGTACAGTTTACACAAAACTGTTTTATGTGGTGTTCTTCAAGGATTCATTTTGGGACCGGTACTTTTTCTCATATATATATATCCCACTATCATCCGGGCGTCCGTACATTAACAAATTACTATGAATCCCTGTAGAATCTTTCCTCAAATCATCTTGGTAGTTCACACATTCCGAAAATTTGTTGGACGCCGTCTTGATAGTAGAACCTACTTTCTTGAATACTACTGTATATTATTAGTTCATTAGTGGAGGACATTATGTATGAGATGAATCCATTTTCTATTGGCTTATTTAGATATTTGTTAACTTTAATAGAAAGTTTGTCCATGAAATTTATATTTATATTTCGGCTTTACTAAACACGAAACATTTTTGTTCCTTTTTGTTCAATTTCCAGTATTCCGTGTTTATTTATTTTTGTCTGTCTCTATTTATGTTTTTTGGTATTTTTTTGCAATTTTCGTTACAGTTTTCTATCAAGTCATGCTTTCCAACAACTGCCAAGGATCTTCTTCTTTATTTTTTAACCGACGAAACCAAAAAGGAGGAGGTTCTCTAGTCGACACGTATATTTTTTAACCGACGAAACCAAAAAGGAGGAGGTTCTCTAGTCGACGCGTATATTTTTTTTTATGTATGATAACGCATAACTTTTTACTGAGGCGTCCGATTCCGATAATTCTTTTTTCAGTGGATAGAGTGTATTTCGAAGTTGGTCCCATTTGAATTTAAAAGATGAAATCCACCCCTAAGGGTAGCAAAATGAAGGATATTGATCACTCACTCTCTGAATTCTGGTCCGTTAACCTATTCTATCAGGCATAACTTTGTACTGGGATCTTCGATTTGGATGATTCTTCTTTTATCAGATAGGGTATACCTCATAGTTGATCATATTTGGATTTCGAATGAATTATCCACCATAGAAAAATAGGGAATAATGATTTTTCACTTGTGAACATTGGCACACATATGTAGTTGACAATGACAGATCGCTAGTGTCATTATCACAATCATAATATTCTATGAGAGGATGGAATTATATACAAAGTAATGAAATAAACTAACCAGAACAACAAAAATAATTTTTATTACAACAAATAGTAAAAGTAGATAATCATATTATTTAAGATAGATAGATAGAGTAATAGTTGAAGTAAGGTGGGTAAGTAAGTATTTTTGAAGTAATAAAAAAACAAGCAGTTAGTAATTAGTAGATTTCAGCCACAAAAAATTGAAAAATAAAAACTTTTTATCAAAAAATTAAACCGACGAAATACGGAACTGAAAAGTGAAAAATAAAATAAACCTTCTTAGTCTCATAACTAGTCCTAAACTAATGTAGTAACTAATTTTGAGTCGGCCAAACAAACAATCAACGAAGATCATTAAATTACTTCAAAAAATTATCAGAATGTCACCGCGAATTCGATGCCATATTTTAGCCTTACCTAATTCATTTACTTGTTTGTTTGGCGCCGACTCAAAATTAGTTACTCACATTAGTTTAGGAGCCTAGTTATTGAGACTAAGAAGGTTTATTTTATTTTTTACTTTTCAGTTCCGTATTTCATCGGTTTAATTTTTTGTTAAAACGTTTTTTTTATATTAAAGTATTTCTTCGATACAGTTGCGTTTTTTTTTTTTCAGGAATCAAAGAGTATTTTAATGTGATGCTCGGAACACAGCTCCTTTACAAATTCGAACGGCCACAGTATGCGGAGCTCCTCCAAAACCACGCAGACAAACCCATGTCTGAAATTTACGGGGGCATTCACCTATTACGCTTATTCGTGAAATTGGGTGCCATGTTGGCATACACTCCCCTAGACGAACGAAGCATTCAACTGCTTCTGCAAAACGTTCAAGATTTCTTGAAATATCTCGTAAAGAACAGCGCTCAGTTGTTCAATCTGCAAGACTACGGTAATGCACCTCCGGAGTATCACAGAAAAGCGCTATGATATAAGGAGGAACTTGACTGGGACAGTTGCGACTAATGCAGCTCGTAATGAATGAATCAATTTTTGTTGGTCGTTCTGTTTTCAGTGTCGATTTGTTAGACGCTCAAAATGTGAGTATTGGATCTTGTGATTCCTGTTTGGGCAACAAAAATTGTGTTTTTTATATATAGCATTTACATTTCTATTTTCTTTTTTATTGAATTGAAAGGCAAGTAAGAACCTGTTTGCGTTGATGGAAGGTCCTGATTCAGTTATGAAAATTTCTTGCATTCACACGGTATAATTTTTGCAGGTGAAATGTTGTTTTTTTTTGTTGCTGGATGTGGTTCAGTTGAATGTTATATTCATCAATAGGGATATTATCTTGTATCATATCATGTAAATTGGCAGCATGAGCTTGATGATGATTGAAAGAGCATAATATTCCATATCCAACTTCCACTTGATCAAAGAAGGTTCCTTGAATTTCATTCAACTGATCAATTATAGAAAAAATATCTATTACAGTGGCTTCAACACCATTATGGCACGACACACTTACTTTAACTTTGAAGCCTAAAAAAAATATTAAAAACATTTTTATTTGGGCTTCTTTTGAATTTCTCCAACTAAGTTTTTTCGTTTTCAATTCTGTAGCTAAAAATTGGGGGCATTTCACTCGAAATAAACAGGTTAAAAATAGATGTTTTAAGAATTGCTCCAACTATTCGCCACAAAATTTCCACAGTAGTCTTTTGTATGCCCAATGATATGGCAATCGTTTTTAGAGATATGAGTACCAATTTCATAAAAAAATCGATTACCCCTAAAATTTCATCAACAATGTGTTCCAAAATAATTCTACTAATGAATTTTCATATGATAGTCTAGTCGACAAGTTGAAAATGGTCTAAAATAGAGATACTGCTCTTAAAATTATGTGTGATAGCTCATTGGATCCGGAATAACGCCTAGAAAAATGTGCCAAAAGCGTGTATTAGCACATAAAAAATTGCAAAAGGTATAAACAAGTAAAGATGAAAAAAAATTGCATTTCGTTTTTTGCCAATATTTCATAAACTATATATATTTAAGAAATTTCAAAAAAAGATTCTGAAAGAGGAGGAAACTCTATCTCCATTATTTATAATTTTAATTTAACGCTGAAAATGGGTCTCCGCGCGACATTTTTAGGTTGTGCGCGCGGCGTCAAAAGCGAGTACGACACATTAATTAATTTATTTAAGGCATTAATTTTTTTTTTTTAATTTGAAAAAATTATGGTGTATTCGGAACACTATAAATAATTTATTCCCGTTGGAAATTTTACTTAAAGTTAATTTTTCAACAAGTTAAAATTAAAATTGTATTTTTTAAATTTGTACTTGAACAACAAAAAAATCTAAGTAATGTTGTTAAAACATTTTTTTTTCTTAATCATCATATTTTTTTTTATTAATACAAGATATAAATTGATTTGCAAAAAAAATTTTCCCGCCATTTGTTGATAAATTTTTAATAGACAAATTGATTATTTCAATATTTAAAAAAAAATATTTTTCACAACTTTTATATTACAAATATTATGATTAAAAAAAAAAATTCCTTAATAACAATTTTTAATTTTTATAATATTTTTTTAATTTATTTTTAAATAATTTTTTTTTTTTTTAAAAATATAATTGCCAAAGTAACAAAAAACAATTTTTTTTATCAACAATTCCATTGTTTATTAACTTTGTTAGATTTTTTTCTGAAACTTCAAAAATTTACAAAAACAACCATATATAACAAAGTATAGAAAAAAAATGTTTCCAATTTTTTATTGTACTTTGGGAATTGGAATTGGGAAAAATTGGGAATTTTTTTTTCTATATTTGTTATATATGGTTGTTTTTTTAAATTTTAATTTAAAAAAAAAAAAAAAAACAATGGAATTGTTGATAAAAAAATTTTTTTTTGTTACTTTATAGAGGACTCAATTATGATTTTTAGAATAAAATCATTTCTTAACTAATTATTTAAACAATAGAAATATAAAAAAAACTATTATAAACAATTAAAAATTGTTAAAGGATTTTTTTTAATTAAAATTTTATTAATGAGTGGAAATTTATATTTGTATTAAAAAAAAAAAGAATTTTTTGTTTTTGTTCAAGTACAAAAATTATTATAAACATTTATGGCGTGATCTTGTTAACTATGTATATAAGAAAGGCTCTACAAAGCGAAAAAAATTACGACAATTATTTAAAAAAATATTTTCATTTACAATCAAGACAAAGTTCGAGAAGTTAACAATCGTAACTTGTTGAAAAATTAACTTTAAGTGTTTAGAATATTTAATACCTTAAATAAATTAATTAATGTGTCGTACTCGCTTTTGACGCCGCGCGCGCAACCTAAAAATGTCGCGCGGAGACCCATTTTCAGCGTTAAATTAAAATTATAAATAATGGAGATAGAGTTCCGGCAGCTGGAAGTTTTTTATTGGAAATTTCCTCCTCTTTCAGAATCTTTTGAAATTTCTTGAATATTAATAGTTTATGAAATATTGGCAAAAAACGAAATGCCATTTTTTTTTCATCTTTATTTGTTTATAATTTTGCAATTTTTTATGTGCTAATACACGCTTTTGGCACATTTTTCTAGGCGTTATTCCGGATCCAATGAGCTATCACACATAATTTCAAGAGCAGTATCTCTATTTTAGACCATTTTCAACTTGTCGATTAGACTATGAACCATTGCTGGTAACAACAGAACAAATCAGGAAAAATAACATTTGGTGAAAAAGTATGTGTAGAGTAACAGTTACATTTATTAACTTATTCGTTTAAGAATTAAACTTCGAAAACGAGTCGGAGGGGAAATGGATATTGTATGACTAGCTGATACCCTCGACGTGTTGGTAGAGTTTGTTTTTTTCAGGTTATGCCTGTGACTCTGCCCGTTATTGCGAGGTATAGCAAAATAGATAGCGCGAAAATATTCTCAGTGTTCAAATATCGGTGATTACCAATTTTCATGGCAATTGGTTGGGGACGGTTTAGAAGTGGATGCGTTGCAACGCCATCTAGTGGCTAGCCAACTTTCAAAAAAAGAATCGACCAAATATGTCGTTCATATCATCAGTTAGAACTAGAGTGCATACGAAAATTATGATTTTTGCAGTTTGTCCGAATTTTCCGATTTTCTTTTGTAATTGTCCCATTTTTTCCTGAAAACTTTTTCAGGACCATAATGAACAAAACAAAAAAAGAAATACGCATATCCATCGTTGGAATCGTGAGTTATGGTCTTTAGTTCATACAAAAATCCCATAGAATAAAAATATAGTTTAACCCTAGAACACTAAACATATATACAAGTCACATGAATACTAAACACTAGTAAATTTAACGAAATTATTATTAGCCCTAGAAAACAAACATTTTTTATATTATTATTTTCAGAATAGCTAAAACAAAATGAACTCTTTATTGAACAGGAATCCATCTGAAATCATCAAACTCGGAATTTTTCTGCAAAATTTAGGCAACAAGGAGCCCGATGTTCTCCACAGATAGCTTGACATGCAGCGGCTGCAATAATTTGTAGTCATCCTATGAAGACGCGACGGACCAAAGCCACAAAGTGTTCGCTTCTTTTCCACTCGCATGGGCCTTTCAGGCAACATATCAATTGATTTGTTGAAAATATGAACAGGATGTTCATAAAATCAGATGTGGAATCATCTGTGACTGAAAGATAAACTTTAGTCATTATCTTCCATTGTCAAGATAACCTCTTGTGGGGTATTCATGTTGAAAAGGAAAACATTCTCAATTGAATATTGATAGAAATATTTTTCTGTAAATTGAAAAATCACCGATAAAAATTAAGTTATTTTTTGTGAATGTCTAACAGAAAACAACTACTTCCCCGGCTAAAGCCACGCTGGATATGTAACTACATCTGATAGATATTCTGAAAAGTCCCTAACTCAAAAGAAAAAATCTGAAATTGAAAATTTGCATTTTCATTCAGATAGTTATTTAATTTTCTATTCCAGCCTTAATTAAGAACTCATAAAGATGAATGAGGCAAAGAAGAATGTTTTCCAAAAGAGAGTACTCACCAGAAATCATTCGTAACATTGACGCAAGAGAGACATCGCATTCACTAGGTCTTCAATACATTTTTGTCAACGAAAATCTATTTCACGCTTCCACGATCATCAGGAAGACCGGAAGAAATGGGAAACACATTTTCAAGGAGCAATCTCACTTTGCAAAAATGGAAAAAGTTTGAATCATTTCTTTTGGAGAGACACTTTGAAATTAGTATTTTCTGACATTAAAATCTGTCATATAATATAATTTATTTTTTTTTAATACCAGAGACAAATTACAATTTGTATAGTACAAGTCATAACTAATGCAAGAAGACTCCTATATGTGCTTTCAACTATTACAATAATACAAAGCAAAAAATGGAATTTGCAATTATTTGACTGTATTTTTGATTGTGCACTGGGGCAGCTTCTATTGAACAGGATGGCGCATTTGCTTTTCTAAAACTGTAGGAAAACCCAGCAAAACCTACAGCACCATCATGAAATAAAATACAGATTCCATTTTTACTAACATTGAGATATACACTATATATATATATGGTGGAACTAATGTTATAACCAAATCTAACACTAAGGCTGGGTAAAAATTCTTTGGTTTAGGTCCTCAATTGTATATGGTTCAGAGTAGATTAAGTATCTGATGATTGATCTTCTAAAATTGGAGAGGTTTTTCATCTCTTTAATTTTGCTAGGAAGCATATTATAAAATTCTACACACTTATAAAAACTGCCTTTTTCAAGAAGACTGGTCTTATGTATAGGGAAGGTAAGATTATCTTTGTGCCTTGTATCATAAAAATGGGTAGATAGTACACCATCGAAGAAATGCTTATTTTTGAAAACGAAGTTTACACATTCGGAAAAAAATATACCAGGTACAGTTAACAAATTTAAAGATTTGAATTGTCCTCTACAGGATTCACCTATTTTGAGATTTCCCAGAATTCTAATCATTCTTTTTTGAATTGTGAAGACTTCTTGACTGTGTGATCCACCCCAAAAAAGGATTCCGTATGACATAACCGAATAAAATTGACCAAAGTAGACTGTTCGGAGAGTTTCAGGATCTACAACCTTCTTCAGTTCTTTGAGAGCGTAACAGATTCTACTAAGTCTACCACACAATTGTTTCACATGTTCTGACCAGCACATATTTTCATCAATGGTAATACCAAGAAAGTTTGTTTGTTGGCATACGATATTTGAGTCTCATAAAGATTAATGGAATCAGGAAACGCTGAAGTATTTCTGCCATGTCGAAAAAGAATACAGTTCGTTTTAGATGTATTTAGAACTAGAGCATTGTTTTGAAACCAATTTGCAATATTATCTGTGGCACTATTAGTTTTTTCACACAATTGGTTATAGTCTTTTTCTACAATAAGCAAGTTGGTGTCATCGGCATATGAAGTTAAAGTTATAGTTGGGTCTCTCATAATATTTGAAATATCATTTACATACAGTATAAACAAAATCGGACCAAGTACGCTACCCTGTGGTACCCCCATAGCAATTGTTTTCTCATCTGAGAAATATGACTTTGTATTATGCCTTACGCAAACTGTTTGCTGTCTGTTTGAAAGATAGGATGTAAACCAGTCATGTGCAACTCCGCGAATACCCATTTTATATAACTTACTCAGAAGAATTTCATGGTTCACACAGTCAAAAGCCTTCGACAGGTCTAGAAAAACACCATGAGCAATTTTCATATTGTATAATTGATTAAGGAAAAAAAAAGGGGTTATTTGTTGAAAATATGAACAGGATGTTCATAAAATCAGATAACCTCGATGGAAGATAGTGACTAAAGTTTATCTTTCAGTCGCAGATGATTCCACATCTGATTTTATGAACACCCTGTTCATATTTTCAACAAATCAATCTATCATACCCCATGACTGGCTTTAATGTCAGAAAACACGAATTTCAAAGTGTCTCTCCAAAAGAAATGATTCAAACTTTTTCCATCTTTGCAAAGTGAGATTGCTTCTTGAAAATGTGTTTCCCATTTCTACCGGTCTTCCTGATAATCGTGGAAGCGTGAAATAGATTTGCGTCGACAAAAATGTATTGAAGACCTAGTGAATGCGATGTCTCTCTTGCGTCAATGTTACGAATGATTTCTGGTGAGTACTCTCTTTTGGAAAACATTCTTCTTTGCCTCATTCATCTTTATGAGTTCCTAATTAAGGCTGGAAGAAAATCAAATAACTATCAGAATGAAAATGCAAATTTTTTATTTCAGATTTTTCTTTTAAGTTAGGGTCCTTTCAGAATATCTATCAGATGTAGTTCAATGTCCAGCGTGGCTTTAGCCGGGGAAGTAGTTGTTTTCTGTTAGACATTCACAAAAAATAACTTCATTTTTATCGGTGATTTTTCAATTCACAGAAAAATCTTTCTATCAATATTCAATTGAGAATGTTTCCCTTTTCGGCAATAACTTGTAGTGGAAGACGACAGCTCCGATTTTTTTACGAAAATATCCAACTGAATCATTACCCATTTAACCCCGTTTGACGGAACATCTGGAAGTTGGTGAAAATGTATTTCAAAGATTCCATTACCTACATTCATACGTACAGGTGAAGCTAACAAAGCATATATAAATAGTATTTCCTGAATTTTCCGGGAAACTTTACCAATTTTTCTTTCCCTAAAAACCTTATTGAACCATTATGAACATTTTTAAAAAAATTTGCCAAATAGGTCCAGCCGTTCTCAAGTTAAGCGCTTACCAAAGAACAGAGGGATTCATTTTTATCTATATAGATTTCTGGGGCATTTGTCACTAGTCCGTTAAAACCAATAAGAATGTGTTGGTAGACAAATACTCCACAGGAAACATCTACTCATCGGGTACTTTGCAGAGTATCAACTACATAGTTTAATCGTTTTCGAACAATTCAAAGAATATGAAATATTTATCATTCAAAACAGAGGAGCCCTAGCTAAAAGAAAATTATTAATAAGTAGTGGGATTTGGTATAAAATATCGAAATCTGTTGATTCCCTGCCAAAGTTTCGAATTCATATGAATACATCCTCAGGGTTCTGTAGGTTAGGTTAGGTTCTTTTCGATTGGGGCGATAACCGCTCCTTCCACTGCAACCTTCTCAGATCTATTGAGGCTCGATCCTAATTAAATTAAGAGTTCACCTTCATGTCCCGCGCTTCTGACGAAGTTGATGATACCTTTTTCAGGTCTTTGGGCTCTAGCTGCCCGTAATCCATATGGTAGAATCTTGTTCGTTCCAGACCCTTGCATCTGCACAAGATATGCTTTGCTGTTTCTTCCTCATCTTGACAAAAGCGACATTCTGCGCTCTCCGCAAGTTCGATTGATTGAAGATGCTTTCTCAATCTACAGTGGCCTGTCGGTAGCCCAGTTATAATCCTCAGGTTTTTCCTATTCAGTTCTAACAGGGCTGCTGTTTCTCTTTTCGAAGGATTTGGTATAGATGCCTTCGAGTGGACTTGTCCCACTGTTTCATACCAGTACTCGCGTTTTTTCCGTTCGGTCCAGTCTGAAAACACTTCTTTGGTTATGCTCTTTGATATTCCGAAAAAGGGCTCTGGTCCTATGAACTGCTTCATACTGCCTTCTTTTGCCAGAATGTCGGCTTCCAGGGACCCATAGCAGAGTTATTCTGTTGTCCCTGCCTACGCTTTGAAAGGCTTTCACGCACTTCCATACTAATCTGGATTCTATCCGACTTGATGCCAGAGCTTTCAGTGCTGCTTGGCTGTCCGACATGATTTTGATCAATTGATTTTTACTGTTTCTGTTCAGAATTTCTTGCAGGCAGAGTTCGATTGCATGGACTTCTGCCTGGAATATTGTGGCGAACTGTCCCAGGTTAAATGATTGCTTCTGGAGTTTGTTGAGGGTTCTGTAACAATGATTTCTCATAAAATGCAAATATCGTTTGGTGAACCTTTTGTATTTCCCGAAAAGTGTGCCAAATTCAAATCATTTTGATTGTATAAAAAAATTATTCGTATGGAGCCTTGAAGATGATTTGAATGCATTCAAAAAGTTGTCAAGAAAACTTTTTTTTTTTATTTTACCCCAACCAACATCCGAAAAATTGTAATTATATCAACAAACCCAACAGAAATAAGTATAAATGCCGATTGTAAAATATAAAGGTATGATAAATGGATCCTCTGAAATAGATCAATTTTGAAACAAAAGAAAAAAAAGGGAATAGTGGAGATAATGTCGTGGTTTTGAAACCCAATATAGTGAAAGTCATTCAAGAAGTGTTTTTTATTTACTTTAATAGTAATAATACACTCTTATCAGTATACAGTAGAAACTCGATAATCCGAAGAACGATAATCCGGATATTTTGCTAGTCCGGATTGACACCAAGCTTAAATTATGAAATTATGTACCTTGTAATCCGGAGCGCATGATTCGATAATCTGGATTTGCCATCGGACTTGACTGAAAGCGTTATTTCAAAGCGGTAACTCATTTATATTTTGATTATTTGATGGCCGGACGTGTTTTAGTGTAGTAAGAATGGCAAAACGTAAACATGTTACTTTGTCTATAAAACAAAAGGGTGAAATATGCAAGAGCGATAATCCGAACTTTTTACTAATCCGGATTAGCCCTAGCTTCAATTGATCCGGATTTTCGAGTCTACTGTATTTGGAAAACAAAAAAGAAAGCGAAGAATTATTATAAATATATCAAGAAGTTAGTCAAAGACACAGTTTCTGTTCCTCAACCTATTGAAGTTGAAATTTTTCATTGATATTGCACTTTATTCCAAGACTGAAGCACTTTTTATCTATAGATATGAAATATCTTTAAACAAAAATTTAAAGGATGAAATCTAGAACTGACAGTTATCTACCTCAATAAAAATTTAATCTTTTGAAATTTTCCAAAATATTGATTGATGAAGATCTAAAATTTCTACTTCAACACATGCGAATCTATCTATTTTCTTCACCGGTTGGCAAAAAGAAAGAAAACATTTCCTGATCTATACCGAAATAAGAATTGTGAATTGAAAAGACTGTAAGTGCCATTGAAATTTTACTTAAAGGACAAGAAAAGCCAAAGATTCAACTAATAATAATTGTCAACAATTTGGTTCTTGCTCGAAAATCAATTGTGTTTATTGTAATTTGTGAATGTTTCAAAGTAATTTATTTATTATTGTTTCAAATGATATGTTGATTCTGTTTGGATTGTTCTGAAGATTTTCAATTGAGAGAATAATTTAATAAATTATTAAATAATATAAAAAAAAATTTTTTTTTTATGTTGCATGAATTTTATTATATATATACAGGGTGTCCCGAAACTATGGTGCCAAATTGAAACGGAAGATTCTCTTTGAAAAATAAATAATACTTTCCTAATATATTTTTTCTCAAATGTATTTTGTTGAAGAGATACAGGGTGTTGAATATGAAATATTTAAAGCATTTTTTATTCATAACATCCACAGTTTTGGAATTTTTTAATTACATTAGAAGGAATGTTTTTGTTCGATAAGTGCTTTATTTAGGAAAAAACACATTTTTAGTTGCCACTTGTAAAATCAGAAAAATTATACATTTTTCGCATTCCTCATTCAATTTTGTATTATGTATACTTGTTTGAATCCGGAAAAACCAACCATTTTCAAGATAATTGCGCTTTTATGAAAACAAACATACTAGTAATGAAAAAATTGTTTGGCTGAAGTGACATTTGAGAAAAAAGATATTAGGAAAGTCCTATTTATTTTTCGAAGGGAATCTTCCATTTCAATTCGGCACAATTTAATTTCGCTCAGAAGATGGGTCCAGAAATTACTTTCCTTTCTGAAAATATGATGAAGATTAACTAAGGTATGCTACGACGATCTGAAAATCAACATATCAAATCAGTAGTTTTATGGATTCAGTACTGTTTTTTTATATTTTTATTGCTATTTCCTGTTATGAAGTATTAAATTCTTATTAGTACTGTTTTGTATCAAATAAATGTTTCTTTTTTAAGAATTAAATATAAATTGATAATACCTGTTTTGTTTCACTTTCTGTTTCAGAACGCCGATCGTAAATCTTTCAATTGTTATATACGAATCAATGTTATAGTTTTAAATTATTGTTTCATTCATAAAAATCAAATATCACTTCAAGCTGAAATGTTTTCAGTAAAAAGGCAACATTCTTTATTGAGATGAAAAACGAATAAAAGGAATCTGAAAGTATTGCTTCAAAGTCATTTTATGGAGGATTCATTGAGATTATATATAACCTTTCACAACATAAAAAATAAGAAAAAAATTATAAAAATGAATAAGGACAGACAGTTTGCAATTAATTAAAAAATCAGTTTTACATAGTGAATGTCGTTATTTTTTATGGGTTCTTCTTGTTCTAACCTGACTATAGTAAGTGTTACCTGAAGATTTCAAACCAAAAAGTTCACAAAAAAAAAACTACCAAATTTTACTTGTCCACTTTCTTTTCAGGCAGGCACTGAAGATGGACCTTCTAGGTCGAAAGCCCTCTGCAAAAATTAAATTATTTGCACGAAATTCACAAATATTTTAATTGGTTATGCTACGTGCACACAGCTCCACTTCCACAAAAAATAATCCGCTGTATATGAATCATATTAAAACAATTCAAGTATAAAATAATTTTTACCTTATGTTCTTTATGCAGCTGAATTTGTATACTTCTAAAATAATAAAGAAAATTGTCAGCTATATTTATAACAGGGGTCAGACCGTCAGTCAGTCAGCGTCATAAACATACTGGGCGCTCAGTGCATATGAGCATTGCAGATGGCGATTGTTATTTTTGTTAACAATGAAATGACCATATTTCAATAAATATTACATCAATTTAACATAAGTTATGTTGTGTTGGTTTTTAATCATATAGAAAAATATATATTTATGATAAAAAATTTTCCTTTTTTATTTTATTAATAAATTTCAACAAGTACAAAAATGCTTATCTCTACTGATCTTTCTACGAAGGTCGTGTATATTTGATAAGACTGTAAATGCTTTAATGTGAGTTTCTGATTTGTTCAAAATGTGGATTTTTTTTCTCTTCTATAGAATCTCCAGCTGTGAATAATGATATTCAAAGAAAAATTATGACAGATTGGTAATTGAATCATAATCAAGATATGAATAAATTTAACAGAGATTTGACCAGACTTTCGTTAAATCAGTCAGAGCACAAACTCTGCCGGATCTCCAAAAATACTGTGTATTATCAAGTCAAGTCCCACCAAACCACTTATCAGGGAGAAATGTAGATTTTATCCAGTTTACCAACAGTTTATGGGACCTAGTATTATTTTGTGGATTTCTGCAGATGTATGATGACTATTTTATTTATTTCAAACAATTTTAATATTTTTTAATTGTATTAAATTTTAAACACAATTTTTTTTTAATGAAATCTGTTGTAGATAAATTATTTTGTGGGGACCATGAATACAAAAAAAAAGGTAAATTGTAGAAAATATGTTCACAAGCAGTTGAAAGATTCTTTCAACTGCTTGTGAAAATTATATTATAAATGATTAAATGTGAAATGTATAATAAATGCAATAAAACACTAGCCCATAAAAAATTATTTCAACTATCCAATATAACTCCAATTATTTCCAAGAATGACAAAAATATAAAAACAAAACATGCAAAAAGTTTTAACTAATAACATTTGGTTCTCTCTTGCTTACAATTACAAAAACTTGTTTTTAAATATACAACTCAAAATAGTCCCAAATTCATAACAAATTATTTCTTCAGTGTTTCTACAATTGAATAATCCTCAAATAAATATTCCGCATCACAAATCAGCTATTGATTTATTCGTTTAGTCAGTAATTGAGGGATATCATTAAATATATGTACAGGGTGTAAACTAACTTGCTGCACTACCGCTAACAGTTGATAGTCTGTTGAAAAATAAAAATATTTTCACTTTGAAATATTTACGATAATTCCTTGCTAAGCCAGAAGAAATATTACCTACCAAAACTTCGCTTTTTATTTGGTTACTACTAGATTACCGCAAGTTCGATAACCTCATAGTGTCAATGTCCAGACTGCTCGGTGGCTCAGTCACCGAACACGCATCCGAAATCAAAACCTTTAAAATACTTTCAGAGGACGAACGAATGAATCTTCAGCTATTGAAAACTTCTTTAACCAAAACATAGCGCCCGAAATCATTGTTTATCGCACGTAAAACTGCAGTTGTACACAAAGAAAAACACAATTAGGTGTCATGGTCAGCTTTATAGATTGTTTGGATTGCAAAATAGTGTTATGTAGTGTAATACAATAAAGGTAGAAATATTTGCTGTATTGTGTTGAATAAAGAGACAGGCTCATCTTTAGTTTTATTGGGGTGGCAACACCGCTGCCGCTGCTTTGTTTATAAGTTTGAATAAAGTGCTCTGCGGAAAATGTGGAAAAAATGTAGGAAAATCATGTTATAAAATTGGTTGTGCGGGGCCATGTAAACAATGGTTTCATTGCGAGTGCAGTGAGCTATCTGAAACTAAATTGGGCCAACTCAAAAAATGCATTTCTTTATGGGTACTACCCCGTTTTGAGGAAATTTTTGATAATTGTTGGAAAATATGCTTGCTGCAATTTTCAGCTGTATCTTACCTCGAACCTTCCTTTCGTAAATGCTGACGCCGTTCGTCAGTTGTGATGATTTGAGTTTGACGTTCATGACCAACTTTGTTCGGTTGAACAATCAACTGTATCTTCGCCATTTTTCAACCGATTTTCAATTTTGAAGAACAGTGTTATCACAAATTGCGTGTTCTTCCGGATAATGAAAAAAATTGTACAGGGTGTCATTAGAAAAAAAAAGTTTGGGGTCACTTCCAGTTAAACCGGAAGTGGTGAATTTTCGGTAATGGAGTCAAAATATGCGTATTTGAGTAATATATCGACGTACCAAATTTGAAACCTGTATCTTTAAAACTATAGAAAAATTGGGGGGCGTACCTCACCACCATATATATATATATATATATATATATATATATATATATATATATATATATATATATATATATATATATATATATATATATATATATATATATATATATATATATATATATATATATATATTTATATATATATATATGTGTGTGTGTGTGTATATATATGTGTATCTATTACTTACCTAACCCTGAACATTTCTATTTAATATCATTGTAATACAAGAAAATAAATATTATTATTAACATCATTCACGGGAGTGTAACAAGTTAGTTTACACCCTGAATACAACACATGGGATTTAAATTGTTAATTCTGCTAATATAGTCATAACACCTCATTTATTCAGATAAAATAAACCCTCAGGTCTTATACTGAAAGAAATCACTACATCCTTTGGTTATAACTTCAAATCACTTGTCGTTTCTCAGTGTCATGATTTGGTAGACTGACCTTCTTTTGTTGAATGTTGCCCTTCATTAACAGTATCATCACAAATACTTTCTTTAGAAACAGTGGCATTGGGAATACTTTCATCGGCGACAAGATGGGAAGTAACCTTACTCCAGCTCAAAAAATTTAGGATATTCTGTTGGTATTGCAAATCTTCAGGGAGACAAGAGCTCATACCATCATCGGTTTTTTCTTCTGGAGCTTCTTGCATCGACAAAGGGTCTTGATCATCCGAGGAAAGAGATTTCTCGTTTGATTCAGGTAGACCTCTGACATTCTTTTTGATGAATTGCAAAACTTCCCTGAGTCTTTCCATGTCACTGCTCTCATTACATTTTCTCACTATGGAGCTTAACGATGACATTGTTATTGGTGTAGAATCGATAAAATGTGAGGCAACCATATCTGAAAAAGAATAAACTTATATGAAACTCTCAAAGAGTGACATACACATTTTTAACAACTTGCAGTTGAATATTAAATAATCTCCTAGAAAGCTCAGTATGGGATTTTATGGATTGGATTCTCAACCACTTCATATTTTTAGCCTGAATTGGAAAAACACCAAGAGGCCGAATGTAGATATACAGTACCTCCATTAAAGTGGACCTGCATATTTTCCACAGTTGGCTCTTCAAACAAAAAATTAAATATTTTGGAATGCATGAAGTTTTTTTCAGTTAGATGTCTGACAAGTCATTCACTGTTTTTATATCAGTAATTAACAGATTCAAAAGTTTGTTGTAGGAATCCCTATTTTCACACCTAATACTGGAAATCTGACATCATGCTAAATAAATAAACATGTATTCGGGATAGAGAAACCACAAAAAAACTTTATTTTCTAAAATGCCTACTAGCATTTCTAATATAGGAGTTATTTATATGATGAACAATATTTCACGACAAGCTAGGGCTTTAGCATCTTATATTCCACCTCGTCCGTAAATATTCCGGTAAAACGAAATAAAAGCTTGTAAATATTGTTATGAAGACGAATATACTACGCCAATGCGTCTTGTAACGCAAGAGCCCAGTAAATTCTTCTTGACGGCACTAGTGAAAGCGAAGCTCCCAGGTCATCTAATTCAAGAGTGTTAGAAGAACTACTGATAATCCACCTATCAGAGAAAATATGGGCCAGTACCATTTCAATACCGAACAACGTCAAGGACAACTACATAGTAATGCAGAAGCTTGTAAGCCCTGGCTACGCATTAGATGCCATAAAGGAGTCGCCAATATTAGACGAATGAGACTAGCCAGGCTCAGAGAGAGAGGGGGGGGGGCAAGTAGGGCCAGGCAGTCCACAGTCTATGTCTATTGAGATCCATTAACCATTCTTTTTGCGAATCTTGAGAGATAGACAGGCTTCAATGGTTTGGCAATGCTCTCAATCAAGTCACAATTACCTAGGCAGCTGAATTTCAAAAAAATAATAAATTATTTTGCCCCAAAAAGGTCAGAAAAGCGAATCTGTTTCGAAAACTTAATTGTATTGTTGAAAATCCTCAAGAACTTTATTCAGAATTAAATAATACAAAAGCAAAGTTTTAAATATAAAATAATATCAAGATGAAAATCTTGATTGAAGCCCGGGACTCGGAGTGATAGCGCATTTGCTGTTTCAGTTGGAGGAAAACCCGGAAAAACCCACAACACCATCAGAAATCAGATCATCAACTTTCTCATAGAAAAGGACACATGCTCCCTGGGAGCTGAGAGAATCAATCTTGGAAAATACACGGCAGTCATCGAAGAGGTGCCAACAATTAGAATAAGGGTGTTTGCAATGTGCAGTATAGTGTCCATTGGAAATGCCGCTATGATTAGATATGGCGTAGATATTATAAAGAGTATTCATTCCATCCTGAGCAGAATATTGATCCAAATTCAAATTTTGTATGGGAAAATTAATCACATTGTCCAATTTACTGCCATCAGTCGAAGAAACACGTTTTACATGTATAACTAAAATTTTTGGAAATGTTTGTATACGAATCATCTTTTTGAATTATCTTTTCATTCCACAAGTTGAACAGTATGGGCTCGCATCGTTAGTCAAAGTCAACTCTTCTGTCAACAGTTCAATACATTGTGTTAAATTCACGACTTCGTTTGGCAAGTCTGGAATAGGGATTGAAAGTACCCATTTATTTATTTTTCTGTTACAACTCCTTCAGTTGGATTATTAAAAAATATATATATATATATATATATGCATCAGAAAATTCTAAGGATATTTGAAAAAAGTTGAGAAATTCAATTGATATTGCTTAGATTTCAGATGTATCCTATTTATCAGTTCAAACACTTATGTGAACAAGTTTTTCTGCCAGACACATGTAAAAACATTAACAAAAACTGGGTATTCATGATAGTGCTGCAAAAAATGGAAATTACAATCTGCGTTGAATTGTTCGATTTCAATTATTTTATTCATTTTACTGTGACTTTAGTAGCAATAACTGAGAATAATTTGTTTGCAATCTTTTATTTTATTTATTTAATTCATTGTATCGTATCCTACATATGAAATTTATCATAATTTTTGACTTATCCGATCCCATGTACCTGGTTTTTTATGGATTAATAAAGTACTATTCTATTCTATTTATAATGGCACGACGTCATTTAACTTTAGAAGAGATGAACCAAGTAGTAGAACTGCTTCAAGCTGGCATGAGACAAATCGATGCAGCTGAGCAAATGGGTGTTCTACAAAGTATAATAAGTTGGTTATGGAGGCGTCATCCAGGATGTGGACGTTGTACAACAGCAGTACAGGACAGATCTTTTATTTTAACCGCAAGAAGACAACGCCAATGCATGTTTGTTGCGGACTTACAACATGCGCACAATTTAACCATTGGGCGAGATACTGTCTTCACGAAGCTAATCTTCATTCTCGGATGCCACTTAGATGTCCACCTCTTTCTAGAGGCAATCGCGCTGCAAGATTAGAATGGGCTCAAGAATTCCAGAACTGGGATGCAAATGACTGGGCTACAGTTTTATTCACGGATGAATCAAGATTTGGATTTAATCCAGATTCTCATCGAACAAGAGTATGGAGACGACCTGGAAATGCAGAACGCTTGAGACACGTCCAGGATGTGCACACTTATAGAGGTGGTATGGGGAGGAATCACAATTGGCGGAAGAACAGACCTCGTTTTTCCACAAGGTTTTCTCAGAGCTCAGCAATATTTGGATGATATTCTTCAACTCATTGTGCATTCTTTTGCAGGAGCTGTTGGTGAAACGTTCATTGGATGCATGACAATGCTCGTCCACATGTCGCTCATATTGTGACAGATTGGTTGAACAACGAAGAAATTGAGTTATTGCCATGGCCAGCTTGCAATCTCCAGACCTGAATCCGATGGAGCATGTTTGGGACATGCTTCAAAGAAGAATTAACCCACATATTGGCAAAATTCATAATGCTTTTACATTCAGGGAGCTTCTAACAGCCGAATGGACCAATTTACCTCAAGACGACATAGACAATCTTATTTTGTCTAGGAGCTGTGATTAATCAACGAGGTGGTCATACTCTGTATTAAGTGTTGATTTTATAAATTTGAGATAATTTTCTAATGAGTTATAAATAGTAAATTCTTATAAGTTTTTATTCCTTTACAGTTTTTCTGTATTTCACCAATTTCTCACATTATATCCTTACTACTGAACATTTAATAATCAAATATATACATTTTTTCCATGGAGTCATCTTATTTTTGAAAATACCTTCTATTACGACCTCAGTTAAATTGCTTTTAGATCAATTTAATATAGATATTTGTTGTATTTCAGAACACTGGTTGAGGGCTAACGAGATTGATGAATATAGTTTTGAGGAATATTGTTTGAAAAGTAAATACTGTAGAAAAGATTTTAAACGGGGTGGAGTTTGTATATTCGCAAAAAATAATCTACATATGAGGTCAATAAATAACTTGCAGTGTGTAGAAAAACATTTTGAAGCTACTGTTTCCGTATTAGATATGGTAACCTCACATAACAAACTTTATGTTGTGACGGTTTACCGCTCTCCTCAGGGAGATATCAATGTATTCTTAGAGATGCTATATGAGCTTATGAGCGAACTCTATGAACCAGACTGTTTTTATATAGTAAGTGGAGACATAAACTCCAACCTAATACTCGATTGCAATATTACACATCAAATTATAAATCTTTTCAATGAATTTAATTTGAAGAATGTTGTTACAGAACCTACTCGTATCACACATACATCACGCACTTTGATAGATGTTATATTCACGAATCTTACATCAAACAGTATAAATATACAGGATACTCATCTATCTGACCATACATTTCAAGTCTGTTCTTTACAGTGGGATGTGTCTGAAAGTACCAATAAACAAGTAATCATGTATTTAAGAGATTTCAGTGAAAGTAATATACAAACATTCATTCACTTCCTAAGGAATGAACACTGGTCTGAAATGTACGAGACACATGATTTCAATAATAAGTTTGATGCCTTCTATAATACATTTAATTACCACTTTTCCAATGCATTTCCATATAGAAAGAAGAACTGAAAATACGAAAAACACACATGGTATACAACCTGAACTCAAACAAATGCATAGTACTCTATGTGAATTATCAAGTATATCCAAAGCCACAGGCAACAAGGTAATAGCAGACAGATATAAAAGTTTCAAAAAATGTACAATGACAAAGTTAAACAAACAAAGAGGACATATAATGACAATAGATTGATTCTAGCAGGTAACATATCGAAAGAATCATGGAAGATAATTGTAAATGAGAAATGATGGTAAACAAAAAATCATAACGATCGAATCAAATAATCTTGGACGATAAAAATACAATTTCTGATGATAGTTCAATCGTTAATGCTTTCAGTGAACATTTTATGAATTTCATCTGTCCTAAACCAGATTATAAAATGTACATCTCACTACACATGAAACAAACACATTTTTTCTTTATCCAACAACACCTGAAGAAATAGATTCACTGATAAACAAAACATCTTCGAAGCCAGGCGGGTATTGATGAAATTGAAGGTAAAATTATACATAGCATTTCTAGTATCATTTGCATACCACTGTCATTTCTTATAAATGAATCTTTTGTGAACGGTGTGTATCCAAGTAGTTTAAAGTTGTCAAAGTCAATCCCTGTCTATAAAAATAAGGGATCCAGAAGTGAAATAGCCAATTATAGAAACATTTGCTTACAAAGCCAATTTGCAATTAATTTTGAAATATGTTACAATATAAGAGCTGTAAATTACTTGGATTGTTTCAATTTAACTCTCCACATCAACATGGTTTCAGAAGCAAAAATCCACTTCTCTGCCATAAGTGAATTAACTTCATTCATATATAATTCTTTAAATAGCAAGTTACCTCCATTAGCTATATTTTTGATCTGAGTAGGGCATTCGACACAATTGACCACACACTACTTCTAGAAAAACTGAATCGATTAGGAATTAGAGGTATTGCCAACAAATGGATAGAATCGTACTTGAGTGATAGAAAACAAGTAGTAGTTGTAAGACAGCTTAAATCTGAAGAATCTTCTGTAAGTGTCGGTGTACCACAGGGATCAATTCTGGGTCCTTTGCTATTTATACTTTTGTTAATGATATAAAAGATGTCTGTGAAAGCCCTGATTTGACAGTGGCATACGCGGATGATACTAATTTTGGTATAAATGGTAAGAGCATAAACTCAGAAATAAAAGCTAATCTAAGTACCGAAGAATTCCATCAATACTGTGTGAACAATGGGCTATTAGTTAATATTGATAAAACTGTATTTATATCTTTCTTAACAAAAAACGCTTCACAAAATGACAACCTGCTTGTATGGATGAATGATCAGCCAATACAGGAAGTAAATTCAATAAAATTTTTAGGAATCACTCTTGACAATAAAATGACTTGGGAAAAACATATTGACAATGTAGCAGGAAAACTGAGTTCAGTATGCTATCTTATCAGACAATTGAAAAATACAGTATCTCTAAATGTTTTGAAAATGGCTTACTATGGATTGGTGCAATCTGTACTGTCCTATGGGCTTATTTTCTGGAGAGCATCAGCTCATTTTAACAAGGCATTCATTATGCAAAAAAAAATAATAAGATGTATGAAGGGAGTACACCCCCGAAGGTCATGCAAACCTTTATTTATTGAATTGCAAATTATGACACTACCGTCACTATACATATATTTATTGGTTTCGAATATGATGCATAATTACAGTGACTTTGAAAGAAATAGTGATCTGCATAATCATGATACAAGAAACTGTAATCAATTCCATCAGTCCTTCTCCAGACTCACAGTCAGTCAAGCCTCCCATACATATCAACAAATAAAATTTCTTAACAAATTCATCAGTCTCTTTGGCAATCTCACGAATATTAACAAAGCTAAATCAGCTTTATCTGAATATCTGTTGAGTAAGGCATTCTATACTATAAATGAATATTTAGAAGCATGATTTATTGTAGCTATCCTTGAACAGGTGTATATAACTGGTTTTAACTGTCCATCGCAAATATTTTTGTAAATGTACTTTATAAATTTTAGCTCTACTGTTTTTATATTTTTTTATTAGTATTTAATTGATTGGTTTAATTGGTTTTAACTGTCCATCGCAAATATTTTTGTAAATGTACTTTATAAATTTTAGCTCTACTGTTTTTATATTTTTTTATAAGTGTTTAATTGACTAGTCCAATGAACTTTTGTGCAGGTTGTGGATTTATATTTATTATTTGTACAAAGGTCTCCAGTGACGAATAAAGTATTTGTATTTGTATTTTAAAGAAGACTTTTCCGATGTATATATATTTTTTTTATTGGTGCCCCTTTTTTACCCATTTAAAGCACGCCTCAGCGTGTTTAAATCGAACTTTAAAAAACGCGCGTTTTTTAAAGGTAACCATGACAACATCAACAAATCGAGAAACGTGAAGTCTAAATGACAAATTTTTGATTATTGATCTGACAGGAGTACCTTGTAACGTCAAATAATATATTACTCACAATTCGTTCATTTATATGTGCTCCTCCATCCATTTGATGAACTTTTCATATTCTTTTTTATATATATCACTGGATTTTCGCGGTATTAACCGCGATTCTGCCTCACTATTCAAAAAATCGATATTAGAATCATTCATTTTTGAGCTCTGGTGACAACAAATATTGATCTTTGGTAACAAATTGCAAATGAATGTTTTCTCATTTCCATGACAACGAAAGGTATACTGATGTCACATCACGAATTCAACCTTCTTGCATTATTAGTTCTTATTTCTATTTTTTTTAGTAATAATACCAGTATATATGATTTCTAAGTGCACCAATAAAAAAAAATAACGTAAAGTATTCGTGGATAACTGGTCTTAAAAACACTTGCTCTATTTCGAGCACTCCGGCTGCGCCGTCGTGCTCGAAAAATCGCGCGTGTTTTTAAGCCCTTTTTATCCACTTATACTTTAATATACTAATATATATATATATATATATATAAATAAATAGAAAAGAAAAGGATGTAGGGGCCCGGCTGCATACGCTGCCTCAGGCCCAATGCTGGCTCTCTCTGGCCCTGTGACTAGCTACTGGAATGGACTATCGCACACATGAGACAGAACCAAGAACTAATCCATGGAAGAAGATAGGTGCTGCCTTGAAGGAAATTAATGAGGAAAATCAGGAGGACATCTGGGAGTCAATAAGATTCTACTAGGTTCAATGTCGAGAGGATTTAGAAAGCAGAAGATGTCCAGAATGCGGATTAACTAAAGGTCTCAAAATAAGGTCCAGGGGGTGAAATGAAAGAATACAATGTAGGTGCTCCATTCGAATGGATTGCCAATGGTGTAGCTGGACCATTTCTTGTGACACATGATGGCAACAAATACATCTTTGTTGCCATGGACTATTTCAGCAAATGGGAACAAGCATATGCCATTCCAGACCAAAGAGAGATCCCAAATAGCAACATAATCATTAGACAACATTTTCTTTTTCGACCAAGGAAGGAATTTTGAATCAAAGTTATTCAAGAAAGTTTGTCAGCTGATGGGTATCAACAAGACCAGAACCACTGCACTTCACCCTCAGTTAGATGGCATATTTGAGAGATTCAACTGAACTATAGAAGAACATCTTTCCAAGGTTTTCCAACTTTTCCAACGTTTCGAGAAAGACCGATAAGTGACCGTTAGGAATTTTCTAGGCTAATGACGCATTACTGATGGATGCAGTTTTGTGATTTAAAGTAAGTGAAAGTTAGTTTTTATTCAGAAGTTTCAGTTCAGTGGTGTGCGCAGTGTATTTTACAGTGAATTTTGATTGAATTATTTAATTATCAGAGTTTAATATAGTTTTTTGGGTTGTGAAGTATAAATATATGGAGAATAATTGGTTCGCTGTTCCAATAGTCACAAACCACAGACACGTAACAATATATATATTTAAAAGTTTGGTACAGGATTTTTTATTGCTTTGTTCTTCAGATATTCCTGGAAATGGGTGTCAAAATCATATTTTTCCCTTATCTCGAAAAGAACTGAAGCAGAAATTTTGATAATTCTAGATCATATGGTGTTTGAGTCATTTATGTTTTATCACCCAAAGACTCTCAGCTACTCTATGCTAAATGGCGTTGAGAGATAAACATAATATCAACTGTACTTTAGTGGTGACCCAATATATATAGCCTGATACAAATTAAATTTCGATTCCATTTCTATTATCGACTTCTCATCCAGTTTTGTAGAACAGGGAGGGAAATAAGAAGACTAATTTTCATACAAGAGTTGTTGAACATTAGTACTTATTTTCGTTACAAAGTTCGTTGGTGATGACATTTTAATTATCACTTTGTTTTGATCCATACTGAAGGGGTCATGAACTGGGCGTTTTTTCGATGAATATTTTTTTTTATTATCAAAATGATTTCAAATGCGGTCTGTAACTCCTGAATTTTATTACAATATTCGCTCACTTTGCCTTTATCAATTACTAATAGGAACATTCAGAATAACAAATGAGGTAATACATTTCTCACCTAATCCCAAGGTTTCATCTTTTACGGTAACAGGTTCAGGAAATGTTATGTCATTGGCTTCGTTCAGCAGATTCATCTGATCGAAAATCTTTTTCAACATCCTTTTTTTGCTCATCCTTTCTCTATCTTTCCTCAAACGTGTTTCCCGTTGTTCTGCCGTTTCCATGCTCCTTCTCTTCTTAGCTCTCATCGAATCTTTCATTCTTCTGGCATTCCTTTCCTCTTCCGTTTCGTTGTTTCTTCGATAAGCCGCTCTCACAGCATCATTATACCTAAAAAAACAAAGATATGATATCCTGTCTGCTTTTGATCATAAATGTATAAACAGTGTAACATCATTATGGCATTGGATAATGAAACAAATTATTCAATCATAATGACATTGATTGTAGTCAAAACATTATATGTAATAATAGTTCATTGAAAAACAATTATGTGTCAAAATGTTATCTCTCACATTATTTGTTTGAACCCCATTATGATTTGTTGGTATTATACAATACAATAGATTAAACAAGATTTCATGTATTTGTTATTCATTGTGTCCATATCAGAAGATATAAGGAATTTCATTACTTCATTCCGGACAATCGGTCTTATTCGGGAGTACATTGGTTATTTCTCAATATCCAATGTTGGCTATTGGAAATTTTATTGAAAAACTGGTGTATTCAGAAGACACCCTTAACAAGTTAAGCCCCACTATGAGCGAGAAAAAATCCTACTGTTGGGAGCGGTGTTTTTTTTTAAGCCCTGATTTTGTCACAAAAAATATCAATACCATTGAATTTGTGCAAAAAAACAATTTGGACAGCTGATTTTTGAATTTAAAAAAATGAGTCATTACGGATGCCACCACATCTGGAAAAAAAATACGACCATTTGGACCGAGTATCTCTAATGTAGTGTTTCTTGTATTTCTTAAACTCACAATGCTACAAAAATCTTTAGTTGTCATGATGATTGTATTATTCATTCAATGATGGTAATTTCCGATAATAAATGATTATTTGCTATTTGTATTCACATAGCACCCACCCGGCCTGAAACTAAATGTTACTGTGTGTCATCACTCTGATACCTCGCAGTCCCAAGGTTACATTGAAGTGAGGCATCAGTTAAATGCCCTGCAGGGCTTAACGTGTAAAAAAATTATAACAAACTAGCTGACCCGACAGACTTTGTCCTGTCCAAATTTCTATGTTCCCTAAATTTGATTTCCTGAAAACTCTCTTCCGCGTAGAATTTCTTTTTCCTGTTTTTTTTGTGTTGTTCCATCTAGATTATGCCTTCGACTCTTTACCCTTTATTCCGTTTATCCGTTATCCCATTTTCAAGTTATCCCGTATATCCGTTATCCCGTTAATCTCGTTTTCCCATTATTCCATATATGTGTGCCAAGTTTCAACATGAAAAATCAATCATCCCCTATATTTCTTCCCTTAGGGGTGGATTGTTCCTTTCCAAATTCAAATATGACCAACTCTGAAGTATACCCTGACCAATAAAAAAAGAATCATCAAATCAATCAATCAAAAGTATGCTTTATTGTCGGAAGAACAAGAATTCTTATAGACAAAGCTATAATATCATACTCATACAAAGTTGCTAGATTTCACAGATAATTATAAAAATATATATATAAAACATTGAATAGATATAAAACATTGAATAGAGTTGTGTTATAATTGTATAATTACATCTGAATCGGATAACCCAGTACAAAGTTATTGAATGGTAGAATCGGTTAATGGGTAAAAATTCAGTGGGTGAACGTATTCCAGATTTATCTACCCTTAAGGGTGATTTTTTTTTCAAATTAAAATGGCACCATCTTTGAGGTAAACCCTAAACTACTCTGTGAAAAGTTATGCGTGGTCATATAAAATATATATATATATATATAAGCGTCAACTAGAGAACCTCCTCCTTTTTGGTTTCGTCGGTTAAAAAAAAAATACGCTGACTGAGATTTGTTCCTGTGACCTGCTGCTTGGTAGGCGACAGTGTAATCGCTGGGCTATTTCCTCGTTTGGTAATGAATGGCTCGATTAGACTTTTTCTTCGCAAAATTTCTTATATATCCGTATTTTCCAATTTCCGAACATTTAAAAAAAAATGCGAAATCTGTCCCTCTGTTCTCACGTTTTGCGCTTACAAAAGAACGAGATTCATTTTACAAGCTTTTATTTAGTTTCACCTGTCTCGATGTGAGTAATCAAGTCTTGCAAGTTAAATTTGACCCACTTCTAGTTGCCCGATTAACGTGAAATTTGGCAGGTGTTTATAGTTCCCGTGACAATGCATTTTGGATTATGGTCCGTTTCTATTCAAAATTGGTATGTCGGGGATTTTGTGGTAGGAGATTATGAATTTAGTCGAAGATTGTTGATTTTTTGTCAAAATTTATAAATCGAAGATGGCAGCTCCAGGATGGCGGCGAGTTAATCTTTAGATGGTTTCCTCATTGAAGAACTATATAGCTCAGAACTTAGTGAGTAAGTAAGTAGTTTATTTAAATAGGAATCTCTAATATACACTAGTAAAAACATTTAACTTATTCAAAGTACATTCACTTAAGATTTTTACAATATATGACTATAAAATTAACATTACTATTGATTTGTAAGTATCTATAAAAGAATTACATCAGTAAAGTATTTAAAATCAAGAAGAATTCACGTGAATATAGAATTAATATTGTCTGCCTCCTAAACAACATTAGGTTGATTTCTGATGTGTTCAATTAGTTTGTGTTTAAACATTGTTACTGTCCTTGCATTTTTTATCATTTGTGGAAGTCTATTATAGGATTCTAAACCTTTAAAGAACAGATAATTCATGGCCATTTTCAGATTTGTTCTATTTATATGGAAATCTACCCTATTTCTAGTGGCATAATATTGGATGTTCTGATTCAAAATAACAAATTCGTTAAAATACTCAGGTTGACCTCCCTGGGTTATCTTGAAGATGAATGTCATAGTCATATAATACAATCTGCTAGTAACTGGTAACCATTTTAGTGCATCCAGCATTAAAGCTATAGGTGTTAATTTATTACATCCCAGAATTATCCTCATCCCTCTATTTTGCATTTTTTGTAATTGAGATTTTTCATTCAAATTGAGTAAGTATAATAATGAGCTGCAATAATCAAAATGTGGTTGAATGATGCAATTATAGCAAGTAATTCGAGAGTTGACTAGATATTCTTGAAGAGAAAAAATTTTTTTTCAATATTTTATTTTTGATTATTTTTATTTCGATGTAATTAATGTTTATTTGATCATATTTATATTTATTTGCTATTATCATTGCATTCGTTTTTTGAGCATTCAATTTCAGTTTGTTCATTTTCAAAAATGTTTCCAATATTTTCAATGTATTATTCATTTTTGTAATAGCTGTATTTAGATCGATATCACTTTCAGAAATTAGTGTGTCATCTGCAAATAGGTTTATGTATTCACACTCTGTATTACTCAAGCCTATGTCATTCAAATACAAAATGAATGAGAGCGGCCCCAACACACTGCCCTGCGGTACTCCTGATTAAATTGTTATTTCCTCAGAAACTGAATTACCCACTTTGGTCCGCTGCCTTCTATTACCCAAATCCTAAACCATCCCAGGACTTCACCAGCGAAACCCAATATTTCCAACTTTTTTAACAAAATTCTTCTATCGATAGTTTCGAAAGCCCTTTTGAAATCAACAAAAACAGCCACAATATATTTTCCCTGATCCATATTTTTTTTCCATTTGGAAATAGTCAGTTGCAATGATGTTTCACATGAGTGTTTTTTCCTGAAAGCTGATTGATTCAACATGATTATTTTATTGAGATCTAAAAATTCTTCAACTTGTCTATACACTGCTATTTCTAAAATATTTTCCAGCCCGGGCAATGTATTAACAGGACGAAAATTCATCGCTTCTATTGTGTTCGTAATTTTTGGTATCGGTGTTACTGTTGTTAATTTTAATTTCTCAGGGAATGTACCAGTTTGTAGTGAGACATTAATAAAGTGTAGAATTGCATTGCCTATAATATCAAAAGTGCCCTTGTAGAATTTTATACTCAATATTTCATTATTGTTTTTGTTCGATATGCTAGATACAATGTTCTCTAATTCTTTGATATTCAAAGTTTTGAATTTCGACATTTGAATTTGACTTTTTCTTTCTTTGTTTTCAATCCATGTTTGATTTTATATACTTTCAACAATATCTCTTATACTCTCCACAAAATATATATTGAAATATCTCGCCATTTCAGCTTCCTTTCTCACTATTTTGATTTCATTATTAATATTTAATATTATTATTTTTTGTTGTTTTTTTTATTTATTTTTTTATGAAAAAGGACTCATAATAAGGATGCTTTAATAAAAATGCATAGATTACTAAAAAGCACAAAATAAAATAATTAATAAAAAACTTTTTTAAGACAAAGTTTTATCCAAATGCGCTAAAAAGTATAAAATTGTTGAAAATTCACTACTTCTGTGTACACGACAATTCCAAATCAAAAATTAAAGTTCTGTATTTCGTGTAATTTTTATTTTTTTTGTAATTTAAGCAAAGCGCTTTTGGCCTACGACCATCTTCAGTGCCTATCTAAAATATATATGATATAATTTTAATGTACAAATATAAACAATTTTTATTTTTTTTATTTTAATGGAGTTTTTATAATAATTAGGTACAACTTTGTATATAAAAATACTAGCAATGGGAGCAAATCGACTGCATTTCAAGATTATATGTTGTAATTTCTTTGAGATACCTTATTTAAGAGAGTACTTGCATAAACATTTAATTTGGAAATATAATAACAAATAACATTTAGAAAGACGTAATGGAAAATACACACAAGCCGGTTCAAGTAAGTGTGATTGTTTGAATTCATTTTTCGAAATCAACTGAATAATTAAACAAACGGGTGGAAAAAGATTATTACCTGCGAATTCTCGCCTCAGCCTCTGTTTCAGCTCTTCTTCTGTTTTGGGCGCGAATCATGTCTTTCACCCTCCTGGCCTCCCTTTGTTCGGGTGTTTCATTTCGTCTTCGAAAAGCAGCACGTAGGGCATTTTTCATGCGTCTTATTATCGTTTGCTCCTCCGTCTCGTTAGAACGCCTTATTCTGGCCCTTAAGGCTTCTTTCGTCAACCTACTCCTAAAAAAAGGATGTTAATGTTTGTTTTAAATTTGACAAACAAAATCATACAGATATTCCTTATTTATCAAATAGAATGTGTGCACAATTGAAAAGAAAAAGAAAATTCCCTTAGTTATTCGAAAACACTGTTTCTTATTGATGAAATCTTCCAAAAATTCTCAGATACCAAATTTTAGTAACGATTTGTATCGATTTTGGGAAGATATATCACAAAACTCTTCTGCCACCTTGAATTTTCATCAACTGAGACTATTAAATGTGTTGATGAAGACTGGCCAGACACTGTGGTGACACACAATCGAAAATTGCACAAGTAACCCCTTCCCCACACTATATCACTGTTCACCTATATGCGCATCATCAGTAGGTAAACTACACTAAATAAATTGTTACATATTACAATATGTACCTAGTATTTCTAATTGGGTTATTTTATAATAATTACTGTTCCTCAAATCGCTAATGGGACCTTGATTGTTCTATGGGGATTGAAGTAAACAAGGTGGAATACATCGACCCTTTACCCTCATAATATAAAAATCTACTTAATGAGGATAAAGGGCCGATGTATTGCACCTTGTTTACTTTCATCCCCATAGAACCATTAAGATCCCATTAGCGATTTGAGGAACAGTAATTAGTATAAAATAACCCAATTAGAAATTCCAGGTATATATTGTAGTAACAATTTATTTAGTGTAGTTTACCTACTGATTTAGTGTGGTGAAGGGGTTACTTGGGCAATTTTTGATTAAATGTATTGTCATGCCAACCACGTGCACAAATTTAAAGTTAATTTTATGATTGGAACTGTCAAACAAGAAATTTAGGAAAAATGCTTGTTAAATATAATTTAGGTTCGGTTCACAGAAAGTAACAGTGCCTTCATACTAATGTTCAACTTAGATGTTCCTGATTCTACTTCACCTACCGAACCCAAACAAGGACAAGCAGCTGCTGTTAACACTATTAACTCATTCTATGCCAACATAAATTGTTACATACCTAACTACATACCTATTAGTGGAAACTAAAACAAAAGAAGATAGTAACACCAGCTATAGAAACTGGAATATTATTAGGAAGGACGGATTCGTTACAAACAATGCAAGAGGAAGAAGCCTAGTTCAGGCCAACCCTGTCCTGAGGATAATCAAATGCCCCTAGAATCAACCACAACCTGAATGAAGCAACACACTTCTCCATACCATTCATGAATGATAATAAATAATAGTTTAAAAACACTAAAAAACACGCTTTTTATAAAAAAACGAACTAAAAAATAAATAAATAATAGTTTAAAAAAACTAAAAAACACGTTTTTATAGAAAACGAAACTAAAAAAATTAAAAATAAATTTTAATAAATTTGAATTAAGAATAGTGTAAAAAATTTCAATAAACATAAATTAATAATAATGTAAATAAGAAAAAAATTCATTTTATTTTAAAAAAAGCGTGGGGCGCTTTTTAAGATTCAGATTGAGCACCCCACGCTTTTTTTAAATTAAAATATTTTTTTTTTCTTATTTACATTATTAATTTATATTTATTAAAAAAATTTACACTATTCTTAATTCCAATTTATTAAAATTTATTTTCTATTTTTTTAGTTTCGTTTTCTATAAAAGCGCGTTTTAAGTTTTTTTAAGCATTATTTATTGTTTAGTTCGTTTTTTTTATAAAAACCGTGTTTTTTAGTTTTTTTTAACTATTATTTATTTTCTACTTTTTAGTTTGGTTTATTTATAAAAGCATGTTTTTTAAATTTTTTTAAACTATTATTTGTTCTAATCTACTATTAATTCCGTGATTACTATCAGTAACTGTAATTATTTTCCAAATCATTAATGTAATTATTTTCTAAATCATTAATAGTCAAATCTCGATTTTAGAAGTCATTCAAAGATTTTAACGTTGTCAATATATACAGTGAGCCGCCATCTTGATTTTTTCAATTTTTACGAAAGAATCATAATATTCGACTCCAAAAACCCCCACATACCAATTTTGAATAGAATCGGACCATAATCACAAAACTCGTCCACCATTTTGGAGCCGCCATCTTGAATTTTTCAATTTTCTTGAAAGAATCATAATATTCGACTCCAAAAACCCCCACATACCAATTTTGAATAGATTCGGACCATAATCACAAAACTCGTTCACCATTTTGGAGCCGCCATCTTGAATTTTTCAATTTTGACAAAAGAATCATAATCTCCAACCACGAAAACCCTCAGATACCAATTTTGAAGCGAATCGGACCATAATCACAAAACTCGTCCGCCATTTCGTTTTTTTTTCACACTAAAATTTCTTAATGCATTGTTACCGGAATTATGTACACCTGCCAAATTTCAAATCATTTGGACGTCTGGAAGTGGGTGAAAATCAAGTCCAAAGGAGTCGGTTACAAACAAACATACAAGTGAAGCTAATATAAAGCGTGTAATAAAAATACATATATTTCTTGTATACATACATCACACATCTGCCAACATTGAGGACAAATATTCACCAAAGCTGCCCTATAAAAATATGCAATTATCATAGGAGACTTCAACACAAATCAACTCCAAAAGACAAATCGACTAATTCCTTCAGAATAATCCTTTCAAGAAAGCAGAAACACCACCTACCTTTCTGATAGAAAATAATCCAGACAGTACCCCAGATCTCACTTTATACACAAGTAATCTGGAAAACAACATAGACAAAATTGACACACATGTAGATTTTGGACAGACCTTAGAAATAAAATATTTAAAAATACCCAATAAAATGTGAATGAAAAATATGAAAGAAGACAACTATTGATGAAAATCACTTCAGAGGATTCAACGAAAAACTTACCGAAGCTGCTCATATACATTCGTCAAAAACAAAATACTATGCCCACGAACTCCCTCCGTTCATTATATAGTTGAAAAAAACAAAAGAATTTATAGAGAATATTAATGTGACACTGAAACGTAACATCAATAGCTACAGTAAGAACATTCAGAAATTAATTTTACAATTCAGAGAACACAAATGGTTAGAAGCATGCCAAGAAATAAACATCCAAAAAGGGAAAAACTACTGGCACCAAATTAGAAAACTCTCTAAATACAAAACAAACAACAACAAAACAAATCTGGAAGACAATCGACAAGAAATTTCAACCAATGAAGGCAAAGCGGACTGTTTTGCCAGACACTTCGAAATGGCTTTTCAAAGAGACATAATGCCACATTCGATCGAGACCACTATGAAACAGTCACTAATTGGTATAACAATTATTCCAACAATAACCAAAATAACGGAGAACAAAAATCAATGAAGACATATACTATGACATAATAAACCTGGGGAAAAATACGGCACCAGGAAATGACCAAATATCAAGGAAAATCATTATAGCACTGGATCAGGAAATACACCAACACATTATCGCAATATACGAATACTGTCTCAACAACCTTCCCTGCACAGTAGAAAGAGGGTATAATAATTACGATCCCAAAATCCAACTCCGAACACTCATCACATACCAATTACATTCCTTCCAGTAATTGGTAAAAACTATGAAAACTACATAAAACAAATGTCTTATTCCTCATGTTATCAGCAACATTCCGGACTACCAATTTGGATTTAGGGAAAACAGGAACAACACACGCCCATTAGCAATCATAACATCAATCATTCAAACAGCCAGACTTACAAACCACACTCACAAGCTCTATTTCTGGACATCTACAAAGCATATGATAGTACAACTTGAACATCCCCACATACCTACTATTCAACATCAAGAATTTTCTAAGCAACAGAACGTTAATAATAAAAGTTGGAAAGACCGTTTCACAACAAATTTCACCAAAACAAGACGTTCCACAGGGATCTCCACTATCACCACTCCTTTAAAATATCTACTGTCACGATATCTATAACTATAACCTTCCGAATAAAATATAATTTGATAAGAGCCTTTACATCCTTCAATATGCAGATGACACATCATTAATCTCACACAACAAAACCCTGACATACACAGTAGAAAAACTTCAACACCTCATCAACAAAGTGGACAAAGGGTTCAATATCTGTGGCGTCTGAAACTCAACCCAGCGAAATCTCAATTTATTATCTTCCACCACAATCCATCTGCAAATCTTCCCACTATCATCCTAAACAATCACATCCTTGAAAGCAGACCATCGGCAAAATACCTAGGTATAAATATGGATCAACAACTCAACTTCAATAACAACCACAGCAAGAACATTAAAAAGAAATGCATAGCAAAAAGCAAACATTTCCAAAAAATGACCTACAAAAATCAAGGAATTAATGTAAAGGCAGCCACAAGAATATATAAGATGATATGCCGGCCACTTTTAGAATATGCTGCCGAAGACCAGCATTGAACAACCTTAAGTCAGTCATTTATACAAAGAAATCAAATGGGTGAGAATGAAAGAACGTAGATATATACATACTGCATGTATGTATCACAAAATATTGAATCATAAAACACCACCCTATCACTTCAAAGTGACAATTGTCAGTTCAAAGTGGCAATTCCAAATGTTTAAAAAATATATTTTGTTGTTGGCCCTTCTACGCCTTCGTAGAAATGTAAATTGGGCAATCGGCTTATTTTCATACAGTTAATCCTGAAGTTACAATGTTACATTCTGATAACCTCTGAAATCAATATTTGTTATTATTCTTTGTTTATAAAAATACATCGCGACAAAAATATATAGTGCAAAAGTTCCTACCGAATTATCCATTATCATCTTTTGGGTTCACACAATCTCGAGAAACTCTTCTCCCAATGGTTAGTAATGATTTGTTACCCAAGGTGGATAATGAAAAACAAAAGCTGTACAGTTGAAAACTGTCAGTGGCAATCAATCACATCAATAGTTTTCAAACGTGTACTCTCTACATTTATTTCTACCCGAAAATTCTTTCAAGGTGCCCTAATGCCCTACAGAAACAAAATATTTTAATTTTGTGTTTACAGTTATGTAATTTGATAAGTGACATCACTGATAAGTGAACCAAAATAATTGCAAAGCTGATGCAAAAGAGGTCATGATATTTTACAAAGTCTTTAAAACTATGTGAATATATCTTATCGACATTAATTAAACATTTCTAGTTTTGGAAAAAAACAAAAATAACTCTGGAAATTGAAAATAATAAAACAATTATTTTGAATCCGAGTGAAGAAATACATTTGTTTTGTTTATCAAACTTACCGGCATCGTTTACGATGAGACCTCTTCCTGGTTTTGCCCCTGAAAAAAATAGCAAGCAATAGTTTATACATATTTGTAGATTATATTTGCAATATCAGAACATTCAAAATTTCTGAAATATATTTTTAACTAAAATGTGAATAATACTTATTACAATATAGGCTATTGACCGATGATAACAATAGTGATTTGGCCCACAAGACCAAAATAACTATTGATTTTCTATCATAACTGTAAAAGTTCAGTCAATAGTTGTTTCGAGCCAAATCACTATTATGCATTAGCCTTTATGTGGCCAACGTTTTCATCATCTGTTAACCATCATTCACAATGAGTCAAACGTAAACAAGGAACAAAATGCATACTTTTTTTCTTGAGATTCTCCACTTTCATTTTCCCTTCGGCTATTCCGCATAGCACTGTTGTAATCTCTGAAGAAGTTATCACTGAAAAATAACAATGAAATTCAATTCCATATCAAATATTACCATAATAATAATGACCTTTTTTAGTGCGAATTTACAGGGTCCAATGAATTGTAATTTCTGAACATAAATATTATTTAATTGTCAATTTGGTCAGGTGCAACTAGACCAATATACCTTTTTCCAATTTTTTAACCTGTAAATTGGCACTTATTCATTCAAAAGGGGGAGTGAGGGTGGACATATTTTATAACTATGTATAAGTTGTAATACTAAATTGGGAGTAATTTATCTTTTGAAATCATATCTCCAAAAAATATTTTAAACGTACTGTCCAAATTTTTTTTTCCTGAAAACTCTCGTCCGCGTTGAATTTCTTTTTTCAATGTGTTTCTTTGTGTTGTTCCATCTAGGTTATACTTTTGACTCTACCGGCTTCCCATTTTCCCGTTATTCTGTTTTCCCCTTATATATATATATATATATATATATATATATATATATATATATATATATATATAGATATATATATATATATAATATATATATATATATATATATATATAGATAAAACTAGGGATATTGGGGTAAGCAGGAAAAAGAAAACTTTTTAAGGTTTATCCAAGCTTTCGGAAATGTTTATTTCCATCATTAGGGAAACTACAATAGATGAAAAAACCAATAGTAATACATATTCAAGTACGAAACATTATGCTACTTACAACTTTGGTGAGGTTGGTTTCAATGATTAAAACATATTCATCTAACATAGTGATACAAAAAAAACGTATATCAAAGAATAAAACCAAGTTTAAAGTTAATACAAACACATTAACATTGTTTTAAATTATATAAATATAAATGTGATCTCTATGTGGTGTGACAAGTGAAACTGACAGGTTAGGAATAATTCCCGCAATTATTATTAAGCCAACGACACCTGACGGGTGCCACTTGGAAATGATTACAGAGGTGCCAACTGTTAGATTAGTAACAACTGAAGTTAAAAAGAACTATTATTTGATATTGCATTGTTATCAATTTGGATTGATATCTAAAGACAATAAATAAGAGTAGATCTCACTCAAATTGTTAATATCTGTTTTTTTATTGATGCAATTGTTTTAAAGCCATTTCTAATAATGTTCTCTTTGATGTATGTGACTTTGTCGATAGCACTTTCACTGAATCATAATTCATCTGGTGGTCAAATTTTGCAAACTGCAGTCACTTTCATGAGAAATTATTCTGTTTGATAATGATCTTTGCGTTTGACCAATATTATGTTTAAACAACCATGACAAGGAATACTATAAATTACATTTGACACTAAAAGTAATGGAGTTTTATTTTGTTAGAACTGTTTGATATGGATATTTTAAAATTTTCAGGGTTGTGAAATAATCTGGAGAGTTTAGGAGTGATCTGATCTCTCTTATATATGGTAATGAAGTGAAAAAAGGTTGAGTAGGGGTATAGTGTTAGTTTAATTTTGTTTGAGACAATGTTCGAGTTACTACTGTTTGAGGCTAGTACTTCTAAGTGAGAAGAAGTATTATATAGAATGTTATTAAGTACCGTTTTTGGATATGAATTTTCTAAGAAAAGGTTAAAGATAAAGTTTAAATTATGATTATGGAATTTAGGATCTGAGATTTTCAGTACTCTTAATTTCATTTGTTTTACCAAGTTCACTTCCATAGATTGTTTGTGATATGAGTGGTAATTCATCAGGTATCTGCCTGAGCTGCATGGTTTCCTATACCAATCTACCAGTAGCTGGCAAGTTTAAATGTCATCTTCCTTTTTAGAAATGTTTATTTGGATGCTTGTATTAGAGCAATACACAAAAATTCTGAAATGATTCATCCACAAATGATGCCTGTGGCGCCATTTTGAGAAAATGTTTGTCCATGAAATATATTTTGCAAGGTTATTTTATGTTAAGTTCGATAAAAACCAATATTTCAGATTTGTTTTCGTAATGTTTCCAATGAAACAGAAAGTAGAAATGAACAAAGAGTTTGAAATTTACGTCTAATATCACGTCTTTCAATGTCCGACGTCAAATCTGAAGAGTTTTAAAATTCAGCCTCCATAATACAGAGAGGACATTTTTCCTTCCTGTATCGCCACAATTGCCAAAATTGTGACACTATTAACCATTTTGTCATTAGCAACAAAGGTTGTGCAATAACATTCCACAATTGATCATTTTTCCTTCAGTAAGAGCCTGCGCGCACTGGTGATTTTTGTCACCGTGACTGTTTCGTCACAGTCACCATGGCTGTGGACCCTTACGGGGGTGTGCGCACTTGAATACGTAACAGCTGGGTGATTTCTTGTCCGCGGGGCCCGGCGACACACTAGTGATGCGACTGTTATCGCGTCCGTAGGTTTAAATTGCCGTGCGCGCATTGGTAACAAATTGTCACCTCACTCCCTCGATTGCTCCAGAGGACTATTCAAAAGAGGAATGCAAAAAAAAAATCCTTCGCCCTGTTGACCCCCCGATTTTAACGATGCTTTTCCCTTTCCCCCCCTCCAAAGAGAGCTCTAAAAAGGCACTACAAAAAAGTGTAATGATTTTTTTTCGTAAAACTCGAAATTTTATCCGCGACCTATAATTTCGACCAGAAGGGGGCGGGGTTCTCAACCGATTTTTACAACTGATACGTCACCACTTCTAATGAAAAGCTGGTCAACTGTTCACTCAGATAATTTGGCAACATATTGTGTTTAATTTTATATATAAACAATAGTATATTCAATGTTATCCTTTGTTTAAGCAGACATAAAAGACAGCTTGCCGGACCAAAGTGGTCCTTAAAAAATCTATCCTATGAAACTTGCATATTTTTTCCAGAACTTGTCTTATAATAAGATCAAAATGGCCTCAACATTTTTTTTCTGTACTAAGTAAAATCACAGCCCTTACCTTACAAGCAGATGTTTTTGGTTCCTTCCAAAAACTATTTTTGCCTTAGTTATAGCCAATCAACTGTTTTTACTTTTTTCTTCAGATGTATGGTGCTTACATTTCAAAATTATGCAAATTCAACCCTCTGCAACTTTCAGAAAAATAAACTCATAACTTTCAATGCTGCATATCCTTGGGGTCATTTAAAGATTTAGTTATCATCTCTTGAGGATGATATGAGTATGTCGGATTTGACCACTTTTGTCTGTTTTTTGGCCAAGCATGTTCACTGTGCGACGGTCCATAAACCCTCAAGATCCATCTTGACGCATGACGAATAAATTGTGTGACTGTCACTGTAAATGCGCGCAGTCAAGAAATCTTCGGTGACGTGACAGTAAAAATGAATTTATTGTCATCCTGACAAAAATCACCAGTGCCCGCAGGCACTAATCGGAATTCCCCAGATGACTGAGAACACATTTCCATTGGTTTGACACCATATTATACAGGGTTCTATACCACATCTTTATATTTTACATACCTCGAACAAATTCACGCTTTCAAAAGAACTGTTTTCTCATTTAGACTTTTTTAACAATTTTACAGACACACTTATTTCTATCATTTGCATTTGAAAATCAACCTGTGTCATATTTTTTCTCAAAAACTTACTATACACAAAAAAGTCATATACAATATTTTTCTACCCACTTACCTCAGTTTTATTTCCTCGGCATCACTTTCACTGAGAGGATCTTTGCTCATATATGTGTCATAACTAGAGTCTAAAAGTAAAGTAGACTTGCGTTTTTGGTCCAGATCTTATTTTTTTTTAAATAACTCACCTTCGTTCGAAGACATGGAAAAGTTAGCATCAGCGTCATCACAATTGTCATTTTCTGTTACTTCTAATTTCACCTCGGGCAGCAAAACCGTTTCTGTTAGAATATCCAAAGCAGTGGCATACTCTGAAAGAAATACCAAGCTTTTATATTGACAAGATTCAAGGAAATAATTCTTCATTACTGAGATTGTTTGTAACAATCATGTACAGCATATCATTTTGAATATAAATGAAGAAAAAAAAATGTCTATAGGCGACAAAAGCAATCAAATTTAAGATATCCCCAATATTGTCATTTAATTAGCAAATTTTGAAAAAAAATTAAAGTATCGCCAATTCATGAAAGTGGAAAGGAGAGTGATTCAAACAATTACAAGCCTCTTCTTATTGTACCAGTTTTTTATTTTATTTTTTATAATTAACATTTGATTGATATATTTTCTTGAGCCAAAAAATTTCTAATTTGATGATCAGTATGGGTTTCATAAAACCAGAGATACAGATATAGCCACTGAATTTCAATAATAATGAAATAATTTATAAAAAACCTTTTAAAAAACAATGTTTTATTCAAATGCACTAAAAAGTAAAAAAGAATTGCTTTGGATGTGTGACTTAGGTTATTCCGTGAGTTATAGATTCAAAAGCTAGTCGCTTTTGTATTCGAACTGAAAACTTTGCGCGACAAGATTTTGAATCTAATAACTCACGGAATACAATATTTATTCATCCTTTAAATTTATATTTGTGGAAACGTCAGAATTACAGAGAAAGAAAAAAAAGTAAAAAGCCTATATGTATACACATTAGTGACACATTATACACATTAGTGACAAGTACATATAAGACAAGTACATATAAGACAGAACAATAATTAAAAATAGACAACTTGTATACACAGGTGAGTCAATCTTCTCCTCCTATCGTGCCTATGTTTGTGTAGAACTCCTCAATACTGTATAAGCACATGTTTTTCAGGATGTTTTTCATCTTTGATTTGAATTTTTCCTTGGGTAGGGATGATATGACATGTGGGATTGCATTATACAGGTCTATGCCTAAGTCTCTTGATTTATTTATCCTTTTACGAGAGTGTAGTAGCTTATCCTGACCTCGTGTATTATGGGAGTGGATGTCCATATGTGAAGAGAATTTATTTATGTTGCATTTAATATACATCAGATTTTCCAAGACAATTATGGAGAATAGTGACATTATTCCTAATTCCTACGTCACACATCCAAAGCAATTATTTTTTACTTATTAAGTGCATTTGAATGAAAGCCTTGTCTTTAAAAAGGTTTTTTATTAATGATTTTATTTTGTGCTTTTTAGTATTTAAGTACGCCTTAATCTATGCATTTTTGTTAAAGCATCACTATTATGAGGCCTTTTTCCTGTAAGTTCTGAGCCATCTAGTCCTTCAATGAGGAGACCATCTAAAGATTAACTCATCCGCCATCTTGGAGTTGCCATCTTCAATTTATGAATGTAACTAAAAATCAATAATCTTCGACTAAATTCATAATCTCCGACCCCAAAAACTCCCACATACCAATTTTGAATAGAATCGGACCATAAACACAGAGATCATCGGCCATCTTGGAGCCGCCATTTTGATTTTATGAATTTTGAAGAAAAATTCGTAATCAAAAATTACATGGGCCGCCATTTAAATTTTATAAATTTTTACAAAAAATTCATAATCTCCGACTCTGAAAACCCCCATACAAATTTTGAATAGAATCGGACCATTGTCACAAAACTCCTCCGCCATCTTGAATTTATAAATTTTGACAAAAAATTTATAATCTCCGACCGTTTAACCCCCACATACCAATTTTGAATCGAATCAGACCATAATCACAAAGCTTGTCCATCATCTTGAATTTTTGAATTTTGCCAAAAAAAACCCAAATACCAATTATGAACACCTGCCAAATTTTAGTTCAATCGGATGTCGGCGAGTGCTACAAATATGGATTACAAATTTTGAACCGGAAAGAATGACAGATAGACATACGAACGAAGCAAGTTAAATAAAAACTTGTAAAAAATACCGTTTTGGTGCAATCGCACGCGAAATTAGTAATTCGCGTTCTCAACACAGCCGGCGAAATTCAATTTCGCGGCCGTTACCCCTAGCAACGGCCGCCAAACCAAACGTCACTTCCAAATTTGACAATTCTAAAATACAACAATGATGATGATTAGTTTACATTATGTTTGTCACACCAATCTTTAAACTCTCTTTAACATTTTACGTACTGCCGTTTAGAATTTTCAGGTATTAAAACGGAAAGCGCCAAGTTTACAATACTTTTTAGCTCTGGAAGAGTGCAAGATCAGACATATTCGCGTTTTGTCAAGAACTGCTAAAATGATTTGTATATATTCAACCATATCATTTCCATAGCAACGCTGTGACTTTGTTAACTAAATTGAACTGCTATCGATTTTAAAGCAATAATATATTTATTTGCAATTATCTAGTTTAATAATTCTGACGATTGCACGAAAAATAGTGTGTATGCCATGACCGCGAAACTTTTCAGCGACTTCAAGATTATCCTCCTTCGGCCGCATACAAATAGTTATTTGTATTCCAAGGCCGCGAAATACCTTTTTAGCGACCGAAAGAAAAGTTATCGCCGAGGCCGCTTGCGGCCGAGGCAGGATAATCTTGAGGTCGCTGAAAAGTTTCGCGGTCATGGCATACACTCTATTTTTCGTGCAATCGTCAAAATTATTAAACTAGATAATTTCAAATAAATATATAATTGCGTCAAAATCGACAGCAGTTCAATTTAATTAAAAAAAGTCACAGCGTTGCTATGGAAATGATATGGTTGAATATATACAAACCTTTCAGGCAGTTATTGACAAAACGCAAATATGTCTGATACTTATAGTGATATTTCAGTATCTTGCACTGCTCCAGAGCGTATTGTAAACTTGGCGCCTTCCGTTTTAATACCTGAAAATTCTAAACGGCAATACGAAAAATGTTACAGCGAGTTTAAAGAATGGTGTGACAAACAGAATTTAAATAATCCTTGTCATTATCGTATTTTAGAAATGTTAAATTTGGAAGTGACGTTTGGTTTGGCGGCCGTTGCTATGGGTAACGGCCGCGAAATTAAATTTCGCGGACTGTGTTGAGAACGCGAAATACTTACTTTGCGTACGATTGCTCGAAAAGGTAATTCGCGGCCATGGCATATACAAATAACTATTCTCTAGATCTTTGTAAATTATGTTTTTTTTTTTTGAGAGTCTTGCATAATCTTGGCATAAGAGGTGGAACCCTAAACAGTTCTTTTTAGAAAACAGTATGTATAAATTGAGAGACATAAAAGTACTGTGGTACTCCTCAAGAATCCTTATTGGGATGGGACCTATATAAAATTTAAAACTAAATGCTTTCGTTGCCATGGTACCCAGCATGCACAAACATCCCTTTTGTGGCATTTCTTTGTATGCCTGCAGTGATGTATGGGCAAAATGTACAAAAATATCAACATATGGATGTTTTCACTTGTCATAAGAGGTTCACCATTTAATTTAACGAAAAAGCCCTCACTAATTGAAAATTAATAAATGTGTGTTTAGAGTATAAAAAGAAGTTTTATGCACAAAAAATAAATGAATTGAATACTTAGTTTAGTTGTATTCTTTTTTAGAAATTGAATATTTAATTTTTGACAAGTATATCTTTATATATATAATTTTACTGTACGTGTGTGGCACTGAACTCCTCCTAAACGGCTGGACCGATTTGAATGATTTTTTTTGTATGCGTTTGGGTGGCGCCCTGGATGGTTTAGATTCACAAATCAGCCCGGCAGATGGCGCTGCAGTCGGTATCTAGGTTATTTATCTATATACGGCTGGACCGATTTGAATGATTTTTTTTGTATGCGTTTGGGTGGCGCCCTGGATGGTTTAGATTCGCAAATCATCCCCTAAATATTAAGGGTGGTCCACCCCTTGATTTTATTTTTTGGAAAAAAAAATTGTTTTAATTTTTTTATGATACAGCATTCAAAAATACATGCAACCCTAAATTTTCACCCTTCTACGATCAACCCCTATTTTTTTGGCAAGATTTTTATTTTGTCAAGACTTAGAATTAAAAAAATCATATTACTCTTAATTTTCACCCTTCTACGAGCAACCCATATTTTTTATTTTATAGAAAAAACGGGATAACAGGAAAACGGGAATAACGGGATAACGAAAAAACGGGATGACAGGATAAGGGAATAACGGGAAAACGGAATAACGGGATAAATAAAAAAAAGGGATAACAGGAAAATGGGATAACGGGAAAACGAGATAACGGGACAACAGGAAGCGGAAGGAGTCATGCACGGGATAACGAAAAAACGGGATGACAGGATAAGGATAAAAAACGGGATAAAGGAAAACGGGATAACGAAAAAACGGGATGACAGGATAAGGGGATAAAGGGGAAAACGGGATAAAGAAAAAGTGGGATAACAGGAAAACGGTATAATGGGATGAGGGGAATAACGGGATAACGAAAAAACGGGATGACAGGATAAGGGGATAAAGAAAAAAAGGGGTAACAGGAAAATGGGATAACGGGAAAATGAGATAACGGGACAACAGGAAGCGGAAGGAGTCAAAAGCATAATCTAGATGGAACAACATAAAGGAAAACATAGAAAAAAAGAAACTCTACGCGGACGAGAGTTTTCGGGAAAAACATTTTAGGGAACATAGAAATTTGGACAGGACAACGTCTGTAGGGGTCCGCTAGTACAATTATAACTTTTTACAAAAATTGGTGAACAAGGAATAGACATTATAAATGGTAGATTTCTGCTAAGATATCAGTATTGGGAAGTGAGCCGTTTACAGACGCTGCATAGCCACGAGCTATCTCAATACTGAGGCGTTGCATCAGGAAATTTCTTGACTGCTTTTCTCCCGTGATATTTGTTATCTTTCTGCCGATTTCTTTTATAACCTGAAGACAATTTGCTCCAAAACCACCAAGAGTATCAAATGCCATGGGTGATACGATGTAATTATGTTCAAACGATTGATATTTTGTCGCTTGCGTTCTTCTGCCTGGTCCGATAATTTCCTGGGGGCTATAATGGCTGTTCGGATATTTGATTTTGCGAACACGTCTATGCATGTCACGTCCCATATCATTTCTCGACCATGGTATCAAAGTAATTCCGTCAGGTCGTTTTCTATCTTCATCAAAACACGTTCCTTTAGGTTCTAATTTAGATGGAATTTGAGCTAATGCCAAGGCTCGTTTGACAGTGTTGTTGAGAACATGATGACGCCAAAGAAGCCCCGAACTGAAATGACAACTAAGGCCATGAGTCCCCGAGCAATCAACATGTGCTCCACAACGACAACATTTGTGAAGTTCACAAATTTGTGCTCCCAAACGCAGGGCTACTGATATTAGAAGACTATCTCGATCTAAAAAGGTACCCAACTGGGATGACGGGAGAACTTGTAGCCATTTTCCGGATTCTTTAGCAGAAACCCGTTCTGTCATCTTGGCTTTTTCAAAAAAAAATCTTTTTGACAAAAAGTCATTATTGGTTGGTTCCAGTCTTTCTGTTTTGATCAATCTGCTTCGCTTGGCATCACCGCACCTGGTATTGTCATGTATCTATCGATTTCTTCATGTGTAATTGTAGAGAAAAATTCGTTATCTTCTTGATTATCATGAAACATCTCCATCACAATAAGTAGTTTTTGTTCTAATTAAGGCTTCACACAAAATTCTTCCATGGTTTGTTCCAAAATCATAGTTTCCCCCCTCAAAATATCCAGCAATGCCACCCAGACTGCGCTTTAATTTTCAATTATAAAATCATGTTGGTGTAAGAGATTCAATCATTTAATATGAAAAAAAGTTTTAAAAAATATAAGAATGGAATTACCTGGATCATAGCGTTCTTCTTTTATGCTAACTTGACATATATTCAACTGAGGAATAGATTCTGGTAAAAGCCTGAAAAAAGAAATATTCGATAATAATAATACAGTGCTAGTCAAAAGTCCCCTCCCCCCCTCGTATCTTTTGAACGGGTATACTTATAATAATGAAATTTGGAGGGTGGAAATAAACGGATGTAGGCTTCTCAACTGGTCATAACAGGTGACGCAATAGTCATAAATGACGTCACAAGGCCACTGTGACCAATATTTTAAATGGGACCCTATGCAAGTGACAGCTCGTTTGAAAGGTATTGAAAATACCTATTCAGTCATACCAATTTGTTTGGGTTTCGGCTGATTTTGATTGATAAATTGAAAAATACGAAAATTATAGTTTCGCATTTAATTAATAAAGATTTAAGAACCAGTTCTTATAATAAGGTTCAAAATGTGCTCCATCTACTTCCTGGCAGTAATGCATCCTATTGCTAAACTCTTGTCGTACTCGTCCCAGTGTGTCAGCGAATTCCCACATTCTTCAACAATTCGTTGTTTCAGAATGGCAATACTGTCAGGTGCTGTAGCGTAAACCTTAGATTTCAAGTACCCCCCCTAGAAAAAAATCTAATGGTGTAAGGTCCGGTGACCGAGCTGCCATTCGATCGAACCTCGTCGCATCAATCCATCTACCACGATATTCTTCATCTAGGTAACGCCTTACTGACGTAATAGTGTGCAGGAGCACCATCTTGTTGAAACGTTATTTCCAAGTTGTCGAATTCATCTGATTATCTTCTAGAATTTCAAGAATTAACGTCCTCAATATCATTTTGTAACATCTCCAGATACAATTCACCGTTAAGTTAGCATTGAGAAAAAGAGGCCCAACTATGTGGTTTCCCAAAATACCTGCCCAAACATTTACTTTTTCTGGAAATTGAGTATGTTTTTCAGGAAAGATGTGAGGATTTGTGTCACTCCAATACCTCACATTTTGAGTGTTAACATTTCCATTGAGAAAGAAAGTACTTTCGTCACTAAAACAAATTGTCTGTATGTAGCCTGGTTGTTGGTTCATTTTATTGGACATAGTTTCACAGAATTTAGTCTTCGGTCGGGGTCATCATCTGAAAGTTGGTGCACCATTTTAATTTGTATGGATGAAAATGTTTTTAGCCAACACCCTATGTACTGTCCTTGACTGACTTCACAGATAGACGCAACTGCTGTGGAAGAAGTAGGGTTTACTACCATTTCTCCAATTATGTCAATTTTTGTCATCACTAATTGTTGGTCGACCAGATCGTTTGGCATCTTGAACACTACCTGATGCTTCAAACTCGAAGAAGCTCCTCAAATAAACCCTCGATATAGGGCGATCGGGTACCTCTCATTAAACAGTCGTCGCTGCATGGAAATTGTTTCTACATTCACCAATTATTAAGATAGCTGCTACTTTGTCGGCTACAGTAAGTATTCATTTTGCTCTATGTAAACACTTTCTAAACGTCTCGCTTAAACAATAGCTTAGGTAAATTTTCAAGGTATAAACACTTTGACAAGTAGAGAATTCAAAACGTCAACCTTTTTGACAATTAACCAGAGGCGTACTTTAAAAATCTTTTATTAATTAAATGCGAAACTATAATTTTCGTATTTCTTCAATTTATCAATCAAAATCAGCCGAAACCCAAACAAAATTGGTATGACTGAATAGGTATTTTCAATACCTTTCAAACGAGCTGTCACTTGCCATAGGGTCCCATTTAAAATTATTGGTCACAGTGGCCTTGTGACGTCATTTATGACTATTGCGTCACCTGTTATGACCAGTTGAGAAGCCTACATCCGTTTATTTCCACCCTCCAAATTTCATTATTATAAGTATACCCGTTCAAAAGATACGAGGGGGGAGGGGACTTTTGACTAGCACTGTATAATATCACTTATTATCATGTTTATATGATATAGAAAATATCAGTACAACATAAATTAAGATATTGCCAATTGAAAAAAATATCCCTGCATTGAGGAAATAAAATATTAAATAAACGTTGTTGATCATTCAGGAATTCTACCACTGTATACTACAGATACTAGTGGATTTTCTAAATTCGTTTTGAACAGCCTACTTTCCGGATATCTTAAGTTTAAATGGTTTAATGCAGATATAATGACATTATCTTTATGTTCTGGTTAGGCAGTGTACAAGGCCGTAGCCAGGGTGGGGGGTTGGTTCTAAAGTAAATAATGCAATGTACATTTTACTAAATTTTATTACACACAATTTTTTTTTCACCCTTATTCCAGATATATTTTACAGATTTCGGGGAGGAGTTAACTCCCCCTCTGGGTACGGCCTTGGCAGTGTGTACTGACATTGATTTATGGTTTGTTTGCCAATATTAAATAGAAACATGATCATAGTAGGAGCCCATGATATATAGTCTTTTAACAATTAACGACGAAACATAGCAAAAATAAAATAAACCTAAGTCAGTTAATTGAGTTGTCAACAGTAACTGATTTGAGTCGGCGCCAAACAAACAATTATCGAATATCATTATCTCATGAAAGAAGTCATCAAAACGCAGCCGTTCATCTCGCTGCCATCATTTTACGCTTCACATAATTCAATTGCTAGTTTGTTTGGCGCCGACTCAAAATCAGTTACTTACATTAGTTTAGGAGCTCAATTATCATTTAGACTAAGAAGGTTTATTTTATTTTTGCTTTCAATTGATTTTTCTGTCGGTTTAATTTTTGTTAAAAGTTTTATTTTTTTACTTTCAGTTGCGTATTTCGTCGGTTTAATTTTGTTAAAAGTTTTTATTTTTCAATTTTTGTGGCTAAAATCTACCAATTACTACCTACTTGTTTTTTTTATTACTTCCAAAATACTTACTTTACCCACCTTACTCAACTATTACCAGTTAAATAATATGATTATCTACTTTACCATTTGTTGTAATATTTTCGTTGTTCTGCTTTAGTTTATTTCATTACTTTGTATATCATCCATCCCTCTCATAAAATATACTGATTTTGACGGATGTGAAACAAGAATAATGTCAGTAGCGATCTGTCATTGTCAACTACGTATGTGTATGCCAATGTTCACTAGTGAAAAATCAATTATCCTCTATTTTTCTACCCGTAAGGGTGGCCAATTCCTTTCGAAATCCAAATATAAGGTATACCCTATCTATTAAAAAAAGAATCATCCAAATCGAAGAACCCAGTACAAAGTTATGCCTAATAGAATCGGTTAACGGACCAGAATTCAGAGGGTGAGTGATGAATATCCTTCATTTCGCTACCCTTAGGGGTGGATTTCATCTTTTAAATTCAAATGGGACCAAATTCGAAGTACACCCTATCCACTGAAAAAAGAATTATCGGAATCGGACGCCTCAGTAAAAAGTTATGCGTGATCATACATAAAAAAATATGATGGGAAAAAAACAAAATATACGGGTCGAATAGAGAACCTCCTCCTTTTTGGTTTCGTCGGTTAAAAATTGGTATCATTAGACACAAAAAGATAAAGACCTGCATTTTTTTTATTCTACCATGCGCATATCCTGTACTTTCTACTTTCTGACAACTATAGAAGAAAGTATTGTAGTTGTAAAACATATCAATTGAGATTTTTATGAGAATCGATTATACCAAACAAAAAAATGTCCGTATGCCTAAACCAGATAATCAGGGCCGGAGAGATCCAGTATTGGGCCTGGGGCAGCATATGCAGCCGGGCTCCTACCTCCTTTTCTTTTCTATTTATACCATCATTTTTTTTTAAATTAATCCAACTGAAGGAGTTGTAACAGTAAAATAAATAAGTGGAACTACAGTGAGTACGTAAAGGTTGGAATACATTTGGTAAAGTCTTTATAGAGCCAGAAGAGGAAAATCGCTTGTACGCGTCAATTTTAATATTTGAACGTACACGTTTTGCATATAATTCTTTTGGGTGACGTTAATGGGCCGTATGAGTCATCGACATTTTTTAATAGGACCTTCAATTTGATAGTGTTAGTTTGAAAGAAGATTATTTTACTCTGTCTATACATAATTTTATGGATGGTAATGAAATTGCCGAGAAGAAATCAATTGAATGTTAGTACGCACTATTATGGATGACCCTTGTAAGATAAAGCTGGCTGCAGAAACTTGCCAATCGAGTAACAGAAGTTTCAAATGTTAGTAAATAAGCAAACATAAGAAAATTATTTTAGGCCCTGGCAAGTTTGAATTACTCTTTTCGAGAATGCACAATATTATATGCACTCATTTGTTTACACTATCAGTCAGTTTGGCAGAGTGGTCTAAGGCACCAGATTTAAGATCTGGTTTTCTTAAATCTGGCGCCTTGACCACTCGGCCAAACTGACTTGTTAGTGATACAAGCAAATGAAGTGCATATTAATGATTGTTGCAGTACGAACAATTTTCCGAAAAAAGGTCCTTTAAAACTTGTGCACAAATTTTGCCCAGACACAAAAAATGTTTCTTATGTTTGCTGTGAGTACTAACATTTTTAAAACATTCTGTTACTCGATCAGCCAGGTTTTCTGCAGCCAGCTTTTAGCCTATATCTACCTGGGTCATACCACAAGTAGTGCGTGCTTTTAACATTCAATTGATTCCTTCTCGGCAATTTCCTCATATACCATGCCATAAAATGTATAGTATTGTATACAGTAAAATATCTTTCAAATGACACTATCAAATATGAAGGTCGCTATTTAAAAAAAATGTCGATGACGTCATAGCGGCCACAATTATGAAGTCACCCAAAAGAATTATATTGTAACGAACCTAGGCCGGACCTGTCGCCTCCCGCGTCGCCATCGACAGCGATGAAATCATCCCCGGAGATATTCGAGAACCATCCAGTCGCTCTTCCGCGTAATGCAACGGTCAATATTGGAAACAATTGGAACATGCCGTCGCCAACTGGAAGAATTCGAAACATCGAGAATGCTGTATCGGAGATAAATAGACAGCCCTCAAGAGGGAGGAACAGTCTGAACGAGCCCATACCATCGAGCCTACACAGTGGCGTAGTAATATAAATTAAGTTGTAGATTAAGTGTTAAATAAATTAGTTAAACCAAGCTAAGTTATTTACGTTACAATTGGTGTCGGAAGTGAGATTTTGAAAATAAACAAGTGATCGTGGAGTGGATAGTCAGAAAAATAAATTGATAGACCTTTTTGTACGCCCAAAATAGACAGTGGCCCGGTTTTCGCGAAGTGGACAATTGTGCGTGGGACTTGGAGCTGTCCTATCTCAGATCCAGGAGGGACAGGAGAAGGTCATTGGTTATTTCAGCAAGACGCTTAGAAAAACCAGAGCGCAATTACTGTGTCACCAGGCGAGAGCTGTTAGCTGTTGTAAAGGAGGGAACACTCTACAAGTACGTGTATGGAAGAAGATTCCTGCTGAGAACTGACCATGCAGCTCTCAAATGGCTCTTACAGTTCAAAAAATCCTGAGGGTCAAGTAGCACGTTGATCGAGAGACTCCAAGAATTCGATTTCGAGATCGAACATCGAGCCGGAACTAGCCATAAGAATGCAGATGCCTTGTCGCGAAGACCATGTCCAGATGATTGCTCACATTGCCGACGAGCAGAAGAGAAAGAAGCAACACTTTGTAGAACCGCGGCAATGGATGACAACTGGAATGACAGCAAGATCCAGAAAGACCAAGAGAGAACCCGACCTTGGCTTAGTCGTCAGCTGAAGAAGAGCAATCGAAGACCATCATGGCAGGAAGTCGCAGGTTACTCGCCGGCTGTTAAGTCCTATTGGGCACAATGGAACTCTTTATTCTGGACAATGGGATCCTGAAACGGGTGTTGAGGCCGATATTGGTGGGGAAGACAGACGCCAAATAATTGTTCCCAGGAACAGAAGAGAGGAAGTGCTGCGGGAAATCCATGATGGAGTCGCCGGAGGACATCTGGGAGTGACGAAGACCCTGCAGAAAGTGAGGCAACGGTTTTACTGGGCCAATTGTCAAGCTGACGTCCAGGACTGGTGCAGAAAGTGCGCTGTATGCGCTGCAGCAATGGACCCTCGAATACGACCCAAGGCCCCGATGCGTCAGTACAACGTAGGCAGCCCGTTCGAGAGAATCGCCATTGACATCGCCGGCCCGTTTCCCGATCCGACCACGGGAATAAATACATCCTGTGGCAATGGACTACTTCAGTAAGTGGGCGGAAGCCTATGCCCTGCCCAACCAGGAAGCCATCACCGTCGCCGACGTCTTGGGAAAGAATGGATATGTCGATTCGGTATTCCAATGGAGCTGCACTCGGATCAAGGCAGAAATTTCGAATCCAACCTTTCCAAGAAATATGTCTACTGCTGAACATCCGCAAGACAAGAACCACGGCCCTACATCCGCAGTCTGATGGAATGGTGGAACGGATGAACAGGACGATCAACCGCCACTTGTCCAAGGTTGTCTCTGACCATCAAAGAGACTGGGACCAGTATCTTCATTTGTTCCTGATGGCCTATCGATCCGCAGTACACGAGTCAACCGGTCAAACTCCCGCTAGTATTATAATGGGCCGAGAACTGCGACGCCTTGTGACCTGAAGTTTGGGATACCGCCAGGACAAGACACTGCGGGAGAGGACTACGTCAGCAAACTTCGGCAGAGAATGGACGACATCCACGAACGAGTCCGGTTGAACATCCAGAGTGCCAGCGATAAAATGAAGAAGACCTAGACATCAAGGCCGACGCTGGAGGATTTAAGGTTGATGACCTGGTTTGGCTGTACAACCCCAAACGTCGTCGGGCTATCACCAAAGTTGCGGAACTCGTGGAAGGCCCGTATAAAATCGTGAAAAGGATAAACGACCTTGTGTACCGAATCCATAAGCCACCCCGAGGGAAACCAAGGGTCCTCCATTTCAACAGGTTGGCCCCTTACGCTGGAAACCATGACCAAGTTCGCACCCTCAAGCCACCGGAGGATGATATGACGTTCGAGAAGTTTATGTCCTTGTATTCAAACGGGCAGAAAGTTCCACATGGGGTTACTCAAGAGGAGTCACGAGACCTTTCGAGGTGCCTGCTGACTACGCACTACGCACTGTGTGGCAGAAGATCTTCGAATGTCCAGGGCATCGCCGTAGTGTTCTCCAAGAAATTTGGTCAACTCCAAAAAACTGCGGGAGCAGAATCCAGAAGTTGGTGGGTGCTAACAGTTGAAGAAAGGCCAGAGAAACATCTACTACCTAGTCACCAAGAGGCATTCCCAAGATAAACCGTCTTATGAAGATGTTCAAGAGTCTCACCAAACTAAGAGATACTATGGTGGACCAGAATCTGGTGGATCTAGCAATTCCAAAATTATCCTGTGGTATTGATGGGTTGGACTGAGAGTCATAAGAAGTATGCTGGAGGCGATATTCAGATCCAGCGGCGTCAAGATTTTGGTTTGCTGTAACCCCTTCCACGACCGATCATGAAGACCGTGGAGGTTACTTCCATCGAACTTCACGGTGCAGATATGGGAGTCATGCAGATATCGTCACACTCCAAGGATGAAATTTCGACGAAATGTCTTTAAGAAGGGGTGTAACGAACCTAGCGGACCTGTCGCCTCCCGCGTCGCCATCGACAGCGATGAGATCATCCCCGAGATATTCGAGAACCATCCAGTCGCCCCTTCCGCGTAATGCAACGGTCAATATTGGAAACAATTGGAAACACGCCGTCGCCAACTGGAAGAATTCGAAACATCGAGAATGCTGTATCGGAGATAAATAGACAGCCCTCAAGAGGGAGTGAACAGTCTGAACGAGCCCATACCATCGAGCTACACAGTGGCGTAGTAATATAAATTAAGTTGTAGATTAAGTGTTAAATAAATTAGTTAAACCAAGTTAAGTTTATTTACGTTACAATATGTCAAAACATGCACGTTCAAATATTTAAATTGACGTGTACAAGCGATTTTCCTCTTCTGGCCCTATAAAGACTTTAGCGAATTTATTCCAACCTTTACGTGCTCACTGTATATAATTTTCAACAATACAATAAAGTTTTTGAAACAAACTCGCTTTTTTGATCTTTTTGGGGCAAAATCTATAATTTTTTCGAAATTCAGCTGCCTAGCTAATTTTGACTCGCTTGAGAGCATTACCAAACCATTACGTCGTGTTTGTCTCTCAAGATTCGCAAAAATTAAGGTTAATGGACCTTAATAGACATAGACCTTGGCTGCCTAGCCCCACTTGGGTATTAGGTGTGGGCATTGAATAATTATTTTTATAATGTTTCATGAGACTCCAGCCTCCTGTCCTCTCGGGCCCAGGGACATTTGCCCCCCCCCCCTCTCCGGGCCTGTCGATCATACTAAAAATTCATATAAAACATGATCTAGAGAATTTTTTTCAATATTCAAAAAAGTTTATAGAAGATTTTACTAAATTTGTATTATTTGATGGATTACATCTCTCTGTTCATAACAAAAAGGTTTTTTTTGTTTTTGAATGACGTTTCGAAAGTGCCATATAATAATTAGTTTTTCATAATCATACGATTGAACAGGCTGATAATGGAATAAATAGTGATCCCGAACGATTTTCAATGTGAACTGTAAAATTGTTTTTGTTTTTAACTGCTTTCTTAGTTGTTTGACCAGCCCTCAGAAGTTAATGAAAACTTGTACGAGTTAAGATCACGGGGGCCTTACCTTTTATATTGGGATCCGAAACCACTCTTGGGGCATTAAATTTTTTTTCGCCGGCTGCGAGAATCGAATTTGCGACGGGTGGAAATTGTGGCTACAATACTAACGATCATACCACTGAGCCACTAGCTACCGTTAAACTCCTTCAGATTATAAATTGCTACTTATTATCCATATGGCGAGTAGTATAGCTTTCAATGGGAAATATTTCTTCATTTAATTTTGATGTTCTTTGTGTACTATGTTTTGAAAGAAATAAAAATCAATAAACCAAGATGTTCATTTATTAGTTAATCGAATGGTAATTTGTTTAATGTTATTAGCGCATGATTCGAGCAATTTTTATTTCCATAGGTTTTGTTATTTGACCCCAAACTGAAGATAAATAAATGATATAGGAATTGATTATACTGTAATATTTTTTGACTGTGAGATATATATATATATATATATATATATATATATCCTGCTTTCTACGTCTCAACTATTCGACAATATGCTCGACCAAGTTTGAAAAATCCCCAAAATTGGGTAAAAATTTCAATTGAACTTATTTTTGGAAGAAGATTTACGTTAATGTGTCATCAAAAATGTTCTCCATTGGGTGGGGTGGTAATGGGACAAAAATGGGTATTTATCTCATTTAAAATTAAAGCTGATATAAAATTGCCTGCAAAAATATGCTATTTGAAGTACTTTTTTCGAGTTACTGATGGTCTGAAATTCCCCAGCGAGCACAAATATCGCTAGGAAGTTTTGCGAGTTTTTTTGATATATAAAATTTTGTTTTTGTGATACATTTTTTTTGTATGTCAGCAGAGATGTTTTCACGAAATGTACAAAATGTCAACGTGTGGATGTTTTCACTCGGCATATTCGTTTCTGAATGACGAAAGGTTTATATGCGCACTAGGCTGTCTTACGGTATCGAGAGAGACGATAATGCGCTTAAAATCACGTTGCACATAAGTACGTATAACACAGGGGAGGAGTTGCTGATGAAAGTGACCGCCTTGTCTGACCGTTCTTACACCATTCAGCAGGCCTAAGTGTCATCGGAGGTCATGACCAGACGAGCCAACTGGGTGGGTGGAGTTTTTAGTGGAGAAAACGGAGGTCCAGGAGGTACATAGACCCCCAGAACTCAAGGACTCCCACACTACCCTAAAAAAAAAACACATAGTTTGTCATTGAAGTTCATGTAAGATATTTAATTTCAACGTCGTATCCTTTAGAATAATTTTCCATCAAACTCATAATTTTACAGACGCTAACAAATATATATGTACAGGAAAACAGAAAAAATATGAGGAGCAAATGAAAGAAAATTGATTTTTTTGATCAATCACAACCAGGGGGATCAAGTTAAACTAAAAAACTTCTCATTTCTCTGAGGTTGCAAAGAGAAAAGGAATTTTGCAATCTAAAATTTTCAAAAAAAAACTTTGGCAGAGTATTTCCACAGAGATAAAAAAACAATATAAATGTCCCCGACTGAAACCAAACCTGTCATCCACAGTTCTGAAATATTCTTGATTTTGCCATTACCCATAATGTCAAGGGAAATGCCTCAGTAGGCTGTACTGGGGGCTTTCCAACACTTGTTGGTAGCGACTCAAATTGGAATTCTTTTGAACTTTCTTCCACAGTTACCCACGATAATCGGAAATGAAACTAAGTCCAAATCGATATATCTAGTAATTACTTCGAAATAATTACAATTTTTTAATGTTTTTGTAAATATTGGAGATTTTTTATTCATACGATAACTGGATGAATCTGAAGATGATGATGCAGTGCATCGTTTCGTTAGCAAAAGACTACAAAACATGTCGAAAATAGACAACAAAAGTCACAGTTTATTATCTAATCTTTGATGTTGTGATACATCAACATAACCTCTAATGTGGTGGTTGAATTTAGTTCCACCAAATCGTTTTTATAAAACTGGTGGATTTCATGAAAATGACGTCATTTTCTTCCACCTCAACCACACCAAGTTGGAGGATATAAAAACGCGCCCAATGAGAAGAACCCCTCTCCGAGATGATGTCAAAATAAATACTGGAGTACATACATACCTGAAATATATATTTTAACTACCTAGGTTTCAAAAGACCAAAAATTGGCTGTGGTTTGTATCTGTTATAGCCTTTTTTATTACAAAGGTGAGCTGACTAGGATTTTGGAATCTGATTTAGAATTAAGGCTTATTTTTTTGGTTGTATAATTAACAACGCGACCATCTGAGTTTTTCCTGGTGAATTACATTTCACACATAAATCGAATCTTGGCGCATTATTCGTAAAACGACAGAACTGGATAAAATCAAATATGTAGAATTAAATCAAACTCAGATATGCTTGAGTTTGTAGTAAGCATTTGTTAATTGGTGAGTAAGTTCAAAATTAGTAGAATAGTAATACACAGAAATCTACTTTCATAGGAAAAATTGTTCCACGCTCCATTCCTTAGTTATACTGACATCCAACATTCTCTAATGCTATTTTTCTGGATATCAAAAAACCATTTGATAGTGTCTGGCAGAAGGGTCTTCTCTATAAACTCTACCAATTAGCTCTGCCCCCTGGATCATACATATCATCCACAGTTTCCTATCAAGTAGAAAAATGTCAGTGAAAATCAATAATGTTTTCTCGAGGGAATTCATTGCCACAAGATTCCGCTTTGTCCCCCCTTCTGTACAACATATACTGCGCTGACTTAAAAGCCTGCAACCAAATGTTGAAACCCCAAGTCATATATATTACAGTATGCAGACGATACTGCCTGTAACAACCATAAATAAAAAAATACCGCCAAAAACCAACTACAGGAATTGGTAAATCTTACCCAGGCATGGTTCAACAAATGGAGGCTACAGATCAACCCACACAAAACGGAATTCATAATTTTCCACCACATCCCATCAGACAATTATCCCACCATCATGATAAATAATCATCAAATACAACTAGGCACTACATTAAAATACTTGGGAATATATCTGGATCACAAGCTCAATTTCAATCACAACACCGCATTAGCAAAAAGAAAGGTCGAGACAAGAGCAAAACACTAACTTATAAAATCCAGGGAATCACAGCCTCAACTGCAAGCAAAATATATAAGTCAATCTGCAGACCAATTTTGGAATATGGCCATCCTCTATACCTCAACTGCAGAAATACAGCAAAGAGGAACTTACAAGTTGCAGAAACCTCTGCACTTCGTTCTATAACCAGAATACAATCACCCAAATAACCCCACTCCATAACCCTTCCAACAATTTGCTCTACACCAAGACCAAAGTACAAAAACTCCAAGAGGGAATGGAAATGCTCTAAAAAAAGTTCGGCTCCAAACCCATGAATATGGAATTATTGGACCCCCTAATACTGGAGAGGAATAATGCCAGGCCCCGGCATACATTTCCAGCAAAGCCACTAATAACCATTCAGCAAGAGCCTGCGGAAAGTCACCAACACAATTTTTTGGTTTGACACTAATTAATATGTAGATCGACATTTTTTTTCCTCTTTAAGAATACGGCACTCATCTTGTACTAAAATGTTATAACATATTCAATGTAATTTTCCGAAGGACCCCGGTCGATGGCCGTATTTTATTGTATTATATATAGAATGGTATGATCAATAAAATACTTAATTATTATTAGGAAAACCTGTGGAACTGTTAAATGTTGAACATCCAGACTGGATCGCAAATGTATTATTGGGCAATAATGGTAAGACCGATAAAAAATCACGGAAGCTCTTCACTGAAAAATAAGAGAACATCGTGCTAATGTTGGAAATGTGATTATATACTTTTTTTCTTAGCATAAGACAGGTAAATTTTACTTTTAGGATAGCTGTAGAAGCCTGACCAAGATAGAATAGAGACTGCCAAGCAGAATATGATCTTGTCCTGGAATGGACAAAATTACTCTTTTGAGTCGTTTAGTATGATAAAGTACCACACGTGCTAGGACACAGTTGAAAAATGATATAGGTATTAGTCCAGTACATCCAAAAGTATATTCCAACTGATTTTGACTCAATTATACCCGTTATCCAGAAATATACAGGGTGTTAGTGAATAAGTGCTTCAGGGGGTGATCCTACATGAAAAAATAATGACAGTTTGCTATATAACTTTTGTCCGCAAATGCTTCATTTTCTTAAAAACTGACTATTTATTTATTGCTCTGAAACCGGTCGAGATATGCAAATGAAATTTGGTGAGTTTTAAGAGTTAGTTATTGCGCATTTTTTGACATGCAATTAAGAATTGTATGTTCATTATTGGCGCGCATACGGGTAATGATCTCAATTTTTTTAAAGAAAAAAACGGTACGCCATTGAGATATTTCAAATTAAAAATCATTTTTGAATTCCTCGTTCAATTTGTGACAAAAAATCTCTCCTGCCTTTTTTTCGTATGGGGCGCCGTTTTTATGCAAAAAAATAAAACATCTTAACGCGTATTTGTCATTGTCCAGTAGCGAAATATGAATATTTCAACGAAATGTCAAATTAGCGTTTCTTCATTTTTAAAATTTTTAGTTTGGTATAACATTAATGATAATAAGTAATTAATTTTTCTTTTATCGAAAAGAATGGAACATTTTACAAATGCGGAATTGTCAGACATGCATTTTGTCTATGGTCGAAGTAATGGAAATGGTCGGCAAGCTCCACGATTATATGCTGAGTTGTATCCAGGACGTAGGGTACCCCATCACTCAATATTTGCTCATCTTCACCAACGTTTGCGCGAAAATGGTACATTTGAGAAACAAACGGCTGACTGCGGGCGCCCTCGAGAAGTACGAACTGTGCAACTAGAATAAGCAGTTCTCGAGTTAATTACGGAGTCACCTGAAACAAGTACTCGAAAAATTGCCAACATACTGAATGTAAGCAACTTCACTGTATTTAAAATTCTTAAAGCACAGCAATTGTATCCGTTTCATATTCAACATGTGCAAGCTCTACTACCTAGAGAATTTTTTCCGCGCCTATTTATTTGCCATTGGATTCTTCATCAAATCGCTCAAATTCCTAACTTTTTAAATGGGGTTTTTTACTGACGAGGCTAATTTTGGACGACAGTGTATACGAAATTTCCATAACAATCACCTCTGGGCTGAGGAAAATCTACATGGAATCTTTTAAGCTCATTTTCAGCATCAGTTTTCAGTAAATGTATGGCTTGGGGTACTTGATCATTTAATCGCTCCATATTTTCTCCCACAACGACTAACAGGCGACTAAGAAACAAACGGCTGACTGCGGGTGCCCTCGAAAAGTACGAACTGTGCAACTAGAAGAAGCAGTTCTCGAGTTAATTGCGGAGTCACCTGAAACAAATACTCGAAAAATTGCGACTCCACTGTATTTAAAATTCTTAAAGAACAGCAATTGTACCCGTTTCATATTCAACGTGTGCAAGCTCTACTACCTAGAGACTTTTTTCCGCGCCTAGTTTTTTGCCATTGGATTCTTCATCAAATCGCTCAAATTTTGTTTACTGACGTGTCTAATTTTGGACGACAGTGTATACGAAATTTCCATAACAATCACCTCTGGGCTGAGGAAAATCCACATGGAATCTTTAAAGCTCATGTTCAGCATCAGTTTTCAGTGAATGTATGGCTTGGGATACTTGATGATCATTTAATCGGTTCATATTTCCTCCCATAACGACTAACAGGCGACTCTTACGTTAATTTCCTACAGGAAGAGTTACGTCTTGAAGAAATTCCTCTACAGCTGAGGCGAAACACTTCTGGTTCATGCATGATGGAGCACCAGTCCATTACAGCATTATTGTACGTAATCACTTAGATACAGTATATCCAAATCGTTGGATAGGTAGGGGAGGTACGGAACATTGGCCTGCTCGATCTCCGGATTTAAATCCTCTAGATTTTTGCATTGGGGGTTTTTTCAAGTCATTAGTTTATTCCACTCCCGTTGAAAATGTCTGAGGGAGGTCATTTTGAACATTTGTTGTAGCTTTGCGCCTATTTATTTATTAGTATTATTTTCTGTTACTGTTCTGGTTTAACGTTATTGTATTAGATAGTTCTTGATAATGTATTAAAGAATTGGAAAATACCCGTTAAGATGTTTTATTTTTTTGCATAAAAACGGCGCCCCATACGAAAAAAAGGCAGGAGAGATTTTTTGTCACAAATTGAACGAGGAATTCAAAAATTAAATGGAATTTCTCAATGGCGTACCATTTTTTTTTAATTGAGATCATTACCCGTGTGCGCGCCAATGATAAACATAATTTTTTTTTTTGCATGTCAACAAATGCGCAATAACTACCTCTTAAAACTCACCAAATTTCATTTGCATATCTCGACCGGTTTCAGAGCAATAAATAAATAGTAAGTTTTTAAGAAAAACGTAGCATTTGCGGACAAAAGTTATATAGCAAACTGTCATTATTTTTTCATGCAGAATCACCCCCTTATTCACCAACACCCTGTATAACTTCAAGAGCTTATACATTGTAAACAACATGAATATTAAATTGCTGGAATTTGCAAATTAATTAATGAAGAACAAAGTATTGTTGATAATGCAAATCATGAACACACTTTGGTTTACATTTTCATTCATTTTAGATACAGAATACATTAAATTTATTTTTTACCCAGTGTTGACATTTTTTGTACCTGTTTTGATTCGAGTTCCTATCAAAATATGTTTTTCAATAAAAATATGACCTCATATGGTTTGGAGTTGGTAGTAAAAGAGTTACACCAATGTCCTCGACTCTTATTGATAATATTGTTGTTAACTTGATTGATTGCAAAGTTATAAAATCAAATCTTTCGGACCACTTCTCGCAGCTGGCATCATTGAGTCTTTCCTATGAATCAGAAAGCCCTGTGTTTACCAGGAGAGCTATTACTGATGATAATATTGAGACATTTTAGTTCTACCTGTCTCTAATGTGATCTAAGCAGGCAGTACTCAGAGTACAGGCATGTTTTCAAGGAAGTGAATCAAAGATATCAAAACAAATTATCTGAAAAAACAAAAATACTTTGACAAAAAAATATCTGAATCACATAATAATCACATTAACTTAAACAACTTTAAGTTATTTTAGTAGTGTAACCATTCAACATGGTGGTGTTTCCATTTATTCACGTGAAAATATTATGATCAAATAAACTATATATCTATCTAAAAGCAAAACAATTGGGATGTATAATGCAACAACGGGTAGAAAAAATAATCTAATCATAATATTGAGTTATCCGTAAATGGAAATAAAATAGGAATTGAAAACTGTGCCAACGAATTCAACAATTTTTTCACATCGGGTCAGTCTACCATAGGTAACAACAACACAAAAAATGTTGACTATGACTACATTGATAGTAGTATCCAAGTCTCCAGTGCATCTCTATTCATTTGTCCTGCTGAGCAGCTTGCAGTTAAGGAAGTTATAAAAAATATGAAAAACACCCGTTCATCAGGCTGTGACGAAATATCAAATTCAATTTTTAAAAAGTCTGCGACATAATTATTGAACCACTACTCACCTGATAAATATATTAATTTCTCAAGAAGTTTTTCCATGAAGACTTAAAGTATCAAATGTTATACCATTGCACAAAAAAGGTGGCACTGAACAACTTGCAAACTAAAATAACCTTATGCTCAAGTCTCTGTAAAGTATTCGAGGCTATAATGAACAAGAGGGTTCTGAAATTCCTAACAGAAAATGGTAGTCTCCCAAATTGTCAACATGGTTTTAAAAAAAAAAGTATTATACAGCACTCGTGAGTTTATTAATGAGGTCACTAGAGCTCCGGATACAAAAAAAAGCGGCACTAGGGTTATTCATTGACTTCTCAAAGGTTTTTGACCGAGTAGACCATGCTGTCCTCCTTTATAAATTATCGAGATATGGTGTCAGGGGAATTGCTCTCCAATGGTTTGGCTCCTTCCTTAGAGATAGATATCAGCAAGTAAAATGTAATGGTTTAATGTGCTGTTAGGACTAAGACGTTCATATTGTAATCTTTTGTGACTAAGAATAAATGAAATAAAATGTTCGTCTCAAAATAACTTTCAAATATCTAAAACAGTTTAGAGTGTTCATAATTCTTCAAAATGGTACCGTTTTTTACACAAAAGAAAATTTTTTGTTCAATGACTTTATTCATAATATTTTCAACTTTTTAGTCCTTATTGCCATATATGCGTGATTTTTCAGTTTTTTCAAACTATAATTTCATTTGTAACATTTTAGTCCATATTGCTACAGAATATTAAAAAAAACTACCGGAGAAAAACTTTTCCATTGATTCATCCACAAGAGGGAAGTTATTAATAACTAAATTTTGGCGAATATGCCGAGAACCAGTGCATTCGCTATATCTTTGAATTGTAAATTATGCCGAGAACGGCCTCAGTGCGTTCACCATATTTCACTAGTAGCCACTGAAGAGTTCCACTATTCACCAGATCAGCTCCAAGATACCAAATTAAGTATTGTCATCCAAACTACATATACATACCAAGTTTCATTTCGATACGACAATTAGAAGTAGGTTCAAATTGACTTCCAAGATTTGATTACATTTTTTGTTAGTTACGAGTTCTTCCTATTGGAATGGGAAAATCATTGATGTCAAGGTTAAAAATATTGTGCAACTTGCTTGACAGCGAAAATTGTGATGTTATTTCCACCAGAGTACTGATGGGGGAAAATCGGATTCTTCTCTTTTGATTGAAACTTTTGAAAATCAAACCTAGGAGCTAGCAGAATCAATCAACAGTAAACGGCGAAGAAAAGTAAAATTAAAAAAAGTTTCCTAACAAAGCGATGTTTGGCAAGTTTCTAGCTTAACATTGTGAGGGTTAGCTGAGTGAATCTGTCAAGTTTGTATTGAAGGGTTTGTATATTTTTCGAACACCAAATTCACTTCAATTCGAAATTATGGCTATAGTTCACAGAGAGAAAAAAATATATGAGAAAAGCAATGTATTTTCAATTGAAGGCATTATTCATCTCCAAATCATCAATAGTGGAAAATTTTCATGGTTTCAACATGTAAGTATGTGCCTAACAAAAAATTTGTACAGAACTTTTTTTTGAGAACATATGACGATATAAATATATTCAGTCAGAATGTTTTCTACTCCAAAATGTTCAGTGCCTTTCATAGACGTCGGGTGGTTATGTAAGCTAACTTAATTCAATATCCACAAAACTATCACATTCAGAGAAAAAAAAATCTATTGGTAAAAGTTATGAGAAATATATGTTGACAAATAATTTCCAGATTTAAGCTGATTTTTTTTTTCTCTATTGGGCACTAAATTATAAAGGACCAGTTTTTAATGCTACATAATAAGAAATCAAGCAGTATGTATTGCGATGAAGAAAAAACCTGAAAATGCAATTATAACATATCTAGGAAATAATCTGGTTATTTGTGCTTGGATTGAACAAAAACTGTTTCATAAAAAAAACATTGATTCAGTCATAATATTTATTCATATTTTCGCATTCTGTATAGACTTTTCAAATAAAAAAGTTCAAAAGAAAACAAAAAATGAGTAAAATTGCCTTTTGAATGAAAACATTCATGAAACGAAAATCACATAAAATAGTCACCATTGTATATAGGGGTTTTGCACGCCAGCATGCAAAAGTCCCTTTGTATAATATATAAAAAATATACTTATCCATCTAAGTGAAAACAAAATTTCCAGCATTTTATTTCTCTAATACCAGAGGTCTGAGTTTTAATGCTGTCCTCACAGAGGATTCTGAAATTGATATTTTTGTAACACCGAACAAAACTTCCTAAAACTATCACAGATGTGGGCTGCCTCCAAAATCACTTCATTTGAATGATCTTTGGTATAACTGGTCTCAAATGTATTTTTTCCCCAGTTGAACTCGTCTTGCCGTGTTTAACTTTCGACATGTAAATATCATAACCAAGGCAGATGGAATTATCGAATAATATTCTGTATTGATACGGAAGAAAGTAGAAATTGATGAACTGGGCCGGAGGCCAAACAAGTGATTCCACCAGGTATAGCTTCCAGGCTTTCTGTTTAACTTCTTTGATGAACTCGTCGATTTTCTTACCCTCCAATATGCCAGTGGTGATGAAAAACGTGGAAATAGTGATTGGGGAGGAGATCAATTGATCGACTAAAATTTTCTTCAGTACCACTCTTAATGTCCTGCCAGGTAGAGCTCTCTCCAGATATCTGTACCAATGATGAACGAAGTATCCTACAGCAAGTCCGGACAGAGCCATGTTTCTAGTTCTCACTTTATTCCATTCTTCCATTTCACCTGTCATTATTTCATACTTTTGCTCCAGCAGATCTCCTATTCCTGTCAGGGAAGTGGACAGTCCCAAATTCGTGAATATCAGGTATTTTTCACTGAACGCTTTCGATACAATTCTTGTGAGCGGTGGTAAAAGTGTAGCTTTGAAAATTTTCACAACATTGAAACTCATTTTTGCCTTTTTAGATGGTGACTACTTTGAACGATTAAGTTGGCAAATGAAATGAACACTGTTTTGCTACTAAATATATCAATTGCCTCCATGTCTTGTGATGTTATCTTATCTGACATGTATGATGATCATGGCTCCCAAAACTGTGAAGATCTTATGAAACTTTTGTTTATAATTTAAAAAAATCAAACAAATTTTTTTATCTTCGAAGAGGTCGACAGGTCTTTTAAACCACTTACGTATTTTATTTATCTTCTGATTAAAACCAAAAATTGTAATTGTAATAATCGAATTAATTATATTAATTGATAATTTGTGATTATTTATGGGTTCATTTTCGGTTTTCTACAAGGGGCACATTGATAAATCAAAATTACGTGGATCAAAATGAAAAACTGCTTTACCCAATCAATTATTTAGTTCATGACCTCCATACCAAAAAAAAACGATTTTACTTACAGTTTCCACATGCGTTAATCGATTTTGATGCGACTTTCACAGATTGGTACGCAAAAAACAATTGTTGAAAAATTAAGAATGTTTCCTCTATTTATAAACTGACCAATACTTCAAACTCGGAAAAATAAGACAGCAACTTCAAGTCACAATTTTCGACTTTAAACTCGGAAAAATCAAACCAGGAATGACATACATATTTCCGTAGAAATATCGGCTGTCCTGGATCAAGAAGTCTAGCAGCGATAGGGTGACCTGCTCGTTGTTTGTTTACCCAGGAAATTCCAATCTCCTCAGCCGTGTGTGATTTACAGTATTGTGAACAAAAAAATCCATGGTTTTATTTTCAATATAACGCGATTAGTGTGCGGTCCAGACCATATGTGTCTTCCAGCATTGGACGATATTTTTTTCTTTCCATGTAATGCATCGTCCTGAATTCTTGCAAACTGTAATATGTAAAGTACTTGTGATTCCATTGTAGTAAGATTAATGCTTTATTCATAAACTGTAGTTATATGTCAAAGAATGTAACATCTTTAAAACTTCATAAAAGTACATGTCATTAGACAGATACCAGAACCGTACTAGCACCATACTCTTCCCCCCATTAATAATTCATATCATACTCCTTTGAACCTCTCTGGCAAACGACGTTCTCTAGTCGAACGATTACAGTTGTTGTACTGAGAAGTCGATAGAGATTCGGGAGATGGGTCGGAGGAGATAGACTCTTCAGGAACAAGACTGTCTTTGTCGGCAGAAAGCTTTGGATTTCCAGTTCCAGATTCTTCTCCTTCTGGAATACCTTTAGATTGGTCTTGATTTGTGTTTGCTTCTTCATTTGAAATCGGTCGGAACTCCAGTTGAGTGCCACCTTCGCTATTAGGGGCTAAGTGTCTCAGTGACACAGTTGTCTCCCTTCCATCTTCTAGCCTACTCAGCGTATTGGGGAGACATCAATCAGTTCTACCTCTTCTACCAGTCGTACTTACTCGATCGAACGTGCTCTTTCATAAGACCTTTAGTAGAAGGAACCAACCAGGAATGCAGTGAGCAGCCGTTAGCAGATCTTCGGTTATGGAATGGAGTGCATCTGGGAGCATCACATTCCCAATTGGAAGGTAACAAATTCTTTTGCTTGAGTGCAAGAGACACCGTCCTCCAAATAGTTCCGTTTTCGCGCTCTATTTGTCCATTCGCGCGAGGATTGTGAGGAGTAGACATGTGTGAAGGAATTCTTGGATTTCCTTAGATATGAAAGAGGTGCCTCTGTCCGTGTGAACTTAGGAACACCAAATAAATAAAACAAATCAACAAGGCAGTATATAACAGTTGACAAACACATGTTTGGACAAGGGTACACAAATGGAAATCTGGAATACTCATTGATGATAGTAAGAAAGTACTCATTGCGAGATTGGGATGGAAGAGGACCCTTGAAATCCATGCTGATTCGCTCGAAAGGATGGATGGCCTTAATGAGAGAGAAATTATAATTTTTATAAAATTTAGGTTTCACAGTGATGCAGGAAGGGCAAGATGCAGTCATTTTGCATACGTCTTCAACAGAAAATGGCAAATTGTGAGTTTGTACCCAGTGAATCATTCGAGTCACACCAGCAGGGCCGGCCCTAGACAATCTTCAAGTGTAAGCGAATATTATCTTGGCGCCCCCCATGGAATACCTCCTATTAAAGCGGAATCTTTCCCTCGGAAATTTTTTTTGAAAATTAAGTAACATAACAGTATTTTTAAGTAATTTTATAAAGTGAAAATGGTCAAAGTGAGTTATTTAAAATTTATAACAATATTTACCCTTGAAAACAAATGGAAGAATTAGCTAGGTTACAAACTGATTATAAGTTAGCAGCGCTTTTTTCCGAACAGCAAGTTGACCTATTTAAAAAAAACACTATAAAATTGTAGGCTCTTCATGTTACACGTTAGGAAGCCCCCTCGGGCCTAGGTTTTATAATATTGACAAAAAAATTAAAGGTAGTAGGTAAATAAACAGAATACACACATTTAAACTTGGAACATTTTAAAATTAAAAAGAGACTTTTCTGGCTTTTAATTTTAAAAATTCACTCAGAAAGTCTGTTTTCATTTCATTTAAGAAGTCATTTTCAATGGCCAAGGTTGCAAGACCACTCAAGTGCTCTTGGCTCAAAGTTGATCTTAAGTGAGTCTTGCTAAGTTTTAGCTTAAAAAAACTTCATTCCCCGCTGGCCACTGAAACTGGGAGCATTAACAAAATTCGCAGCACTACAAAAACTTTTAGGAGCGTGTCAACATAACCACGTTTGGTTATAAAAGACAAGGCGTCAACGGTAAAGAAACTTTTTCAACAAAGTACACTGCTTTTCATTTTAGATACTTTGTTCTGGTTTCTTTAAAAAAAAATCCATGTGAATGTCAGTTTGTTGTCTACTTAGCATTGACAGGTTAATAATTGATGATAACAGCTATAAAAGCTCATTGGAGTCAATTATTAATTAGTTGCTGACCATGAGTAACACGTATGTCAATGCTAGTTGAGTTGAGAGTCAATTCAGCATTGGCGGGGTAAGAACGAATGATAACAACGGCACAAACTCACTGGAGTTAATTCTCAATTTGTTGCTGCCTGGACAACACGTATATCCAAAAAAATCCATGTGAATGTCAGTTTTTGTCTACTTAGCATTACCAGGTTAATAATTGATGATAACAGCTGTAAAAGCTCACTGGAGTCAATTATTAATTAGTTGCTGACCATGAGTAACACGTATGTCAATGCTAGTTGAGACTGTTGAGAGTCAATTCAGCATTGGCGGGGTAAGAACGAATGATAACAACGGCACAAACTCACTGGAAGTAATTCTCAATTAGTTGCTGACTCTGGACAACATGTATGTCCAAAAAAATCCATGTAAATGTCAGTTTGTTGTCTACTTAGCATTACCAGGTTAATAATTGATGATAACAGCTGTAAAACTTATGGAGTCAATTATTAATTGATTATGACCATGAACAAAAAAACCATGTCAATGCTCTTGAAGAGTCAATTCATTGGCGGAATAAGGAACGAATGATTACAATGGCACAAGCTCACTGGAGTTGATTGTCAATCAGTTGCTGACCCTGGACAACATGTCCAAAAAAATCCATGTGAATGTCAGTTTGTTGTCTACTTAGCATTACGAGGTTAATAATTGATGATACCAGCTGTTAAAGCTCACTGGAATTATTAATTAGTTGCTGACCATGAGCAGCACGTATGTACCCAAAAGTTCATGTCAATGTTTTACTCTGACCATGCTCAACTAGCATTGACATGAACTTTTGGGTACATACATATTGCCCATGGTCAGCAACTAATTGTTAACTGAGTGCTGTGAACTTGCATAGCTCTCATTATCAATTATCATCCTGACAATACTGTGTCGACTTCAACTAGCATTACAGACTTTTTTGGAATAATGCGGCTCAGTTTGGAACTAATTAAAACTGGCATTGGGAGAGCTTTTATTTCAAAATAAAATATACTTATCTAAAATTTCGTAATATTATCCAGCTGTAGGAATTTATATGCCGAATACTATTTCTAGCTTTCGTGCAATCTTTTATCGTCCAAAAAATTTTGATGTTTTGGAATTGTTATCATTTTAACTGTTCAAAACGTCAGCAACTAATTAGCAACAAATTTAAAATTAGTCAGATCCACTCTCTCTGTCGATAATTTTCGTGACAATGCCAACTTTAATTATAAGCTGGAACTGTCTTCTTTTTTTAAAAAATGACTGAAGCAACAAAATAAGTTTTGCTGTAACAAATAAGCAACAAATTATTACTTATTAATGGACGAAATAAAAAAGGAGGAGGTTCTCTAGTCAACGAGTATATTTTTTCCAAATTATTTTCCGCGTTGTTGACAATGCCAGCTTAATGGTCATAACGCAAGACCTACTTTTTGGTTTTCAATAAGGATTATGATTAAAGATCTACTATTCTAAACATGTTATTTAAAGTCTAGGTCAAATCAAGTGATTTTGTGTCATTTTATAAACATATCTTATATTGTTTTTTTTTCAGTCATAGTTTTTCAATTAAATTCATTTTAGTAACCTGAGCAAATTTGTTTTGGTAATGTGATAATTTCCTTTTTTTGAGGAAGAAATTATGATTTTAGAAGATAGAATTCAGACAATAACTGTGAGAAACATCAATAACTATAAATGTGGTGGACATTTTATTGAATACATTTGGTAATATTATTTCGTTGGCAGTTTGTGCTTCTGAAACGTTTGTGTTTAACAAGTCAAAATCGCTCAAAATGTTTTTTATAGAAATTCTGGAAAATGATGATTTTTTTTTTTTTATTTCACAAAAATCATTTGAAAATATAGCTATAGGATTAAATCTCAGTGAGAATTGTTGAATTTGATCAACCTTACTGATGATAGTTTAGTTGCTGTAGAATACTTACTGGAGAAATGGCCAAATCATCATTGAAAAATGTTTGAATAGATTCTAATTTTTTTTGTATTGCATTTCATTTTAAGTGACTATCAAAAATTTGTAATCTACAAAAATGGGTATTTTTAGAAGGTTTATGTTTTATGTGCAGAAAAAAAAATGTATTAATGAATTTTTTTTTTCATTTGTTGCACACTTTTGGGAGACACTGTATGCCTCATGGATATTTATAATTGGATCAAATGATGTTTTTTCTTAGAATAGTTCAGAGTTACACACATAATAATAATTATAGCCATCATGAAAATACCTTATTTTGTGCCAAGAATAATATAAAGCACTTATGAAATATCAAATAACAGGCCTGTGATAGATATCCTGGATATCCAATGAATTCTTATCATACATTATTATTCTCTATGTGGATATCTGTTAGAGTTTCAATTAGGTCATAGTGTCACATTCAATAGATGTCTATCATATATACTTTACCAGATACCAAGAAGGGAAATAAATCCTAAGTGATCAATTACAATACCTAAATGTTATTTTTTCCCATTTGTTATCAAAGGATGAATTTTTTTACTGTTAACGAGTTAATCAGAAATCATACAATGTTGTAAGAATAAACTTCACACTTTTCCAAATAAAAAAAATAATTTTCAGTTTGGAAACAAAAAGTGAGAGCAGCATATAGATTATGCAATGTTTTAGAAGGATTGAAAGATACATTTGATTTAAATTAGATAAGTTTAATATTTACCCCAATGCCTTATCCTCAGGATTGATGAAATTTGTATCTACAAAGTGTTCCGAGCATATATGTCGGGTTAAAAAAGGTTCAGCTCCTCCAAAAGCAAAATCTTCGAAAAGCTCTGGTTTTCCACAGTTTTGAACCCATAACATACACCTGAAAGTGAATGAAAATATGAAAAATAGTTTTATTTTTCAGAGATCGATTACCGACTCTTCCCTATTGTATTTTCAGAATCGTTGATAGAAAACAACTATTTCGTCCAAGCTGAACTGTACTCTCAAAAAAGATTGGCACTTCATTAAAATAAAAACTACATAAACTACATACTATTAACAAAATTTGCCTAGTACAGAATTTCTTAATATGGAATCAAGTTCACAGGTTTATGAATAAACTTTATTCTTGCTTAAAAAAAAATGAATTTTTTATTATTTGTATATTATCACCATTCAGATTGGGAAACCCCAATTTTGATCTGTTTTCAAAACTTTTTGGGAGATATTTTCTAACATTATACAAATACTCATTATTGTGACATGGAGAAACAAAATTTATAATGAGTTTTCCTAAACACGCTCCACCAAATGCCTACATTGGATACTGAAAACAGTCCGCAAAATACCACTTTACCGGACTAGGCCTGTAAAGTCGGCATGGCAACACTTTATCGTACTATTTTTGTTTATTCAGAAAACTTATAATTAATATCCTAAAAACGTTTCAGGAGACGCAATAAACTATAGATTATTTGAAATTTTGAAGTGAAAGCTCACGTTTTCTTTGAAATATTCTTTTGGAATAATTATTTCATGAAATATGAACACCAATATTTGACAAGTACTTATTTGACAAATGTGTCAATGATAAACAATCGCTTGCTAGATATTTGCACAACTTCCTTACACTACCGTGAAAATGTATGCACGGCGAGGAAATATGTGTGGCATTTCTGTTCTGTTCATTTGGAAAGTTAAATAAAAAAAAATGTATGCAACACGAATGCAAATGGCTTTAGCTGGTAAACATTCCAATTATTCTGCCAAAGCTTCACTTTGCATACTTGTTACATAAACTACTATTGTGTGGAATAGGTACCTAGGTATTTTTCTTTCAGTGAGTAGGTACCTACATGAAACAAAATCTTATACCTCCATAACTAAGAACATTTTTCTTTCTGCCTTCTGGAAATATTGTAAACTAATGATATAGTACCTATAACTAAGTTTTTATGTGATACGAATTTCGATGATAAATTATTTTCAGATGGATCATGAATTTGATTTTGACGAGTCAAAACCATCCTGGATTCTCTGAACGAAAACATAGGATATCTATAACTTTTTTCGATAACAGAAAGATATGGTTGTGTATATTTGTAGCTACTGCGAAATATAGGGTCAATAAGGTCTAGCAACACATCAATCAACAAATGTTTTCATTTAGGAATGTCTCAGATGTCTATATTATTCAGAATTAACGAAAACAAAACGAAATATCCCAGTTGTTTTTATGCTAAATTGTTGAATATCAACATCACAAATGTGAGGTGTGAGGTTAAGGTTAACAAAATGTCTAAGATCCCAAATCCAGCAGCCGGTACATGTTATAATAACGTTGAAAAATTATTAGTGTCCACTAACTGTATCTATTGAGAAAGCATCCAAAAACGGAGATGCCAGAAATTTTTCATATTTGAATTCATTTACCTATGACTGAAAAATCTGAAATGAATACGATAGTCAAATATAGGAGGAATTCTGCTTGGAAAAGTATTTCTCCCAAAAATGAACAGAAATATTTGAATGTTCAGAACTATTTTTAGTGAAGTTGTACCATATCCATGCGTTTGCTTCAGATCAAACCAATGAAAAAATATCTGGGGTAAAAATCCCATCAAGACGTATTCAACAAAATATTTTCACCGTTTTCCCATTACTCAACAATCCAATTCAATTATTACTTCCATATAGATGGAATGAAAAGTAACCAGAATGGGAATATGTGTCGTTCATTACAGACACAGCTTAGAAGCTGTGTTAGATGTTTGAAATTGATTTAAAGCCGGGTTCCGGAATCTTAGTCACTTGCACATCAATCTAACCTTGAAATGAAATTTGCCAAGTATTAATTTTCTTCGTTTTGGCCGATCAATCAAAAGTTTAATATGGCCATTAAACAAAGTGAAAATTGTTTAAGGAAGGGCAGTTAAGATTTCACAAATTTTGTATAGCATATAGATGGTAACAAGAGTAATTGGTGAAGTCATGCATAACAGGATCACTTTTGACCCTCATGATCAAATTTGGATATTACGATTTTGTTCGGATTGTAAGGCTCCCTTTATATTAATTCAAAAATATATATTTAATCGTATGGAGAAGTGAAATTGACCGAATTTGCTCGATCTAGGCCATGTAAGTTTAATGAACCTCACAGACATACATACGTACAGATTGAAATCCGTAGGGAATCCAAAAAACACTTTATTGTCGTCTGTTGACAAGTTTGTACATCCAACCATACAGCAGGTCATAACTTTTTCCGTTGTCTCCATCGTAGCTATATTGTAAATTACTCCATAAAACTAAAAATTAACTTCACTATTCACATTTTACGTGGTATACCCGTGAACGGTCGCCATTTTAAATTTCTGAAAACGCTATGTGGTCGATAGACAGACGGACAGACCGATGTTTGCCGAATCCAAACGTAAATCTGAAATCTACAATTTCAAACACTTACAGGGAGGATAAATAAATCTTTGATTTTTCCACCTAGTGACGTATATAGCGGGTGTCAAGGGATTTACTGGTTTGATATATATTACACATTTTGACATATCTTTTGCATTGTTCTACCTGCCAATTATTTTCATTTTTGAATTGGGTCAAATCTTGCAATTTGATTTGTCTGACAATATATTTTTTCAGTTTATATAGGTAGGTAGGTACTCAATAAAAATAGGCGATCAAGATGAAGGGCGAATTCTCTAATGTATGACCAGAATTTATTCGGATTAGTCAGGTTCTATATCCAGGGGCGTTCAGCATTCTAATTCTGGGGGGGGGGAGGAGGGGGGCTGACTATAGAAATGCCGATACATGATCAATACCATCATGTTCATATATAGTTTCCTGAATGAATAAAGTATAGTAAAAACAAATATTATTTAAGAACAAAAATACCTTAATCAATATTGAATGAAAAAAAATCAATAAATATCCGAATAAAAATTAACTTTTCTTTTTATTTTTTCAAGGTTAAAAATTAAGCATGATAGGTAGTTGTTTTCTGTTAGATATTACAAAAAAACTTAATTTGATTACTGTATGAAATAAAAGAGAAAAATACTCTTTTACTTTGACCATTCCCATATGTTTCACAAATTGAGTACCTATTACTTGAGAAAAACATGCTTTGGTTCAAAATTAAAAATATGTACATATTGAATGGCCCAACAAAATATTCCATGTAAAATGTAAAAACAAATAAAAACCTGAAAATGGAAACTACAAAAAATAAAATATAAAAAAGATTAAATATCGAAAAATGTAACGGAATTAAATTATTATTTTTTGATTTTTCTACTCTCAATTCAATATTACCTACAGGAAATGTTTGGAAAAACAGGACAATTTTGAAAAGAAATAGTGAGAAAACTTGAAGAGTTCTAAGTAGCAAAGAATATTTTGAAATGTTTTCTTCGTCGATTCAAAAATGAAAAAAAAAGTAAGTTTCCAATTTAAAAATTACAAATATATCGAAGTGGAAATATCAATAAATGCAATATTAGCACAATTATATCACTTTTCTTCTTCCTATAAAGAATCTAAACAAAGCTTTTTTTGTAAATACCATAGTACAGGGAATAATGTGAAAAAAGTTCAAACTTGAATGAAATGATGAGATAGGTACCAGGAGTCCATTCAGAGTTATCTGAAGACCTTTTGTCTACATTAATTGGATAAAGTAGATTTTTTTATTTCTTAGAAATTACACAAATAATTGAAAATTGTTGACTGGTTTTTTCTATTGATGTTTTCCAACAGGTAATACTTCGTGAAAATAAATAAAACAGTGTTTTTGCAGTGCGATCAGGTGAATTCAAATGATCAAAAATGCAATTTTTAGATATTTAAAGTTATCCGAATCATTTAGGTAGAGAATTTCATTCATCTGTCAAAACTGACATTCCAACAATAAACTGACATGTTTTAATTGTTAATTTGAAACAATCAGAATGTGATTACGAGATAATCATGCACTAGTGCACGATTATCGGATAATTGCAAAATACAGGGTGACCCAAGTGTATCAACTTACTATTATATTATAGGTACCTATCATTTTTAGGAGAAAGAAATAAGCAAGTCAATGACCCAATAACGCATGGGTCTCACATATTAATTTTTAAATAATAGAATAATAACAGAGACTATTTTGTATATTTTTATTTTTCAAATAAGCTTCACAAATTTATAGGTATTTATATCTAGTTACTGAAATTTCAAAAAAAGACGCGAACGTTCAAAATTGTTTGTGTTTGTATCGCTGTATCTTTTTTTCGTGGAGATGTCCAGGACAATAAGAAGTGATTACTTTATTTTAACATTTTTTTGACATTTTATACTTACACGAGGGTATACACAAAATTTTTGATTCATGAAATTCTCTCATAAAATACAATTCGTGCAATGGAAATATATCTATATTTTTTGACAAATTTGCACTCATGCATTTTTAACTGAAAAAGGCACTCGTGCTATTTTTCAACTAAAAATGCATTCCGGCAAATTTCCCAAAAATTATCGATAATTTCCATTGCAGTCGTTATATTACTAGTACCTGGGCGACCGAGCTTCGCTCGGCGTTTTTTTTTTCTCTGTAAAATCGTGTTTTCTCGGAGAAGATGCTTATTTAGATACGAATCTCATACAGGTTGGCTACAAATACACATTTTAAATATAAACTGTATGAGTTCCTTGGACTAACCAAAGAAAAACATAACATTCGTATTCGGATAATGTCATCTAGCGCCATCTCACAAAGTTTAGAGGTACCAGTATGCTAACATCCAATAGCAACAATGCAAGTACTTCAAAAATTTACGAGGCGCTATACATATCGATTCGTAATTATTTTTTTTTGCTTAAAATCACGTTTTTTCAGGAAAGACGCCTATATAAATAAACTTATAAAGCAAAACCCTATCTATATACAAAATTTCATCCAAATCCTTATAGAGCCGTTTCCGAGATACACGAAATATATTTACAAGAATTGTTCGTTTAAAGATATAAGATTGATAATTATTACAGTAGTCGCCTTTTAATCAGGCCATAAGGTTGGATGCGCACAACACCGATTTCATATGGTTAACGCCCACTCCGCTGTAGACAGCGGCGTGTATGTTAGTTTGTTTTGTGCTCTGGTACGATAGACTGACAGTGGCAAATAAATCCAAATAACATACACGCCTATGGTCATAACAACGAGCCAATAGAATCAACCGGGTGTAATGACAGCTTGCGCCGACTTTTGCAAGGATAAATGAATATTACTGTACCTCTAATATATTCTGAAAAAAAATGAGGCAAATCCCTGGGTGATAAAAATACTGTTGGAATTTGAATGAATTTCCTTAGATTTTCAAATTCGTCCGAAACCACTGAAAGAGCAACAACATTTTTGTCCCTTACGATTTCTACAAAAATCCATGAAATTTTTCTTCATTATTACAGAAAATAAGATGCGATTTGTCATGGACTTTTCGATCGAAAGTTTTATCCTTCAATATTCACCCATGCAGAATATACTGGTTATCAATTTTTTTCGGTAAACGACGCACTCGATGGTGCTTAAGAAAAAATTACGAAAAATTTTGAGTTTTTACCCAACGCATTAATTTGTCCATCATTGTTAATTTCTGGGCATAATTCCAATGCACTGTGTGTCAGTTGTTTAATTTTGAACATAACATTTTGCTAAGACAAAATCCAAAATCTTTTTTAGGAGAATTGAAGCGCGCGATTTATTATACAGTGTCAAATTGCCAATGGAAATATCTCGGAAATAAAAAAAAAATCAAGAAATGCCCAAACCCGTTTCAAGGCAAGGTTGGAGGAACCAAAATAGCATATGAGCGAACCTCGATACTTTTACCCCCTCCTCCCAATCGACCCCGTCTCCCTTCGAAAGTTTGAATGGAAACCCCCATGTGTGATACATCATTGGAAAGCTCTTTAAAAATTATTTTCAGTAGTACCCAATTCTGTTAAATGTTAGTGTCAAAAATTTTCAAAAAAAATCCAATTAACAAACTTAGACGAATGAATTCTAAAACAATTATCCTGTTCGCGTACATTGAATCCTTTCTTCCACCGAGGAAAGAAACCGGTGTCGAGAACCCTAAAAACCAAAGGAATGATAATCAATGGAAAAACTCTCAAAACTGGAACGTTTTTACTTTTATTGTCTTCAGTAACTCACCATTATCCTCGCAACATGCGTATTTCATTTTCCGTGCTGTGGAAGGAGGAGAGGTAGGGAAAAGTTGGGAAAGGAGATAGATAGATATTTATTTGACTACGTTATGTGATAAAGATTTGTAGCAAGTCGTGACCTTATACTAAATGTAGAACTATAATAACTGTTAGACAGCTTATTACCCAAGAAATATGTTAAATAAAAAAAAGATTGTATCATACACATATGTATACACACACACACTGGCAGCTGAATATAAATAAAACACAAAGTACGAAGACGCAAGTACAATCGCTAAGTTTAAGTATTTAAAGTAGACTATTTCCCTCATTAATTTTGTGGCAATCAAATGGCCGAAATTTCAAATAGAGAACCAATCAGATCAGTTTTATAGTGATAAAACGTCTTCTCGGTGTTTTATACTGACAATTCAACTCATGTATAAAGAATCGCATATGCCACAGTGCAATTGTCAGTTTGACAGCGGCAAAAGTTAGCTGCAACTTTTACAGCGACAAATGCACTAGTGGTTTTTTCACTTATTCATTTGTTTATCAATTATCGCGGGGTTGGTTGCCAAAATAAATGAAGTTTGCATTGATATGTTTCTAAATTGTCCTGGCGAATTACACTCGATGTTTGTATTGATATCGGGTAAATTTGTGTTGTTCAAATTCTAAACTGTTTCCTTTAGCAATTTGACTCGAAAATCTGTCAACCTAAAAACGCTCCACCTTCGGTGTCGCGTTTTTAATAGTTGACAGTTTTTCTCGTCTAATTGCTAGGCAACAGTCTCTCATTAAACAACCCAAATTTACCCGATAAAATACAAACCTCTCGTGCAATTATAAGTGATAAAACCACTAGTAGATTCGATATTGTTTTGCGATAAAACCACACTATGTGTATGTATTATATGATTCACTTCCTACTCAAATTCACTCAAAACATTTTCACACAAATACCTTTCACACTACAAACATACTTCCGAATTGAAATAAACATCACCAACCCTTAAATACACAAAAAACACCCTCAAATAACTAATAGGTACTCAAATCACTTCACACATTAAAACTCAAATAAATCACAAACAGACATTCACACATTCACTAACCAGGATTTTAGTTTTTCCTTTTCCTGGATATCTACTCATAATGAATCAACACAAAACAAACTCATTTAATCAAAAAAACAACAAACTTCTGTATTAGGGCACTATGCCAGGCGACAGAAACAAATACACAAATAAACATCCCTAACAATCTACGAAGAGAACAGCACAAAGAACGCTGGGGTGCTGGGGTGCTGGGGTGGGGTAAAATCCCTCGACCGCTCGAGGGTTGCAGTCCGCTTTTGGATCAGGGCGTTCGTGTCTAGAGTGTCGAAAACGATACTCCGGGGAGACGGTCTGATATTCCCTCCTCATTGGGTGATTCCCTCCGACAGAGCCGGATTAAGAGGGGGGCAAACGGGGCAGCAGCCCCGGGGCCTCCACAATATACATTTTTAGGAAAAATTTCCTAACAAATACCGAAGGATATTCAAAATTATATATAAAAAATCTGACAACGAAAGAGCAGTTCTCCCACTTTTTCCTCTCATTTTTCGTTTTAAACATTCAAAAACATGTTTCGTATTCTTGTCAAAATCCATGGTTAATATTAATCTTCGATCTGATGAATCATGTGTATATGCGAGAAAAAATCACCAAGTAAAACATCATACTATTATACAAAATATTATATCGTATCGAAATTAGATGTAAAAACAAGAACAATTGAATTTAAAAAAAAAAAAAAATTTTTTATTAAATGAAGGATTTTCTGTCGATGTATTCTTCGAATGACACAAGCGATCTAGATACACAATGAAATTCAATAATCATAAGCAAAAGAAAATAATATTTCAATTTATGAATATGATTGCATCAAATTATTTATAAGTGCCCTGTGCGCATTCCATAATAGAACAAAAGTTCAAATTCTGTTGACTATTTTTCTGCCGATTCTACAAACACTTTGCCCGTCTATACCTGTTTTTCCTATTTATTGGCGTTGACAAGTGTCCGCTGAGTGGTGCGCTTGTAACAGAGAAATCCCCGAAATCTGAAAGTGTGAGTCTAAGAGAAGGATGACATTCCGCAACAAATGTAAATCCTTCTGAAAAGGACTATCTATCTATCTATCTGAGATGTTCTACTATCAAATTCTTGAAAACCAAAATTTCAGAGCTACATTCTCAAACATTGAAATTACAGTGATTATTTTTTGACATTGCTAGAAACCAATGGAAACGTTCAAATCAAATAATTCATATACGTTTTGGCCAATCAATAGTGGGAATATTCTACCTAGAAAATTGTCGCGGGAATAATTTGAGGTATTTTGTTTTTATTGTCTGACAACCTATATTTTTAATTTGACGTCTGTCATCAATTCGCATGAAAAGTGTGAAATGAATCAAAACCGGTTTAGTACATTATATAATTTTGCAAGGAAATGTGTTTATGATCGTAACATCAAAAAATAATCTAAAGAATACCACACGAGAGTTCGATATAGTAGAAAATAATTATCTAGATTTATTTCTCAAACTTGTTGGCAATAGCCACTCGAGCCAGTTGGTCTCTCTTGTCTATTGCCTGGCAACAAGTTTTCGAAAATCTGTCGAATTATTTTCACTCTCTTGTGATATTACAACTGAGAATGCACTGCAATGCAAATTGCACTGAAAAGCGCTCATTTTCCAAAATGAAAAAAATAGGCGAATTACGATGAGACAAAGCCGCCTATCAAAGTTATCGCTCTTAGCATTGAGAATGATTTTCTCCGGATGCTGGATTTGACCGAAATCATCAATGATTTTTCGTCGAAAAAAGCTCGCAAGAATCCATTCGTTTACTCTGTAATTTAATTTATTTCTTGTATTTTATTATACCTACCTATGCTCGTGTCGAAATAATTTGATTTGTTCCGCAATAAATAAAAAAAAATAATTGTTTGAAAAATAATTAGGGGCCTCCACTCCTTTGTTGCCCCAGGGCCTCCACACCTTTTAATCCGGCCCTGCCCTCCGAATTGGGAATTTCCGTGGAATATTTTAATCTGTAAAATATTGTAAATATGTATATAAAGTGCGGTCCACAGTTATGGAATACATTCATTTTTAGCGTTATTATTAGAACTCTTGTCTATGGTTATTATGGATTTGTTTAAAAAAACCTGAAACAGGTTGATTTCTATTGTCGATTTGACAAGTATGAAAATATTACCCCCTTCTTGCACCCCCTCTGAATTATGAGTACCACCTCAAAAAATTTAAATGAGGAGGGGGGTCTTATGGCACCTTGTTCGAAAGAGATTTTCATTCTCTGTTCAGCAATAAATTTTTCAAATTTAGTGCAATCATAACTGAGAAAATGTATTATGAAAATGTAAAATTTTGATACTTTACGTAGAATGAAGGAAATAATGTCACATAATGTTTAGGAAGTATTTTTCAATTTATTTTACAATTAAATTAAATGTTCAAAATGATCACCATTCACTTCTTGATAATAAGCAAGTCGATCTTGGAATTCTCGTACAACATTTTGTAGGACCTCAAGGGTTATGTTGTTTTTTTCTTTTCCTGCTTTATTTAATGTCGTCCTATTTCTGCTACCAAGGCTAAATAAACACCGACGCCGGAGAGAGTTCTTTAACGAGCTCAACATATATGAACTCGGGACCGCCATCTTAACGTCCCCTCCGAAGGACGGCATATCTATCGTCTTATCTCGTGCTCATTGATAAGACGCCTGCACTTGCGAATAAGCTACGCTATAGTTGTTAGAGCATTTAACGCGGAGCTTCCTTGTCCGGTGGTCACCCATTCAAGTACTAACCACGCCCGACGAAGCTTGGCTTCAGATATCGATAAGACTCTCGTCAACCTGATCAGCCATCGGTACCCATAAAGGTTATGTTGTTAATTTCTTCCGTATTGTCTGGTCTATTGAAATATACTTTTTATTTTGAATAACCCCATAAGAAGTAATCGAGAGGAGTCAAATCGGGGGATCTAGGCGGCCATTCAGTCGTTCCACGTCTTCCAATCCACCTATTGGGAAAAACTTCGTTCAAATAATCTCTAACAATACGTTTGTAATGCGGTGGCGCTCCGTCTTGTTGGTACCAAATTGATCTATCTATTGCATTTGGATCATTAACATCAAGAAAAAGTATTTTTAATGTAGGCTGTAAAAAGTTGATCAAAAAATCTAGATAAACCTCACCATTAACTGTGCCTTCAAAAAAATAAGGGCCAATAATTTTGTTGTTAATGATACCAGCCCAAACGTTCACTTTTTTAGGATATTGTGTGTGAGCTTCACACATCCAATGAGGATTTTCGCTGCTCCAAATACCTACAGTTTTGTCTATTAACCGTTCCATTTAAATGAAAAGTAGCTTCATCAGAAAAAACAATTTTGTTTATGAACTGCAAATCTGCTTCAATTCTGTCCATCATCAGTTCACAGAATTGGTGCCTTCTTTCAGGATCATCCTCATTTAACTCCTGAACCAACTGAACTTTATAAGGATGGTATTTTTCTTTATTTCAAGCTCTCAATATCTATGATTTACTTACATCATTGTCGGCGGCAAGTTGTCTACTCGTCATATGCGGATTTTCCTCAATCGCTAAAGTACATCTAACTTTTTTTACTCATCCAATTTAACATTTCGACCTGGTTTTTGAATAGTTTTTACATGTCCAGTTTCACGAAATTTTGTTTCTATTTTGCTAACTAAAGACTGTGAGAACATTTCACAAAATTCCTTTTGAGTTCTTTTTTTATTACCTCATCCAATCATAATTAAAATGTCTTTGAGTTTCTGATAAATGAGCCATAGTTAAATCAAAAACACACACAATAGTTATTTGTGCAACCAGTTGGGAAAAGCCCTATTTTTCGTAATGAGCGAAGCGATTTCCGCAAAAGAAAGCGAGTTACGAAAAATAGGGTTTTCCAACGTGTTTCACACAATATTTTTTCTAATTTTAATATGTGATCCTTCTTAATTCAAGATAAAACTATAAAAAATATATATTTAAAAAAACTGAAGAACACGCTTTTGATCTTAGATCTTGCGCCTTAGACCTCTTGGCCAACCGGACGATATTAATTGTCAAACGCATTGCCATACTTCAACGTAAGTGAGTAAGTTTTTTATGTACTTTTTTAATTTTTAGTGCGTTAAAAGCGAGTTCTCATCCTTGGAGAGACTTCCATGGAAAAAACGGAAATTAATGCTACATAGAAAACTACGTTGTCAGCTGGGGTCAATATCACCAATTGTTCAAATTATATGTTATTAATGTTTATAATTAGTTTTTAAATTTAATCTTCATAATATGTACATAGAATGTAATATCTATGAAGAAGTAGTTTAGCCTCAAAATTAAAATAAATTTTATTCTTGAATTTTTTGCAACTGGTGGTGAAATTTACTTTTCCTACGACCACATAGGAAAGTAACACATATCGCACTCATGGAAAGTGACCTTTATTCTCACGTGTGCGGAAAGTACTTTCCGCACTAGCTGTCAATAAGCCGTCAAACCCGTGAATCCTGTAAGATTTACAGATGTAGTTATTAATTGCTCTTCCTTATTGATATTATATACATAAAAACTGGACTAAAAACTAATTATTTGTAGAAAATAAAGAAAAGAAGAAAAAAAAATGTTGACGCCGAGAATCGAACCCACAACCTTGCGGTCATCTACCGTATACTCTTCCATCTGAGCTGAACGTTATCAGAGATATGTATATCTCGTAAGTCGATTTACATTAATAGAATTATATTTCTTGTACTTTCATTTTATTAAAACAAAAATATTGAAACGAATCTTTCGCAAACACCGTTACAATTTACAAATTGTAACAATAACCAATTTACTTTTAATTTTTATGGTTCCAAATAATTCAATTTGTTCCCCAGTTGTACTTACTTATTTAATTTTTTGAAATAAACGTTAATTATCGTTATTTCTTTATTTCACTATAAAAGTAATTCTAAATTCATGTGCACTTTTTATAGAAACAATATTCAAACATAGACTGTCACATTAAAACGTAAGATTAGTCAGGCAACTGAATATACACGTTCTAATATTTACATATTGAAAAGGAAAACATTCTCAATTGAATATTGATAGAAAGATTTTTCAGTGAATTGAAAAATCCACGACTAAAATGAAGTTATTTTTTGTGAATGTCTAACAGAAAACAACTACTTCCCCGGCTAAAGCCACGCTGGACATTGAACTACATCTGATAGATATTCTGAAAAGGCCCTAACTCAAAAGAAAAAATCTGAAATTGAAAATTTGCATTTTCATTCAGATAGTTATTTGATTTTCTATTCCAGTCTTAATTGAAAACTCATGAAGATGAATGAGGCAAAGAAGAATGTTTTCCAAAAGAGAGTACTCACCAGAAATCATTCGTAACATTGACGCAGGAGAGACATCGCATTCACTAGGTCTTCAATACATTTTTTGTCGACGAAAATCTATTTCACGCTTCCACGATCATCAGGAAGACTGGAAGAAATGGGAATCACATTTTTAAGAAGCAATCTCACTTTGCAAAGATGGAAAAAGTTAGAATCATTTCTTTTGGAGAGATACTTTGAAATTAGTGTTTTCTGACATTAAAACCTGTCATGGGGTATGATAGATTGATTTGTTGAAAATATAAACAGGATGTTCATAAAATCAGACGTGGAATCATCTGCGACTGAAAGATAAACTTTAGTCACTATCTTCCATCGTCAAGATAACCTCTTGTGGGGTATTCATGTTGAAAAGGGAAACATTCTCAATTGAATATTGATAGAAAGATTTTTCAGTGAATTGAAAAATCCACGACTAAAATGAAGTTATTTTTTGTGAATGTCTAACAGAAAACAACTACTTCCCCGGCTAAAGCCACGCTGGACATTGAACTACATCTGATAGATATTCTGAAAACGCCCTAACTTTCTATCAATATTCAATTGAGAATGTTTCCCTTTTCAACATGAATACCCCACAAGAGGTTATATTGACGATGGAAGATAGTGACTAAAGTTTATCTTTCAGTCGCAGATGATTCCACAGCTGATTTTATGAACATCCTGTTTATATTTTCAACAAATCAATCTATCATACCCCATGACAGGTTTTAATGTCAGAAAACACTAATTTCAAAGTGTCTCTCCAAAAGAAATGATTCTAACTTTTCCATCTTTGCAAAGTAGATTGCTTCTTAAAAATGTGTTTCCCATTTCTTCCGGTCTTCCCGATGATCGTGGAAGCGTGAAATAGATTTTCGTCGACAAAAAATTTATTGAAGACCTAGTGAATGCGATGTCTCTCCTGCGTCAATGTTACGAATGATTTCTGGCGAGTACTCTCTTTTGGAAAACATTCTTCTTTGCCTCATTCATCTTCATGAGTTCTCAATTAAGACTGGAATAGAAAATCAAATAACTATCTGAATGAAAATGCTAATTTTCAATTTCAGATTTTCTTTGAGTTAGCCTTTCAGAATATCTATCAGATGTAGTTCAATGTCCAGCGTGGCTTTAGCCGGGGAAGTAGTTGTTTTCTGTTAGACATTCACAAAAAATAACTTCATTTTAGTCGTGGATTTTTCAATTCACTGAAAAATCTTTCTATCAATATTCAATTGAGAATGTTTTCCCTTTTCAACATGAATACCCCACAAGAGGTTATCTTGACGATGGAAGATAGTGACTAAAGTTTATCTTTCAGTCGCAGATGATTCCACATCTGATTTTATGAACATACTGTTTATATTTTCAACAAATCAATTTACATATTGTTTAATAAAATAGGTGGTCGTAGGAAAAATAACGTACATTACTCGCGCGAAAGTTATTTTTTACACTCGTGTGATTGCCGCACTCGTCTGAAAAATGTCACTTTCCGCACTAGTAATGTAATATACTATTTAAAAGTAAAACATTTGATAACGTCAACGAGTTTTAAAAAGTGTAACTTTAAATGTCAAAATTAGAAAAATATTTTTCAATAATTAGTAGTGTAGTCTACTAGATTGACATTACATTAATAACGATGCATTAACAAAAATGAATAGGTTAAGGCGTACTTACTAAAAAGCACAAAATAAAATAATTAATAAAAAACTTTTTAAAAACAAGCTTTTATTTAAGCCGTGTACTAAAACGTATAAAATAAGTTTAAGTCATCGCTAACAATTATTTACTAATTTTTTGTTGAATTATTTGGTTCAAAAAGCTTGTCGCGCGAAATGTCCATGAAAGTAGGTACCAATTAATTTGATTGGGCAGTGATTGGTTGGTAAGTAAGAACTTGTCAAAGTATTGAATTTTTACAAAGTATTCATAAAAGTAGGTACCAATTAATTTCATTGGACAATAATTGGTTGGCAAGTAACAACTTGTCGAAGTATTGATTTTATTACAATTCGCTTGAATGAAAGCTTGTCTGTAAAAAGTTTTTTTATTAGTTATTTTATTTTTTGCTTTTCAGTTAGTTCGCCTTAATCTGTTAATTTCTAATAGACTATGTTGGTACTTGAATGATCGCTAATTATATTCGTGAAGAATTCTCCAAACGGACGAATAACTTATATCACACTCAGAAACAATTTGCCGAATTGACGCCGTACTTCAACATAGGCCAACACGTCTACTTCTTTTTCTTCACTGACGATGAAGTTATTGGCATTTTCTTCTGGTTCATTTCGCATGTTCCTTTCCAGTTTTGGAAAATAATGCCGAGAAGGATGGTGACGATTAGGGAATCTCTGAGCATAAATTCGAGCTGCATCAGTTGCATTCTTTTTTGCTTCTCTGTAAATTAGCAACATGTAAATTTTCTCGTTTCTAGTATAATTTTCCATATCAAATTATAAACTACGCCAAATACATTTTTAAAATTGACAGCATCTTCATTAGCCTATTTGTATAGGTAGTCCTAGCAACAGCTTCAATTGTTTGTCACGAATAACTAGAATAACAGGTCTTAAAGCATAAGTATACCGAATACGTATTATTTGTTATTAGGTATGATCGCTTCCTGCAATTATTCAGAAAAATTGTGAAAATAAAGTGAAAGTGTGTCAAATTATTCGTAAGAAAATGATCTTTCACAAAAAGCCGACGAGCCACCCCCTTTCGGACAACTTTCTGCGGAAATATATCTACAATTCCTTAGAAATCAAATTAATGAATTCATTGAAGATTTGCCACTGGCTAACCAAGTTGATATCTATTTTCAACAAGATGGAGCGCCACCTCACAATTCTCAAGGCGTAAGAGAACATCTGAATGACACCTTCCCAGAAAAGTGGATTGGCACTTATGGACCTATTCAGTGGCCTGCGAGGTACATTCTTAAGTAGACATATTTTTTCTTTATGTATTATTTCTTTTTCATAAACTAGATCCCCAGATCTTACTCCGCTAGATTTTTTTCTCTGGGAACAATTAAAAATCAGGTGTATAACACAGCATCAGCTACTCGTGAAGAACTGGAGTATAAAGTAAGGGTGGCATTCCAGAACATCACTGCGGAACAGTTAATCAATTTAGTGCGCGCAACAATTGAAAAAGTTGAACTTTGCCGTGATCAAGGAGGAGGTCATTTTGAAAATTTAGAACCTTAACGGACTAATTACTTGATCAAGAATGAAGCGATTTACACGATCCATGGCATTCTAGATCGAAAAGTAAAAATTGGAATAAAAATGACTTCATTTGTCAAATATTGACAAGTGAGGTGTTGTTGGCTTTAGAATGTCATTCTCGATCGAAATAAGTAAAAATATATAGGATGTCCCATTTAAAAATCGAAAGTTGGGGTCATTTCCGGTCAAACCAAAAGTACGGAAAAGCAAATAAATATGTAAAAAAATTCATTTTTCTATCTTCAATAATAAAAAAGTATAGGGGTGAGTCACCTTGGAGAATCACCCGGTATATACAGTGCTTTAGTAAAGTACTGAATAAATTCATTTTTGGCCAAACTATCCATTTTTGAGGAATCTCTTGAAATAGGTCGATTTTTAATTTCAATTTGCCACACTTATAAGGGAAATATGAATATACAGGGTGATCCACGTTTGACTAATGACGTTAGCGACAATTTTTTCAAATGGAACACCCTATATATTATTCAATTATTGGAATCTCCATGGAAAGCGGATTTCAAAAATATATCACACATATGGTTTGTATACAGTGCGTCCGTTAAATTCAGGGCTCTCGTAAAGTACTGGCGGATAAATTCGTAAAAAATTAAAGGAGTCATTTTTGGAAAGAAATCTCGAAGCCGTCGAATTTTATTTTCATTTGGGTATCCTTTCAAATTCAATTAGTACATACAGAATGATTCATGTAGGAGAAATGACGTCATCGGTATATTTTTAATGTGATTATGAGTATGGGTAAAATGAAAATAAAATAAGAAAAATTATTTTGAAATATGGAAATACTAAATTTAATGGCAATGATAGCTTCAAACAACGATTAAATTAAATGTTCAAATTGTGCACCGTTTGCGATCTGACAGTAGCCAAGACGATGAATAAATTCTTCTTACGAAAGCACTGTATATATATATATATATATATATATATATATATATATATATATATATATATATATTTATATAAGGGGTGACCCATTTGAAAGAGGGCCACCTCTCTAAAACTGTTATTTATTATCCGATTTAGAAGTCTTTTTTTTTTATGGTAGATTTTTTTATATTGAATTCCATAAATTCGAAATTAAAATTAAAATTTCACGACCTACTTCGAATTTTTTTCAAGGTCAAAAATCCAAAAAATACTAGCGATTTTTTTAAATAAAATTTATACGCCACTGGTTTGCATGCTTTCAAATGGGTGTTACCAAAATTTCAACATCAAAATTTTTTTTTTCCAACAGAAATATATCATAAGTAAAATATCCATATCAATATCGAAATAATTCAAATAGTTGTCATATAAATCACAATTTGGTAAATACTCCTCTATGTGGGATATGTTATGTCTCTTAGAACACTGCAGTTTGTTGTCAAAGAATAGAAATGCACATCTTTACATCCAATAATATAATTATCAATATTAATAAAATAAATGAACTACTACAAAAGAATGTATTGACATGACAGTGCCTACACATTAAATTTCAGACTGTTCAACCAAATCTCCATTTAATTCGATACATTTATCGTATCGTTTTCTAATGTTAACCATAACATTTGATAATTGGTTTGGGGTGATATCTCTGTAAGCCTGTCCTATTCTTTCACGCAGTTCCTCTTTGCTCGTTGGGCGAGTTTTGTAAACTTTTTCTTTAACGAAGACCCATAAAAAAAATCCAATGGAGTCAAGTCCGGGGATCTGCCATATCCACCGATTAGGAAAATTTTCTTCCAACCAATTTCTCACAATCCTGCTATTGTGGATGGAACAGCCATCTAATTGAAATAGAAGATGAGCCTCTTCTGCCAGTGGAAGTTCATCCATAGCGTTGGAAAATTCGTTTTTAAAAAAATTCAAAAAAATTTGACCATTCAAATTGCTTAAAAAAAGGGGCCAATTATTTTGGTATGTAATATTCCACACCAAACATTGATTTTTTGTGAGTACTGTCTTCTGCAATTTATTATCCAATGTGTATTTTCTTCCGTCCAGTACCTTGTATTTTGAGAATTAACTGTTCCATTGCTTGTGAATATTGCCTCGTCAGGGAACAAAATTGTTTTCAGAAAATTCCTTTTATTTAGATATTCTCCTTAAGCCCATAAACTATACTCCATCCTCATTTCATTATCGCCTTTTTCTAAGGTGAGAATAAACTTTGTTTTAAAGGGCTTCATCTTATTATATTTCCTAAGATTTCTCCTTATTGTTTCACACGGTAAGTTAATGTCCAAACTTGCAATTCTCACACTTGTTTTCGGATTATTATTAAAATAATTTCGAATTCGTTCAGAATTATTTCCTCTGTCTTTGTACAATATTACTACTCTTCAGAATATGTTTACAAACAGCTCCATACTGATTGAAAATTTGGTTTATTCGGCCAACTGTAGCTCTGCTAATATTTCGACGCTCCGGATGCATGTTATTGAAAATTCTACATACTTCCCTTTCGGATCTGTTGTTGTTACCACGAAGTCTTACTATTTCAATTTTCTCCTGTAAAGTCAATACTTCTTTATTAGTGTAGGTACTTGAGGAGTTATAAACTTCACTATTAACACTGACAAATTTGTGTCTTTTCGTCTATTGTTCTGATGACTTGTCATCTCTATAGAAACTAAAGTTACAAAGCCTCCTAATGCAAATCATATTTTTGAAATGAGGTATCCCAAGCATGTTTGAATGAAACCAAGATTGATATTTGGAATAACTGTCAACCACCAAAGAGGAACTGCGTGAAAGAATAAGACAGGCTTGCACAGATATTACCCCAAACCAATGATCGAATCTTATGGTTAGTTAGCATTAGAAAATGGTAGAATAAATGTATCGAATTAAATCGGGATTTGGTTGAAAGGTACGAAAATTAATGTGTAGGCACTCTCATTTCAATCCATTCTTTTGTTGTAGTTCATTTATGTTATCAATATTGGTTATTATTGATTATTGAATAACTGCAGTGTTCTGATGGACATAACTATCTCCTATACTAAGAAGTTACGTTTGGAAGAAACATAATTTGACGCCATTTTGAGTAACTGCTGTTCACAAACTCTACTGCTAACGACCTGAAAGAGCATTTTAAGCGATATTTTTAACAAGATTGTGAATTATATGACGACTATTCGAAATATTTTCATAAAGTAATATGAATTTTACTTATGCCATATTTCTGTTAAAAAAAATAATTTTATCGTGAAATTTTGGTCACACCCATTTGAAAGCATCACAAATCCAGTGGCGTCGTCAAATTTTATAAAAAAACCGCTAGTATGTTTTTGGTTTTTTGACCTTGAAAAAAATTCGAAGTGGGCCGTGAAATTTTTATTTTTATTTCGAATTCAGGGCATTCAACTAGAACTATTGATGCTCTATCTACTGAAAAAAAAACTTCTGAATCGGATAATAAATAACAGTTTTAGAGAGGTGGCCCGTTTTCAAATGGGTCACTCTGTATATATAAAGGTTTAAAAAGGCATGAAGGTAAACATCTAGAGGGTATTTTCACGTATATCCAACCATTTGGTTAGCACACGTCGATAAGCTGCCAAGCAGCGCTTTTCTTCCGACTTAATTTACAAATATTGAGATTTCGAAGTAAAAACTTATTTTTATCATAATAATGAATTGTAGCCTTTGTTAAAGTGAGTTTATACAGCAAGTAAAATAAAATAACTAATTTAAAAACTTAAAACTACACAACATCCATAACAAGTTTATACAGAAATAAAATAAGAAGCGATATAAAATAAGAAGTAAAATAAAATATGGTTATCTTTAATTTTATTTCACTTTGACTATTTGTTAGATGCATGTAAATATTGAATAATTTAGACAAATTGATAATAGTTGATGATAGATGAATTTCAATTGGCATCTTGTTACTCTTACATTAATTTACTCAGCTCTATAAACACTCTGAAAATTATTACTTCTCAATTTACTTTATTTTATTGCTTATTTTTTTATGTGCTTTATAAACTCACTATTATAATATTAGTATAGATTATCATATTCAAAACCTGAATACACAAATTTCAATTCATTCTGTATGATTCTTTGTCGAATTTCGAAGCCACACCCGAAAAAAAAACGAATGAGAAGGCACCGGTAGTAGATAAAACCCCATTACTTTCTTTCACACAAGAACAAATCTTATTTGGTTCAAGGAACGGTAAGTAGAGCACATATTTAGGGATTTGCATCGTGACTGTCCATACTGCAGACTCGGAGAGAAAGAAGTACTTTCGCTCAATGTCAAACAATCGCCCCTTCTCGTTGAGAGCATTCTGTGTGACCATAGGTATATAAAAGTGCAGTTCCTCCATTCTAACTCATCAGTATCAGATTTAATTTGACTAGTGGCAGGTGCAAGTTTGGGAAATAAAATGTACAAGGTAAGGGGTAGCAAATTTGGATGCAACTCAGGGGAAGAAATTCATGACTGGGATTTGAAAATTGAATATAATAGGTACCACGAATGAATTCTTTAATTATTCACATGAAACAAAAATCGGAAATAATCATACATTCGTAAAAGTATACTTTATTGAATCGTGAATGTAATAAGAATCTTGAATAATTCGAATGAAAAAGTTTTTACTGAAAATTCCGCTTGGAAAAGAAAGGGAGATATAGAAAAATGCATAAATATTTTTTTCCACTAAAGCCAATTGGAATTGAGAAAAATAAATCTTGTTCATGTTGCAAAACCTTTCAAAAAAGTAGGATAAACAAAAATTATTTTGTATTTCACTTAAAATTTAAATTTAAAAAATTATAGAAGTGAGTTGATGAAGTCCTATTAGTTTTTCCTTTAGATGCGTTAAAAAACATTGAGGAATGGTTTTGAGAGTTAACAATGACTTTCAAGTTATCACGAGAGAAAACAGTTTGTCTAAGTCATTGGTATTTGGATTTCAGAAAGTGACATAACTATCGGAGTACCACAGGGTTCTATTCTGGGTTCTTTTTTCATATTATTATATAATAAATTCAACTTCAAACTCAAAGTTTCCTAGCTAATGGTAATATTTCAATTCGTCTTTATGTTGATAAATGTAACTGAATAATTTCATCAAATGAAATAATTTTAATCATCAAAGGTGAGGAAATCCAATGCAGCAAAAAATCAAATATTAAGGATTAACTTAAGATGTATAAAAAGGCTTATATATCCAATGCCTTATAATTTTTGTTTATTGCCATCTTCAGTACTTGACCGCAGTCTGGTTGATGAAACTTATAAAGCCATTAATTATCCGAGAACGAAGCCACAATAAACTTATATTCAGTAGTTATATCACAAGTGATGGATATGTTGGTGAGTATACTTAGACATTTTTGCGTCAGTATTGTTGTAGAAATTCACGACACCAAATTTCTTTAAAAGTACCCCGACTAGCGGAAAAATATCAAAGTATACTCTACCCAAAATATCTATATCAAAATGGTATATGACCAGATTATATATCGTGCTAGCTATGACAAACATACCTACACTTGAAAAAACTATGTTTTCCTACGTTTTTTTTTCGAATTTCCGAAACGGTCGGACATCATTTTTTAATTTGACAGTGACTTAGACGTCATCTGACAGTGAGTGAATGATTTTGATAGGTTTGGTATAAACATTGGTAAATGCATACTTGTTTCATAGAAAGTTGCATGTATATTCGCGGATATATTAACAACATGGTGTATATTCGCCGATATTGGGATTTGGTTGGTTAGATAAATGCATTTGATTAGCTGAATTCATTTCGAGGTACAATATCATTAATAGTTTATCAACATACTCTATAAAAATACATATACCTATATTCTCTGCAAAATATTGATAAAACATATAATAAGTATTTCTTCTTACCCATCAAGTCATAAAAATAATTATTCTCCATTAATACTCAGTATATTATGCAAAGAGATTTAATGATAGTTATTAAAACACGAGTACGATACTACACGAACCTTTGGTGATTGTCGTAAATAAATGCGAGTTTATGCATTAAATATAAGTTAATTGCTTAACTATTTTCCTATGACCAATCAATACAATGAAAAATAAACAATTTATTTCAAAATTTATGATTTATAAGTTATGAGGAAATATAATGGAAACTTGATCATAACAAAACGCAGAAATGTCATGATATCAAGGTTAAAAAAATATAAAATTTTATCAAAATAGATAAACGAAACATATTTTCTGAAAAGATATTAGCTTTATTTTTGTCTCTGCAATCCATAAACTGACAGTATAATTTTTCGCCTTTGCAGATTTTGTAGGTATAGTATGACCATCATTCTAACAGACTCATTATAAATAATCCCATACACTCATAATAGCGTATTGTTTGAGTTGTGGAATTAGATTTGGATTAAGGACAGGCTTAAGTTTCCATGCTGATTTGTGGTTTTGAAATTCAGTTAGCAGTTTGTACTTGGTTAGAAAAAAAATTATTTGTTGTCAATTACGTGTTGTCCAAAAATGTTTCGTCCGTGGGAAGAACCCAATACGTGGAGGTAGTGAGGATAATGGCGTCACAAGAAGACAAATAAGTGATAAAAAACAATCAAAGCGCGATGTTCATCAGGGGACACAAAAAAAGTTGTATTTGACGTTAATACCTCCCTTCGTGAAGGTGGATTATCACAAATTGGTGCAGTAGTAGCTTTGATTCAGTCAGAAATGCGGAATATTCCTAATGAAAGCTGAGAAAATTGTATAGCGCATGTTCAGAAAGTAGAAAAATCATATGTGAATGTAGATCTGTTTCCCAGAGAAAAAAATGCGAACTTGGATGACGACAGTGACAGTGAAATGAACTTAGTTTGAAATATACTAATTATTTTTATGACACTGTTCTTTTTGTACTGTATTTGTACCTGTTAAACTCAATTTTATAAATTCAGAAATCAAGAATTCAGTCATATTTGAAATTGATTTTTCACACTGTACTTTTCCGTAGTGTTTAATTATTTTTACTTATTACTCAATCATCTTTACGTTTGGATATTTTTTTTAACTTTCTTCCCTACAAAAAAAAGTTTGTCGGATGGGTACTAGTAGATAATGAGAATGATTAAAAAAGAATTTTAAGACAAACTTTTTTACAAATGCACTAAAAAGGAAAAAATTATTTCTTTAATAGTAAGTTATTCTGTGAGTAGCAGATTCAAAATTTTGTCTCGCAAGAATACCTATTTTATATTCGAGGCAAGCTTTTGAATCTGGTTAAATAATTAAAGAAAATGTTTTTTTCCTTTTTAGTGCATTTGTATAAAAACTTGTCTTACTTTTTTTATCATTTTTATTCGATTATATTTAGTCATTCATGATATCCGTCATCTTATTGAACTCTGACAAAAACTGATAATCTCCGACCCCAAAAACCCACGCATACCAATTTTTATTGGAATCGGGCTATAACCACAAAACTCGTCGCCATATTGGAGCTGCCATCTTGAATTTATTAATTTCGACAGACAATTTGTGATCTCTGTCCTCGAAAACCCCAACATACCAATTTTGAATAGAATCGAACCATAATAAAAAAACTCGTCCGCCATATTGGAGCTGCCATTTTGTTTTTCTCCAGCAAAAATTCCACCGGAATTATGAACACCTGCCAAATTTCACGTTAATCGGTCAACTAGAAGTGGGTCAAAATTCTCTTGCTAGATTTGAACTAAACATACATACACAAACATACATATATACAAATGTGAAGTTAGATAAAAGCTTGTAAAGAGGATGTTTTAGTTACAAAAAATAGTAATGTAGTAAAATACATTTTCTACGAACTTGCTATAAAGTATCACTTTCCACACTCGCTAGTATAGTATTTCTAATCCCAATTGGACCAACATAAAAAGTTTCGAGAAGGAATTCTCTTCCACACGACAGAACTTTTTTATGATTGTACCAGGAACGCTTTGAAAGTAAAAACACTGGTAGTATATACATTTTCCATTTGCCGGGCAGTGCATATGAACACTCCTCGTAGTGCTCTTATTTTTATTGCCGTTCCAATTGGGATTAGAATAACTATATACTATTTTATACCCGCTGAGTCCTCGGCAATGAATAATAGTATAATAAATTGTTTACGATTCGTGCAGCATGTTCCACAATTTCTGGTGGAGTTAAATTCTCATTTCTACTTTCACTATCGCACATTTTCAATTGATAAAAATCACTAATTTTGAGAATTCACTAGATTAAAGTAACTATGAACTATCAAAACTGACGTTTTAAATCTATCAGATGCCCATAGCCATATCTAAAATTGACGGAATATTAATGTGATGTTGCATTTCTATTGGCTATACACTTGTATCTTAATGATTTATCTGCATCATAATAAATATCATTGAAGTCCATGTAAACGTTTAATAAAGCAATAAGAGAATTGCAGTGGACAAAACTTTATTGAAAGGCACAACATACATAATCACAATATTATTAGCATATAATTTACAAAATAGTATACGGACACATTTTGATATTCCATAAAGGCACATACGATAATTTACAACAGTCTTCCTGTCAGTCTCAAAGACCTTGTTTCTAAAAAATAAATTACAAAACAACAAACCAAAGGGAAAAAAATCGGCATTGTTTTACTATTTTACTCGAAAACGAAGCATTGTAGGGAAAATGCCAAAAGGAAAAAGTTAAAAAGCAAAAAATTTCCTGTTAATTTTTTTTTAAATCATACGTTAGTTCGAAAGGCAGATTGAGACCCTGGCATAAAGTCATAAAATCCTAAACCCTATCTAAGTGACTACAACCTTTCTTCCTTTGCCCTAACTAAATTTTTTGTCGTGGAAATTACTTCAAAATGGGAACCGAAACGTCGCAATCCTCAAATTTCTAGATACGGTTTAATCAAAATAACCATGATCGCGGAAACCTATGCCATTCGATGTATGGAAAACTGAACATAAAAAAATTGTTACAACAGAAAACTCCAAGTATAAACTATCGAAAATTCAAAGCAACAGAGTGAATTTCAGCAAAACAATCTTAGATTTATTTCTAAATATATAGTTTGCAGTCATTATTGTGAGGCTCGAATTGCGCTCCACTGAAGTTGAAGTCATCGCAAATGTACTATTTGGCTTTGAAAAGCCTTCAGATGTAAACTATGAAACCAAATCGGAGTTTTTGCTTTTTCATGCTTGATTTATGAGGGCTAAATTTGGACCTATTTTGTTTTCAGTATCTGATTCTGGCATCGCTGTGTGCAGCTGGATATTGCAGACCAACCCTGGTAGAAAGTGGTGAGTATATTTTAGTGCTTTTCTGTTATGAGATTAAAAAATAATCTTGATTGGAGTAAAAATTGTGAGCATTCCCAAATGTGTTGTATGTTCATTGTTCAAAGAATCACATTTATAATGTTAGTTCAAATTAATGAAAATTTCCTAACTTTGGTATAATTCAACTTTGTCCTGGTCCTTTGCAACAAATCAGGTCGGAGGATCTCCAGATTTTTTGACGGTGCCCTCCTAAAATCAAACGAATTTCGAAAAAGGTGGACACTTGAAATGTTCAAATTAATTTCATATTTGTCCATTGAAATCTTAAATAATCCGCACTCTCTTTAATTCATTTTACAAAATGTCTGTATTGAATTTTGAAATTCTGCTGATAGGTTATCTTAGGTTAATTGAAAAGTGATTTGAAGTCAAATCAATGTTTGAATCATCAAAGGTATTTATATAAACACCGGGTGTCCCAAATTCATTGTGACAGGCAATATCTGGTTTGTAAAAGACATAGACAAAGATGTTTTCCACAAAAGTTTCATTTTGGTATAATTGTCAAATATACCAACAGACCAATTTTTTTTCTTCAATAGGACACCCTGTGTATCATCACATATTTAGATTCTACGTTGAATTTTGATATCACTTCATGTACAGTTTTAGAAATTCGGTTATGGCGTTGTTGAGTTTGCACTGTTCCTAAAAATGTAATGTTTAAAAAAAAATGTTTTTGATATCTCATACACGAATCCTGTCTGTATCTTTCATAAAATTGAAGGAAAAATCCTACTGAATGAAAACCACGAATGGCTCTTTCAAGAGTTGAAGAAACATTGCAAATTGAGTCATTTATTCCTTCTAATATAAAGTCGTCATCAAACGAGAACTGTTGGAACTGAAGATTCAGATATCAATGTTTTGGCTGTATCCATCTACATGTTTTTATCCGTACTCTTGCAGAAGTTGGTTTGAGTAAATCTACTGTAAGTACAGATAATTCTGAAAGAAAACATATACCACCCATTCAAAATTCAGTTGGTACAAGCTTTAAAACCCACGAACTTTGAACAACGACATGAATTCATGATAATCCCAACATATTCAATCAAATTTTATAAATCGACATACAGTCACTATTTGGTCTCAAGAAACTCCTCACTTGGTCCGCGAAAGTAATTATCAAACCATGTAAGGTATTAACGTGTATCGTGCGGAATGTTCAAAAGCCGCATCATAGGACCTTACTTCTTCAATGAAAATCTTAATGGGTTGCGATATTTGCTTTTTTTACGAAATGATTTGTGCCAATTGACGTAATATATTTCAATAGCAGAACGACAAGGAATTTGGTGGCAACAATTTACTGGTTGTCACTGAATATCTGGAAAGAATATATACAAGTAGATGGATTAATAATAAGGGTCCAATTCGGTGGCCGGCCCATTCTCTAGATTTATCACCACTTGATTTGTTTCTATGGGGTTATTTAAAAGTAATTATTTTCACTTTTATAAAAGATGACCACTACGTAAAAAACTCCTTTGACCTTGTCGATCAAATAAAAGGTGTTATCGTACCAGAAGACTTCATTTTAATATCAATGGATGTAGTATCCCTTTTCACCAACATTCCAATTTATTTAGTAGTCAACCTCATAAATGAAAGATGTCATTTAATTGAACCACACAGTTTGTAACAAACAACGTTTTTTTCAATTTTAACGAAGTTTTATAGACAAATTTTTGGTCTTGGAACTTGGAATGGGAAATTGTTTATCCCCTATTTGTCTAACTTACAAAATAAATGTCTACGCCAATGTTATTTTCCTGTAATTTTTTTCAGAAGATAGATCGATGATATTGTTTTGTGCATACAAAAAGAAAACGTAGACAAGATATTAACAACATTTAATAACTATCATCCTATACTTTAGTTCGCTGTAGAAATGGAAAAAAACAACAGGATTGCTTCTTTGGATGTTTTCCTGATAAAAGCAAATAACAAAATCATAACTGATTGGTATCACAAACCAACTTACTCTGAAAGATTTATAAACTACCACTCTGTACACCCAATGACACAAAAGATAAACATTATTAACAATCTCAAATACAGTGCCATACACTTTATTTATTTATTTATTGGTATAAACGTTACAAGAAGTTGTACAAATTAGAATATGAAAAGCACTAAAAAAATGCATACGAAAATCTATAGACAAAATACATAATTAATTGCAGAACTCTTGAAAGCCTCCAACGAGTCAGTGAAAAAATCAGTTCTGAAGCATTAGCTTCCCTTAATATTCTTGACACTGGATTATTAAATCCATAATTAGTAAGATCCGAGTTCTCTACAAAAACATTTTTATTATCCCTTGTTACTCTTTGTTTGGCTCTCAGATTAACTGAGGAGAGAAGTTATGGGCAACTTGAGTCCGCCTATTTTCCAGTGTGGTTTATGAAACGAGTATCAGTGGTCCATTTGAAAGTCCATTTTGTAGGGAACAGTACGCAAAAATTTATTTTGGACCCTCTCCAGTGATGTTTTGTAAACTGAAGAGGAGGGACACCACACAATGGATGCATATTCCAAGTGTGACCTTATTAACGAACAATACAAAATTTTCTTTGTATTTACACTTAGCACCTGAGGATTTCAAAAACCAGAACCTCAAACTTATTGAAACAATGTTACTGAAGAATCGCTACCCTAAATTTTTGTTTAACAAAACTATTATATTCCAACAGCAAAAATACACAAGAAAAATAAAAAGAGCCATTAAACGACAATTATTTTAAACTACCACATGTAGAAGGTCTGGTACCACAACTCTGCGAAGTCTTAGAAAATGAAAATTTCAAAATCAGCATGAAATGTGAAAACACATTAAAAAATCATTTTTTCACAAGACTAAAAACAAACACACCTAAAGATCTGAAATCTTACTTTATTTACAAAATACCATGTGCTGAGTGTGACAAGGTGTACATAGGGCAAACAGTTAGATACTTGAAACAAAGAATGACAGTACATAATAGGGATTGTAAAAATATTCACAACCTATTTAAAACAATAAAAAATTCCACAAGCCTTTCAGAACATTGTAAATCATCCCTTCACAGTCATTATCATTGGACAACAGACAATATTAAGAAAAATACTCATGAATGAAATAACAAAGCATGGAGAAAAATGTGTTAACAAAAGATCTGATATCGAAAGTCTAAACACCTTGTATTTTAACCTAATAGAAAAAATCAAACACAAATTGTGAATCATTAACAGATGACTTTTTCCAGTTCTCCTAATCTCTCTCATTAGTCTTTTTTATATTACAAAGGAACGATTCATCGCCAGTTCAGTTTGTTCATTTCATTGTGTATATTTCGACGTCTTTCGTGATCCTCTGCATGTATTTATATTTTATGTCTAAATTATTTATATTGCCACTTTTGAACTCGGAGAGCCACCCTAACTGTAAGTAATTATCTATGTTAGTTTTCTGTATATTTCGCGAGGTTTTTTCCTTTATAACGATTGTTATTTTACGTATCGTATCTTATTCTATCAATATTCCATTCAAGAATTCAATTTTAACAGATGTTTTTCGTTCTTATACGAGTCCTGAAGATGAAACAATAAAGTTTAGAAACGTCGATAATTTAGCAATTGGTTTTCTTCAATTTTCCGACCGAATTCCCGCCAACAAACTATCCAAATATTTTTTTTCACTGCTCCTCTTTTTGATTTGGATGATCTGAAAATCAAGATTCGACTAGCCTGCAGTAATATTATTAGGCTTAATATTATAAGGGCGAATTGTTCGAGAGAACTGAATCCGTTTCGAAGCCTGTCGCCATTTTGAACAATTTATATCTAGGTGCTATTCTCATGAAATGATACATCAAGTTATATTACATTGGTATTGATGCTTTGCCCCTGAATGAGCCTCCTTCAATTTCGCAATTGTTTCCTATTCAGAATGATTTTTCAGTCACTGTATTCCATTAAAAAAAACTCAAAACTGCAACCATGATTTTGAACACCCAGTATATTTTGACTGATTTTCATGTGATCTGATGCATTTCTGAAAATTTCTTCTCTAATTTCATCAAAATACCGAGAGCAGGAGGAAAAAAAAGGTCTTTCTCAAAATCTTACATTTTAAGGAAAAGTGCAATAACTCAACAATGCCGTAACCGAATTTCAAAAACTATACATGAAATGATATTAGAATTCAACGTAGAATCTATTGAAAAAAATAATATTTTGGTATGTAGCACGTACACCAAACACCCTGTGTATTTCAAAATTATACCAAAATTCAGATCCTATGAAACTTTTGTGGAAAACATTTGCATCAGTTTACTTCAGGAAAGCAGATATTGCCTGTCACATTAAATTTGGGAACCCCAGTATAAAAGCAAGTCTATTTTGAAATCTACATTCAAATGTGTCAATTTATTACACTATAGAAAACTATATCAATATTATAATAATGACAGAGAAAATATGACCAATTACCATTTTGCATTCATAAATAAAGACGCGAGTGGATGAAGGTGTTGTTACAAAAATTTTTGAGTAAAGTAAGATCAAAGTTTTTTATGTATTTGTTTTTTCATTCAGGACTAGCTGAGCAACGCTGTGTCCAAGTGGTTAACAAAGATCAAACAATTTCACTCACTAACGATTCATGAATGTGAAAGATGGGTACATACGTGAAAACCTTCATTCATGTAAAAAAAACAGGTTTTTAAGGTTTGTAACATAACTCCTACTAACGATTCATGAATGTGAAAGATGGGTACATACGTGAAAACCTTCATTCATGTAAAAAAAAACAGGTTTTTAAGGTTTGTAACATAACTCCTTCATCCGCTCGCGTCTTCAATTATTATGTGGTGAAATCACAGAATACCACACTTGCTCGAGTAATTTCTAGATTTTTTATAAAAAACATTTTTGAAATATTTGTCTTAAAAAAATCTGGAAATTATTAGAGAACCTGTAGAACTTATGATATTATGAGTGTATATTTGGTGGTCACTGGTTTTTAAGAAAAAAAACGTGTGCGGTTGGGGTACCCCCGTCAGGAACGAAGTTCCTTTACTTCTTTTATCATCCTCCATATCACTCCCCATATTTTGATGTGTTGGACTCACCATTTTCTCACTTTGAAATTGTTCGGAAAGTGTGGTGAACAAATGTTTTCTTCTGGACAGAGGTTTTTTAGCGTCATTTCCTTTCCCCCATTTTCATTCCCCACATTTTGATTGGTTACACTCACCACTTTCTTTTCGTTTTCCGTTTCACTTAGTGTTTTTGAACTTTTTTCAGTTTTTTCATACTCTGCGCTAACCTCGGCTCGGGCCCGGTGCCAGGCTCTCCAGTGTCTTCATTTGGTTTAATATTACTTTTCTTTACACTTTCACTATGTTTAGAAATGTAATCATTGAGTTTTTTGAGTTTTTAGGCTTCACTTGGGGTAAAATGATACACTATATTGCATCTTTTTCGCAGTGGACCATCGGGGGTAGTCCGTTCCTGACTTTGTAGCAAAACAACTGACTCCTGCATGAAAGCTCATCGAAGGAATTCATTTGTTTAGTCAATCACCAAAATTTAGATGATTTTGAATATTCACTTTGAAAGTTATCAAAGAAAAACATTTTTCATTTTGTAACTGTGAGGGCCCGTAACTTGGTAACGAAGGCTTTTAGGAACAAAACTTATATGGAGTACTGGTGATATTTTGACCCCATCTATACATTCCCGAGAGGAAAAGAGGAAGTCCAGGGACACCCTGTATACTACCATTTTTTGTCAATCGGACAATGCAAATGATTTAACTAAAATCATATCCAATGATATGAAGAAAGTTAAGAGTTGGTGTGATTCAAATCGTCTTTCTGTAAATATTTCGAAAACTAATATAGTAACTTTCAGATGTGAACTTGACAATATACCCATTGGGAATGACATCATTGAGAACAAAAGTAGCTTAAAATTTTTAGGAGTATATATCGATAGAAAACTAAAATTTGAAGACAATGATTATGCCTTGTGTAACAAAGTGTCTTCTGGTTGTTATGCAGAGTAGTCGCAAATGAACTTGGTTTAACAGCAGCTAAGACTGTTTATTTTTCTCTGGTGGAATCTTACCTGAGATATGAAATTTCATTTTGGGGCGTATGTAGAAGTTATCAACTGAAAAATATTTTAATTTTGCAAAAACGAGCCGTAAGATATATGTGCAAATCAAACGTAGAGACTCTTGTAGATTACTCTTTACCACTCATGGAATTCTAACAGTGATTTCTATCTTTATAATGGAAACAGTGTGTTTAATTAAAACATATTTGAACAAATTTCAATCCTCACCATCCCATTATGTGACAAGGCAATCCAACAACATTAAGTTGCCAATACCAATGACATCATTCATAAAGGATTCCATTGCCTATGATGATTGTAAAATGTTCAACCATTTGCCAAAGAATGTAATAGAAATAAAATATTTACAATGCTTCAGGAAGGCTGTGAAATGTTTTTTAAGTGATAGACCATACTATAATATACAAGAATTTTATAATGATAATTTAAAAAAAAACAATCAATAATGTGATTTTAAATTTTTTTTTGGGGTATATTTTTTCAATGTGACTTATATATTTTATTTATTTTTATGGGTTAAGACAAACTTGTTTATTTTTACTAGTATTTTGTACGACTTATATGTTTTTATATATACAAACTGACCATATGTATTAAGTTAAAATTGATTATTTTAAATGTATTTTGTTTTTACATATAAACTGCGTTATAGATTAAGTGAAATTTCGTCCACAAGATTACTCTTATGACAATAAAGTATATTCTCTCTCTCTCTCAGAGAGAGAAAGTCGCATGGAGGGGGCATACATTTTTTTCTTACGTGACGATTTCTACCAGTCAACACCTACCGCAAGCCGCATAAAGGAACTTCGTTCCAAAAACAAAACAAGGAAAACGTATGCTTGCCTTCAGATAAACAACTATTCGGCCTTCTTCAGTGGGAAAGCCGCGGAAGAATAAACATAAAATTATAGTAATTCCTTCATGACCCACAATCATGCATAACATGATATTAATTTGCTCTTCGATATGGAAACAATGTATATAAATCACTATATTCCGCGTAATATTAAACATATTTGAAGTGAAAGAGAAAGTACATACCTATATCGATTCGACATTACGATTAAATAATTATCAAATTATATTATCATACTTTTACCTGCATTATGAATTAATCTAAATAAAACGACCATAAATCGAATGTGACATTCACTTTTAGTTCCGGATCTTGATGACAACTTCAACGATTTTTTTTATCGTAACACTGGAGAGATTTTACACTTTCCAATTTCAATGATCTGTTCTCTTTATTTTTTTCTTTATTCATTCGGATATAAGAAACGTTATTCAACTCTGAAGAAATAACCCAAACTAATGAAGTACAACCATTCTCAGTGGCGAGTATACATTGCTTTCGCAAAGTAAAAATTCAAGTTAAAACGCTCAGACCCGTCAAATTTTATTTTTAGTTGTGTATTTTTTCAAAAGTTATTCATACGTATAGAAGAACTAGAAATCTAAGAAGGTCGTAAATCAATATTAGCCGACGACCCTCATTATTACCTATTGTTCGAAATATAGATGTGTGTGTGTCCCTTAAAAGATTCCCAGGTCCGGATTAAAATATCTCATGAAATAGTTTGGCATTTTAATAATAGTGGGCTCTCCATTATTTTTGGCTTTTGTTGACAGTTTTGTATTTACATTTATTTGATGATAAAAAATCTCGTAAGGTTGATTTAGAACCCTTGGTAATGATATGTTTAAATAGGTGTAAATAATAAAATTTACTTACCTGGCCACCAGACTTTCAGTACTAATGGGCTATTAACGAGATTATAGCGATAATGATCTATTTACGCTTACAAAATAAATTACCTACCAGATTTGGAAAACAAGACTGTTTTGAGAACTGACCGCTTTCCAATTTCAGAAATAAAAGGGGGAAAGTTAAACAACATTTAGTCATTACCTACCTAATAATCTGTTGTGTCAGTTGTGTCTATTTTAAAGTGTCTATTCGATTTTTGTGTCGTGAAAAATGTGGCGTCCATGGGCTCATCCTGAAGCTAGTACTTCAACTGGTGGTCGTAGTACCACTAGTCGACAAATGTTACACCCTCGTGGGAAACAAATTATATTAAATGTTTACACTTCTTTTCTGGAACGTGGAATGTCCAAGGATCAAGCTGTGCAAGAAAGTGCTTCTTTAACAAAAACACCGTATTCCACAGTGTTTAAAATAGTACCCTATTTTAAAAAGAAAGAAACGAAAAGACTCTGGCGGTTCAAGGAAACTAGATGGCTGTGACGTAGATATAATTCGAAGAACAATATATGCCTTGAATAAAGAGCAAATTGTGCCTACATTAGATATTTTAATGCAACGGCTTAAAAAGAATGAAACTGGTATCCAGTGTTGCAAAGAGACTTTAAGGAAGTCTGTGCGCCTTAAGAAATGGAGATTTGAATATTTATTGGCAATAAACGAATTTAGAGAATATGGTAGAACAGTAGTGTATTTGGATGAAACTTTGTTCGATACACACGATATTCCAAACAAAAGTTGGGTAGACTCATCAGACTTGTGCCAAACTAATGCGCCGTCTAATAAAAGAAAACGCAGGAACCGAAAATGGTTTTATACCAAATGCGTTGTCATTATCGGCAAAGAATATTAAGGACTCTTTAGTCGATTATCATGATGATACTACAGCCGAATTATTTGAAGACTGGTTCCAAAATAAACTCATATCAAATATTCCACCCAACAGTATTATCGTCATGGATAATCTACCACAGTCGAAGACTAGATGAAGCACCATGTTCAAATGACACCAAAGCCACTATACAAGAATATATGTTAAATAATTGTATGTACTATGAGGAAAAGTACACAAAAAATAGTTACTAGAAGTTTTACGCAGTTACTCGATGAAATAGAAATATTTTTGTGATTCATTGGCTGAATGCTTGGGACATACGATGCTCAGACTTCCTCCTTATCACTGTATGTTTAACCCAATTGAACATATATGGCATCAGCTTAAGTCAGCAGTTCGAAGAAATAATATTTCTCCAACCTTAAGTTCAACTGAACTGTTTCTGTTCAAACAGAAACTACAAACATTCCTGATAGCAGCTGGGCCAAGTGTGTTTCCCATATTAAAAAGGTGGAAAAGTCATATATGGATATAGAAAAAATTCCCAAAGAAAAGTTTATTATCAATTTAGATGACGACAGTGAAAGTGAAACTGATCTTCGTGAGTAATTTTGTTTATATCGAGAAACTGAACTTTTTATAAAGTATAAAGTTTGACATTTTACATTAATTAGGTATATCATATATTATTATATAATATAATATAATTATATTTATATATATATATATATTATTACTATCATATGTTATATATAAATAAACAATTCTCAATTATATTCAAGCGATTTTTCTTAATAATTATCTTAACCCAATATCATTATAAAACAAAATTTAATGGCTAGGGCAGGTACAACTCTGCGTAGAATCCACCGCCTGCTGATACTTCAAGTGGTTGGTGATTTACGACCTTATATTTCTGGTTCTGCTTTACAGCTCATTCGTGTAAGGGGTATGACGTAATCGTTATTTTTTTATGGCAACTCTCTTTTATTACAGAATGTGAAAGAAATGTTAGATGAAAAATAAAGAAAAACGATTATGCAATTTCAAAATGCTAAATTTAATGATTATTAAAAAAAATGAACTAAATTAAATGTTCAAATTGTGCACCATTAGCTGCCTGGCAGAAGCCAAAAAGATAAATAAATTATTTTTGAACAATAACTTCAACTTTTAAACTTCTAAATTCCCCGGCCTAGTAAGTCCCCACAAAAAGTAATTTAGGGGTGTCAAATCTGGCAATCCGGCTGGCTACTCAATCGACATTATTTTCCCTATCCAACAATTCCACCCCATCTAAATCATTACTTATGTTATAGTTCAACCATTTTCAATTGCAGAAGCTGTTTCTATAAGGAGCAAATCAAAAATTATCTAACACGAGCGTATATGCGAAGTAACGGAACAAAAAATAATGTGTACTACTCGTAAACATTCTCCGTCGGCAAACGGAAGATTAAAAGAAGATCAAAAGAGGCGACAGTCAACGTGGGTTTGAGTGACAGCTGTATAGTTCTACAGCAGTTTCGCCTGAGCCAATCAAAACGGACCACAAGCCAATGATAATGCTTGTAGGTGTGTCCATACGTTGAGAGGCCGGGAAACTAATAAATCACGAGTTATATTTGTGTTTGAAGAGGCCTGAATGAATAAAAGCCAGTAGCGTCTCTGGTCTGGGATCGAAATAGGTTTAAAAATATTCTATAGTTCTGTTGTGTTTTGTTTGAAATATGGCTTTTTTCCGACCATAGGAAAATGAAATTATGATGATCCGATTGCCTATTAATACATACTTCCTTGCTTATTGCATATTTTGATTTTAACGTATTTTTAAAATATTTTAATAACGAAATAAAATTAGTTACCTCCGCCTCTGCTGCTCAAAGGATACCGCTTCAAGACTGCGAAACTTGTTTTTTATGCTTCTGCAATTGTAAATGGTTGAACTATATGCTTGATCTCTTTTACATGTTTAATATCACATTTTTTTTAATTAAGGCTACAAAGATCATATTATTATACATTTCTAATGCTCTCTCCATTCCATCTCATTTCTAAATTCATAACCCGGAGGTGCGTCAAAATCAAAGTTTGGCCCCCAAAAAATTTCACGTTGATCCGACACTGGTGCAAATACTATATAGCGAGTAAACTTTCAGGATTTTGAGCTGCTGGCGATTATTTGTACTGAAATCTCTATGAGGATCTTCCAATTGATCGGGAATGAAAAATTTCAAATGTTTTTTTTTTTTTCAGGAGGCGACTACGGTGGTTACGGAGGCGGTTTTGGCTTAGGCGACAGTGGCGGTGGATGGCAGGGTGCCTTGAGCCTAGGCAGCGGCGGGGGCGGTCTTGGACACGACTTCGAAGGAGCCTCCAGCAGCTACGGCACCATCGAAGGGCACGGGGGCGGTGATGGCGGAGGAAGCGGCGGTTCCATCGGTGGCGATTTCCATCACGGCGTGAGCATCGTTAGTACCGGGGGCGGCGAACACAAAGGCAAAGTTTTTGACCTTACAGATCACGGTGAGCTTATTTCATGCCAATAATGGTAACAAAAATTGAAAACATGACAAAATAATATTACTCGGGAATGTTTGAAATTGATATTTTTCCACGACGACCTGGAAATATGCTCCTATCTTGAACCAAATATGATTCGATATGAGATGAAAACGATTCATGAGAAGTGTATTTTTGAACGTTTAGTTTTTGTCATCCCATATCAATTTCAAATAAGCCTCTGTAATGGCCGCTCTCTTTGCGAAGTTCAAACAAACACTGAGAGTTGTCATGGCAACATGTTATTAGCAGGTATGAACGAAATAAATAGGTTTGAATTCGATGGAAATAACTAGTGGGACCCACAAAAGATTTGGTTTGTAGAAGAAAAACCAAATGAATTCCATGTACTCCGTCAACTTTTTCCATCAAACACTCCAAAAACTATGTCTCACATGAATTTATTGACAAGTACCCATTAGTATGTTAATGTAGTACGAAAATTATTGACTTTTTCATTCGATGGCGGAAACAGTACAAGCCAACAAATACGGAGTCTACTTCACGATGGACCTATTATAAGTCGAAAAAATGTCTCAAAAGTTCCATTTCGTCTTACTGATATGAAAGTTCGTGGACCTTGAAGGAATTTTTCCTATACAGTTAGATCCCACAGGAGAGCTCTTGGTCTCGATCATTCTTTTTATAACCTGAATCATGACTTTGGAGTTATGAGTACTTCGTCAGAAATAAGTACATTTTGAATTTGTTTTTTCTTTGGTTAAGTTTCCTATAATTCTAGCTGGTTCTAAATTGAAACGAAAAAAGTATTTTCACAAATATGTCAAACATACAGGAATAGGATTTTTCAACAAAATAAAATATTTGTGACTTCTAGATATTTGATAGGATGCCTAAATACTGGACATACCACATGAAACTGGAAGTTGTAGATAAACATTTTATTTCCAAAAACGTGTAGTCATAATAAATCCCATTTATAAACTCCTATATATTGAAATAACGTGGAAAATCCAGTGCTGTTCGATCACTTGTGTACGCTGTCTTTTATAAAGCCATTAGCATTAGACTATTCATTCATTCTTGGTCCTTGGAGGATTCTAAGCATTTCGTTTTTCGCATTAAGGTTAACTTTGCAGTTGCTAGCAGCGAAATATTAATTAAAACAATTCAAGTTTGCCACTTGTATATCGGTTTCAGGGTATTTGCCACTCATTAGAACAGCGTAGATCAGGCAGACAACTAATGTCTGAAGTTCTTTGTGAACACTAATATATACAGTGCGGCTTTTAATAGACCCCCCCCTGTTAACTTTTGAACGGTTCGACGTAGAACAATGAAAAAAAATGGTATTGAATAAAATCACCGATACTACTTTTTGAAATAAAATACATTTGTGAGTGCCCGATAGATGGCGCGGGGTGATATCATTCAGAATCGTTTTGGTCCCGTTACTCTATGTCGAAGCGTTCAAAAGTTAACAGTGAGGGATGAAGGGGGGGAGGCTATAAAAAGCCGCACTCGCAATTCTGAATCCGTAGAACAACCATAGTTGAAAGAAAAATTGAATTACCTTTTCAACGATGTGAAAATCGACCTCTATGCCTTTCGAAATTTTCAAGTTGATGTGCCCCCCCCGCGCCATCTATCGAGAAATCACAATGTATTCTATTTCAAAGAGTAGTATCGGTGATATCATTCAATAATTTTTTTTTCTTTGTTCTATGTCAAACTATTCAAAAGTTAACAGGGGGGGGGGACTATTAAAAGCCGCACTGTATAGTTATTATCCTTGGGATGTATTTCAATGACCGGCCAGGTAGTGGCAAGGAAATTAGTTGTTTTCTGATCGATCTTCGACCCACAATCTACGAAAATATTCTCAAAACATCTCAAAAGATACAGAAACTGTAATTTCTAGATTAAAGACAGTCGGTGATTTATGAATTCGGTATGTCACCTTGTTGTTTTGTTCTTTGAATATTGGATATTTTCGCCACTAGCATTCCCCAGATATATTTGAAAATACATTTCATTACAATCCTTTTTTTTCAATTTCAAGGCGGACAAGCACATCAAGGCTCATTCGGAGGCAGTTTCGTAGCTTCTAGCAAGTACAGTGCAGGAGGCCAGGATGGCGGAGGAGGCGGCCATGGGGGTTACGGGGTGTCCGAAGGAGGCGGCTTCGCCGAACACTACAGCGACGTTCTTGGGGCGAGCGATCAAGGAAGCAGCGGTGGCGGTGGTCACGGGGGATGGGAATCGCTTTCTTCCGGGTCCTTTGGAGGTGGCGGCGAAGGCCTTTCTTCTTACAGTAGCAGCGGAGCACTTGGAGGTGGATACCACTGAGGTCTGGGGTTGATTTGTTATTTTTGATATTTGTACATATTTATTTGTTGTTGACTTTTTTATAATTTGTTGAATATATTTGTACTTTTTTATAAAAATTGATAATCATTTACCCTTCACATAAGTACATGCTTATAAGAGCGCAGTATATATATATATATATATATATATATATATATATATATATATATATATATATATATATATATATATATATATATATGCGTATACTGTGATCAGAGCATGTATTCCAGGTAAAATTTAAAATAGTTCAAGTTACTTCAAGAGTACCATAGATACTGGATACTGTATCTGAGGATATTCCACAAATAAACTGTTTTACATACACTTTCACAACAATCTCATTGAAGTACCTTCATTGTAATATTTTTAGGTTGGAATATGTGTTTAAAAATATCATGTAGTTTTCTGAGGATTCAGTTAGTTGAATATCATTGCTGGTCAACCTTTCTGCAAAAACAAAAAAATTACCTCTGCGGTTTTTGTTGTTTTGTTCTATAATGAAGATGAAAACATAACACGATTAAATCGGAACTTTTTAAGGACCAATCCTTATCCAATTTTCAAAAAATGCGGAGTATACAGGTTTTTTTTAGTCCTCAAAATCTTCCATTTAGTCTTTTTAATTTTTTTTTTCTTTGGAAATACTAATTTTTCATGGAAATGCCAGTTGCAAACTCACAAAAAACACCGGAAGTTACATATTTTCTAGACACAGTGATATGTTGGTCTATACTGATGCTAACTCCTTCAATAAAAAAATTCACACACCCTATTCCTAAAAGTGGCTGTGATCAAAGGATATCTGAGTAATCTCATAAAATTGTTTTTTTTTGCTTCTGAGATACATAATGAAATGGGATCTATAATTATTGGGCAATAAATAAATTTCAAATAATACAAAGTTTGTATAAATAACTTAACACATTCAGTGCTCAGTTTTATTGAAGAGATTCATACGGCCTGATATGAATTTCTAGGCAATGGCTATTCCATGTGTTTTGAGTCTTATATAAGTGTAAAATGTGAAAATAAAACAACCATTCGTGGTGAAGAACCTTTCCGCACATGCCGTTACCAACACGATACATATACCACAAGTGCTAACAGACAACTACCTGTTATGTTCAAGGTGGTAACTGACCTATCCGTGCGTTATGCATGTCTGTAAAAACGGTTTGACGCACTGGTGCATCATGAGCGTGTCTGTAAAAACGGTTTGACGCACAGGTGCGTCATGAGCAGTGAATGTGTCAACACGTTAAATTGATGAAGCTATGGCGAAGAGAAAAATGGAAAAGCAATACAATCACTATCAAAGAATGCACCAAGTGTCCTTTTTAATTAAGAAAATATTATTTTTGGCCACCTGGTTTGGTATTGTCAATGTGAAACTGATATTCACCAAACGGTTGCCAAATTAAATTCAACTCTAAACTCATAACTTGAGCGTGCTCGGAAAATGCAGACATAAGATTATGCCAGAGAATTACGAAATACTTCCACTTACCGGGGTCGCTGACTTGAAGTCCCCGGACCATCTCTAAACTGGGAAAAATCTGGATCCTGGTAGCACTTTTGCTGACTTTATACTTTTTGTTTTCAATTACTGACAGACCATAAACTCGTTTCAGAATTGTAACTTTTCACTTAATAAGTTCAGATTTCCTCCTCTCATTCATTAGAAATAAAACACAGATGTTGAGCTTCTTAATGAAAGATAATTAATTTTATTGAGATCTGTTCAATGGAATATTCTGTGGCTTTTAGGTTCTAAAACTGAATTTCAGCTCAATCGGATGTCGGCAATTGTTCCAAAAATTTATTACAAATTTTGAACCGGAAAAAATGGCAGCATATGAACGAAGCGAGTTAAATAGAAATATGTAATATAACATGGCAACAGCGCTGGATGCCGTATCGTGCTGAGTATGAAAGATATAATGCAAACTGGACGCAGTATCATACTAAATATGAAAACAAATTATTCACCGGACGTGATAATGATATGATGGTGAAAGGACGCAATATTATATAAGAATACTTTTTTTTATTTTTGAAGTTTTTGATAATCTGAAACCAGCTTTGAGTAGGATTTTTTGTGTAGAACCAGTATACTCTATCAGAATTGACCTAGATAGCGTATTTCTGGTGGACGCAGTAACGTACGCTTCCTGAAAGGACGCAGTATTGTAGGCAAGATGTATAAATAATAATAATAAAAGTACTTTATTGGTTACCCAATAGGCTACCGACCGGAGTCCTTCAGCCTGTTTTCGTAATTCAGTGATAGTTACATTATTTTGTATATGCAAATATATATATATATATATATATTTTAATTTGCAAAAAAAAAAAAAAATTGAGATTTGTTAATTTCCTGGCCTTTCTGCTAAAATGTTGAGGCATTCCATCAAGGTGTTTGCTGGAAACTTGAATCTTGGGTTCACTGTCGGGGCTCTACTAATCGATTGGGTTTGGATAATTTGAATATTGTTTTGATTGTTGGCAAACTTCTGGGATAATTTTTCAGTCTCTCGCGATTGGTTTATGCGTTAGTGCGTTGGTAAAGGAGATTGTTTGGAGGATAATGTAGGGGTTTTGCGGGTGTCTCATTTTGGTGATTGTTGCAGGCTGGATCTTTCCAAACTTACAAGTTCATCAGAGGTGGATTTCTGACGTTGAGGTATATTGGGTGAGCATATTCCAGGATTGGACGGCATATGGTTTTATAGATGTTTGCAGCTGTTTTACTGCTGATTCCTCTGTTCTTATAGGTAAGGGTCCGGAAATGTTTAGCTCTTGTAATGCACTTTTTTTTCATCAGCTGAGTATGATGATTAAAATTCATTTTTGGGTCTATGTGAACTCCTAAGTACTTAACTACAGTGCTACTTCTTACTGTATGATTGTTTACAGTTACCGTAGGCGAATCATCTGTTATTTTGTGGTTGAAGATTATCAGTTGAGATTTTTCGGGGTTTGGCTTCAGCCTCCATTTGTCACACCATGTCATAGTGTCATCAATCGAGTCTTGTAACTTACTTATTGCTTTCTCCCGCGTTTTGTTGTGGCTAATTATGGCCGTATCGTCAGCAAATTGCATTCCGTAGGATGAGATGAGATGTTCTGGGGGGTCTGGATTGTTCTGGATGAATAGGTCGCAACAGTAGATGTTATACAAAAATGGGGACAGGGGTGAGCCCTGCGGGAGACCTTGTTTTGGGTGAAAGAAGGCAGATGTCTGGTGATTTACTTTCACTTGGAGGGACCGTCTTAGTAGGTAATCTTTTACTAGATGTATCATATATTTGGGGCAGTCTAAGGTATACAGTTTGTACAGAATTCCTTTGTGCCAAACACTGTCAAATGCCTTATTGATATCCAAAAAAATTGCAGCACTGTGATATCCTGAGAGTTTGCTAGTCTGTATGTTTGAGATCAGAACTGATATAGGGTGAGTTGTTCCGCACTTGTGGCAAAATCCATATTGGTGAGTTGGAATTTCATTTCCTATTTTCTCTTCCATAAGTGATTTCATTAGTTTTTCGAGGTTTTTGCCCAACACTGGAAGTAGAGTGATTGGTCTATAGTTTTTCGGTTGACTCTGGTCTGTATGTGGTTTTGGAATTGTTATTATTCTTCCTTGTTTCCATTCCGGTGGAAAATATTGTGTATTTATACAATACTCGTACATTTTAATAATGTATAGGTGTATATCATATTCCAATTTCCTTATTATTTCTTTTGTGATATTATCAATTCCCGGTGCACTGTTTTTGCCTTGGCTTACTATTTCAAAATATTCTTCTTCGTTGATATTAATTTGTCCATCTGTGGGTCGTTTTCAAAACATCGAATATACCACTGCCTCAACTGGCTGGTAGAAATTGTCAACGAATTGGGGGTCTTCATCTTCTTCGAATGCTCTTGAGAAGTGGTCCACAAAAATGTCTGCTATTTCTGAGTCAGTAGTGTATGTTTCTCCATTTTTCACAAGATGAGGGGTTTTAGCTTTTGTTTTATATTTGCTGATTTTCTTGATCTGGTGCCAATAGTTTTTTCCATGCATATGGTTGATTTCATCACATGTCTCAATCCACTTACTCTCTCTGAACTGGTATATTAGTCTTTGAATGTTTTTATTGTAACTATTTAGATGCGTTTTGAAATCTTGGTTGGGATTAGGTCTATATTCGGTACATTTTCTCTTTTTTTAATTAAAGCAATGATGAATGGTGGTAGTTCATGAAGATATGGTTTTACTTTGGTTGTTGGAGAGTTTTCCAGAACAGAGTCGCTCAACACCTGGTTGAAATTTTTATTGTATCCTTGTTGATTGTTGGGTTGAGATTTGTGAAGTTAAGCTAAGGAATAATTGACTTTTCCATATTGCATTTATTGATGTTTACCTTAAGTATTTCATCTTCAGTTACTGTTCTTTCCAAGTCTATCGAAATGTCTATAGCAAGATGGTCGGATCCCAGATCAGGATGAGTGGTTATTTGTGTTATGTTGTTCTTTATGTTACTGGTGTAGAGGATTAGGTCTGGAGTAGAATCCGGGTTATTAGGCATGATGAAGGTTGGCGGGGTATCTGCTTTCTCGAATGTGGAGTTGTCCAGGAAATCTTTAATTTGTTTGTTCTTCCCTCTATTAATATTGAAATCTCCAATAATAATTGCATACTTATATGTGGCAGCTTTTGTAAACAGAGTGTTTTCTATTATTGAGGTGGGATGAAAGTACACCAGAAATATGTGGAGTTTATCTTCTAGAAATGGTATGGTGAAGTGCGTTACTTTGTTAAGTGGATTATTTATCTGTGGTGAATTTGATTTTTTAATTTTCAGAAGTGGATTGGCCTTCACTATACTTCCCCCTCTTACATTTTGGTTCACTGTTTCCTGTTTTTTGTATGACATCCCATTTCAAGAGATATATATATATATATATATATATATATTTATAACTTTATGCTTAGGTACTATTTTAGATATTTATATATTCTCGCTCTACATACAGGTATATATGTGTATCCTGATATACATACTATACCTCGTAGATTAGGCTCTATTTTATTCACACATTACCTTTATACAATTTGTAATTTTTTATCTTCTATCCTGTGAATAAATTATTATTATTATTATATACTTTTTTATGTGATAAACAGTTTTATGGGATTGATGAATTTCCCAATTTATAATCCTAATGAATTTTATAAATTTTGTGATTATTTCTTTATTATCTGTATAGTTACTCCATTCAAGAGTTTACATCTTCCAGAGTATTTGACACCAATTATATGTATTTATTTTTATGTTTTATTGACTGTATATTTATGAATGATTTTCTTCGGACTAGTCCATTAAGTTTTACATGTATATAATTTTTTTGGATATGTATGTAAGACTTCAGTGATGAATAAATGATGATGATCTAAGAGCAAACAAATGTTTAAACACTGTGAATTATCTCCCAAATCCATTAATTTTTATTCAACTTTGTCATATAAAATTGTTACGTAATCAAGTTAGTCACCAACAGAACAGAAAATTTAACTCAATCGGCAAAACATGTTCGTTACTCATGTTATTTAAAGGGATGGATGGGGTGGTTGAGATGCAAAGAGAGTTGATGGATTTGAAACAGTGGGACTTGCTAGATGGGCAGTTTGGATGAACCAGGTCGGGATATGTGTAGTGACAGTTTCATGAACCAGAAGGATAGCCCCATCCATCCAATGTGAACTGTTCCTGTTTTGGTCGAATTATCTGTACTCCATTAAATGTGTACTGGTTTGGATAAAATACAAAATCTCTGAATATATTCAAACCTATTTATTAAAGATAAGTAAAAAAGCATGAGTTACAGTAATGTTATTTCAAGCAGTATATAAATACTTGGTCCATTTTTCATTTGCTTCAGCATCTGGAAGGACCCAACCAATAGGTATTCTTGAACCCATTTCATTGGTGGGCGATACCAAGAATGTGTCCCAGCTCCTCCTGATAAGTGAAGGAAAAATACATAAAACATTGAATTATATTATAGCAGAAATAAAAAAACTACATTTTAGCTACAGTTCTGTTTATACTTCAATGGTTCAGAAAACTTTTTAAGTATTATGAAACAACAAAAGTTTTTTGTAAAAAAAATCCCATGTTACAAACATTATGGCCCACAGTATATTTTATGTTGCTTCGGGGATCATTGCTTAATAATTAGTTTTGTCTATTGTGGTATAGCCCATCCAATATCAATTGCAGAAGCTGTTTCTATAGGGAGCAAATAAAAACTCACTTCGCTAACACGAGCGTATATGCGAAGAAACGGAACGAAGAATAATGTGTACTACTCGTAAACATTCTCCGTCGGCGAAGGGAAGATCAAAAGAGCCGATAGTCAACGTGGACTTGAGTGACTGCTGTCTGTTCTACAACCGATTCGTATGGGCCAATCAAGTCGGACATCAATGCTTGGGGGTGTGTCTTTACTATGGGAGGTCATAAATCACGCGTTATATTTATGTTTTAATAGCTCTGAAAGATTAAAAACCAGTAGCGTCTGTGGTCTTGGTGTGTGCCGATCGAAATACATTTTAGGATATAATAATAACCTACATCGAACAACGAAAGAAATTATTTTTCTTTCTTAATGTATTTGTATAAATAAAAGCTTGTCTTTAATTTTTTTTCATTTTTCATTATTTATGAAGTATTTTTAAAATCTTAAAATATCTAAATAAAATTAGTTACCTCCGCCACTGCTGCTCACAGGATTTCGCCGCAAGACTTTTTTATGCTTCTGCAATTGATATTGGGAAAACTATATATGTGCATCGTCAGAAGTGTACAGAGAGTTGTGGTCGGGTAAAACATGTACTGAACAATGACAAGTGACATCAGATGTACAGAGGAACGGGAAGAACATGGACGATTGACAGATCAATATCATCGCATTGTTGGCTAGGCACATATTGTGCATAAATTGCAAAAAACTAAAGATGACTATTGTATATGATTGTAAATTAACATTTAAATAAAGTTTGTGTCGTGTCAAATGATAATATAGCTAATTTTATATTATAATTTTTCTGTACAGGTTTCTGTATTTGTTACAATAATCTGAAAAAAAAACTCATTCATATAATACTTCATGACTGTGTGTATTCAGCCTTTATTCTGCAATATTCTGCCACTATTGACCACAAGATTAAATGGCAGACTGAGTTTGATATCAGATTCTTATTAATTTGATCTTGAATAAAATCAAGTGTATATTTACCGTATGGCAATGAATGTTTCATTATCCCTTTCAGCAGAAGTTAGGGCCCAATAAGTGGAATTTTCTTGCGGTATGACCTGCCTCGGACCGAAAAGTATATTGTGTCGCTCTTCTAATAGCCCTCGGTCTTTCTTCAATTGGGCAGTTTTGGAATCTTCACTAGCCGTTTTTTCCAACATCAATTTCAATCCCTGCTCTTCTATGGTATACGTTCTCAGAGAAGAATCCCACATTTTATTCAGTTGTGCTGTAAAGATAAACGACAACGTACATATTTAGTTTCAGATGATTTTTGTTTTTCAAATTCGGATGATTTACAAATATAATGATCATGGAAGATGTATCATTAATACGAATTATAATTACCTGTGGTTATATCGAATGCATTGTCATCCTCCAAAGAATATTTTTCTCCCCTCTGTGTGGCAATTTGTTTTCGAATTGATCTCAATTTAGTGAGTGCACTGACAAGTGTTGATTGCTTTCTAGCATCAGACTTTTTCCTGGTTACTTCTGCTAATACACAATCAGCATCTTTTTTCATTCCCTCTTCCTAAAAAACATGGCTGATGAAAAACTGTTTCAATTTCAGCTTTACTATGAAACTAGAAAAATAGCAAATCTCTGTCAATCGATTAAATATACTTTATTATCAAAAATATAAAAAAGTTAGAAGAAACTCTATGTACTTTGATCGAGGAAATGATTATATTTTTTATATTCTCGTAAATAACATGAATGCTCTTTTTTTTTCAAGTAGAAAAAACGGAATTTGAATAACTAAAAATCCCCAGAAAAATATGGCTTAGATAAGACTATATAAAAAAAAAATAAGCAATTCTGTGTCCCAAGTGTTTAGTTCAAGAAACTTGGGAAGAGATTTTTTTATATTTCAAAATAACATGTTTTTTTCTTCACTTAAGGTGGTTCCCCCACGAGACAGTTGGATTAGGAAATTATTAAAATTTGGCATACGTATTGTTTAACATGTAAACAACACCTCTATAAAATTTTAACAAGTTTCTCCATCCCGAACCCGAGATATATATATAATTGAATTTGACTCAATTAACACGTAACATATGGACCATGCATAGGCAAATAGCACATTATTAATTCTACCGTTAGTAAGAATTAAGAAATTTATGAAAAACGAGGAGGAGCTAGAGCAGGATATCACAGATATTGTGAAAAAAAATCAAAGTGATTGACCATCTAGTTTGAGAGATATAATCTCGAGAAGTACTAAGGTTTAGGCTGCATATGATATATTTTGCCAGCGAACGAGCTAATGGTGGGGAACGGAACGGAGAGACGGCAACAGTGTACGCACGGCCAGGTGCTCAGTTTGAACAGCTCACATATCGGTCTCGTAGGGAAAAAATGGTACTTGCAATAATTGGCGAAACACTTCGAAGCATACTTATTGTTAATATATCTTTTAATAATAGCAATGCACCGAAGATTCTTGCCGAGTTCTGTCAGCTCGACAATACGTCTCCCATGACACGGGATAACCTCCAAATTTTCCCGATTGGTTCTTGGTTGTGGTGTTCGCGCTTGTAAAGAAGCCGCTAGTGCTTTCATTTTTTTCGCCAGCACTTTCTTTTTAATAAATCTCCCCCTTTGTCGCGTCCGATCTGACATTTTTCGGATAAATTCCTCGTTTTCGCAAATAATTCTCTCGATAGATTCAACTTCAGCACGTGAATATCGGTAGGTGTATATAACAGCTGACGCGCAATGTTGCCACGATCGTCGTTCTAACACGCACACATAAGAATGCGTCGTCTGTATAGGCAACCTTTTCTGCGTGTTGAGGCATAGCCCGGATAGTTCCATCAAAAAGTTTACTCGCAATGTCAGATCAAAAATACTTATGAAAGCAAATGATATTCGTACTATAACTACTGGCACTGAGTACGTATATATGGGCTTTACAAAGCTGAATGTTCTTAAAACAGCATACTATGGTCTTGTACACTCAATTTTAAGTTATGGATTGATATTTTGGGGTAATTCAGCTCACACACAAAAAGTTTTTGTTATGCAGAAAAACATTGTTAGGTGTATGGTGAAAGCACCTCCCCAAGAACATTGCAAACAAATATTTATTAATCTTAAAATCCTAACTCTACCGTGTCTCTATATATATCTAATTACAACAAAAATAAAAATGAAGAATCTAACTATGTAAAGAACAACATGATTCATACATAATACCGAAAGGACACAATTTACACTACCATTCTCAAGACTGAGTGTTGGTCAAGACTCATACATATATCAAGGTATTGCTTGTTATAATCACTTTGTAAATATATTTGGCTCAATTCCGAACTTTCATAAGTTTAGATTTACATTATACAATTTTTTATTAGATAATGCTTTTTATTCTGTTAGTGAATACCTGGATGTTTCATAATATTTTATATTTATCTTTTACTGTGTTTATCTTGTATTGCATTTTATCTTATTCAATATGTTTTAATATCACGTCGAATATTTTAATTCAATGATTATGTCGAATTTATTTTTTGACTGACAGTGTTAGTGAGAGTGAATGTTAGTGTTTTACATTATGATTCTTTTCCTTTTTGACTAGTCTGATAAGTAATACTTACTGTTGTCTGTGATTACTTTAAAAGATGAATAAAGATATCTATCTATCTATCTATTGATTACGATCCGAACGAATTACCAACCCTTTTAATATGCAGACGGTATGTAACTTTTGGTTGGGGCGGTCGCAGGGGATCGATCTTAATTGAATTTTCCTTCTTTGTTGAATTTTTAATACACAGAATTATAATAACATACTATGTATTTATGTATTGTTGCTTAACACATGATTTTACGCTGGGAGGTCTTTTAGTAATCATGATTCAATTTTTATTATTTATTAGGTATCAATCTAAGGATAGATCCTTGCGAAACTCCATTCGTGATTTCTAATATTTAGGATGTCTGACCATTCATCTTCGAACCCATATAGATACATCTAATTTTTGAAGCAATGTCCCAAAATTTACATAATGAAAAGCTTTCGAAAACGCAAAGAACACAGCTGCAAAAACCTTATCTGTATTAAGACTCTAACGAATAAAATAATATAAATAATTGGTGTTTCTGGAAAGTGTTTAGTACTGAGCTAAAATAACACATTCTTGATGCAGAGTTTTTGTGTGGTTTAGGTGAAAGACAGTAATATAAATTACTCCAAATTATTAATATGAAATTATTACAAGAAAAAGAGAATTGGAATATTTTCTGTATCATATTTCTTTATATACAGTAACATATTCCCAAAATGATTATAGATAACCACTCATGCAATCAGTTGTTTCTTGGAATGTTTCAAAATATAAATCTATTTTAAGTTTTGGAAAAATCGACATTTGAATTTTTCCATGAAGTAGGTTTCCATGGTTGTAAAGCTGGGTCGGGGCTTGCAATATTAGAGCTTAGTCGTTTCTAAATGGCAAAAGAACGGGCAGATGACTTTTCCTTAGTGAGGACCGTGGGTTAACTTTTATTTGAAACGATTCTCGTAGCCAGTTGTTATTTATGCACATTTAATATGAAACGAAGCACTGATCGATGTAAACAAATATGTTTGTTGGAGATTCTTGTGTTCTTTCGCCACTCAGAAAAGAATAAGTTCTATCTCAATCTACTTTTTATACTAGAAGCCTTATTTAATCTACCATCAGTAAATGCAAAACAGTTTGTTTTCAACAAAGTATTTTAAGGTATTTTTCTTATTTGTTCAATAAAAAATGGCTTTGAGTGTTCTTTTAAACAAATAATACATTTTTTAAATGAAATGAATTCAATAGAACCACTTCCCTGAAACGTTTTTTTTTTTACAAAATTATTTACCATTTTCGATTTTTCAACTTCCTCCCTTTTACTCCTTAGCCATTGATCGATGTTTTTATGGAGTTTCTCTCTGTTCTGGAATTTCTCCTCAAGTTCCTGCTTCCTGAATTCTTTTTTCTTCTTCAGATTCAACCTTTTTGTTTTCCTTTTGTCTATGGCTTTTTTTAATGCAAAAATAGCCTCACTGCTTTCAAATTTGGACATAAGTTTTGTGAACTGGTCTTTTATGACACCAATTTCAATAGTTTTCTGTTTCCATTCCTCGGAAGGAATCTTGTCCACATTATTATGTAATTCCTGTTGGGTTTTTGTAAGTTTCTCCATCAAAATGAGACATTCTTTGAGGGAAGTTTGGGCATCACTAATTGAAATCACACTGGCAGCTATAATTAACATAGTTATGTAAATAATAAGTTTTTGGACCTCCCTAAATGTAGTAAGAAACTAGATGTCACACTAGCATTTCAAGATAATCCCCATACCATCAAGGAAAGTAGTATTAAATAATGACAGTGACCATTCAACAGTTCTTAGAATGCAAAAAAGGAGAAGTGGCATCCCTACAAAGTTACTTTAGTTCAGGAGTTTCTGGAAGACAACTCTGATAGACGAATTGAATTTTGTGAACTTATAATGGAGAAACATAACAGACATCCGATGTTTGTACAAAAGTTATTTTTTCTGATGAAGCTATATTTCTCCTAAATGGTCATGTCAATCGTCAGACGTGTCGGTATTAGGAAACTGAAAATCCACATAGGATGCAGGACTATCATACTCAATACCCAGAGAATTTGAATGTTAGGCGGAATTTATAGGACCATCATTTTTTTGATGATAACTTGACGGGTCTTTGATATTTGGAATTTCTGCAAAACTTCTTGCTACACGAACTGAATCGGTTGTTCCCAAACAGAAATGGTTTGTGGCTGTGACCTGTTGAGAAATTACTTGGACGTCTTTCCAGATCGATGGATAGGGCAAAGAGGATCAATCGAATGGCCACCTAGGTTGCCAGATTCAAATCCTCTGGATTTCTTTTTATGGGGATACTTAAAAAGTAAAGTATACCCATGATCTGAAAGACCGCATACGAATCACTTGGGAAGTTATTGGAAGAGTTCACTGCTCGTCTATCTCACTGTATTATAGCTGATGGTCGGCAATTTGAACATTGTTGTTTGTATTTATTGAATATGAATTTTATCTTATTAATACAAATGTTTGTTAGAAGGACTCAATTAAGGTAACGGTGATAAACCCTTTGTATAAAACTGTTGAACAATTATATTTGAAATGTAATATTGGTAAAATAATGTTCGTTATAGGAGTGTATATACCTCCGCAAAGCCCAGAAAAGGTTTATGAAGAACATTGCGATTAACGTGTTAACAGTGGAAAACATTGCTCAGGGTTATCAGCAAACACAAATATATATTTTTGGGGATTTTAATGTTTCCGAAGCAGTATGGGAAAATAATGAATTAGGTGTAACAGTAAACTGCTCAAACAGTTCTAAAACTCTGAATATAGCGGAATACGATGGTTATTTAAACTTCTATCAGAAAATCAATATCCCAAACAACAGACAGAAATTTTTAGATTTATGTTTTACAAACGTGCCGGACTTAGGAATTTTAGCAGCAAATGATACCGTGGGCAAAAATAGTTATCTATACTTTTAATATTTCAGTTTCTAAACCACAAATAACTATAAAATATGACGAATATTATTATGATTTTAAGAATGCTGGTCTCAATAATTATTTTTCTGCTATTGACTGGAAGTCACACTTATCATTGCCAAACATCAATGAAGCTGTAACAGGTTTCTATCACATAGTGAATATGGGAATCTAGCTATTTGTACCGCTGAAATGATTTAGGACCTCTAGCTTCCCAAAATGGTTCAATGCAGATTTGAGATACTATATCATACAAAAGAAAATCGCCCATAAATACTATATGACAACTCGGAATATCCAAGATTATAACGCTTTTTCAGAACTAAGAACATTATGTAAGAACTTATCTAGGCTATGCTACAATGACTATATGAATCAGTTAGACCAAACTTTATTTACTAACCCTAAACTTCTTTGGAAGTATATAAATAGTAAAAGATCAGCTAATGATTTACCCGATACTATGTATTATGGTGATATGGTGGGAGCAAAGAGTGAACAGATAGCAAATTGTTTCGCAAATTACTTCTCAATAGTCTATTCGAAGAAAACCTCTGTTATTAATAATAATGCTCCAGTAAGGTCCACTTGTATGGAGTTTAAACTTCAAATGTTAGTTAAACTTCGGTTTGATGAATAAAGTTCATCGTATATGTGTCTGTGACTGCCATTCGAAGTTTAACTGTCGACTGACGGTTGGAGGGCCAGTTAAACTTCAAGCTTAAACCGAAGCACATTCGCTGATTGAAATACTGATGTTTTTCCTGTAACCTATAAATATTTGTTATTCTCTTTGACAATATTTGCTGTTTTCGAAATGGACACCTTGGAAATATTTTAAGATATTCCGGGTGCTAATAAATATGTAACCCAGCCATAGATTTTAATTCTACACCATGTCAGCATGTGTGGCTGGAAATCTATGGATAAATCACACCAATGATAACAGAGAGTGGCAGTTAAAAGAGTGATGGTTGATCGAGGTTCCACTGTATATTAAAAAATTATTATAAATCTTAGCATTTTCTGATAATCTCCAGGAAATACCTATTTCAAAATGTAAACAAACTTACCTTTGTTGAACTTGATTTTTGGAATAGGGTGATATATATTATTTTGTTGCAACCATGACTCTATCCACAATTCATCATTGGATTGGCTATAAAGCGTTTGTAAAATATTAGTCCTAGGATCCGTTATAACAGGCACTTCAACATTAGAAGTACGATTAGAAAAGTTCTGATACTTTAAAAAATTCATTTTAATAGTTTATTAGAGATAAATAGTATGTATTGAACAAAACTGAATTAACACATATGCAGTTCTCCAGCTTTAGGTAACTGAGGTTTGGCATCTTGCAACACTTGCTGTGCGGTCAGGTAAGCTTCGTTTTCTTTCAAGTCCCGTTCATTGTCGAGGATTTTCTTCAAGTCTTCAAAAGCTACTAAAAGTCTGCGTTGGCAATCAGGAACCATCATTCGACATTCAGTAAGCACTTCTTCTTGCTTTCTTATTTCATATTCATCTTTACCGTCACTTTTATATTTTTCGACACGGTTTCTTTGTTGTTCTGCTTCGATATCATATACAGTTTTTTCTTTAGTTAACCTCTTCACTACACCTGTTTTGATTTTAATGGTTCTTATACGTGGATCGGCCATTACATATGTATTTTTAATGAAAAAACTATGTTATGAACCAATACCTTACGAAAACTGTTTTTTTTTTTCAATAACTCGATATTTCACATTGACAAAAAAACATGACAAAGATTTTGTGAGTCACTTCTTCGACTTCAAAACGGCCAAAACGGAGAACGAGCAGTGTTGCCAGCAAGTAAACTTTTAACGTATCGAATCGTGACTAAAAATCGTACTAGATTCACGAACAGCGTACTAGATCATCGTGTGATCTAGATGACGTGTAGTGTGTTATTAGTTTTCTTTTTACTAGGTTGTGTAGGGAAATTGATTCAAAATTAAAGTCCAAATACCACCATTATATAATTTTTAATGGAACAAGAAAAACACAAAAAATAAATTATTCAACGAAAACATGGACTAAAAGACATTTTTGGTTCATCATGGTTCACTCAGGTTCACTGATGATATTGGGGTTTGCACTTCAATAAACTATCACTAGGTTGCCAAGTGTAGCATGTCTCATTCCCTAATAATTCTTTGGCATGTAAAATAGAGTCACAAGTATCTACATCTAGTCGATTTCTTGTTTTGTTTTCATTAGATTCAACTGAGTAAACACCCTTTCTGCCACTGCAGAGGAATGTGGCAAACAGAGAATGCCTTCAATAAATTTGGATAAATTCGGGAACATGACCTCATCCAATGAATTTTTTTGTTGGATTACATTAGTCCAAAATTTTTAAATCCTAAATCTTTGAATTTTTTCAGTTCATCCATTTCACTTACCATTCTCCATTCAAAGTTTAACCTTTCTACGTCATCCACAAGGGAACCAAAATATTTTGAGCTATCACAAGCAGTACTACCAACTTCGCCCGATAAGGCTATTTCTGGGCTAAACTTAGAAACAAATGTTAGAACTGGATCATCGAAAGCAAATCTGTTTTTTTTATCTGTTGACAAAGTTCGATATAAAAATCTAGAGCGCGTAAACGAAAATTATGGAGATCTTGTGCTGGAATATCTCCTTTTGAGATTAACAGTTCAGTCTTAGCCCCATAATACACATCTTCAATTTTCAAGAATATTCTGGGGTTGTTCGTTGAAATGATTTCCAAGTCGTTATCAACATATGTCTTTTTAACAAAATTACGGAGAAGTGTTTTATATAACTCTTTTACCCTTTTCAAAAGTACGTGAATTTTGGGTTTTTCACTTTGAAACTCGATATTCAACCTGTTAAGTAATTTAAGAGCATATGATAAAAATGAAAAATATACTCTGAATATCGGGTTTTGCAACGAAGTTGAATTGGCTTGCGCACTATGTAAACCATCATTATGACACTCAGTTAAAGACAAATAAAATTAATGGGTCCCACGATTCTAGCACGTGGTCAACAGCAAGCTGAAAAAAAGTTATATTCTTAGGAACAGATCTAATAGATATTATACATATTCCTGAAAACAAACCTAGCTGAAGTGAAAGCCATCTTGTTTGACTAGGTTTTAGCATCTTGTGAGGTTTTATCCTGGCAAAAATTTGACACTCCTTCAATTCTTCACAACGTTTGCTGATGTTCGAAAAATAATTATATATACCTACACCGCGAATAAAATCTTCTATACTTTTTGGTAATTTTTTCGCAGCTGCAGAAGAGCATAGATGGAAAGAGTGACATGTGCAACCAATAGAACAAATACATCTGGTAATATTTCCTTGAATCTGGCTTTCAGTCCCGTGATATGACCCATCATCAAAGAGGTATTATCAGCTGCAAGTCCAATCATATTCGTTACTGGTACATCATGTTTTTCTAAATTTCAGTTATAGCATTGAATAAACTTTCAGCAGTGGCTGACGTCACTCTGATCAATCCAAAAAATCTGTCTTTTACCTCGCCGTCAAAAAATCTTGCAACTATTGCTAGTGATTTACAGGTTCCCACGTCAGTAGTTTCATCTACTATGAGTGAAAATTTGCATGTTCTTAATTTCTGACTCAATATCGTTAACTGTTCTGATGTTATTGAGTCTGTTGTGAGATGTGTCGCTTTTGTACGTCCACAGTGAAGGTGAAGGCAATAGCAGAGTCTGGACACACAGACTGCACAACTTTAACAAGATGGTCCATCAACAGGAAGGGTAAGTTGTGCTCGTGGAGAAACAAGTTTTAATTCTGCCGATTTTACGGATTTGCCTTTCATTACTGTCGCCTCCGTATTTTCATAAAATGTGTTGATGTGAACAGTTTTTTCACATTTTGTCAATTTATTTGTATGCAGGATGGTATTTTCGTGACGTTGAATATGAGAAAACCCACCCTGTATCGACTTACTGCATACTTTGCAGTATGGTTCCTTATTGTCTTTCGACTCTGTTAACCAAGTCCCAAATTTGTTCTTCCAATCTTCTTTAAAATTTTGTTTATAACCCTTTTTCCGAGCCCTTTTCATTTTCTTTGAAACTGGTTGTTCCTCTTCAATTTCACTTTAATTAGGGTCTGATTTGTCATTATACGACTGCGGGTGTGTTTCCAATCCTGATCCGGGCGAAATTGCAATATTTGCAATATCTGAAACCTCATTAGATTCGGCCGAATCGACACACGACGATTGTGTTACTCTAGGAGTTTTGGTGACAAACCTACGATGATAACTCATATATAGCTAATGGGTAAATCAAAGTCTTACCTGCCCATAATCAAAACAACTTACACAACACACAACAAAAAAATATATTTACTCAATATCCAAGATGCGGTTATAATAAAACACGCGGTAAACGGAAGGGAAAATAGTATCGACGTAACGAGTGCAGAAGCGGGAATCCCCCAGTCCAGTCCGCCCGGTTAGCGTTCTTCGCTTGTCAGATCGTCACCATCGTTCCATGCCCCAGTCCAGTGTCGCCACTGTCGCCTGACTAGTTATATGTACACACATACACATGATTGTTGCGTCAGTGGTAAATAATTACAGGCCTATTCCGTAACTCATAGCGATGTCGTTATCCAACTATTATCGTTATAGTAACGATATTTGTGACAAATCGTATTCCATAAAAATATAAAGTCGTTACGATATCGGTAGTGAACGACAGAGTCTAACGTTCGCTAACGGGAATAGAATGGGTGCAGTTTGTTAACGACTTTGTTTTGTGGAAATTGTGGATTTATATTTTAATATGGCAGGTTTAATCAACATTTTAGGTGGAGAATTGTATAGAAGGCAAGTTGTATTGATATTTTTCATATGCAATTCAATGGATTCTGAAGAAAAATAAATAAATTTATTCGTTCGAAAGTGTTCATTATTTTTGAGGGTTTCTAAATACAACATAGGTATATTGCGTTCTGGTGGTCTTCGAAGAACGTTTTCTCTTAACTTTGATATTTTCCATGATTTTTTAATAAAATCCAAACTACCCCGTTCTTCGAATATCTGATCATAGACAAGACTACTATATTGACATTTGATTATGAAATAACAGATGTTAAGTTAGCAACATTCAGCACGGAACGAAAAAATATCATTAACCACCCCTGAAAACATTCATTGGATCTCTTTTCCGAAATTGCCAAGGTCATTTCTAGCGACACCTTTTAAGGAATAAGTATTTTTGACATATTGTTCACACGCATCGTTAAGAGCCGGCTACCGACAGTCGTCTGATAACGGATCGTTCAATAACGGCTTTTTACGGAATAGACCTGTTAATAATACGACTTGCTATGAGCTATCATCGAAGTTCGACGAGTATCGAGTTTTCGTCTGTTATTGTTGTAGCATCAACCCGGCATAGTGACGTACATGGTCATGAGTACAGGTGGCACATGTAACATACAGAGTGATCCAATATACATTCAAGAACCTTTAACTCTCAGATACCAGAGTGTGGAGTGTGCTAGTCCACCACTGTCTAGAGAAAATGGTTGCCATGACATATCCATATACGTCACTATGACTCACACATGATCTTTCATCTCTTTCTGTTAGTGTCACCATTGTCCTATGGGGAATAGGCTCTTCTACTCAGATAACGTTTACTCTATTTGGGGTAGAGGTACCAATAGTTTCGTGTCGGGTGGATAAACGACATTTGAACTCCTAGCGCCCCTGATGGACGTATGCATCATTACTTCACACAGTTCAAACTTTTACCTCTAGTTGCTTCGAACTGTCACCTATAATGCAGTATTAATAAAATATATAGTCAATAAACTTTAGGTACATCAAAGCCAGACATAATTACAGAATATAAAATACAATAATATATATATTTTTAGACAGGCAAAGAATTAGATAGAGAGTCGCAATAATTAAAATATTCTTCAAATTTTTAAAAGACATTTTGCAAAAGAATATTTTTAATTTACTTTAAAGCGATATTCATAAAGCAACACATTAAAAAATTTAGAGAAAGATATAAAATTGAGTTTTGCGATTTACTCAATCTATATTTGGGTAGTATTAAATTTTCACCTTCTAATTTTTTGACATGTACCATTGATTCTTGAATAGAGGACAAATTATTAAATGATTTTCGATTCATTTCCCACATGAATATTAAATTATGGAAGAAGAGTGTTCACGAGTGTGTGTCGATTCCAATGTCCTCGAATAGCTCAGATGGTAGAGCGTACGGCTAGAAATCATAAGGTCGTGGGTTCGACTCCCACTTGAGGATGCTTTTTTTTTCTTTAATTTAATAATTTGTCCTCTATGCCACAAAATTCTCTCTTTTTCACTATATATTTTGGACACAATGTTTACACTTTCACCTTATATATTTGGCTAAATCTTATCAGTGGTTAGAGATCATCTGCTTAGATCTGCTACTGAAATTTTCGAATGACGATGAAGTTGAGTGACAGGCAATGGATATAGACGGCCAGTGATAAGTACGTTTGATTTTCGATTCATTTCTCACATGAATATAAAATTATGGAAGAAAAGTGTTTACGCGTGTGTGTCGATTCATATGTCCTCGAATAGCTCAGATGGTAGAGCGTATGGGTAGAAATCATAAGGTCGTGGGATCGACTCCCACTTGAGGATTCTTTTTTTCTTCAATTTAATAATTTGTCCCCTATGCCACAAAATTCCCCCTTTTTCACTTTATATTTCGGACACAATATTTCCTTTCACATAATCTAAAAATGGTATTATAGTGACCTAAACTTATTTCAATGAAAGTTATTGATAATAGAATAATTTAAGTAGTGGTTAAGGACTACTTACAACCGAAACATGAATTCAACCTCTTTCAATGAGATTTTTCTGTAAAAATTGGAAATACTAGATAATAAAAATATTAGTACAACATATAAACGAAAACAGATGAAATTAAAGTTGACAGTTTGAAGCAACTAGCGGTAAAAGTTTGAACTGTGTGAAGTAACGATGCATACGTCCATCAAAGGCACTAGGAGTTGAATGTGATGAAAAAATTGGTGTTTCCAGTTTCGAATTATGAAAAACACTAAACATTTTTTCAATTTTTAAAACTGTTGCAGAGCTTTCTGGGTGGCAATCTTCATGTGTCAATCAAAATAATTTAGAAAAGGAGCACATGCGTGTTCCCTATTATTTCCATTGGTTCCAAGTTTTTGGAGAGTTTACTGGGCTCTGGATGATTCTGATTGTGTCCATGGTTGTCCAATGCTGGATAATATTTTTATTAATTTATTTGCAGTACTTTTATATTTTGCAATGTCAAAAACTTTAATTTTTTCGCACAGAATAGAAATACACTTGTGACTAAGTGAAGACAATCTGTTTGATGGATTCAGGATGTATGTAAATTTGACTTTACATTCATTGTCTATAAATGTCACCGTCTGTCATATGTCAAACAAATAAAAAATAACCTGAAAAAATTATATTTGATAAGTTTATCAACAGTCGTAAAATTCTCATAAGTAAACATGATAAAGTCGACTAAAAGTTAATTTTCGTCTGTATATATTTCTTATCTTCGCATACCAATCATTCAGAAGTCATATACAGAGGAAGTGTAATGATGAGTCATCATCAATGATGAAAGGGATGGAAACAAACATCCGTTGTAGTAAACAATCGTTTCCTCAGAAAATAAACAATAATCAACTATTAGTATGTGCCTTCACTCAATAATTTAGCGATTAAAAAAAAACTCTAAAATGGAAGACAGGAGAGTTGCGGATTATTTTGTTGTCGCTGGTCTGCCAGATGATCCGGAACCTCTTGATGAAACAACTCTTTCAGAAGGAGGTAATCTCAAAGCGAGCCATGGACAAGCTCCGGTCATAGATATCAGTGTTATTTTCCCCAGTTTAGGGGAAGTGAAGCCAGATGATTACGAAGTTATCACAAAAACACCTACAGGGTTGAATGCCGATCTTAACCATGGGAGCATACGTACAAATGAATGCTATTTATGCATCAGAAGAGGAAGAGATAAGCCTCCATTGGTAGATATAGGTAAATCAAGTGGGATACATATACAGGCCAACCATTCTAGCTTGGCCTCTGAGATGTGTCGAAGAAAGAGTGAAAGAGTCACTATGCAACAGAGACAGAACGGATAGTTCCTTGAATGCATTAGAATGTATAATTGTTACATTCAAGGAACTTTTCTTTCTCTCTCTCTGTTGCACAGTGACTTTCACTATTTCTTCGGCAGATCTCAGAGGCCAAGCTAGAATGGTCGACTTGTACATCATCTATTTCTCAGCCATTTAATTTCCTTTCAAAAGCATTTACTCACACTTGCACAATCTTTGCCATGAAATCCACTAAAATATTTCAGGTGTTATGTATGAGGGTAAAGAGAGGCTCATGGAAGATGCAGGAGTTGTGAAAGAAAGTGTTGGAGGAAACATAGCGAACGTAAACAACTCAACTTCACAAACTTTCATTACATACCGCAGGGGGCTGGCTTCTATGCCTTGCAATGCATTGGTTGTGACAGACGTTTGTGTTGTGATAGCAAGTAAAGGCGAATCTCCACCCCACGCTTTTTGCTGCATAAATAAAAACCTCAACAAAGGAATTGTTGGCAGTGATGTTTTTCTGTGTTACAAAAAGTCTATGAATAGAGCCAAACTGCTCACTTATAAACCGGCAGTTCTTTCTAGGTAAGTTTGACTATTATTCAAAGTCTGATTATGAAAAAATGTACAAATCAATATAACTTTTTTTAGGTATCCAATGAGGGATATTCCAGATTTTCCATTTCCCAATTCTGTGCCTTTATTCTGCTTACCGATGGGAGCAACTCTCGAACTTTGGCCTCAAGAAGCCACTCAACCCAAACCGGTATTCAGCACGTTCGTTTTGACTGTTTCTGATGCAAAGCACAAAGTGTACGGATCAGCTGTTACATTCTACGAAAAAATTCCTGAAGAAAATCTCACGTCCAAGCAGAAAGAACTGCTCAAGTATACCGAAGACTCAGAGTTTGAGTTGCACGCCAATAAATCTATTTGTGTTCTGTCACATTGGCCGTTTTCTGACGACTTTCAAATTTGGCTGAGATGGTTACATGTAAGCACTCTTTATTCATGAATCAAAGGATTTTTTATTTTTTTTTAATAACCATATTTGCATCAAAATTTATCTAAAGTCTAACATTAGAGTGGTTGCGCAAACGACTCTATTTACCATTAAAAAAAATATGTAAAGATGAGCACAGAGCAAGAACGTAATCCTTGTTCGGGCTATGTGTGCTGTCAAAAATAAATTATAAATTACTGCAACATATTCATGTAACTGTTTATATCACATAATGGATATATTTGATTCCCGCAGCATAACCTCAAACCTGGTTATTTTAGTCTTTGCAGGCTATTACTTTTAATATATTTATTTATGATCTTATTAGCAACATCACTGACTCATAGGCATTGTTATTTGCTGATGATTTCAAACTATACCGTGTAATTGAATCACATATTGATTGTTTGAAAGTATTTTTTTTTTGCTTTATAAAACGTCGGCCTATTTCTGCGGCCAGGGCTAAACACTGACGCCGGTGAGCACACTCCCCCCCAATCGGAAATTTTGCTTATTCCTCTGTTTTTTCAGAGGTAGGGTTCTTTAACGAGCTCAACATCTGTGAACTCGGGAACGCCATCTTAACGTCCCCTTCCAAGGAAGAGTGGTTTCGGATCCCACTATAAAAAGTAAGGCCCCAGTGATCTTAACTCGTAAGAATTTTCATTAACTTCTGAGGGTTGGTGAAACAACTAAGAAAGCGGTTAAAAACAATTTTACATTTTTTTTTTACCTCTAGTTACACATTCATTGTGTCAGGAAAGAATTCAAAATACATTTTTGAGTATTGCTGCCTACAAAATGGATTTTCAAGTGGGCATATCTATCGTCTTATCTCGTGCTCATTGATAAGACGCATGCAGCTGCGAATATGCTACTACGCTACAGTTGTTAGGGCATTTTAACGCGCACCTTCCTTGTCAGGTGGTCACCCATCCAAGTACTAAACGCGCCCGACGTTGCCTGGCTCAGATATGATGGTTTGAAAGTCCAAAATGGTTTGAACCATTCATATTGATGGGTGTAGAAATAACTGTTTAGAACCTCAACAAATGATTCTCAGGCACCCATCTCCTATGAATATTGCATAAACTCCTTGCCTTGGAACCAAGTTGATGAAGTTAAAAGACCTTGACATTATATTATAGTTAACTGTGTTGAACTGTGCACACCTAAAATTACAGAGCTCCCAACGTCAGTATGTTTTTCAAGTGTTGTACAACAAAAATAGTAAGTCACTATGTATGTACGAATTGTTCTGGTATTTATCATAAGAGCTGTATAGCAAGAATGGAAAATAAAATACGATTCCTAAAAGGAAACGAAATTTCCTGTTGCAAAGACGATTCTTGTTCAAATGACGAACAAGAAGAAATAAGTTTTCTGGAAAAAACTATTGATGATTTGAGTGAGGATGGTTTGAATAAGGACAAATATATAAAGAAATTGAAAGATGATCATGAAATATTCGTACAAGAAGCAGTTAAAAATGAATGCGAACTGAACCAAATGATTGAACGACAAGAAGTTTCTATAAAAAAAATGCAAAACAAAATCGTTGAACTACAAATAGATGTTAAAAAAACCGATGTTCACGCAAAAAACTCTGTCTCACAAACAGATCCATTATCAGGGCCAATAAAAAACACTGCATCGGCAAAGCCAAAATCAATTGACGAAAAGGAAACCCAAACCACAGACAGTGGCGTAGCGAAAATTTAGAAAAGTATTCAATGGTCCAAACAAAATTGATCATAGATGACCTGAAACAAGAAATTTCGAAACTAGAAGAGGATAAGATCAAACTAAAAAAGGCTGAAGTGGATTTAGAAAACATGTCGAAAAAATTACTGCAAGAAAAAGCCAATTTGTCTGATATAATTGGAAAAATGAAAATTTCTATAGAAACACTTTCTGTGGAAAATGAAAATAATTACTTGGAATTGAAAGATCTGAAAAGTGAAATATTAAAAATGAACCAAAAGAAAGATACAAGCTCAGGTGAAGAGCTGTCGATGGACAAAGGTTGTCTCAAACTGGATACCGTTGGGGGATTCATTCACTACAATTCCAATAAGAATAAGGGCAAGAAGAACAAAGTCAAGCAACCCAGGTTTGACAAAAGAGGCATAGGTAAAACAGCTGAGAAGAAAAAAAAACCCATGGAAATTTCAAAGGAGATTATGACAATGAAAAACAGTGGCATTCAAAAAAAGGAAAGTCAAGAATTTAGCCGAAATGAAGCAGGAAAAGTGGAGCTATCTAAATCGATACCTGACGAAGCAAATGATGAAAAGATGGAGTCGTTCCAAAACTCTGTCATCCTGCAAAGCTCGGATTTTGAAAATGAATTGAAGAATGATATCTTGATATTGGGTGATCAATATTCAGAAGGTTTTTCAAATGTTTTGAACAGAATTATCAATGGTTCATCTGAATATAACATTCAAGAACACAGTACTACTAGTATAGAAATATCGACCTGATAATAAATAATTTTCAAAAAACCGTAAATTATGGTAAAGATGATTATATTATAATTATGTTCAAAACTCAAAATATCAGTAATACCAAAACACTTAATATTGCAATGAAACATTTACTATCTTTAGGTAGAACTACGAACTTGATTATAATATCCAGTCTTGATACAAACTCAGACTATAGAATACATAACATTATTACTAAAGCTGTGAAACGTTTCAAGTCGGCAAACAGAAACTCTTCTATAAAATATCTCCTTGACGAGAATGAAAAAAAAATTATACATTGTTAAAAAATAAAGCGGTCGAGCATAACACAAAATTGGATAACTCGAGATCGTTGCAGTTTTTTCGATCTAATTTAAATATTCATGAAAATGTGACAAAGAGCAAACAAGAAAATAAATTAGTCATTCTTCATCAGAACATACAATGTATAAAGAATAAAATTTTAGATATAGAACTTTATGTTGATACCATGCTTATAAAACCTCAAGTACTATGCTTTTCTGAACACTGGATGAAACCAGATGAAGAAGAAATTACTAAACTGACAGGATACAAACTATTGTCTTCATATATGATTCATGGAGGCACTTGTATCTATACAAGAGAAGATAATTTTGAAAATTTAAATGTTTTAAAGGAAAAGTGTATAGAAGGTCATATTGAATACTCTTGTGTGCAATGTAGACAGATGAAATTGGTTATTTTATGTTTTTATCGTTCAAATTTGGGTAGAATAGATGTCTTCATGGAAAGTTTTGAAAATATTCTTCAGGAGTTGCTCACAAATTTTGGTGATCATAAGATAGTTCTATGTGGAGATTTTAACATAAATCTCTTTAAAAAAAACAACACATCTATCGAATTTTTAGAGCTACTCCTTTCCCATAATTTTCATCAAACAATATTTGAGGCAACAAGGGTAACAAAGAAGACTGCAAAGCTTATTGATAATTTTTTCGTAAACTTCGAGGATGTGGAGAGTGAGGTGTTAGTTACAGCCTTGTCTGATCACCATGGTCAAATAGTAAACCTGGAAAATATGGTTTCCACTAAAAAAGTAACATATCAAACTAAAAGAATATTCTCCAAAACGAAATTAAAACATTTCAGAGATGAGCTGCAGTCTGAAAACTGGGACGTAGTCCTCAAAAATTCAGATGCAAATGAGGCATATTCCTTGTTTCTAAATATTATTTCTGGATTAATGAACCGAATCATGCCAAAAAAGAAATATTATTCTAATAAACATAGTTCCAAAACATGGATAACGGCTGGGATCAAAGTATCATGCAAAAACAAACGAATAATATTTGAAAAACTTAGTACAGGACTAGTAACCAAGGAGTATTATAGACATTATAGTAAAATTTTGAAAAAAGTTATTAAGGAAGCGAAAGTGCTAAATAGTTTAGAAGTAATAAACACAGCGGAAAATAAAGGGAAGGCCACCTGGGGTTTGATAAATAATATAACAAAGAAGAGCTCAATAAAAAAAAATATTTTTAATCACTTTGACTGCGAAAGAAAAAGTATCTTGGATCAGGCAAATAATTATTTCTTGAATGCATGTCCAAACGTAAGAACTAAATCCAATACTACTTGTGAAATACCAAATTACTGTCCTAATAGTATATTTCTAGATGAAGTTACCCCTTTAGAAATAAGTGAATGCATAAATAGCTTAAAAAATAAGAAATCAGTGGGTTTCGATGAAATTCCTATTTCACTCCTGAAGAATGTAGCAGATTTGATAGCAATTCCTTTGGCTTATATTATGAATCTCTGTTTTGAAACGGGAATCTTTCCGGAAAAATTAAAAGTAGCTCACATAAAAGCCATATTTAAAAAAGGAAAAAAAGATGAGTTAAAAAATTATAGACCTATATCTCTGCTTCCCAATTTGAGCAAAATCCCAGAAAAACTGATTCATAAACGACTGATGAACTTTTTAGAAAAATATAAAGTTATAACGGAATGTCAAAACGGCTTTAGAAAGGGACGAACAACGGCATTGGCAATTTATAAAGCTCTGGAAAAATTCTTGATGCTCAAAATGATGGCAAGTGCACTTTAGTAGTGTGCTTAGATCTCTCGAAAGCCTTCGATAGTGTGGAATATGAGATATTACTGGACAAAATGGAAAAATATGGAATTGTGGAGATGATAGACTGCTTGCATCTTATCTATGTAACAGACAACAATTTGTGGTAGAAAAGGATGAAAGCGGAAACCTCATTAAATCAGAAATGGCTATAATTAAAAGAGGGGTACCACAGGGTTCAATTTTAGGCCCACTTTTGTACATTTTATACACAAACGAACTTCCAGAAATAGTTAAGCAAGCTGTTATATTGTATACAGATGATACATCCTTGATCATCAATGAAGATAACTCATTGTCGGCTGTTGCAACGGTCAATGAAAATTTACAAAAGTTAAATGGATGGTTCTTAGACAATAATCTTTTGTTAAATGTAAATAAAACCCAAATTATGCATTTTGATAGAAAAACCAACGCATTAAACATAGTAATCGACAATGCAGTTGTTGAAACATCCAGCAATATGTCTTTTTTGGGGGTGATAATAGATCATCGTCTAGATTGGAAATCTCATATAGATCAGTTGACTCGAGATCTATCAAAATATACATATGCCTTATATGTACTCTCTGAAAATATTAATGTGAATGCTGCTCTAATGTCAGTATCACGATATGTACAGTCCAAACTCCGTTATGGAATAATATTTTGGGAAACTCTTCCCACATACAGAGAGTACTTATTCTTCAGAAAAAATGTGTGAGGAAAATTTTTAAAGTTGCCCGTCACTTGAAAGTTGCAAACCCTATTTAGAGAAAATAATATATTGACAGTTATCTCTTTATATATATATGAATCAATTAATTTTGTTTTAAATAATAAATACTTGTTTAATGACAGGGTAGTATCTCATAAGCACAATACGCGAAGTAAATGTGATTTACGAAATGATAAAGTTAAATATACGTATATCCAAAAAAATGTGCAGTATAGTTTGGTGAAAATATGGAATAAGCTACCAAATAACATTAGGTTAATGGAAAATGGAATTATGAAAAAAAGACTCAAAGTTTTTTTGAGTAAAAATGTATTTTATAACATTGAAGAGTATTTTCAACATAATATGGAAAGTCTATGATACAAAAAATTGATTAGTTTTAATATGTAAGTGTTTTAAATCTCAATGTTTTCACCCTGCAATTTATTCTGGATAATGGAATTAATTTGGGTGAACCAGATATTTTTTAAATGTATTTTTATATAAATCTTACTTAAGTCATTTTACCCTAATGTAATATTTAAGATTATTTATTTGACATGTTCTACACCTCTATGAGGTATATTATTCGACAGAACGAATAAAGACAACTTACTTACTTACTTACTATTTTCCACTCACATTATCAAAATAACATTCCAACACTAAAACTGTTAGCTTATACACAGGGTGTCCCAGGCTTCCCCTTTTCCTTTCGGGAAGTTTAGATGTCGTCAAAATATCACCAATACTTCATACCTATTTCTTTTTTTCCTAAAATCCTTCGTTACTAAGTGAATATTGAAAATCAACCAAATTTTGGTGATTGACGAAACAAATGAATTCCTTGGTTGGCTAAAAAGTTAGGAAAGGACTGCCCCAGATGGTCCACACTCTAAAACTTTGAAATGACTGAGATTTTTCTATATTTTTCAGCAAAACAAGGTTTCCTGGACAACTCTAGTGTTATACGTTCAGGACTAAATTCAAACATTTTAGAAAATAGTCATACTCAAACTGACCTAATAATTCAAATTATTATCAGATCAACTTCATTGCCCATAACTCAACTTAATTAATTTGAAAGTGAAACAAAGAGGAACAAGCGATGATAGAACTGTTTTCCAAGAGAACTTCCAATTTTTTGACCAACCCAAATTCAAAGGTTGTCTTATTAACATGTTTAGCACCACGAAGCTCTAACCGTGGGTTTAACTTTTTTGGTCAAATCGGCTTTGAAACCCAAACGCTACATTTGCACTTTATTCGCTGAAAGTCAGAAAGCGTTACAGCATATGGAGCGACATTACTAGGGGCCTGGTAGACCTAATAGTCAATGAGCCTACGTATTTTTGTTTTTATTTTGTGGATATAAAAGTAAAAAAATCAATATATTTTTTGACAAAAAATTCATAATCTCCGACTCCATAAACCCCAACATACCAATTTTGGAGCCGCTATTTTTATTTTATGAATTTTGACAAAAAATTAATATTATTCAACCTGCAATTAGATAAGGTAGACTTTCTGAAGGTTGTTTTATATTTTGATAGGTCCAACATAAAAGTTCTTGATGGGCTGTGATGACTTCCCAACACATTGGAGTCAGAAATGTTGCTTTCACAAAGGTTACACATTTAAAAATAAATATTGAGTGGACGGGCAGAATGCAGTGTTTTTTAAAGACAGGTCTACATAAATATCTATTCCAGATCTAATGATTCGTTTTTCAGAGGTAAAGACTCCAGAGCTAGTCTCCATGTTGCAATATTATTCGATATATACCCAATATAAGTTCAACAGTCCTTTTTATCTGAAGAATTGCATAGTTGTGCTGCTTACAAACAAATTCTATGTGGCAGGAGAAGGTTCTGAGCCATGCCATGCACTGAGTTAATTGTCATTTTCATTGAATGATGAATGATTGAGACATTTAAAGCCTCAATCATTTTTTGGAATTGACTTTATTTTAAGAAAACTCTTATCAGTATTAAAAATAAATCGATTCTTATGGAACCATTCTTTCATTGAGAGCTCTTGCTTTATTACTTTGCAATATTCAAGAGTAACTGTTGTGTCAGCAGCAAACATTGTCACTTAATTTGTTTAAAAATATGAACAGGGTGTTCATAAAATCAGATGTGGAATCATCTGCGACTCAAAAGATAATTTTCACTTCACTTGTTCCGCAGTTTTATGATTGATAAAGTCGTTAAAAGGAAGGAGAAAAATTAAGGGTTTCAAGACAGATCCTTGGGGAACACCATGAGAAGTCATACATTAATTAGATATTTGCTTTTTCAGCTTGATGAGTTTACTTTTATGGGAAAGATAAATGTTATCACTTATACCTAGGACGCCAAGTTTTTCCAGTATGAAATTTATGTTCAGACAGTCACAAGCTTTTGCATTATTGTTTATGAAGAATTTCCAGGAAATATATTTTTTTCTATGATTCATATATCTTTTATGGCTGTAGATAACGAAAATATTCGGTATGAGGATTATGTGAACATTAGGTTTCTTATAATTTCCTTGATAACATTGATAAATATTACTTCAGAACCTCATATAATTGAATAATAATACCTTACTAACTCATTTATAATTAGTTTTTGTTATCATATTTCCGGAAATTTGAACAGTCAGTAAATCATTGGCTTTCCGACAGATAAATTTTGTTTTCAAAATAGAATCATTGACTCATTATTATACATCTGGGAAATATAAATGAAATATCTGCAATATTGCCATGAAATTCTGTTTTTTGACTTACCTGTCCTTTCTTGCTAAATTGTTTCATGTTGTGTTACCTTTTATTCATTACAAGCTTTTATTTAGTTTCACTTGTTACTTAGTTCGTTAGTTCATTTTGACCGACTTCTAGTCGTCCGATTAATTTGAAATTTGGCAGGTGTTCATAATTCCGGTAAAAATGCATTAGGAAATTTTTGTTAGAGAAAAAAACAAAATGGCGGAAGATATTTGTAATTATGGTCCGATTTGATTCAAAATTGGTATGTGGGGATTTTCCGGGGTCAGAGATTATCAATTTTTCGTAAAAATTCATAAATTCAAGATGGCGGCTCCAATATGGTGGGCGAGTTTTGTGATTATGGTCCGATTCGATTCAAAATTGGTATGCGGGGTTTTCGCGATCGAAGATTATGAATTTTTTGTCAAAATTCATAAATTCAAGATGGCGGCTCCAAGATGGCGGACGAGTTTTGTGATTATGGTCCGATTTGATTCAAAATTGGTAAGTGGGGGTTTTCAAGTTCGGAGATTATGAATTTTTTGTCAAAATCTATAATCAAGATGGCGACTCCAGGATGGCGGACGAGTTTTGTGATTATTCAAAATTGGTGTGTGGGAGTTTTTGAGGTCGGAGATCATGATTTCTTTCAACACAAAACTTACAGGGAATAGACCTTGTAATAACGATGCTCTATTAGAAATGAACAGATTAAGGCAAACCAACTAAAAAGCAAAAAATGAAATAACTAATAAAAAACCTTTTTAAAGACAAGCTTTTATTTAAGCTGTGTACTAAAACGTATAAAATAAGTTTAAGTCATCGCTGACAATGATTTAAATATTTTTTTGTTGAATTATTTGGTTTCAAAAAGCGCGAATTGTACTAGAATTAATACTTCGACAAGTTGTTAATTACCAACCAATCATTGTCCAATGAAATTAATTGGTACCTACTTTTATGAATTCTTTGTAAAAATTAAATACTTTGACAAGTTCTTACTTATCAACCAATCACTGACCAATCAAATTAATTGGTACCTATTTTTATGAACACTTCGCACGGCAATCTTTTCGAAACCAAATAATTCAACAATTATTAATTAAATCATTGTCAGTGATGACTTAAACTTATTTTATACGATTTAGTACACGGCTTAAATAAAAGCTCGTCTTTAAAAAGTTTTTTTTTTAAATTTATTTTGTTAATACTCTGTAGCATATTCGTGGACTTAAAGTTGTTTAATTTGTTGTGTAAGCTTCATATATATTTCATTCATTCAATATATTGCAGATATTTGTCCCCTACGGTGGTAGTGTTCTTACTGTATATAATGAGAAAATATAAAAATTGATTTTCAATTACTGTTTTGGATCTTGTACAGATTCATCATTCATACGAAAATTGTAGTTTCACAGAAATTGGATTCACACTCAATTTTTTGCAGTTCAACTAATTATTATTTGGAGTCAGCTTCGTTGCTTCCCATTTTTGGGATTATATTGATGTTTGGTCATTTTGCTAACATCATTTATTGAAAGCATATCATTACAAAATTATCATCAGTCAAATGACTCTGAAAGTTTTGAACTTTTCGTTAGGATTTTGTTCAAGTTTTCAATATTGCCTTTTACGAATAAGGCGAGAAAATTAATTCATATTTATTGAAGTAAACTGTTTCATTATTTATGCTTCTTCTGTCTTCAGAAACTAGATTTTCACTGTATGCTGCACAAGGTAGACATGTAGCTCTGAAATTGATATTCAAAACCACTGTCCAAAATGAAGCGGTTGATGATGTTGATGATCATAAATAAAATTTCCTAGAGTCAGTTTCTACAAAGAAAACATATAAATTTTATATGAAATGAGATATAAGAGATATAAAACACTAAATGTTCTATTATCTATTAAAATATGATATTTTCCAAAAGAATGAAAAGTTATTTCAACATCACATTGATTATTTTTCGAATTAAATAACTTTTCAGAACATTGGTACAAATGGCGAACCACAACCCATTCCCGTTGAACGTTACATAACCCAACTGCTGGATGAAGTTCCATTCCCATCACCCCGAATTCTGCTGCAAATGTCGCCCAATCTCAACAAGGACAGGGTGATCCTGACTCAACCCGAGGATTTGCCTCTTCCTAGAAGCGCAGCGAGTTTCAAACACCTGCTCATCAATCTCGGCCCGGAGAACTGTCTTCAGGTGCTACTGCTAATGTTAAGCGAGCAGAAGGTCTTGATTCACTCGTTAAGACCTGATACTTTGACGTCGGTGGCAGAGGCTGTTTCTACCATGTTGTTTCCCTTCAAGTGGCAGTGTCCTTATATTCCCCTGTGTCCTCTTGGTCAGTATAATAATGATGATACAGGGCATATGAATGGTGTTGGCTTTCTTGAGAAATATTTGGCATTTCCACCGTATAAATAAAATGTAGGTTTTTGGGAACACACCTACAAAATGCCTCATTTATAAAGTAGAAAGTGTTGAAATAATATTTCATTTTTGACATGTCTTCCAAAATGGGTAATATCGTAGAATTTTAAATACATTAAACTGCTGATCTTTTCACTCAGGATTAACACTTTTTTACATCAGAAACCCTCCATTATTTTAAATAAAAAGTCATATCACAAACAATAGTTGCAACTGTTCCCAAATGCTTTAGATGGCTAATAAATATAATATACTTTTGTAGTTCCCCACAAATATATCTTTTTTTTCTTCACATTTTTACATTTAAATGTACCCTCATTCAATTGGAACCGTCAAAAACTAATTTTTGCCAAATCTCCTTTTAAATTTTAATTCCCCTTTAAAACGGATTCTTGTTTTTGGATGTTAAGTCGACCATATTGAAAACCTTTTCTTCGCCAATAGTTCAAAATATAACAGAAGGGTATATTGGAAGTTGAGAATCCTTATTATTGCGATTAAAGAAGCTAGAAAAATTATTACCTTTATGGAACCTTTGAAGGATCTAAACTCGAGAGTACAAAGTTTTGATCGGGTTCAAATGGGAGGTGGAGGAGCTAACAGCAATTTTACCGAAAAATTTAAATAATTCTATTGACAATTCTTTTTTGTCTTCCTGGAAACCTGCTCCATACCAAGATGAAACAAAAATTTATATATTTGTAGGTCACTACACATACCTTAACTCTTAGCTAGGTTAAAAAATTCTGATAGAAGTTTAAGGCTGTGCAGCCTCCCAGTATTTATTGGAAGCCCGAGATCTGCAGCTGCTACCAAAAATGTTTGTGGAGTTGAGGAACTTTCCAGACCAGAGAGTTTAGTTTTGTTCTTTCACAAGGACATCTGCTTCCTTGTTGCCCTTATGACCTGGGATTTTTTGTAGTCCCAAGTTTAGACTCGCAAGGTGTGGCCAAGGACTTGAATCTAGTCCCTGTAGGTCCCACTCATTCAGTACTTTTTTTATAACCACTTTCACTGATACCCGTTGGTTGGGAATTGATTCTAAGGAAATGTTTTTCAAAATATTCGGAAATTAAATCAGATTTCCAGCTCTCATATTTACTGTCTGGCATAACCTGAAGATGCTAATTGCTTTTTCTTCCATTACACATAAGTGTAAGTGCTGTAACGATATATCTGTTACATTTCTTATTGATGTGCTCTGAAATTCATTCATTCACTTCAATCAATAATCCCTATTGAAAATCTTAGCGACATCTAACCGTGGGCAATGGAACAGTCATTATGGCTGAGAAGAATGTGCCCTTTTCCTATCTTGCTGTAATTGAGATAGCTTGTGTTCTGAAGCTCGTCAGCCATTGATTGACAGAGTAGATTATGTTCATGTTGAAATAACTAATTAATAAGACAATTTCCCTTTCTCCGCGAAAGTGATTTCGAATCAGTGAATTCCGAGTGATATCAAGGTATGTATTGGGAATGATGTTTGGACCAAATATTTTTTAAATATGTCACGTTCAGATAATTTTTAACGAGAACATCAGGTAGTTCTTCACAAAGAAAAAATCTGAAGGCAATCAAAATACGAGACATCTCTTGCCTCTAGAGATTGTGCAATTTTGATTTCCTTCAGAAGCACATAAACACCCCGAATAAATCTCCAACAAATCCCAATAATGTAAAAAGACAACCAAAGTAAAGTCAAAAATGACTCTCAAACAAAAATGATATGTACCCATATTTTAGGAATTTTCAAAGGCTTCCTAAAACAACCTTGGTGAAAATATAGGATTCCACCACACCTGAAAAGTGCTATTAACACCAAGACAAAAAGAACAAAAAAGCTTCGGAGGTACTCCAAGTAAATATTAAGGATTATCTTGCCAACCGACAATACATACATCTGCCCTCTCACCAGCAAGACAATTAATCAAAATATTTAACATGGCTCATACAGACAAAAAAATATCTAATCGCAAAATTCAAAAGTGACTCATGTGTTTGAGACAAATAATTCTCTGAGCTAGCTGCTCAAACACAGACGAGGTGGAAATAAATTCCAAAACCCTCCTGCTCACTCATAAACTACTACCTACCTTCAATGATTTAACATCACTTGACGTGACATAAAAAAACTACTAGGATTACCAAAAAAGTAAAAATTCATCATGTGCTATAAACCTAGCACTGACTATCTTCTTTCAACCCAGAAAAATAAGAGAAAAGGAAAAAAAATTCCAACACCTATGCCGTAACAAAATTATTGTCAATCAAACAAAAAAATTCGCCCAAAAATTTCTATTCAATCCAACTAATACTCACGCCGAATATTGAATTACACCTGAAAAACATTGGCCATAAAATTTGCGTTCCTCTTAATTTCATGAAGTTTGAACAACAAAACTTTGTTCTAGCATCAAAATAAATTTCTCAAAATAACCAAAAATAAATTTTTTCAAAAAAAAAAACTTTAAAAATTTTTTCTTTTGAAAAAATTTATTTTTGGATATTTTGAGAAATTTATTTTTAGATATTTTGATGCTAGAACAAAGTTTTGAGAGATAAGTGCCATGTGAAGTGGAATGAATAGAAAAATCGAATTTAAACGGTTTTCTTCACATAAAGGATTCAATATAAAATTGAACCAGAGAAAGTTTTGTTGTTCAAACTTCATGAAATTAAGAGGAACGCAAATTTTATGGAATTTTTGGTAATTAAATTCGGGTATATTAGTTGGAAAGTAGTTGTTTCATATAATGTAATTTAATTTAAAAAGTATTAGTTCGGAAAGTAGTTGTTTGTTGGGGAATATTGAATCGAGGCATAATTTCACATTCAAAGTAGAATATATGTGCTGTTGGCTTGATTTCTTGAAGGTTTGCTAGACAATAATTTTGTTACGGCATAGGTGTTGGAATTTTTTTTCCTTTTCTCTTATTTTTCTGGGTTGAAAGAAGATAGTCAGTGCTAGGTTTATAGCACATGATGAATTTTTACTTTTTTGGTAATCCTAGTAGTTTTTTTATGTCACGTCAAGTGATGTTAAATCATTGAAGGTAGGTAGTAGTTTATGAGTGAGCAGGAGGGTTTTGGAATTTATTTCCACCCTCGTCTGTGTTTGAGCAGCTAGCTCAGAGAATTATTTGTCTCAAACACATGAGTCACTTTTGAATTTTGCGATTAGATATTTTTTTGTCTGTATGAGCCATGTTAAATATTTTGATTAATTGTCTTGCTGGTGAGAGGGCAGATGTATGTATTGTCGGTTGGCAAGATAATCCTTAATATTTACTTGGAGTACCTCCGAAGCTTTTTTGTTCTTTTTGTCTTGGTGTTAATAGCACTTTTCAGGTGTGGTGGAATCCTATATTTTCACCAAAGTTGTTTTAGGAATCCTTTGAAAATTCCTAAAATATGGGTACATATCATTTTTGTTTGAGAGTCATTTTTGACTTTACTTTGGTTGTCTTTTTACATTATTGGGATTTGTTGGAGATTTATTCGGGGTGTTTATGTGCTTCTGAAGGAAATCAAAATTGCACAATCTCTAGAGGCAAGAGATGTCTCGTATTTTGATTTCCTTCAGATTTTTTCTTTGTGAAGAACTACCTGACGTTCTCGTTAAAAATTATCTGAACGTGACATATTTAAAAAATCTTTGGTCCAAACATCATTCCCAATACATACCTTGATATCACTCGGAATTCACTGATTCGAAATCACTTTCGCGGAGAAAGGGAAATGCTCTTATTAATTAGTTATTTCAACATGAACATAATCTACTCTGTCAATCAATGGCTGACGAGCTTCAGAACACAAGCTATCTCAATTACAGTAAGATAGGAAAAGGGCGAGAATGGCATGTTCATTCCTTTTTAACATAATCGTGCTGTCAGAATGACTGCGTTCGCTCACATTCTTCTCAGCCGTAATGACTGTTCCATTGCCCACGCTTAGATGTCGCTAAGATTTTCAATAGGGATTGTTGATTGAAGTGAATGAATGAATTTCTGAGCACATCAATAAGAAATGTAACAGTTATATCGTTACAGTGCGAAAGTTCCAGCATCGTCTCTAAGCCTTCTGTATGCATTCTTGGATAATCCATAATTTAACAGTGATAACTTTGTTGAAATTATTCATTTAATTCCCTTTATAAATTAATTTTTTGATGTTTCCATGTTCCCAGTGAAGAAAATTGGAAAGTTTTATATACCTATTGGAAAATTAAAGGTTTGTTTTATAGGACTGGTTGAAGTTCTTCATGCACCATTGCCATTTTTGATTGGTGTAGATTCGAGGTACTTTGATTTATATGACCCACCACCCGATGTGAGCTGTATTGATTTGGACACCAATATAATAACGGTAACATAACCATGACATAACCCATTATCTCACCTCCTCAATGTTGTGATTTCCATTCAGGTAGCAGAACCTCAAAGGCAAACTCTTAATATTAAGTTACTTCCTAAAAGGGCAGCGAAAATTCTGAAGTCAAACTTGGATTATCTTTATTATCAGTTGAGGACCAATCCTCTAGATAGTACAAATCAGGATGACATTGAACTGGAATTTCAGAAACGAAAAAAAGAGGTATGTTCTTTCAAACTACCTTTGTTATTTAGAACCAGCATGTTTTTTTTGCATGAATGTCACGAATATCATGTGTTTACATGAATATTAAAACACATGGGTCTGGGGTTGAAATTTCGAAGAAGGCAAATCTTGCATGTTTGTAACAATAAGAAAAGCAAAACTGATAAAAAATCCTTCAGTCTTCAGTGGAAAAAATATCTACTATTCAAAGACAACCATGCTGTCAATATTTTTCATATATTTATTAACAACTTTTTTGGAAAAAAAGTCATGTTGTATATTTTCAAAATTGTCTTGAAGTTATATGTAATTTTGATTGCATCAATTGTAAGTATGGGAAAACTCCGACTTTTTTGGTATCATTTACAAATATAATAATATAAAGATTATCAATGATCCTTTTTCTCATTTTTGTCTATGAATTTCAGCAAGCTCAAGAACTAGAAATTCAAGAGGCTTTTCTGAAATTCATGGTACTGGCATTGAAAGGGTATAGGTCATATCTTTTACCGATAACCAAGGCGCCCACCGTTGGAACCACAGATCCACAGGCCCTATTCCAACTTTCTGATTTCCTGAAAAGCAGAGACAAGACCCATCACAAGTTCTTCAATTTATTGATGAGAACTCAAATGTTCATCAGGTAAACTTTCTAGGAGTTTATTTCGGCTAAGTCAAACATCAATTATTTACACGGATATCTGAAAATTTTGCTTGTTAAATTATTTACAACATGCTTATTTCAACACGTTTTTTAATTACTTGGTTTACTTGGCGTTTAGAAATCATTGAAATCAAAATACCTGTGACTTGAGGTTTTGAAAATTATAGCCAATAAACCAAGTAGAATACTATACTTTTTGTATAACTACAAAATTCAAATACTTTGTTATTCCCATTACTTTCCCTTTGAAGAATATTGATTCCAAATATTTCAACAAATTTCATAAAATAATTGCTAGTTATTTGAAATTAAAAATCAATCCCACGTAACAAACTAAAGTTCCAGTTGATCTTATTTCAAATCATTGATGGTATTTTGATTAATTTATTTTTCCAAATCAACCTCGCTGTAAATAAACTAAACAAAATATGAATCAAAAGTTTGATGTATGATAAATTCATATCGAAAATCGAGTAAACTTGCCATACTCTATCAAAAACATGTTGCAACACTTAAGATAACATTTCTTTACATAACAGGTCTGGAGTTTACTCGATTTCTTGTTCATTCTCAACTTGCAGTGCCCAATATATCAAGATTATTGAAAAACCTCCTGGATCTAACATTCTCTAAGCCAACACAGAATGTTTATTTGCTAATCACATAATTAATTCGGAACACAATTTTCAAATCGATGAGGACCTAAAAATTCTTACACGTTTGTGAATAAAAGCAATAAACTTGATCTTCTAGAAATTTTCGAAATCAACTTCTTGATTAATTTTTACAATTTTCGACTTTTAAACCCCATGTGTGTAAGAAACTTATATTAGTCTGAAATAAATTTTTTTATATATTAAATCCGTACATTGATGTAAGCCCGTTTATGGCCGATGATGGACCTTTGTAGGTCCGAAACTTGTACCATTCCTGTTTAAGAGATAAACATTGTGGGTTATGATTGAGTTTTCTTGGAACATTCCAGTCTACTCCACTTCGTGATATGAAGGACTTTTTTCACAAATTAAAATACCAAATTGCTCACCGAATACAATAGTGGCACAACTCAAAAAGGGTTGTTTGTGGAAAATGACGAAAATAAATTAGGCGAAATATAATTCCCATTCCATAACTATAACCACAATAAATGTTTTTTTATTACACGCTTTATATTAGCTTCACTTGTATGTTTGTTTGTAACTGACTCCTTTGGACTTGATTTTCACCCACTTCCAGACGTCCGAATGATTTGAAATTTGGCAGGTGTACATAATTCCGGTGACAAAGCATTCAGAAATTTTTGTGTGAAAAAAAAACAAAATGGCGGCTCCAATATGGCGGACGAGTTTTGTGATTATGGTCAGATTCGCTTCAAAATTGGTATCTGAGGGTTTTCGTGGTCGGAGATTATGATTCTTTTGTCAAAATTGAAAAATTCAAGGTGGCGGCTCCAAAATTGGTATGTGGGGGTGGGAATCGAATATTATGATTTTTTCGTGAAAATTGAAAAATTCAAGATGGCGGCTCCAAAATGGTGGACGAGTTTTGTGATTATGGTCCGATCCTATTAAAAGGTATGTGGGGGTTTTTGGAGTCGAATATTATGATTCTTTCGTGAAAATTGAAAAATTCAAGATGGCGGCTCACTGTATATATTGACTACGTTAAAATCTTTGAATGACTTCTAAAATCGAGATTTGACTATTAATACAGCTGTACACATTAATGATTTGGAAAATAATTACAGTTACTAATAGTAATCACGGAATTAATAGTAGATTAGAACAAATAATAGTATAAAAAAATGAAAAAAACACGCTTTTATAAATAAACCAAACTAAAAAGTATAAAATAAATAATAGTTTAAAAAAACTAAAAAAACCCGCTTTTTATAAAAAAACGAACTAAAAAATAAATAAATAATAGTTTAAAAAAACTAAAAAACACGCTTTTATAGAAAACCAAACTAAAAAAATATAAAATAAATTTTAATAAATTTGAATTAAGAATAGTGTACATTTTTTTAATAAATATAAATTAATAATAATGTAAATAAGAAAAAAAAATATTTTATTTAAAAAAAAGCGTAGGGTGCTTAATCTGAATCTTAAAAAGCACCCCACGCTTTTTTTTAAATAAAATATGTTTTTTTCTTATTTACATTATTATTAATTTATATTTATTAAATTTTTTTACACTATTCTTAATTCAAATTTATTAAAATTTATTTTCTACTTTTTTAGTTTGGTTTTCTATAAAAGCGTATTTTTTAGTTTTTTCAAACTATTATTTATTTTATTTTAGTGATATCTTAAGCCTGATCCATACTGGGTATTTTATTATTTTATTCACAAACAAAATTATTTCTTTGTAATTTGAAAAAAGTTCTTCATTGCTCAAATAATTTTTGAGTGATACTACTCTGCCCACTGCAAGGAATAGGGGCACAAGTAAAAAATCATCAGTTTTGAAGTAAAAATAAAAAAAAAAACAAATCGTATTGATTGGTCATTGAAATAATTACTTTACATAGTTTACTTTGAACTTTTCCATTGTTGATATTGCAAAAATTAAATAATTAGTAAGCAAGTTATTGCTATCACCAATGAAAGGTTGTAGAAAAAATATTATCAACTGACTTAAATTTATTGTAACAAACAAATGAAACTAAAAATTATTTTTTTCAACGTGTAATATTGAGTGAACTCATCATAATTCAAACTACTGAAAAACAATCTATGACAAGTGGGTATTGTCCCAGAATATACCATAGATTGTAGATCGTCAATTTTTTTTAAAAATTTTTTAGGACCTGGATAAGCCTTTTGCAACTGTATTCTGTAATGGCTTCAATGATTTCTGGTTATTTTTCCTCCAATGTTGACGGAGTTAAAATCTGCTTGCTTGTATGATGTCTTGAACAGAAATCGATGCGGATTTCTTTTCTCGACTTTAATGACACAAATATCATTGAAGTTAAATTGATTACCTTCCTCGTCGATATTGAAATTGACAGATGTTTCATAAGTTAATTTTTTAATGTCAATGACGAAATCATGAAATCATTCATGAACTTTAATAGGTTTTCCAGTTTTCTTTGCAGTTGTAATGATAGCAGCAAATTGTGATTGTACATAAATAGGTCCTGCTCTCAAAGCCAATTTGATGTTTTTCTCAATTAACGAGTGACAACGATCACCCTCATTTTGTGTGTGTCCCACAACTAGAAAGAAATTTGTGACAAATAGATTTGATTTTGAAGTGTGTAACTGCGTAAATATATGCAGTTATAATTTACTTGTTTTTTCCCCGTCCACCACAATTATCAGAGTAGAAAGTTATTTCAAGATTTTTATCATCAGCAGAAGCGGCAGCCTCTTTTAGATATTTGAGTAAACAGGAACCTATTTCAATACCTCCCTTCTTTCCATTTTCCTCATGCCAAAGATAACTATGAACTTCATCCAATCCTTTCGTCTGAAGGCTACATACAGTGAAATTATAAGTAGATAATTTACTTTTATAGTAAAATGTAGAAATTTCTCCCTTTGGTGTTGGTAACGCAGCAATCAACAATGTGTAACTTATCAATAACTTTATTATCATAATCTTTTTCAATTCTGCTTAATTTCTTTTCTTCAAGATGAGTTTACTTGAGTTCAAGTTTCATTTTTTCCTCGCCTATCAGGTTTTTGTATGCCTTACAGGTCTCACATAAATCTTTTTTTGGTTTGAAGAACTTAAGATTGAATTCATAATTGAAAATCTCTCTGTATGTAGCAAATTTTGCAGGTGTTCTGTTTTGTGCTTCACATTCAGATTTATAATCTCTGTGTAACAGTACTAGCGTTTTGCCTCTTTCTATGTATGATGTTGAGGAATTTGCAGGTGTATAGTGGCTCTCCATCACAGGTATACTAGAAATATGTAAACGAACACCAGCCTTCTGGATCTGTGACGTGGTTGAGGTGTTTTCCTCTCCTGTCACTTTCAATGAAACCATCTTTAGACTTGCTGAGAACGGTTCGAATACATCGAATAGAAATATTCAGAGTTGCCATGAAAAAAGTCTTACAAACTCTTATTTTCAAGTTATCTTTTTCCAAGAAAAATGTATGACTATTTTGACGATTAGTTCCTTCCTTCAAAACGGGATATCTGTATCTCAGCCTGGGTACTTCAATGGAATTCATAATAAAAAATCTTTGTTTGTTGATATCCCCTAAATCCCAATATTTTTTAAATATGTTCAAACGTTAATCTTCTGTAAATTTGTTGGAACATTTGAGTCTCCAGGATTCTCCACAAGGAGGATGTAAGTGTCGCGCACTAACTATATTATTTTTCTTTGTTTTATATTCTTGTCCACAGTTTCAGAGGAGATAGAACTCGACTAACGTATGGATCCATCATTTGGTGGACCGGTACTACAAAGGGCAAGTCCAGAAATGAACTTGATAAAGTACAACGACTGGCTTGTCTAGGAATAACAGGTGCCATGAGGACCACGCCTTCTAGAGCTCTAGAAGTTCTACTAGGACTACCACCTCTGCACCTTGTCATTGAGCATGAAGCCATGCGTGCTGCATACAGACTCAAAGGCGCAAGCCAATGGATCGGTACTGAGGCAGACCATGGACACTCAGCTATCTGGAACAGGGTAAAGGAAGGATGTTCAGTCCTATTAATGGAAAGAGACAGTACCCCGCCTGTTCTGGATTTTAGAAAAGGACCCAATATAACCATCCCCACAAGGAATGGAATGGAAAGACAATACGCCTGACAGACCCCCAAACCATGGATCAACCTGGTACACAGATGGATCAAGATTTGGGGGAATGTCCGGCGCAGGGGTCTACGAAGAAGGAACAAAGAGAGAAATCTCAGTTCCTTTAGACAAATATGCCTCAGTGTTCCAGGCTGAAGTATATGCTATACTCACCTGTGTCCAGGAAAATCTCGACAATAAAAGTCGAGGGCCTACTGCCATCTACTCGGACAGTCAAGCTGCTATTATGGCGTTAGGCGCAAATAGGATTGTATCCAAACTGGTGTCCGAGTGTAGAAACGCCATAGAAAGTTTATCGAAAACAAGCAAAGTCAGCCTCATATGGGTCCCGGGATACCCAGGTGTCCCCGGGAACGAGGATGCAGACATATTAGCCAAGATATGATCGGGAAAGACCCCAGTTGGACCTGAACCCATCTTGGGAATACCCAGCAGCCTGGCAATCTCAAATATGGAGGAACTGCTACAAAAGCAGTTCCTTAAAACATGGCAAGAGGCGCCAGGCATGAGGCAATCAAAGCTCCACATAAAGGAGCCAAGGAAAAAAATGTCTAAAGAGATCCTGTCACTTAACAGACGGGACATCAAGACTGTGACTGGGCTCCTAAAGGGACATAATCACCTGAACATGGAGCTCATCGGGATCACAGATGATCCCCTATGTAGATGGTGCCTGGAAGAAAGATGACGAGACATCGTCGCACATCCTCACTGAGTGCCCAGCTTTGGTGCACCAGAGGGAGATCAACCTTGGGAGCATAATTCTGAACCAAGAGGACGTCAAGGAGATTCAGCTGAGGAAGTTGCTGAATTTTGTCAAAGAAATCGGCATGCCCAGCTGATTTTCTCAGAACAAGTGGGCGCACAATGGGCCCAAATAGAGGGCCTACATGCACGGGGTTCTTCGGAACCCGCCCACCTTGTATGAAGAAGAAGATAGAACTCGAATCAGTAGTTGATTATGACGATCCGTATCCGAATCGACAAATTGTGATGATACACTAGCGTCACCCAGATCGTGTGATGATAAACGAGAACCACCTGGTTGGTCCTACAACGATTCATTATTATCTCCTCATACATGGAAGCTGACGTAGAATTATTGTGTACTCTCCATGAGCCACCACCTTCTTTTTTTCCAACCTACAAACATGATATAATCAAATTAATTTACATTGTAATAATAATATCATTAACTTACCTTTTTCCAACCTTGGCTGGTATTTGGGACCCCCTGCTATTAACTATATTCTTCCGCTTCATAATAAAGCAGCTACCTATGACCAATCCTGAGCTATACCATTTATATTGTGTTTAGGCGCAACTCTCAATATGATCTGCCAAACAAATGCAATACTGACCCAAGTCAAAATGTGTCACAAATGAACAAAGATTGCCTATCCTTATGTCTTTGTTACTGGCGGCACACTGAAAATTAGCCAGTATTGCTCCACAATATATAAGACTAATGGCAGCTGTCAATAGCGACACTTCTGCCACCCCGCTGCTTGTTTTAGCATTTTGAGTTATGCCGGTATTGTTGGATGTAGGTGTTGTAATTTTGAGTTCTCATACAACGTTATCTCGGTGAGCGAAAAGTTCACAATTATGTTCTTTTGCATTTATGTTATTAGAATAAGTAAACTTACACAATATGTATGGTTTAAATCCAAATAACCAAGCTACATAGTAAAAATAATTAATAAAAAAACCTTTTATTCAAATGCGCTAAAAAGTAAAAAATAATAGCTTTGGATGTGCGAAGTAGATTATTCCGTGAGTTATAGATTCAAAAGCTTGTCGCGCAAAGTTTTCAGTTCGAATACAGAAGCGACAAGCTTTTGAATCTATAACTCACGGAATAACCTACGTCGCACATCCAAAGCTATTATTTTTTACTTTTTAGCCATATGAATAAAAGCTTGTCTTTAAAAAGGTTTTTTTATTAATAATTTTATTTTGTGCTTTTTAGTAAGTACACCTCAATCTATGCATTTTTGTTAATGCATAGTCATTATGAGGCCTTTTTCCTGTAAGTTTTGAGCTATCTAGTTCTTCAATGAGGAGACCATCTGAAGATTAACTCGTACGCCATCTTCAATTTATGAATTCTGACAAAAAAACAATAATCTTAGACTAAACTCAAAATCTCTGACCCCAAAAATCCCGATATACCAATTTTGAATAGAAACGTTCCATTATCACAACCATGTGGAGCCGCCATCTTGAATTTATGAATTTTGAGAATAAATTCATAGTCTTTGACCCCGAAAACCTCCACATACCAATTTTTAATAGAATCGGACAATGATTACAAAACTCGTTCGCCATCTTAGAGCCGCCATCTTGAATTTGTGAATTTTGAAAGAAAATTCATAATCTCCGACTCCGAAAACCCCCACATACTAATTTTGAATCGAATCGGACCATAAACACAAATCTCGTCCGCCATCTTAGAGCCGCCATTTTTTTTCTCAAAAATTCCATAATGCATTGTCACGGGAACTATGAACACCTGCCAAATTTCACGTTAATCGGGCAACTGGAAGTGGATCAAATTTAATTTGCAAGATTTGATGACAAACATCGGGACAGGTGAAACTAAATAAAAGCTTGTAAAAACAACTTATTTGTACATTAATGGCATTGTGATGCATGTTAAAAAGTGTGAGATCAAACTGTTTGCCGATGACACTATGTTGTATTGTTCTAGGACACCTAAAAAAATCACAGAATGTTTGAATGAGGACCTATCAAATATAAATGACAACAGCCTCAAGTTAAATGTTGTAAAACAAAATTTATGTTAATAGGTAGCAAACAACTGTCATTGGATATTCATATTAATAATGTCAGCATTGAGAGGGTTACAACTTTCAAATATTTGGGAGTGGTACTAGATCAAAACTTGAATCTTAATGCTCACTGTAGTTATATTCAGAAGAAAATAGCCACGAAAATTAATCTTTTATATAGATTAAATAATAATATAAGTCAATAAATCAATAATAGCACCCCAGTACACTGCTCTATTTTGTATCCAATGAAAATCTTAATAGATTACAGAAGCTTCAAAACAGATCCATGAGAGCAATACTGAATTGTAATAAATGTACACCTGTGAAATACATGTTGGAAACACTGTCTCTTATGTCTGCTAAACAAAGGATTACATTGAATATGCTATTGTTTATATATAAAATTAAACACAATATGTTGCCAAATTATCTGAGTGAACAGTTGACCTACTCAAGTAGTATCCATACACACTCCACTAGAAATAGTATGGGAAATTTTTATATCAACAGAGAGTATATAGGTTGTGACTCTCTGTTTAGTTCTAAATTGATTTTATTCAATAATTTACCTATCCATCTCAAAAACTGTGATTCATTGAATTTATTCAAAAGAAAGTGTATGGAATATATATTTGTAAATGCACCTATTTAATCTTGTTTATACGATGTGACTTGTCTCTTTTTAAAATTATTGTTGTTGTATTTTATCTATTATAAAGTGACTGTATCTATTATGGAGAGCATTATTTGCTGATAAAGACATATATATATATTCTGAATGAATGAAATGGCTTTTATATGAATTTTCTGGAAAACTTTTATTCAAGATTCATCGAAGAAAGGAGTTTCGTGGCAGACGGTGATCAAGGTCTTGCATTCTTCGACGATTGTATCGAAAAAATTGGAAATGAAGAAGGGACCACTTCAAGACTGATAGAATTAGACTTGGTTCATAAAAGTGACAGGACAGTATTTGTTTTGCCTCCTGAACCAGTTGTACCTGGTGAGTTACAAACCTATTACATTCAGAAAACACAGGTAAAGTTCACTTGATGTGCTTGGACTGTTTTTCATTTAATTTGTCCTCCACTTCAGAACTATAAAATGAATATGTTGTATCAACAACATTATTTCATGAATATCATTTGTTTTCCAGATGAATTCTACGAATATACTCATTTCAATTTAAACCTCGAGTTGCTCATCACCTTCGGAAAGAAGAAAAGCCCTCTTTCTGCTTTATTCCAGTCAGTTATTCCTGGTTCTCCTATGGCGAGGAGAACAAAACAAGAAATAAAGTGTGCTCAAAAATTGGCTAGGTAAGTCATAATATAAACTTGTTTTCATGACAGGAGGCTATCTAAACTTTTATATACGCCATTTGTCAGTCACTTCTGTGAATAATCTTTTATTTCAAACATAATCTTTTTGTCCGTGTCAGCAAACTTTGTAATGGAGTTCCTTCAAACATAGCCTTGTTTTTGTGCTAAAAGAGAGTCCTGACTTTCATTGATTAAAATAAATGTTATTGTTACGAATCTGGGTCCGTGACTATAATAAATACTCAAATAATTACTGTTTGTTTATTACCTTTGAAAATACAACACAATAATGCAATCCGTCACTAAAATGATCACAGGTCAAAATCATGCGCTGCAGTAACTTCGAGTGAATCACCCAAATAACAGCAATTAATAAAACTGTTCGTCTGTCGCATGCTACCTGCATAAACATACAGGGTGACCCAGGGGTGCGTGCAAGCTCCATTACTTTTTTATATACAAGCTATCGCCTTGTTTTTTATTAAACGATAGTTCTGACAATAAGGCACATTCTAAAAATGTTTCTATTTATACCCACGATTTCCAAAATGAGATACACAATTAAGTTCTGTTTTTTTAAACAGCAACCCCTCATTGTAACTTTTTGGAATTCACCACTAAATTGTCGATATAACGCATCCTGGTTTCTTAGACTCATCTGCAATAGTTTTTGACTTATTCGTCATGCATAGACCCACAGAAAAATGCATATCTTCAGAACCATTCAAGATAGCGCAACCAACTTTTTTCCAGTCGATTCCTAATCTTTTGAGATGCAGGTGAACTGGGAGTCGATGTTCAATCGCCTACTACGATTTTTTGAAAATGACAAATCGCAAATGGCAATAACTCGACTTTTTCAAATGCATGGCATTTTTAAGAGTTTTTGTTGCAAAATAAGAAATTTTTATGATATTTTTGGAAAAAAAAGGAATTGAGTAGGCCGGCTGTCTTAAAATTTGACACATCCATACAATTTTTCAAATAGTTATTTATCTAACAAGTGCAGAAAGTGGTACTTTTCCGCACGTGACGGCAAATGACTGAACGACTCGAAGCCGTTAAGTGCGGAAAAGACCATTTCTGCATGTGTTAGGTACAACATTTTTCATATGAGTATAATATACTATACTACAAAGTGAAAGAATGCTGGACCATAGTAAATGAGCTCAGGGGGAAAGGAAGAACCTCAAAACACACAGAAACGTCACTAGAACCTAACATAATCAATAATTATTATTGTACAGTAGCAGAAAAGCTAACTAGTAAAATATCTCCTACGCAAAATCCAATAAACTATACCAGAGACATCCAAGTTGATAACAATCCATACTCTATGACACCAACTTATATGAATTGAAAGAAGTTATTTCCACTATAAAAAATAAAAATGCCGCTGGTTTAGATGATATCTCTATAAACATTTTTGTTAACCTCCCTGATAGTGTACTCAGTATTCTTGCCCAACTCATAAATAGTTCCTTTGCACAAGGTTATTTTCCTTCATTCCTGAAAACCTCGGTTGTTATCCCTCTCCATAAAGGGGGTGATAGAGAAGATCCAGCCAATTTTAGGCCTATTTCATTAATACCCACCTAAGCGAAGATTATCGAAAAACTGGTGAAAAAAAGAGTAATGGAATTTTTGATACATAACAGAATACTGAGTGCACAGCAGTACGGTTTTCAGAAATCGAAGAATACAACTGACGCAATACATTCAGTTATGTCAATGATTTACAGAGATATTAATGATAAAGGAGCTGTCACAGCAGTGCTCTGTGACCTATCGAAAGCATTTGATTGTGTCAACCACGAGGTACTGCTGTGCAAACTTAAATTGTATGGATTCAGAGGAAACACTTTTAAATGGTTCGACTCGTATCTTTCTGATAGAAAACAGTATGTGAGACTAACATCTTCAAATACTGCAGAAATTAAAAGTGGAGTGCCACAAGGCTCGGTGCTGGGTCCTGTTTTGTTCCTTTTATATATAAATGATCTGACCATGTTACCAATTTCCGGAAGGTTCACGTTATTTGCTGACGACACCACCATACTATGGCACCATAAATATAAAAGTAAATTGAACGAAATGATATCTTCCGACATGGTTACAATCCAGAATTGGTTCGACTCTAATTTACTCACTATGAATTCAAAAAAAACGAGTGTTATTACATTCAAATGTTGTATATCAAATGTGCATTTAGGAAGCCAACTGGTGGAAACCAAGAACTCAGCAAAAATTTTGGGATTACTTTTGGACAGTAATCTGAAATTTGAAGAGCATATAACTCATTTAAATATAAAACTGGCTTCTGGTTGTTATGTTATGAGGACAGTATCAAACGAATTTATTTATTATGCACTTATAGACTCCCATTTACAGTATGGCATATCTTTCTGGGGGTATGTAACAATCAACTCTTCCAGTCAGTGTTTGTGCTTCAAAAACGGGCAATTAGATACCTTTGCAAAGCCAAATGGAGAGATTCTTGTAAACCTCTTTTTAAAGATAAAAAACTCTTGTCTCAATTTTCATATTGGAGACAGTTTCTGTAATTCATAAGAATAGATTGGAATATGAAATCAACAACATCCCCTATAATACTCGCCAGAACGAAAATAGCCTAAAGCTCCCCATTCCCACTTCTAACCTAGTAAAAGATTCTCTGATTTACAATGGAGTGAAGATGTATAATAAAATACCAAGTGATATCAAAGAGAGAAATCTCCACGTTTTTAGATACAAACTGAAAACTTTACTTAGTGATAAGGCCTACTACAGCTTGATTGAATTTTATGATGATACACTTTAGTTAATGTTTACATTTGTTCATATTGTTAATTTTGTTCAAACTTTTTGATGTTTTTGTGAAAGTATTTAATTAAGTCTCACCATTTATGTTGTTATATTTGTTTTTATCCTGTGACGTGGTTATCAATTTTTGACAGTAACTTATGTTCATTCGCATACTGTGAATTTTTATTTATGTGTTTGTCAACAAGATTTTTTCTTATGTACAATAAACATATATTCTCTCTCTCTCTCTCTATTATATCTAAAATTAATTTTATTAGAAAGAAAGGATACCTAATATAATTTTTATTTATTTTCAATTCAAACTAATTTAATATTATTCATATCAAAATTAAATGTACAATTGGTAGCATTATGCAAATTTAACGCTGATCAGCTTTCCTTAGATGTGTCATGAAAGGAAGCTTGTTGAATTTTTGCTGAATTATCGACAGGTGAGGATGCTGCTTTGAAAGAAACTGATGTCGATGGGGAGCTGGAGTTTGGTATTGGAGTGTTTGAACGTTTTTTCAGAATATGTTGAGCAATCTTCTTCTTATTTTCGAGCGGATTCTCGATGTATGATTCTGCCACAGAGGTAGATTTCCATCCACCGGGCCTTTTAATGTTGGTGATGTTGGCCTAGAGTCGGCCAACATTGTGGCTGACGACCGCCGGAAACAATGACCGGTGTAATTCTCAGGATTTGGGAGGCCCAAGTACATAGCAATGTTCGATGGCATTTTGCCAAAAGTATTAACTCCCTCACATTGTTTAGTGCATTTTCCTGATTTGAACTTGAAAAAACCACCGATGATGAGTGCCAGCAGAACGCAGACTGGCATACTTTGGGAATAATTCTAGGTAGCTTGTTCATTCATTTTCGGGGTCGCAAACCACAAATGTTCTCATAATGTTGGTTTTTGTGTTCGGGATGGTAATAACAAGAACATTTTTTTTGTCTTCATTATCATCTATCGTCATATTCATCAATTCTTCGTGATGGCATGCACCTGCGATTCCGAAAATGGTAGCCACCTTCATCAAGAGGAAGTCGTTGTACAGAGCATCAGATAAAAATTTATAAATTTCCTGGTTTTTCGAAAACCTTCGATTTCTTGGGTTTGAAACCTTCGTTCAGTCTTTTAGTATGCGTTAATTTAAAATTTTGTTATCGATGTCTTTCTCCAATTTTACAATAAGTTTAATCATTGAGTACTTTGACCACAAGGTTGACAGGCAAATATTTCTTGATAATTGGTGAAAGTATACTATAAATACTTCTTCTTTCAGTGATAGTGTATTTTTCTCCTTACACCACAACTCAAATGATGCAAATTATTTCTCGTAACGCCAGCGAGACTTTTTTGGAACTAACTGCCTACTTATAGAAACGGCAGCCTCCAAGATTTTTGATGGAATGTCACTTAATGAATCTTCTGAATTGTTCATTTTTTATATCAAATTGAAGATTACATTTGATATTTAGGATACCAAAATTCTGCTTTGTTGAAGTTAACAATCGCTACTTATTTACCCGATTCTATGGTAACGAGAGAATGTACTCGTAGAATGAATAATAATAATAATAATGATGATGAATGAATGCATATAGCTTTTTGAGTATGGCAGTGTCATTCAAATATCTCCGAATGAGCAATACAAGTCAACTATAATGGTTTCACTGAAAAATGAAATTGTCTAAGAACTTGAGTACCACCGTTTTGTGATCAGTCGAGGAGTCTCACATACAGTGACGTGATATGGGGACAAAATATGCATATTCGTTTGAATAATTCTGAGTATTTTGAAATCGAATGGAAAAGTACTCTACCGCACTAGAGCGGAAAAGTGCTTGTTTCCACACGACGAATCATTAAAAAAAGTGCACTTTTCCACATACTTGTAGGAAAATAATGTTTCAACAAAATGAAATTGTAATAGAAACAGGAGTACATCACAAAGGAAACAATTCTATAGTCCATTCAAAAAAAGACAATTAGCATAAAAAAAAATGCAGGCCGTCGAAATCAGTGAACTGAAATTGCAGGGCCGCATTCAGGACGTACATGTATAATTCGGAAAATCCCATTTTTCTAAATTACTCCCAATTTGACTTTTGGTGTATTGAAATAGGAGAAAAACTGGATTCACAAAGTCTCAATCATTGTTGTGGTGCGCTTTTCTTTATTTTGAATGGATTATAGTAATCTTTACAAGAACAGGAAAGGATGACTAACAGGAAACAATAGAATAGAATAGAAATTTATTAACCATTCAGGTACAGGTAGTACATATGGCACGTCATAAAATGATTGTCATAAAATGATTGTCATAAATAAATAGATAATATAAATATTGTGGTGAAATAAATAAGTACTATACAAAAAACATATAAATAAAAAAAAAACATATATAGCAATAGCAATAGATGGAGATAAACATTTACAAACAGGAAGGCACTATTCAAACCTAATATACAGATAGTTGGTTATCATCCAAGTATTCATGTATGCTATAAAAACATTTATTCACAAGAAGTTTTTTCACCTCGGCTTTGAATTTAAGTTGACCAGGAATTTGCTTAATTTTCAGTGGGAGTTTATTATATAATTTTATTGCATTATAATGTGGTGATCTCTCATATGCTAGTGTTCGATGTGTAGGTACCATTAAAGTACTGCTGTTGCGTGTATTGTGTTCATGTGCAGTTGAGAGAGGATTGAAGAACAAGGTGAACCAGACATAATTTCAATCACAGAACATTGGCTAGAAAAAGATGAATCATGTGCCCTCCCAAATTATGATATAATTTCTAAATTCTGTCGGGTAGGTAAAGCACACGGTGGGACTTTGATTTTTGTAAAAAAAGATAGTGCCCAAAAATTCACATTTGAAAATGTGGATCTCTTTGATTCCTTGTTGAATGAATGTTTGTTTGAATTCTCTGTAATCCATAACAAAAGAAGCAACCTTTACATTCTCTGCATTTACAGACCCCCTAGTAGTAAGGCCATAGAATTCATAGAAAAGTTGGAGATTCTCTTATATAACTTACCACTAAATTCAAAAATACTGTTGACAGGAGACTTAAATATTAATTTTGAAAATGAGTCCTCAACTGATACCCAAAACCTAAAAAATCTATTCCTTTCGTTTAACTTGACTATGCTTGTCACAGAACCCACCAGAGTATCTGTCCATTCCTCAACAACAATTGACTACATTTGTTCAAATTTTGTAGAAGATTTAATCGCATGTGATGTTATTCCTTCAGGTTTATCGGACCATCACGCAGTTGTGTTAAAAAGTAATATAGAAAAGAAAAACTGTCGTAAATATAAAAGGGGTAGAATATATAATAAAACAAATTACACAAAATTTAAAAATTATTGCGAATCAGAAATTAAATGGGATATAATACAACAAAAGGAGCCGTTATCAATTTTCCACAAAAAAATGTCTGATATCTTTGAGAAATCCTTCCCCTTGAGAAATTTAAAATCAAAAAGAAAAAAACCATGGGTAACGTTAGGCATCAGAACTTCTGCCAAAAACCTGAGGTCTCTACACACAATCAGGAAAAAAAAAGCAAAAAATAAAAATACAGAAAGTTGGACAATTGTAAACGAACTCCGAGGTAAAGAGAAATATAGAACCACGGAAATTAACATACAGGCAAATCATATAAATGACTACTATTGCTCGGTTTCTGAAAAATTAACATCAAATCTAAAACCTAAGAGAAACCCAACAGAATACCTATATCAGATTAGTATAAATGAGGACTTCTATCTTGAACCGACAAATACAGCAGAGTTAAAACAGGTCATAAAGGAAATAAAAAACAAAAAATCCTCCGGAATAGATGGTATTAGCATAAAAATTTTTGAGAACCTACCTGATCAAGCCCTAGATATTCTTGCAACAACTATAAATGAATCCTTTCTCACCGGTATCTTTCCAGCATGTCTGAAACTAGCTGTTGTTATACCTCTCCATAAAGGAGGAAACATCGAGGATCCATCAAATTTCCGGCCCATCTCTCTGCTGTCAACTCTATCTAAGATTATAGAAAAGCTCGTTAAAACACGAGTAGAAAAATTTGTAAATCGGTACAGTCTATTATCTAAATACCAATTCGGATTCCAAAAATCAAAGAGCACCAATGACGCTATTTTTTCTTTCTTAGAACAAGTCTACACAAGTCTAAATGTCGATGAAGTTGTTGCTGCGGTGTTCTGCGACTTCTCAAAGGCTTTCGATTGTGTGAATCGCAGAACCCTGCTACAGAAATTAAATCTATATGGATTCAAAGGTGCCTCCCTGAAATGGTTTGAATCTCTCTGAAAGATATCAAGTAGTAAAAGTTAATGACCAGACATCTAGCATTCTAGAGATCACAAACGGGGTGCCACAGGGGTCAATTCTTGGACCTCTACTGTCCCTTCTATATTTGAATGATCTGTCAAATATTGACATTCAAGGAACTTTTACACTATTTGCTGACGACACTACCCTTCTTTGGCGCGGAAAAAATACTGAAGTTTTAAAAAACCGGGTATACCACGACTTAGGCCTAGTGAAAGAATGGTGTGACTCTAACTCGTTATGTTTCAATCTTTCAAAAACAAACCTTCTCACATTCAAATTTGACTTTCAGGACTTGTATCTTGAAACACAACTCATCGGAAATAAAACATCATGCAAGTTCCTGGGACTATACATTGACAATAAATTGAGGTTTCAAGAGCATGTAATTGCATTAACAAAAAAACTTGCCTCTGGTTGTTATGTGATCAGAACTGTGGCAAGAGAACTTAACTTGGAGATAGCGAAAACGGCCTATTTTTCTTTAATAGAGTCTCATCTACGGTACGGAATAGCTTTTTGGGGATTTGCTAGTCAGCAGCTCTTCAATTCGGTATTTATCCTTCCAAAAAGAGCTATTAGGTACATGTGCTATACTAAGTCGAGGGAACATTGCAAACCCCTATTTATTAAGCACAAAATTTTAACATTGACAAGCTTATTTATATTGGAGACTGTATGTCTTATCCATAAAGCCAACAGAAACCCAGTTATTCCTGAACATGGTTATAACACAAGACAAAATAGAAACATTCCGGTTCCAATCCCCAAGTCATCCCTGACAAAAAATTCAATTATTTATGAGGGCATAAAAATGTACAATAATTTACCTTCGCAAGTGAAATCTATTAAATCCTTACCGTCATTTCGGAAGGAAGTTGAATTCATGCTCCTTGAGAAGGCCTACTACAACATGCAGGAATATTATAAGGATCAATTGTTATGAGAAGACATGCTATCGGTTATGTAACGCATTCTCTGATTTAGCAAATTTGCAACATTTTAATATCCCTGTAGTATTATCAACCTTAGCAGCATTTTATATCTACATTATTATTATATTAGCTATATGACTGTACTTTTTGTAATTCTTTTTTAATTATAGTTTATGTACTTTTTATTCTACCAAGCTTTGTCTATGAGATTATATATATCTTCGACAATAAAGTATACTTTGATTTGATTTGATTCTGAATCATAATTGGTTTACAGCTATCTAAATATCCAACTTTAAAAATCAATCTTACGATTTTCTTTTGAATTACAAAAACTCTTGGGAAATTTGTAGCTCTACCCCAACAGAGAATGTTTCGAGATAGGTGTGAATATGCTAGGGCATAATAAATGGTCATCAAGCCAGCTGTGTCAAGACAATACTTCATTTGAGAGACTGCAAAGTGAGATCTATTAAGTTTTTTACAGACACTGTCTATGTGATCATCCCAGGTGAGCTGACTATCTATTTGCGATCCCAAAAACTTCACTTTCTCAGCTAAATTGATATCTACATCACTCTTTATCGGATTGGGAATTGGGCGTCTAAGATAGAAGTTCACTGTCATCGTTTTATCTACATTGAGTACTAATGAATTACGTTGGCACCAGGATCCAAATTCATCAACAACTTTAAAAACTTCCGCTTTCAAAACTTCAATATCATTGCTAGCGATTGTAATCGTAGTGTCGTCAGCATACATAGTTATGTGAGCTTTTATATGTTCAGATAGGTCGTTAATAAAAATAGTGAAGAGTAGAGGTCCCAGGACAGAGCCCTGAGGGACACCCATTTTCACAGGATATTTTTTAGAATTAACATCACCATATCTCACTACTATATATCGTGCTGTCATGTATGAGTGTATCCAGTTTATTACATGTTCAGGAAAGTTTAGGGCATAAAGCTTAGTAACTAATTTGAGAGGATCCACGGTATCGAAAGCTTTCGATAGGTCAAATAGAAGGGATACAACATAATCCCCATCATCAATCTTTTTCAGAATATGATTGAGTAGAAAGCAGGAGGCCGTTTCCGTAGATCTTTCTTTCCTAAATCCATGTTGACTGTCACATAGTAAATTATTCATTTCTAGATATGATGTAATACGATTGGCAACTATTCTTTCAAAGATTTTAGATAGCGATGTTAGTAAAGATATTTGCCTATAGTTTTCGATTTCCTGCTTATTACCTTTTTTATATAATGGAATTATTAAAGCTACTTTGAATATATCTGGAAAACGTCCTTGAAAAAGTGATTGGTTCATTAAGTACACCAGAGGAGTAATGATGAGATCTAGTATATATGAAATAGTGTGAAGTGATAGTTCATCCGAGCCATATGTATTTTTATTCTTTGTGGTTTTAATTGTTTCAATAATTTCTGTCTCAGTTATAGGATCAGTCTGATACTCATGTATATTATTTATAGTACTTGATGTTGTACATGGCAAGGACAGGTTTGACAGAGCATTAGTAGCAGCATTAGAGAAGAAATCCGCAAAAGCATTTGCAATATCGGTTGAATCCCTCAATAATATACCATGATGCATGACAGTAGGTTCTTCCTCACATGTGATTACTTCATATCCTAGTTCTCTATTTATTATTTTCCATATTTCCTTAGATTATTGCTAGAATTATCAATTCTTTTTTCATTATATTAGATTTTAGCTAGTTTGACATTCCGTTTGTGTTGTTTCAAACGTTGATTATATATGTTTTTGATATGTTCCGTTGCATTTTCTTGTAATGTAAAAATGTTGAGGAAAGGCTACTTATAAATGTTCAAATAGGTCACCATCATGTTCCACACAAGTCTTCTAGTAAATGAGCACCGAACTCTAGCGAGCATTGCTCCATCAGTTAAATGGAAGGCTTCTGTGATCCTGTTTTTCATATCATCTGTAGTTATTGGACAATTTCTGAGAACTCTTAGTTTCATGACCCGCAAAGAAAGAAATCTATAGGACTAAGCTCTGGGGATCGCGCGGACCAAGGAATAGAACCTCCTGCCTGTACAATGATTAGGATAGGATTGATCTAAAAATTATCGCACTATCTTTTGGTTATGCACTGCAACACCATCGTGTTGCAACCACATGGTCCTTCTGATGTTCAAATCCACTTCTTTTTACATTCTAGGAAGATGTTCACGAAGAAAAATACATTTTACCATTCAGTAGTGTCCAATAATGTTATTTCCAGTAATTCCTCCCCAAACACTAAACGACCATCACTTTCGGTGATCAACAGTCCTCAACTAGTGAGGATTTTCGATTGCATAATAATGCATATTATGTCTGTTGACCAACCCGTTGTTCTTAAATGTTGCATCATCAGAAAACCGAATTTTGTTTAAAGTGTTATAATCTTCGTCAATTATGACATTAATTTGAATTCAAAATACAACTCTATTTGCAAAATCATTACCATACAATTCTTGATGTAGGTTCAGATTATAAGGGTGGAACTTATGTTTCAATATTATTCTGTTCACACTACTTTGTAAAATATTCGTTTCTGCTGCTATTTCGCTAGTGCTTAAGTGAGGATTATCCTGTAGCATCAATAAAACTTGCAACTCATTTTCCTCATTGATCCGACCACCAACAATTTCCTTTTTGGTATAAGACACACTACCAGTGAGTTCAAACCGATCTCTTGACTTTTGGAATGGAAATACCCGTGGAGTTGTTCTGGATATTTTTTATGGAAATTCTGCTTGCTAATACAGGGTTTCTGTCAGCTTCAGTACAGTAGACCAAATTCGTTAATTCTTCGCAAGTGAAATTCATTATTAACAATGGACAATTATTGAAAGTACAAGATGTGTTGAATTTTACGGCACCAGCCTATGGATTCCTTTTTTTTTTCAAAAATCAACAACAAAATTCCTTATTATTTAACAAATCTCGCAAACCTTTCAAAGTAGACCACACAAACCTACATCTACAAAAATCTCTTGAAAAATGCCATGCAATGATGCAATAAAATATAGGGTGTTGTATTTGAAAAAGTCGAGTTATTGCCATTTGTAATTTTCCAAAAATCTTAGTAGGAGATGGAACATTAACTCCTAGTCTGCCTGCATCTAAAAACATGCTCTAAAGCCTAATGAATCGACTGGAAAAAAGTTGGTTAAGTTATCTTGGATGGTTCTGAGGTTATGCATTTTTCTGTGAGTCTATGCACAACGCTATTTTGATACATAAATTGACATAAGTCAAAAACTATTGCAGATAAGTCTAAGGAACCTGGGTGCGTTATATCGACAATTTAGTGGCGAACTCAAAAATAAGGGGTTGCCGTTTAAAAAAACAATTCAATTGTTATTTTGGGACATCCTACATATAAATAGAAATATTTTTAGAATGTGCTTCTATGTCGGACCTCTGGGTATGTATCTATTTCTATGTGTCGAATTCCCGAAAATTATTTCCGGAATCATCTGGCTTCTTGGATGATTCTATGACGTCATCGGAAAGTCCCAACACCCGCAGCTTCTATCAGGTGTGAGATGAACAGGGGTGTACTCTACTTATTTTCGTAACATAATTAATATCAGATTGAAAAATCTCAATCTTGTTTTTTTTGTTCATAACAGAAGTGCACATACCTACAACCTGTATAATATGTAAAGACATAATAATAATGAAGGATTTCATTGATTACCCAGTTATTGATTTTTGTTTGTGAATTAAAAAAAAAGTTTCAATCACGATTTTTTCAGGAAATGCTTACGTTCCCCCGATTTGTGGGCGAGATGTTTATGTGGAACATGTCACACACTATACTTCATGATCCTGCCCAGTATGTTACACCTCAATGTCGGCAAAGAAAAAGCCATCTTGCAACAGTCTTATGAACTACTCGTACGAGCCACCAAACAACGACTAGCCTGTGATGAAGTCTGCTATAGGTTAATGATGCAGTTGTGCGGCGAACATTCCAGGCCATTGCTCGCCGTCAAACTTTTAGTATTGATGAAAAAATTTGGGATTCAACCTAATGCTCTCACATATGGGTAAGTGCCAGAAAACATCGCGAAACTCGATTTACATTTTTATCCAGAGAATAGTAGATTCTTGCTGACAAAGTGAATCTCAATAGTAATAAATAAGTCGAAGAACTCTACAAGCATATTAACAAAATAGGTATACAATACAAAAATTATACAATAAAAATAAAACTATCAGACATATGTCGTCATGAAATTATTCGAATGTGTGATGAGCTTTGTAAAAGATGTCAATTTGTTGTTTTCATAGAAAAACACTTTCTTTATAACTATCCCACCTTGCTGTCAACATTGTACGAGTGAATAGACTGTATTTTTATTTTTCTAAATATAAATGAATAATATCTTTCTAGCTATCTGAAATTTTACCAGTTTGTACCATCAACTAGTTTATATAATAACATTTTCTAAACTAATTATAGATATATATATATATATATATATATATATATATATATATATATATATATATATGTAAAAAGTATTTTTGCAGAAGAAGCATCTGTGAAATAGTGCTCCTATACATTGGTAGTTTTATATGGTTTTATATGGTTATCTATATATATATATATAGTTACAAAACTAGGGATATTGGGGTAAGCAGCAATAAAAAAGTTAACTCTTTAAGGTTGATCCAAGCTGTCAGAAATGTTTTTTTCTATCATCAGGGAGACTACAATAGATGAAAAAATCAATAGTAATGCTACTTACAACTTTGTTGAGGTTGGTTTCAATGAGTTAATAAAAACACATTAACATTGTTTAGAATTATATAAATAGTACTCTATGTGGTGTGACAAGTGAAACAGGTTAGGAATAGTTACCGTAATTATATTTAAGCCAATGACAGCTGACGGGTGACATTTGGAAATTATTACAGTGGTGCCAACTGTTATATTAGTACCAACTGATCTTACCAGGTGGCGGTAATGTTAAAAAGAACTATTATTTGATATTGCATTCTTGTCAATTTGATTGATATCTAAAGACAATAAATAAGAGTAGATCTCACTCAAATGGTTAATAGCTGTTTTTTTATTAGTGCAATTGTTTTCTTGGGAAATGAAAGCCATTTCTAAGAATGTTCTCTTTGATGTATGTGACTCTGTCGCTAGCATTTTAACTGATTCGTAATTCATCGGAGCACATCTTTCAGGATGTTATTTGCACCTTTATGAGAAATTATTCTATTCGATAATGATCTTTGCGTTTGACCAATATATTGTTTATTACAACCATGACAAATATTACTACAAATTACATTTGACATTGAAAGTAATGGAGTTACTTTTATCTTTAACTTTAGAATACATTGATCTGATTGTTAGAAATGTTTTATATGATATTTTAAATTTTTCAGTGTTGTGAAATAATCTGGAGAGTTTAGGAGTGATCTCTCTTATACAGTGACCGGCAGAAAGTACGCATCATATGGGAATTTTTTTTAATATAATATTTTGACAAATGTCGATACATGCAATCGCTTCTGCATCAAAAGAAACTCCAAAAGATGTTGTACAGTGCCGTTCGTCTATTACTGTTTTGCGGAAAAATTAAGTAAAAAATTACTCAAAACACACTTATTTGGGAAAATATTGAAAAATGTTATTTGGAAAATTGTTTAGAACGACATTTTATAGCTATGTAAAAATTTGGAAAAAAATCTGAGATAAAAAAAAAAAATTTTTAAAAAAAATTTCAATTTGGAAAAATACATTTCTGACAAAGAAACTCGTTAGTAAAGCCCAAGAGTAATATTTTGAATATAATTTTGTAAAGATTCACCAGCTACTTCTATTTTATTCGAAGAAAATTTTAAATCTGTGATTTTTCATGTGTTCAGCTGCTTCATAAGAGGTCACAGAAATATCTTCAGGACATTATAATCCCGATACTGTTTATTATTGACAAAGAACCATGTATCTACAGAATTTTAATATGAAATTTTTATTAGAACAAAAAATTGATTACAATAAAATTAGAAGCTGAAATAATTATAAACCAAACAATTTAATGCATATTCGAAAGTTTGTAAATGTCCATTACTCGACGTGTCTACCCTGACGTTCAATACATGTAGTTGTTCGGGATTTCATTTCTCTGGACACATTTCGCAGCACTTGTGGTGTAATGTTATTGATACATTGTGGTATTACTTCTTCTAAATGGTCGATATTACGAAATGGCCGATGTTTATAAACCCTACTTTTAAGGTACCCCCATAAAAAGAAATCCAAGGGCGTCAAATCTGGGGATCTTGCAGGCCACGGGTTTTCTGAATATCGTCCTATCCATTTATGAGGAAAGTGTTCGTTAAGCCACGCTCTGACTTCAAGGGTACTATGTACTGACGCTCCGTCTTGTTGGAAAAAAATATCATTCCTTCTTTGCAGCGGTAATCCATGTAAGAAATAAAAAAACACATTATTTAAAAACACTAAATAATTTCGTGAATTAAGGTTGCCCCTAAAAAAGTAAGGCCCAACGATCTGTGCATCTAATATGCCGCACCAAACATTAGTTTTGAAAGAAAATTGACTTTTTGCCTCTATCTTCCAATTTGGGTTCTCATCAGCCCACCATCTACAATTCTGGGAACTGACAGTACCGTTTGATGTAAAAGTCGCCTCATCAGTAAATAAAATGTTTGTAGGAAAATGTTGGCATTCTTCAATCATGCCTTGGAACCAAAATGAAAAATCTAAGCGTGAATCAAAATCTCTATCGAGTAAGGTGTGGATGAATTTTGGTTTGCATGCACGAAATTTATTATTCTTCAAAATTCTTCTTATGGATTTTTCAGATATACCGGTTTGTTCCTGCCTCTCCGATAGTGCCATCCGTGGATTTTCTGTGACCGATAACAAAACATTAAAGGTACCTTCCTCATTAGTGACGGGCTTACTATGTGGAATTTTGTAACGATTTTCTACACTGCCTGTAGCTTTAAATGGATATTCTTATTTGGATATCTAGCATTGAATATATCTGCCTTTATTAATAATGAACAGTATCGGGATTATAATGTCCTGGAGATATTTCAGTGACTTCTTATGAAGCAGCTGAATACATGGCAAATCCATAGATTTCAATTTTTTTCCGAATAAAATAGAAGTAGCTTGCGAATATTTACAAAATATCATTTAAAATATTACTGTTGGCCTTACTAATGAGTTTCTTTGTCTAAAATGTATTTTTCCAAAATGAAATTTTTATTATGGCAAAAAATTTATTTTTATTTTTTTATCTCTGATTTTTTTCAAAACTTGTACATAGCTATAAAATAACGTTCTGAACAACTTTTTCGAATAATATTTTTCGATATTTTACCAACTAAGTGTGTTTAGAGACGAACGGCACTGTACAACGTCTTTTGGGGTTGCTTTTGATGAAGAAGCGATTGCACATATCGATATTTGTCAAAATTTATTAATAAAAGAATTTCCCATATGATGCGTACTTTCTGCCGGTCACTGTATATGGTAATGAAGTGTAAAAAGGTTGAGTAGGGGTGGTGTTAGTTTATTTGTTGTTTGAGACAATGTTCGAGTTATTACTGTTTGAGGCTAGTACTTCTAAGTGAGATGATGTATTATGTATATAGAATGTTATTAAGTAACGTTTTTGGATATGAATTTTCTAAAAAAAATTTTAAAGAGAATGTTTAAATTCTGTTTATGGAATTCAGGGTCTGAGATTTTCAGTACTCTTAATTTCATTTGTTTTACCAAGTTCACTTCATAGTCTGTTTGTGATATCAGTGGTAATTCAGATATCAATTGGTCGTGCTTCTTCTCAGGTTAATGCCTCTTCTTTGCCCTTGTAGCCTGTTCGACCAGAGATAGTCTGTTTTCTTTTTCAAGATATGCGAAAGGAATAATTGTTCTCAAGAGGCAACTAAAATCTCTAAATAACCGAAATTTTCTTCATTTTTTTCTCATAATCAAAATTCAATTTATAAAACACAAAAGGTAACTTAGCCTGGTACCAAACTAAAAAAACCAATAACACCATACTGGGTATTACAGCTTTATACACTATTAATTTTTTAACAGCCTTCCTAAATTTGATTTGTACAGACAATGATCAAATAGTCCTATTATATAAACATTGATCGTATTATAAAAATTCCAGTGAACAAAGATGATTGAAATGAATAAATATAAAATATATACTTGAAAATATACAAGGTGTGTAAACTAATTTCTTGCACTACTGCTAACAGTTCAAAAATAAAAGTCCTTAATAAAAGTCAGAAAAAAGCTTTGCTGTTTGGTTACTGCTGGATTAGTGCAAGTTCAATAACCTTCAACCTCATACCGGACTGCTCCGTAGCTCAGTGTTATTGTTTATTTCTCAATCCATATGAACGAGTTCCATTTTGACTAAATTCAGAGAAAAATAGTTGATCTCTATACTCACTCCGCAACGCAAAACATTGAAAACAATGCTTTTATCAACACTGAAATCTCTCGGAGAATATGCCGCTCGTATTTGTGTATTTCCTCACGAATCCGAAGAAAATGCGACCTTTTCAAATACTTTCAGATGACAAAGGAATATAACTTTTCAGCACTATCGGCTACTGTAAACACTCATAATTCGCATTGATTTAACCAAAACACCACACACACACCCAAAATAATGTGTTAATCGCACGTAAAACTGCTGTTGTCCAATATTTTCCTCTTTTTTATGATATCAAAATATCTGGCGACTGTGATTTCATGTTATTTCCAGGTTATATAACCGCTGTGTTCTGGAAGCCGAGTGGCCAGCACACTCGGGTTCCAGTCAACTGTTATGGAACAAACTGAGGAACGTAGTAATGGGAGCTGCCCATTTCAAATGGGCTGCCAAGAAAAGGGCTGCAAAATATCTGTCGGCCTCTACTGAAGGAGGTGAGTTTGCCGGTGAAACAAAAATCAATACAATAGTATAATGATTTCTTATAGGTAGCAGTTTATTAGATCACACAGACTGTGCTGTATCACGCTCCTCACTGGATTCGCACGAAGCCATAAGAGAAGACAATACCGTCCTACTCCGAAGAGGTACCAGTATTATAAAGGGCAGTTTGAACGGATTGGAAGAGGTGGACAGTCTGGAAGCCAAAGGAAGTGAAATCTGTGATGAAGAAGAATCCGTCGTGATAAAGGAAGTTCAAATAGAAAAGAAATTTGTTACTCCGGATAGCCCATCGGAGTACAGACTGCTGTCAAGATCTGAAAGTGCTGCGGATGCTAATCTGATCGATCAAATTCAGATTAATAGTAAGAAGAATTGTTCGAAAGCTCTTCAGTTCACTAATGAAGATCAAGCAGATGCTGCCGAGAATGGGAAAAACTCACCGGCAAAGTATGTTTTCAAAGTACAATACTACTTGATTTTATCCCTCGAACAAGACATTGTGAATACTAATAAGAGAGGATAAAATAAAATATATACAATTTTCTAATATCATAGGACAGATACACGGGTAAATATTTGACAAAATTAATCAGTAAAGTAAAACAATGAAATTGTTGCTCTCCAGTAATTCACAAGTTTGACTTGACTCACACAAAAATGGTCACAGAATTGACCAGTGCAAAACCCTGTACTAGAAGAACTGCTACATGCTTGGTTCGAAGTTGGTTATATAAAACGATTTCAACGTTGGATGTTCTGCAATAGATTTATTTATTGTTCCCATTTCAAGTAATGGTAGTGGGGGAAGAAATAATATATGACAAAACAAAAAATAACAAATAACTATACAGACTATACCTAAACTAAGCTAAGTAAAGCAACACAAGTCAGATTTTTACACGCTTTATATTAGCTTCACTTGTATGTTTGTTTCTAACCGACTCCTTTGGGCGCGATTTTGACCCACTTCCAGACGTCCGAATGATTTGAAATTTGGCAGGTGTACATAATTCCGGTGACAATGCATTAAGGAAATTTTGTGTGAAAAAAAAAACAAAATGGCGGCTCCAATATGGCGTACGAGTTTTGTGATTATGGTACGATTCGCTTCAAAATTGGTATCTGAGGGTTTTCGTGGTCGGAGATTATGATTCTTTTGTCAAAATTGGAAAATTTAAGATGGCGGCCGAGTTTTGTGATTATGGTCTGATTCTATTCAAAATTGGTATGTGGGGGTTTTTGGGGTCGGAGATTATGATTATTTTGTCAAAATTCAAGATGGCGGCTCCAAAATGGTGGACGAGTTATGTGATTATGGTCCGATTCTATTCAAAATTGGTATGTGGGGGTTTTTGAGGTCGAATGATATGATTCTTTTGTAAAATTGGAAAATTCAAGATGGCGGCCGAGTTTGTGATTATGGTCTGATTTATTCAAAATTGGTTTGTGGGGGTTTTTGGGGTCGGAGATTATGATTATTTTGTCAAAATTGAAAAATTCAAGATGGCGGCTTCAAAATGGCGGCCGAGTTTTGTGATTATGGTCTGATTCTATTCAAAATTGGTATGTGGGGGGTTTTTGGGGTCGGAGATTATGATTATTTTGTCAAAATTGAAAAATTCAAGATGGCGGCTTCAAAATGGCGGCCGAGTTTTGTGATTATGGTCTGATTCTATTCAAAATTGGAGGATAATAGTTAAAAAAAAAAAAATAATAATAGTTTGAAAAACTAAAAACACGCGTTAATAGAAAACTAAACTAAAAAGTTGAGAATAAATAAGTTTAAAAAAACTAAAAAATACGCTTTTATAGAAAACCAGGCTAAACAAATAGAAAATAAGAAAAAAATTTATTCTATTTCAAAAAAAAGCGTGGGGTGCATGGTATCAATAATTATATAGTATATTACACACCTAGGGCGGTAAAGTAAGAAATGTCTCAGATCACAGGTAATTGTTGGCCGAGGCGATACCATGCACCCCACGCTTTTTTTTTAAATAAAATAATTTTTTTCTTATTTTCTATTTTTTTAGTCTGATTTTCTATAAAAGCGTGTTTTTTAGTTTTTTTAAACTATTATTAATTTGTAGTTCATTTAAGTTTATATCGAATATATCTATGTGTACTTGCTTGAGTGTTTGATTGTATATTAATAACATTTTGTTTATTGGTGATATTCTGCTTGGATCCGTTTTAAATACATCATAGTTTAAAATTCTTAAATTAATTTTAGGGATTTATAGTGTGAATAAAACAAGTTGTCTACAAAGGGTAAACTTTGTTTATATTAATTTATCAAACAGTTCAACTCTTTGTATCCTAAGAAATACAAACTGTTCATCAAATATGAAGAAGTCGCCCATTTTACAGACAACAAAAATTTGGAATCTAATGCAAAAGAAAAATATTGTTATATTTTTAGATATTTAAAAATTATAGTAAAATTCGTTTGGAATAATGATTTTTGCTCAAATACGAGGATAGTTTGAAAAGTTTTCAACCTGAACAAGAAGATGGCAGCACTTGTCAACAATAGCTAGGGAAAGCGTTTGCGCATCTTTCCGAAGCGATTTTCCACTGTTAAATAAACTTGTAATGCTTACATTACAACTTTTTGTTGCTCACTGTATTATGAAATCGATTTTAAAATTTAACATTTTTTTTTAAACAAACAGTGTTTTACTCATCGTTGCTTTTTGTTTTCAACTAGTGATGCTTTTTCCAGAGTCTCACCCCGTGAAGTGGTCACTGAAAACGATCCTCTAGGCGCCTTCGAGCAGCCTCCCGAAGAAACCCCCACGATATCCAACAACAATCAAAGTGTCGATTCATCTTTCCTGAAGAATTCCAACATGACAGTCGAACCCGTCTTGTTCAGATCAACCGTCCAGAGATCTGCCACCTTCGAAGGTAGTCCGCCAGCTCAGAACAAACTGCATCGCTCAGAAACTGTGCCTGCTTCAACGGTAGCATCGAGTTTGGCGAGCTTAGGGTCCAGTTTGAAACTCGGTTTCAGGTGAGAAATGTTGAGTGAAAGTTTGTGTTTGATTGTTATGATAGAGGAGGCAAGGTTAATTTCATTTTTTCGTCGAATACTCAGTATAAAAACAAACATATTCCTTACTCTTGGAAATTTTATAAATAATTATAAAGATAACATTCAGGCTGGCCGCAGACTGGATGTGACATTTTGAATCGCATCGTTTTGAAATGTTTCGACGTGTTTCAGGCGACACGTTCACAATTAAGGTCCCATATGGCGAAGCACACTGGCCGAAACATTGTTGCGAAGCGTTTCGCAATGTTTCAAGGCACAACTCGCAACAAAAGTCGACAGCCCAGTGCCCGATGTATCGGGACAAAATGACTCAAAACATTTCCATGAGCATGCAATCAGCCCCAATAAATCATCATTAATCGGTAGTCTCATTCTAGAACTCCTCCAGATCATTTCCAAGTTTTCCATTTCCAGCAGTGTTTCTTTTTTCGTTGATTGGATGAACCAAAAATGTTCTCTAAGGTGCTAAATCCATCAGTTGGACAAACTGCCACAACAGGACCGCAACGACAACTTTCCCCCTTTTCCATGTTAGAACAAAATACACAAAATAACATCAGTTATTCAATTTGCGTTTACTACCGCTTGCAAAAAAGGGGGGTAAATGTTCAATACAAAAAAAAAATGTTGCGAGTCTAAATGTTTGATCCTGTCACCCATTGAAGTCAATAAACTGAAACATTTTGGATCCAAACAATTTGTTTTGAAACCAATGTTTGCGGCCGGCCTTAAGGGCACATATATATGATTATTAATTTTACTCACTCAGCCCTGAAGGAAGTAGATAACACATATGTCCTGAAGACAAGAGTATTTTTTTCTGGTGTATTCCTCTGGAATGGTTTATGATTATAAACTATTCTAAGACATATTTTGTGGCACAATATCCTGGCAGAGCAAACCTAACCTAACCTCCTTTTGTAAATTACAACATTGCCATAGGAGAGGGGCTGGCGATGCAATCTGATGTGAGTAGAACACTTATGAGTAAAATCAATTTTGGGAATCAATAGCTCATAAATTTTTTACTGTATTCTGTTATCAAAAATATATAATTTGTGATTTGCTGTTCAACTGATGTTTACTTTCAACATTTTCAGCAGCTCATATAATGTTTGGAGTTTTATTCGTGGAATTTAATGAAATCAACCTGTCTCTGATAGAAATTGATTGTGCTAGTTGTAAAAGCTTTATTATGCTAGTCTCATATTCTCAACCATATCCCATAACAGTCTGTGCCATATCTTTAAACTTGGTTTGTATATTCTGAAGCATATTTCAATAATGAATTATATTCATTTACTTATATCCCACAATCTATTCACTGGGATATATTGTAGCAGAATCAACTACAATTAAAAAAAAAAACATCAAGAAATATTTCCAAACCACTGTACAAGTAGTAGTTTGTTGTTAGACCATACTCTTTATTTTTTTTTAATTATCGGAAAAAAGATGTAATTAAATTTTTATATTACTCAGAAAAATATATACTTACTAACACTATCTTTCTCTGATGTCCCATATAGTCACACTATCTGGTTTTTTTGTTTCTAATAAGACCAAAAGAATACATATAATATTTTGAATATTATACGGGCAGCTGTCACCAGCGGAATGGCAAAAATAGATTTTTCGGCACATTCCACAAATTTTGACAATAATTTAATTCAGCAGATTTTGAAAAATGTTCGTAAGGCACTGATTAATTTTAGTCATCTGTCCTTCAGGACAATAAATTCGGCCTCGGCTTAACATGCGAGGTCTTCTTTTGAGCAACTTTTCTTTTTCAATAAATCAAATAGTATTTTTTTTCCTCAAATAATTTTTTTCCTCAAATAATTTTTTTCTAATATAAAAAAATATATATACTTTCCTTCTCAAATAAAATGACTTTCACCTTAAATTCAATTTATCTTTTACCTTACTCTATTTTCAAATAATACACGAAATAACTTTAATACTTCTAGTGAATAAAAGCATAAAAAAATAAAATATAACATCGTTAAAAAAAAAACATCGAAAAACAATAACAATATAATAAAATGAACAAATAAAATCATATCTAGCTTCAACCAAAGACTGAAACCATAAATACGAACAAATTTTGTTCATGTGGTTCGCCCCAACAATAAAATTAAAGCAAGCGTTAAATTAATTTTTTCCTAAAAGCTTTGCACTTACCCTGTAAAACAATTGTTGCCTCCAATAACCAATTTTTCCAAATAGTTGTCACAGTTTTCTGTCCCGTGTTTCATAGACACTCGTATATATTCCCTTTCGATCTACCGATACAATAAAAAAAATCCCATACTTAAATACCACCCATTTTGACTCACAAAAGACTCACTTTATCCCGAAATTTCATATAAATATCCCTTGACGCTTCAAAATGTTAGTCAAAGAAATTATTATCTGTTACCGAACATTTCCCACCGAACCACTGCGCCCGTGCCTAGCCAGTTCATGATGAACAATAGTAATAATAGTAATAATGATGAAGTCTCCTAGAGTAAAACACTCCGGAAGTAAAATACCTCTCCATTCGGATTTCCGGGCGAGAGGTACTCGAGGGGACTCAACATTAAAAATTAATTTTTGCAACATCCGCGGACTCAACAAGAACATCAATGACGTCCACCATCACCTACAGACGGAAAAACCGGATATTCTGGCTCTAACAGAAACACAAGTAAACTCGTCCACCAACAAGGTCCATATGCTTTGTCCTGGTTACGAACTCCATTCTCGATTCAGGTTCAAAGGTGGAGTTTGCCTTTACGCCAAGGCTAACCTTTCATGCCAGCGTGAAGAGAGTTTGGAACCGAAAGACTTTGATGTGATGTGGTTCAAGCTATCTGATACCAAACTGACTAAGTTCCTCTGCTGCCTTTATCTATCACCTAATGAACCTTCATATAACGACCTCTTTGAGTTTTTATCACTCAAACTGGACTACATTCAGGAGAACCATCCAACAGCTGAAACCATAATCATGGGAGATTTTAATGTACATAACGCTGCCTGGCTCAAATTCTCTAACAAAACAGATGATGCAGGTCGTCAAGCCGAGGCCTTCGCCATCACTCATGGCCTAGAACAACTGGTCGAGCTACCAACCCGATCCCTGATGTCAACAACCAGTCTGCCAATACACTAGATCTTTTCCTCACCACCAATCCTGACCCGTATAGAATAGAAGTTTGTGCCCCACTTGGAAACTCTGACCACACCCTCATCTCCACAACATGCTCTTTCCATTTACCATCGAGCTGCACAATACCACCCCGTCTCATGTGGCATTACAATTCGGCCGACTGGGAAGGTCTTCGTATGTTTTTCTCAGCGTTTCCATGGAAGAGAGTTTGTTTATCTTCAGTAGATCCAACACGATGTGCTGAGACAATTTCTGAAATCATCATGTTGGGGATGCAAACTTACATACCGAATACCGAAGAAGAACATCATCCGATAAGACCTGGTTTAACAGAAACTGCTCTAGAGCTGTGGCTTCCAAACAGGCAGCATACCATCGATGGCTAAAAAATCCGGGCCCTGAGACCAGAGCAGCATATGTCGAGGCTAGAGGCATATGTAAAGAGACAATAGAAAGCTCAAAAGATGCCCACAAAGCCAAAATAAGATCAAAACTTGCTGAATGTCCTAACGGATCCCGTTCATTTTGGTCTTTCGCAAAGCTGTGGGAAGAAATTTCACTTCCAGCTCATTTCCTCCCTAACCAAAGAAGATGGAACACTAGCAACGACTGCCCAGGAAAAAGCCAATATCTTTGCGCACCTATTTGCTGGAAATTCCACTCTGGATTCATCGGAAAACAACCCCAACATTACACCTATTGACAGTCACATGCCGAGATCACCTTTCGCCAGCGATACTATCAGAAAGATTTTGCTGGGTCTCAACACCAACAAAGCCTGTGGATCTGACGGAATCCCGCCGATTGTTCTCAAGAAATGTGCCCCGAACTAACACCTGTTCTTTGCAAGTTGTTCAACCACTCTTACAATTTGGGGGTATTTCCGTCCAATTGGAAAATTGCAAGAGTACAGCCAGTCCCTAAAAAGGCAAAAGGCCCTACCTAGCAACTACAGACCTATCGCACTGCTATCTATTATTTCAAAGGTCATGGAAAAAGCCATCAACATCGAGCTCATGAAATATCTGGAAGACTCAGGAATTGTCAGCGATAGGCAATATGGCTTCGCCATCAGAGATCAACTGGTGACCTGCTCGCTTACGTCTCACATATATGGCAGCTATCTATTGAAAAGCATGGAGAAACTTTAGCTGTGGCATTAGATATCTCCAAAGGCGTTCGATCGAGTTTGGCACCAGGGACTCCTCGCCAAGCTTCCGTCTTATGGCTTGCCCCTCAGCTGTGTTCTCTGCTTGCTAGTTTTCTCTCAAACAGGTCTCTCCATGTAGTGGTCGATGGAGTTTCATCTGACACTCTACTCATAAATGCTGGTGTTCGCAAGGATCCATTCTCGCACCAACACTATTTCTACTTCACATCAACGACCTGTTGAAAGCAACTTCATGTCCAGTACACAGCTTTGCCGATGATAGTACCCTCCATACCGCTTTCTCTTCCAGGGCCCCTATATCAGCCCGTGAAACCAGAAATGAACGAGGAAGAAATGTTAATAATATAAATATGGACTTGGCAACAATTCTCGAATGGGGATCTAATACTTGGTAGAATTCAATGCAAACAAAACACAAGCATGTCTTTTCTCTAGAAAAGCCGATCTCACTGTGCCTAACATAACTTTGTCAGGAGTAACCATACCACTGAAGCCATCCATATCGATGCTTGGTATTACTATCAGCAATAACCTTTCCTGGGAAAATCACGTGAGGTCCATTGCCAAAAGTGCATCCCAAAAACTTGGTTTTCTGTTTCGTGCCAAGAGCTATTTCACCCCAGTCAGCTGCTTATGATCTATAAGGCACAGATCCGACCTGTCCTGGAATACTGTTCCCATATTTGGAGTGCGGCACCTAAACATATCCTGAGGCTATTGGATTCTGTCCAAAAAGGGCAATTGTCTCGTCGGTGATGCTCAAACACAAACTCGCTCACTTGTCTGGAACACCGTAGAAAAGTTGGCGATTTGTCTCTATTTTATAGATATTTTCATGGCGATGCTCTTCTGAAATATCAACAATCGTTCCTGCTTTGGCAGTCTCTTCCAGATTAACCCGTTCAAGTTCAGTCATCCACACCCCTTCGTGGTCACTTTGGAAACCCTGCAAAACATCACTTTCCAAAAACTCCTTCATCCAACAACAGCGAGGCTTTGGAACTCATTGCCTAGGAGGTGTTCCCGAGGCATACAACCTTCAGAAATTTAAGAAGAACACCAACTCCTACCTTCTTTCCTAGGTTCCCACGATGTTCTCTGAACATTACAGGATATCCCTTTTAGTGGGAACCAGAACATATAAAAAAGTTCGGTGAACCCGCCGGACCGAATTAATGAAATTCATCTCATTTTTTTTCCGCTCCAAGTTAGCGTCAAGGTGTATCCCATTTAAAAAAAAAACTAACTGCGTAAAAAGTGAACTTTAAAAAAAATGGAAACAACATGACCAGAAAATTAGGTTTTGAAAGGTTAACTATTAAACTTAATACTGTAATCTCACGCAGTCAAAGGCATCTTCTTCAATTTAACAATGAAGATATATTATTGCCTCCGGCTGCATGAGATTGGAATTCCGGTGAACAACATGCGGTGGTGTACTGGATTTGTAACTATATATTAAAAAACTAAATTATGTATATGCAATTGTCAAAATTAAATATTTTTTTCTGTATATATGTATATATATATATATATATATATATTATATAAAATACGAAATGGAATACCCACATATAAGTAAACTCACAAAAAAATCATAACAACCCTAGCTAGCTAAATTAGTGATTATATTTTACTAGGCATTATTTGAATCTATGATGACATATGGAAATATAGCTTGGGGTTGAACAAACACTTACACTTTCAAACCAATAATATGCTTTCACAAGTATGTATTGAAAATTATATTCCATAAACCATTTGAATTTCCTTCAAAATTATTCGAGAAATACAAAATACTAACACTTGGAGAAATATATTTTTTTAAATATCATGCACTTTTATAAAAAACTACACAAGTATATAATTCACTTCCACTAAAACTGAAAAAATCGAGCAAAAAGTCTTTTGATAAGCATATCACAAAATGGATACTATAAAATGTTTGATTTTCAAATTTAATTATAGAAAACATACCTTCCATCATCTTCTTGCTGAAATACCCTTAATATATACATTTTTATATATAATCACCATTATATATCAAAAATAAAGAATACAATACAATTAAAATTCATAATTTTATTTCAAAATTGAAAATTATTTCCCTCTATAGACCACCAAATTCAAATCTTGCCGAATTCCTTGATTATTTAGATAAAATAATGAATTTTATTAAAAAACTCATTATAATAGGTGATTGTAATATCAACCTTCTCACGAATAACAGTGATTCTACTAATTATAAATATATAATAAACAGTAACGATTTTCAGATCATGAACAAAATTGAACCAAATTTTTATACCAGAAAACAAAACAATTATTTCAGCATACTTGATCATATTTTGACTAACTGCCATCAACTAAATTTCAATATAAAATTAGAAGATACTTCAATAACAGATCATCGCATAATATACACATCCATTGAAAAATCAGAAATTGCTTTAAAAAATTAAAATTGATTACCCCAAATTCAAACAAATACTTTCTGATAATCCAATCATTCTGATAACAATAATTGGATTACTGATTCATTAATTCGTGAAATAAAAGTTAGAAATAAAAAATTCGAGATATATAAACAAAATTTAGAAAATGATGAACTATTCACTGAATATAAAATTCAGAGAAATAAAGTTAATGCCATGATTAAAAGAACTAATACTGAATATTACAATAAAACATTTGAAGAATCACAGGGTAATCCAAAAAAACTATGGGATACAATAAATTATTGTATAAAAACAAATCGAAATTCACCAAAAAAAAACAGATATTGAATCTTTATTAGTAAATGGCCAAATTATCAATAAGAATTAGAAATCAGAGAAAAAATTTTTTCAACTATTGGTGAGAATACAGCAAAAGAATTGAGATCATTTTATAATAATATACCTAATGATACTATACCACCACCTAAAAATAATTCAACATTGTTACTATTCCCCACTGATGAATATTAAATTATAGATTTAATTAATACCCTAAAAAAAACATGCCCTGATCCAGAAGGTTTGATTAAACGATATATTGTAGAATTAAAAAACATTTTGGCAGAACTATTTACTAAATTAATCAATAACTCTTTCATAACAGGAATTTTTCCCCATGAATTAAAACATGCAACAATAAGAGCAATATATAAAGGTGGAGATGCCCAGAATCCAATCAATTACAGGCCCATAGCATTAATAAGCATATTTTCCAAAATAATTGAAAACATTATTAAAAAAAGAATAGTAAACTTCATAAATAAAATATATGGATTTGATTTAAATCAATTTGGTTTTCAAGAAAACAGTGGAACACAAGCAGCAGTACTACAAGTAATTAATTTTATACAAGAAAGACTTGACAAAGGAAATTATGTAATAACAATTTTTATGGACCTTAAGGAAGCTTTTGATACGGTTGATCATATAATTCTTTTGAAATATCTTGATTTAATGGGAATTAGAGGAATGGCAAATAATCTACTGACATCTGACACCTTATGAATAGAACCATTAGAACTAAAGTAAATAATTTTGAATCCAAAAAATTATTTATAAATAAAGGTGTTCCTCAAGGATCTGTGTTAGGTCCAATTTTATATTTATTATATATTCAAAATATTTCTAAAATCAATTTAACTAGTGAATATACCATATATGCAGATGATACAGTTCTTTTATATGCAAATAAAAACCCTACAATTCTAGAATATAGATAAACGAAGACCTAAAGAAAATAGAAAAATGGATATATTCTAACCTCCTTTCTGTAAATTCCAATAAAACTCAATATATGATTTTCCACCAACGAAATAAACAAACTAGTAATCTAGATATCTGTATAAAAAATAATTGCTTGAAACAAACGTCCCAAATCAAATACCTTGGTATTTGGATTGATGATAAACTGAAATGGGACAAGCATATTGATATTCTCAAAAAAAAAAATATCTCCCATTATTGGTGCATTGAGAAGATGTCCCAAACTTAATACATATATAGCAAATTTAATTCTTCATCCTCAGTCAAATAAACTATTTAATACATATTTGGGGATCTTTTTCAAAAAATAATTTCAACAAAATCTCTGTATTATATAAGAAATCATGAAAGTCCTGTATAGTCTTCTATATGATGTACCAACAAATCAACTGTTTGATAAAACGAATACATTTTCTTTAGAGGAACACTATACAATCAACACTCTAAAAATTGCTTATGATATTATTAATAATAGGCTGAAATCTAATTTCATATTAACAAGAAACTCCGAAAATCATACTCACCACACTAGACTAACTGGTTCCATCTTGAAGCTAGTAATTCTACAATAGGTCAGAAAAAAATTACATACGAGGCAATCTCAAAATTCAATAATCAACCCAATGATCTAAAAAAATATATTTCAATTCAAAATTAAAGTGAAAACATACATTCTACCACAAAGAAATAACTGATTCCATTCATTAATTTCAAATGTATTATTAATTTTTTTCATTATTTAATTCTATTAATAATGTCTGATTATTTGTTATTACTTAAATATATTATTATTTTCCAATAAATTTAATACTATTAAAAATTAATCTAAATCCATGTATAATCTTATACCAGTTAATAACTGTCTGGTTATAAATAATATTCTATTTTTAAATTTATATGGACCATTTCCATTATATACACAATTATTGTAAACTCAAATATGAAAATAAATAAATGTTTTTAATTTATTGTGTTAGTATGACCATGCATAATCTTACCAAAGGTTATTATAAACTATGTGATTATACATTTGATAATTGTATGTAATAAATGTTTATTGATAATTATAGATCTCCCTGAAATTCCCTTTTTTACCTTATCTAATATAATAAATCAGCACGGGTTCCATGTTTGCCAGACTTGCACATTGAGCATATTTTCGAATTACATTTTATCACAACAATAATACCCATGTAAGATATGAAAAGTATTTGTTCCAAAATATTTTACTGCTGCTACACATATGTTGCATTTATTTCATATATAACCAATTGAAGGATATCTGGGCTACAAAACGAGTGCAGAGATATTTCTGACAGTATTTTAACAGTTACCCTTCACATGCGCACAATATATCCAAAGTTTTGAAGAAACATTTGAAAGTGGAACGTTAGATAATATTGAGAAATTGATAGCAACACATAGACCAGGGCTGAAGCCTTTAAAAATGCTAAAAAGTGAAAAAATTATAGTAGGATGAAACCCATTGGAAAAGGAAGAGAATATAATAAAAATGAAAGGAAAAATAATTGACTGGCGATCTGAGGTCGGGAAGTGGAAGGGGGTGAGTTTTTAAGGGTAAAAAACGGGTAATCTCGAAGTTTTTGGTTTTTTATTTTTATCTTTTACAAAAAAATTTTTTTTCACGAAATTTGGTGAAAACTTACCTTTTTATGTCCCAAACACACTGTAATTTATTTGATTTGAAATATTTATTTTTTCACCTTATTTTGACTTAATATCGAAAAACCACCCTAATTTTCAATCGAAAATTCTCGCGTCAAAATATCAGCTTTTTTCAAAAAGTCGGTGGGCTTTTTATTCGTTGAAATCTCTACTTTCTGATGGTGAAAAAAAAATACATTACTATGGAATTTTCTCAGAAAATGCAAAGAAATAACAGGTAGTAAGGCCCAGACCCTCCTAGTCCCTTCCCCACTTCTCTATGAAATACCTTCTGATGGGCTAACATTTTCCGTAGGTCACTCAGGTATATAAGTTATCTTAAAATAGCAATAAATAGGCATCTACGCATATAATTTAAAGAAGATTCTACAACTTTCTCAAAATATTGTAGATGTCTTTTTAAATTCGGATTCGAGTTTTTTTCGTTTTTTTGCATTTTCTGAGAACATTTACCATAGTAATGTATTTTTTTTTCACCATCAGAAAGTAGAGATTTCAACGAATAAAAAGCCCACCGACTTTTTAAAAAAAGCTGATATTTTGACGTGAGAATTTTCGATTGAAAATTAGGGTGTTTTTCGATATTAAGTCAAAATAAGGTGAAAAAAATAAATATTTCAAATCAAATAAATTACAGTGTGTTTGGGACATAAAAAAGAAAGTTTTCACCAAATTTCGTGGAAAATTATTTTTTTTGTATAAGATAAAAATAAAAAAGCAAAAACTTGGTTATTTCAATTTTTCACATACATTTTGAGGTTATGTGAAAAAAGTATAAATTCAAAAGTTGTAGATCTTTTCATTACCCACAACTTTTTTCCATAGGACTTGTAGTTTTGCCGGAAATTGAGATTAACCGTTTTTTACCCTTAAAAACTCACCCCCATCCACTTCGCGACCTCAGATCGCCCGTAAATTATTTTTCCTTTCACTTTTGTTATATTCTCTTCCTTTTCCAAAACGTTTCATCCTACTATTATTTTTTTTGGTTTCAAAAATTATCGACCCTGGTCTAACATGAGATATGTGAATTACTAAAGCTAGCATGGCAAAATGTTAGTGAATTTGGCATGTGGCATTTATGTGTGATTGTGATCGAATGTCTTGCACTGCACGGAAGTAGATCCCTAGTAGTAGTAGGTGTTTCATTTTAGCCGCTATTCACCATCACGCATCTCCCTTCGCAAAGCCGACCTGAAAGTACCCCAGCAGATCATTGAGAATGCCATTAACAACTTCAGGTAAGTCATACCCTTTTCATAACACTTATTGTTTCATTAAGTTGAATGTAATTAGTCATGAAAAAAAAGACATTTTTGAGTGGTTTTTGTCAAAAATTACATTGACTTTTCGTGTTTTTTGTTTTTAATTATTATTAATATAACGGAACTTCTATTATGTAACGAAATTTTCTAAGTAACTCTTTTGTGGTATTCTGTCGCTAATGTAATTGTTATATTTATTAATTGAAAATATGTACCTAATGAAATTGAAACACACAAAGTTTGGCACAAAAATGTACTTACCATAAATACCCTAAGTAGTTCACATTATATCTATTGTAATGCATTTCTTATCTAAATTCACTTAGATATTGTGTTGAAGGAATTTCCAATATTGGTAGAATTTACAGGTCATAAAAGAAGGTAGAATAATGTTTTTTCATTTTTTCATGTAGCCTAAATATCTAACTTTTTATTAATGAATTTTTTCTTGGTATTTTCAGTTATGTTATATAGAAGTTCCACTCTATTTCAAATATCTACTGATTTTATTTACAGTTAGGAATGTATAAAAAAACAAGCTATTTTCAAATTTATGAAACTAAGAATTTTATTAGGTCTAAGAAGTGACTCTTCGTCATCGAGTTCACATTTTAAAAAGTTTTTATGAACTATAGACAACAGGGCACCAATGGCTGGTCAGGTTGATATCTGAGCCAAGCAACACCAGCCGGTTTAGAACTTGGAAGGGTCACCACCTGCCAAGGAAGGTGTGCGTGAAAAAAATGCCCCGTGCAACTGCAGCGTAGTAGCATATTCGCAGCTGCAGGCGTCATATCAATGAGCACGTGATATGACGAAAGATATGCCGTCCTTCGGAGGGGACGTTAAGATGAAGGTCCCGAGTTCATGGATGTTGAGCTGGTTAAAGACCCCTACCTCTGAAACAACAGAGGATTCGGAAAAATTTCCGGTTCAGGGGAGTGTGCTCACCACCGTCAGTGTTTAGCACTGGTCGCAGAAATAGGACAACGTTAAATAAAGAAATAAAAAATTATGGACAAATCACTAGGTTGTGTAGTCCAGGCTGGCTATGTGTATCTTTGGTTATACTCATTTTCGATAGAAATCAATCAATCAAAATATCTTTTATTGATTTGTTTGAAAATATGATGTGGAATCATCTGGGACTCAAATATAAACTTTAGTCACTATCTTCTATCGTTCAAGATAACATCTTGAGGGTATTCATGTTGAAAAGGGAAACATTCTTAATTAGACCTTCTTTTTTCAAATAGCATGTAAGTTACACCTTCAAAATAATTAATTGTGAAAGAACAACTCAGAACATATATAGATTACTCCGAATTTTATTATGACTTCAGAAATGCAGATTACAAAAGTCTCAATAACTATTTGAATGCCATCAATTGGAATGTGAATCTCAATTTAGCCAATATAAATGATGTAACTACTGAATTTCATCACATCTTGAATATTCAAATTCAAAACATGTTTTATTGTTAAAGATAAAGATCTCATAAACAAAGTGTCAGCAATCAACTAAACCTTAAACACAACCTTAAACAATAATTATAAAACAAAAACAATGGAAAATGCACAGATAAACAGAAACAAATTGAAATCTGTCTTCAAAGAATTCTTCTACAGAGTAATAAGCTTTAGAAAAAAAACCATTTTAGGCTTCTCTTTTAAAAGTACTTGGTAGGTGGTTAAACATTTTTTTTGCATTCTAAATAAATGTTTTTTTTTTTATTTGACTTGTCGATGGAATTGGTAGTGGAATGTTATGACCCTGCCTAGTGTCATGAATAATATTATTTGCATTTCTATACTTTTTGAACAAAATACAACACTTTCTAACATATATAGAGAAGGAAGGGTTAATATATTTTTATTCAGAAATATCGGCCGGCAAGAATCTCTTCTCTTTATACCATATATAAACCGGATTGCCCTTGTATGTAGTAAAAATATGGTAGAAAACAAACATAGGCTACAACCGCCCCAGAATGGAATGCCATATCTCAAGTAACTTTGGCAATAGCTTTGTTTGTACCCGTAAAAAAATTCAAAACATCCACTTACCCCAAATGGTTTGATGCGGATCTAAGGTTTCTAGTAAAGCAGAAAAATTGGCTCACAAAAATTTTATGCTCAGCAGGAGAAATCAAGAATATCAAGTCTTTTCGTGTTAAGACATGCTTGTAAAGATCAATCGAAAATTTGTTATGATAACTATATACAGGGTGTTAATGGCACGCTCAATACTAACTCAAATATTTTTGGCAGTATATAAAAATCAAGAAATCACTCGATTCTCTGCCGTGTACAATGCATTATGAAAATTCCATCGCAAGTAATAATGAACAAATTGAAGATTATTTTGCTGAGTATTTCTCTACAGTATACGACAATTCCCTTAGTGAGTCTGATGATGATCCTAATGTAAATATTAATTCGTATATTTCTAATCCCAGTATATCAGCAACGATGATATTCCAGATAATTGCAAAAATTCCTCCCAAACTCAGCTCAGGTCCCAATGGAATCTCATGTTTTCCTAAAAAATTGTATTTACTCTCTATCTCATCATTCCAATATTCAAATCAGGAGACCAGGAAAATATACAAAATTATCAATGTGTGTGCAACCAGTCATCTATTCCAAAATTATTTGACAGTTTAATTTCAGATCAACTCAACTTCTCGTGTAGAGAAAGTTTGATTAATAATCAACATGGTTTCTCTCGAAATAAATCGACTGTCTCCAATCTTCTCATTTATGAACAAAAAATATTGAATGTCTTGGAAAGTAGAGGTCAAATAGATGGCATATACCCGGACTTTTCCAAGGCATTTGATAGAGTAAATCACCATATTTTATTGGAGAAGATTGGCGATTTCTGTTTTTCGGAGCACCTGGTTAACTGGTTTGGTAGTTTTTTGACTGGTCATACACAACAGGTTAAAATCGGGGGATGCAAATCAAGCGATATATTAGTTACATCTGGAATACCACAAGGGTCACATTGTTCACCTCTGTTATTCAACATTTTTGTGAAAGATATCGGATGCTGTTTTGAAAACTGAATTTCTAATGTTTGCTGATGTCCTGAAGCTGTTCAGACCGATAAAATCATCTAATATCAAATTCGTCTTCAGTCTGATCTTGATCAGTTGTACGATGGTGTGTTACAAACAAATTGATCCTTAATGTGAACATATGCCACTTTATTACTTTCTCAAGAGTTGGTAGGAAGTTCGATACACCTTACTACTTAAATAATCAGCAGCTAGAATATACTTGATCGATTAAAGGTTTGGGGGTCATTTTTTATGAACAGCTCAAATTTGTTGACCACATAAACAAAATTAGTGTGAAATCCTCTAAAACACTGGGTCTTATTATTGGTAATTGTTCAGGTTTTTCAATGGAATCATTAAAAAGGATTTACTTAGCTCTGGTGGTATCTCAGTTAGAATATGCAAGTATCATTTGGTCTCTGTTTTGTCATGGTCAGTGTTACTCTAGAAAGAGTGCAAAATATTTTTTAAAGATTTTGTTCTTTAAATTGGGTCATCCAGTACAAAACCATGACTATTCGGTTTTATTGCAAGAATTAGATCTAAAACTATTGCAAACAAGAAGAATTCACAAAGATCTATGTTATGCATTCAAGCTACTCAATGGACTGGTGGCTTGTCCTGAATTACTTGAATCTGTCAACTTTCATGTTCCGAACAGAAACCTCAGGCACAGCTATTTATTTTTTATACCACCCCACCTTACAAGTTATGGCAAACATACCCCTTTAGAAAGAACCCTAAAGTTATTGAATGACAAAGACATCTGTGTTTTTGGAGTCTCTTATGATGAATTCAAAAAATCATTGAATAATATGAGTTGGTGATTGTTTAAGTTTATCTTGTATAGTAAAACATAATTTTATAATCTAGATATTATGCTGTAGATATTGGCTTTCTGCAAGAGCAATAGGACTGGAATAGAAAATCAAATAACTATCTGATTGAAAATGCAAATTTTCAATTTCAGATTTTTTCTTTTGAGTTAGAATCCTTTCAGAATATCTATCAGATGTAGTTCAATGTCCAGCGTGGCTTTAGCCGGGGAAGTAGTTGTTTTCTGTTAGACATTCACAAAAAATAACTTCATTTTTATCGTGGATTTTTCAATTCACAGAAAAATCTTTCTATTCAATTGAGAATGTTTCCCTTTTTGAACGATGGAAGATAGTGACTAAAGTCTATCTTTCAGCCGCAGATGATTCCACATCTGATTTTATGAACATCCTGTTCATATTTTCAAACAAATCAATCTTTTATATTCTTACACATTTTTTTGTATATTATATTTATATCATTATTATTTATTTTGTGAAATTTTTCATTGTAATGAGGTTTATCCCGTATAAATAAATAAATAATTGAATTTTGAATAGAAAGATTTTTCTGTGAATTTAAAAATACATGATAAAAATAACTTAATTTTTTTGTATAAAAACCCTACTTGGTTTATATACGGAATCAGAAGACAAAATAAACTTGGAAAAAGAGTTCAACACATCTCCTATCATCAGCATGTCGATAATTTTTCGTTTGTTTCTGTCTTTTCTAGTCCAAGTAGTTTAACTAGTAAAAAATCCAACGAACTAATACAAGGTGGTCTCAGTTCAATAAAGTCGGCTGCGACGTCAGTGGTCAAGCGCATGGAGGAAATCAAGGAGGCCATATCGACGTCTGCGAATTCCACGCCGGTCAAGGTGTCTTCTGGTGACAGAATGGCCGCCGGCGACGCCCCCGAATGCGCTGAATGCGATTCTAACGAAGGCAGCGATTGCGGAGAAAAACACCGAAAAATTTCAGCCGAATTGAGCAGCTACAGGGGCAGTTGCACGAACCTGAAAGACTACGATGAGCCACTGCCAGAGAGTTTGTTTCCCATGCCTAGGGAAGAAAATACTGGTCAGTATATGTATATATCTATGCAGGATGTGTTCTAACTTGTTTGTTTTAAAGAAACTATCTTTCTGGAATATATTCTCATCCTGTTCTAATTAACAATATCTTCAATAATTTTAAATTTCTTCAAGAAATACTTTAACAATTCAGTCGATAGCCTATTGAATTGAATTTTTGTTCGGTTCAATAAAGTTCCTTTTATTATTATTATTATTATTACTTTAACAAGTTCCAAAAAAATATTTTGAATTGTTTACAAATGATTGGTTCATGAATTATTACATTCCACAGACAGCGAACTGGACATAACTTTAACGACATGCTCACAATGTCACAACTGTTCCTGCCTCCTCTACGACGAAGACATCATGGCCAACTGGTCCTCGGAAGATTCGAATTTGAACACCCTCTGTCAGACCTGCAGCAAACCAACGGTTCCCTTTCTAACCGTAGCCGTAACCGGGCCAGATATCAAACCGTGTGATCCTTTCAGCATACCTTACCTGAATCCTCTCGTACTGAGGAAAGAACTGGAAAACATCCTAACGGCAGAGGGGGATTTGAGCCTAGCAGATCCCAAGTTCGTAGAAGACCATCCCATCATTTACTGGAACCTTGTTTGGGTGTTTGAAAGAATAAACGTTCAGACGCATTTGCCTAACCTTTATTTAAGGAACAAGGCAGATAGTGGAAGTACGGGGAGTAACAAAACATCGGATGTTGGAGCTGGAGATTGCGAGACAAATGGTGGGGTGAATTTAAAACCAGTGGAGGAAGGTACCGATCCTCTTACACAGGAACTCACTGCCTTGGGTGAGTTGACACATATTTTTTCATTCTCTTAGGATTCCCCAGAAAGTGTGCAATAAATGGAAATTTCTTCTGAAAATCATTTCCTTGAGTTTCTTGAATGGTGTGTGATTGAGATTTGATGCAATGCAAGTTGAATATTTGAATGGATAGTAGTTTTTATAAAAAAATTTATCCATTGGTTTGGTTTGGGGTCATTACATTTTCCAGACTTTTCATTAAGTGGATTGTTGATCATTTGTTTTGACCCTGTATGAGCATTATTTATCATACTGTTTTTAATTGGAGAGCGGGAAAAAAGACAATGTTCGAATATCCGAGATTTTTCCGCTTCATTGGAAATACATATGGGACTGATGCTGTCCAGACTTTAATGAAGCAAAATGTCGGTAATTTTCTAAAATTCATATCACTTTTATTGTTCTGGTTCCCACTATTCCAAATCTCCAGTTATTTGAAGGACGTAAACTCCACATATGGTTTTTGAGAATCAATTAATTTTGTCAATCTTGAAAAGATACACCCTTTTTTTACACGCTTTATATTAGCTTCACTTGTATGTTTGTTTGTAACCGACTCCTTTGGACTTGATTTTCACCCACTTCCAGACGTCCGAATGATTTGAAATTGGGCAGGTGTACATAATTCCGGTGACAATGCATTAAGAAATTTTTGTGTGAAAAAAAACAAAATGGCGGCTCCAATATGGCGTACGAGTTTTGTGATTATGGTCCGATTCGCTTCAAAATTAGTATCTGAGGGTTTTCGTGGTAGGAGATTATGATTCTTTTGTCAAAATTGAAAAATTCTAGATGGCGGCTCCAAAATGGTGGACGAGTTTTGTGATTATGGTCCGATTTTTTCAAAATTGGTAAGTGGGGGTTTTTGGAGTCGAATATTATGATTCTTTCGTGAAAATTGAAAAATTCAAGATGGCGGCTCAAAATGGTGGACGAGTTTTGTGATTATGGTCCGATTCTATTCAAAATTGGTATGTGGGGGTTTTTGGAGTCGAATATTATGATTCTTTCGTGAAAATTGAAAAATTCAAGATGGTGGCTCAAAAATGGTGGACGAGTTTTGTGATTATGGTCCGATTCTATTCAAAATTGGTATGTGGGGTTTTGGAGTCGAATATTATGATTCTTTCGTGAAAATTAAAAATTCAAGATGGTGGCTCAAAAATGGTGGACGAGTTTTAGATTTTTTAAAAAAAAATTACGTATATATTGACAACGTTAAAAATCTTTGAATGACTTCTAAAATCGAGATTTGACTATTAATACAGCTGTACACATTAATGATTTGGAAAATAATTACAGTTACTAATAGTAATCACGGAATTATTAGTAGATTAGAACAAATAGTTTAAAAAAATTAAAAAAACACGCTTTTATAAATAAACCAAACTAAAAAGTAGAAAATAAATAATAGTTTAAAAAAACTAAAAAACACGCTTTTTATAAAAAACCGAACTAAAAAATAAATAAATAATAGTTAAAAAATACTAAAAAACACGCTTTTATAGAAAACCAAACTATAAAAATAGAAAATAAATTTGAATTAAGAATAGTGTAAAAAAATTTAATAAATATAAATTAATAATAATGTAAATAAGAAAAAAATATATTTTATTTAAAAAAAAGCGTAGGGTGCTTAATCTGAATCTTAAAAAGCATCCCACGCTTTTTTATTTACATTTTTATTAATTTATATTTATTGAAATTGTTTACATTCTTCTTAATTCAAATTTATTAAAATTTATTCGCTATTTTTTTAGTTTGGTTTTCTATAAAAGCGTTTTTTAGTTTTTTTAAACTATTATTTATTTATTTCATTTATTGCACACTTTCCAATCCAACCTTTGTTGCATACAAATAAACACTGTATTCCCTTTCCTACTGATATATATATATATATATATATATATATATATATATAACTCTTATTTTTTTATCAAAGACTTGCCCAAGGAAAATGGTATGTTAAATTTTTTTGTGGAATATAGGATTATATCAGTATTTTTTTTTCAAGCTGCTTCCAAAGAAAGTAGTAAGTCCATACATTGCATAAGCTCTTTAGAGTAGTATTGAAATCTTATTTGGGTAGGAAAGTATTTACAAAGATTGAATCCTTCTATAAAAAGTTATATATTTTGTTTTGCATTGAATGTTGAAGCAATTTTGTTCAGCAATAATCCTATAAAACTGAGCAGCGGAAAATTAATTTCAGTTTTAGCTGGTCATCAGCTTTGGTAGTTACCAGAGGAGGCTTAAGGGTAACCCTCAATTGAAAAATGAGGTCATTGTAATTGTACTTGAAAATGTTCCCTTTGTTTATTGAAATCTGCCTCAACATGAAAAATTACTCTCAGGAAAATTCCTTGAATTTATCTTTTTTTCGATAACATTATTTTCATTTCACCATTATTAAAATTGATATTATGTGATTATTTCTGTTATGGTTTTCAAAAACTCTTGAAGAAGCTAATTTCAAGTTTCATTGTATGTATTTCTATACAAGTACTATCTATGAAATTCAACTATCTATGAAATTCAACTACCCTTTGTTCACAGGGTCACAATTTGCTATTCATTTTACTAGAATGGCAAATTGTCACTGTTTTTGCAATTTTTCATACAAAATGATTGCTAAGTATAGTTAAACCATTTACAATTGCAGAAGCATAAAAACCAAGTTTTGCAGTCTTGAGGTTATCCTTTGAGCAGTATAATTAATTTTATTTAGATATTTTTTTTTATTAGTTAAAATAAAAAAATATGTCATAAGCGAGGAAGTATGTATTAATAGGCAATCGGATCATCATAAATTGGACGAGGTTATGCATAACTAGATCAAGTGCGCGATTTTTTTAGTTATCTTTCTAGTAGTTGATGTTTCACTTGAAACAGTTGCAAATTCCCACTTTGGTCTTGGACTGGAAGTGAAAAAAAAATCACCCTAGAACTTGATTGGCACGGGCCTCGAAATAAAACATTTTTAGGACTGTACGAAGTCAATTCCACTTCAATTTACTGTTCAATTGACCAAGGGGGACCCCAGTCAATTGAGCGGTCCTGCACCAAACGCAGGATGTCATAGTCAAAGCCCCCGGGTGAGCGGCCGTCTCGGATGGTAACGCCCAGCAGAAAAATAAAACATTTGTAGCGCCAGACTAGGAAACGGTGCAAAACTCCAACTGCAGACTTAATTTGATTCTTTTGTTGTGTTGCCCCGCCGAATTTAGTTCTAATCCATCCAATAGAATGGCAATGTTTTGAACTTTGCATTTTTTTATTTTTGACAAATGTCAGTTGGAGAAATAACTTTGACTGTTCTGGATATAGTTTTTCAAGGGCTTTCAGAAGACATTTTGCAATTCAAGTTTCGTGCGATATAGTTTCTGTCACTTTTTAATAGTGACACTTTCGGTTGACAGATGACAGTCAAAAACTATTGATCGCATTCAGGGCAGAAACTGTATCTTCATACCAAATTTCAGCTCGATTGGTCAAACGGTTTGGAATTTATTGTGGAAGATTACAGACACACAAACAGAAATGGCCTCAATCGTCTCGGAGGATCTCAAAACGTATATTTCCGTCAATATCTGTTTTTTTTTCGCACGATTACTTTACTTGACCACTTGAGGGGCCGGTCAAGTAAAACTAAAAAATGGTATAAAATTTACGTTTTTCAATTATTGTTCAGATAGAATCAACTATCAATAACATTGACTGACTGATGATTATCTGGTTAAAATGTCAAATAACCTAACCTTATTTATTTGAGCCTCCGTAAGAAAAAGAACAGAATTATTTTCTTGACCTCATATTGTTTACATAGAGTCTTATGGAGTTTTATCAATATTGGTAGTTAATAAAATAAATATTACATTAATGAATGGAAAGTCCAGAATTAAACGGGAGAACCGTAGCTGCCAAGGTATCAAGGGAGTGTCCACAAGGAGGAGTTCTATCACCCCTTTTATGGTGCCTAGTAGTAAACGAGCTTCTTACAGAACTGAATGAGTCAGGACTGTATACACAAGCATATGCAGATGACTTAGTCATGTTGGCTCAAGACCAACCGGTAAACCTGCTAGGAGAAAACATTATGACAGCTCTTGGCAGAGTAGAACAGGGTGTTCTGCCGGGGGGCTGAGAGTCAACCCGGAAAAAGCGGACTCGGTACTCTTCACCAAGAAACGCAAAATAGGAACTCATCCAGAGATACTAATCTCAGGAAGACAGCTTCCGTATAAAGCTTCGACCAAACACCTTGGAGTCATCATAGACTCCAATCGAACCAAGAAGGCTACCTGCTCCTACTGGGCATGCAGAAGAGCCTTCAGCAACACGTGGGGCTTGACACCCAAAACCCTACACTGGATATACACCGCGATCATTCGCCCGATACTAACGTATGGATCCATCCTTTGGTGGCCGGTACTACAAAGGGCAAGTCCAGAAATGAACTTGATAAAGTACAACGAGTGGCTTGTCTAGGAATAACAGGTGCCATGAGGACCACGCCTACTAGAGCCCTATAAGTTCTACTAGGACTACCACCTCTGCACCTTGTCATTGAGCATGAAGCCATGCGTGCTGCATACAGACTCAAAGGCGCAAGCCAATGGATCGGTACTGAGGCAGACCATGGACACTCAGCTATCTGGAACAAGGCAAAGGAAGGATGTCCAGTCCTATTAATGGAAAGAGACAGTACCCCGCCTGTTCTGGATTTTAGAAAAGGACCCAATATAACCATCCCCACAAGGGAGGAATGGAAAGACAATGCGCCTGACAGACCTCCAAACCATGGATCAACCTGGTACACAGATGGATCAAGATTTGGGAGAATATCCGGCGCAGGGGTCTACGAAGAGGGAACAAAGAGAGAAATCTCAGTTCTTTTAGGCAAATATGCCTCAGTATTCCAGGCTGAAGTATATGCTATACTCACCTGTGTCCAGGAAAATCTCGACAATAAAAGTCGAGGGCCTACTGCCATCTACTCGAACAGCAAAGCTGCTATTATGGCGTTAGGCACAAATAGGATTGTATCCAAACTGGTGTCCGAGTGTAGAAACGCCATAGAAAGTTTATCGAAAACAAGCAAAGTCAGCCTCATATGGGTCCCGGGACACTCAGGTGTCCCCGGGAACGAGGATGCAGACAGATTAGCCAAGATAGGATCGGGAAAGACCCCAGTTGGACCTGAACCCATCTTGGGAATACCCAGCAGCCTGGAAATCTCAAATATGGAGGAACTGCTACAAAAGCAGTTCCTTAAAACATGGCAAGAGGCGCCAGGCATGAGGCAATCAAAGCTCCACATAAAGGAGCCAAGGAAAAAATGTCTAAAGAGATCCTGTCACTTAACAGACGGGACATCAAGACTGTGACTGGGCTCCTAACGGGACATAATCACCTGAACAGGCACATGGAGCTCATCGGGATCACAGATGATCCCCTATGTAGATGGTGCCTGGAAGAAAGATGACGAGACATCGTCGCACATCCTCACTGAGTGCCCAGCTTTGGTGCACCAGAGGGAGATCAACCTTGGGAGCATAATTCTGAACCCAGAGGACGTCAAGAAATCGGCATGCCCAGCTGATTTTCTCAGAACAAGTGGGCGCACAATGGGCCCAAATAGAGAGGCCTACGTGTACGGGGTTCTTCGGAACCAGCCCACCTTGTGCGAAGAAGAATGGAAAGTCAATAGGCATCCTCAAAATAATATTTCGCCATTTGAAATTGTGTTTTCAAGTGTAGTATCTAATAACAGAAGATATTTTTTTAAGTTTAAATTTAAATGTGAACCCAATTAATACCATTTTGAAGAATTGTCACATTTTTGAAAATTTATTGCAAAGTTCAAAAACATATTTTTCATAGATATTGGGACTGTATGAAGTTTATGGGGACATTTTGAATATGATCCCCTACCACATAATACATTCATATTGTAACAAAATGAATCGGAGCTATGAATAAGCTCCAAGCAAATTTAGATTTCAATGGTTTCGAATTAACATAGTTTTCATGATTTTTTAAAGTATTTCTCACAGAATTTTACGTAATATCAAATGCAAATCACTAACAGTAATCAGCAATCACATTGTATGAAAGTTTCAATTTATGTCTAATTAGGTATTTCATAATGTTTTTTTACGTGATCTAGCACAAATGGCTGCCCAAGTCAGCATAAGATGTCTTTGGGATGAACCTGGACTCCACACTGAAAGCCTACCGATGTATGCTTTATGGAAAATCAGGGATACCACACAAATCAACTATGTTGGTAGAAATACGAAAGCGTAAGTAGAAGAATTGTCATTAGGTAGTAAAAAAAAATCAGTAATATCTCCTGTACTTTTGGCACCTTCTATAGACATGTATTTTTTCATAAAGTTTTTTTTTTCAGGTTTATGCAGCAAGTCATAAACTATATTCGTATCAGTGATCTGGTTGAACCTGTCCGAACTTTGGCTAGTGAAAGAAACGAAGATGTGAACATGTGCAACTCTATTTACAGAGACATTTTATTTTTAGCGTGTAAAGCCCTAGGCAGGGCACAGATAGACATAAATGCTTTCGATAAGGAATACGCCACGGCTTACTCTAGGGTTGTAGAGCGACAAGTGAAACTTTTTCCCCAGGATAAACCTCTGAGTTTATCTGCCTTGTATTGTCGACAGTATTTTAGACCTCTCACATTACCCTGAGTTTTACTGAGGCAATTTTTTATTGAGGTTTGCGGTCTTTATTTCCGAGTTATGATTCCAGAAAGTGCGGGGATTATTTCAGTGTTTGAGTTTTTACAGTAATTTACATTGTTGCGAGGTATACTCTACCTTAAGGTGTAAAATAAAACTGTTAATTTGAGGACGTTGGTCATTTATCTCTTCCCACTTGTTTAAAATAAACATTAAAACTTATTTCCCAATTATTTATTTTTTAGGTTAATTCAATGAGCTGTATAAAAGCACTAACTCTACAAAAATTTTTCTTTGCTTGAGTAGTACTGAAATTCAAATGTTTTTTTTTCAAAGGTTTCCTCACCTCGAAAGGAAAAACAAAATATAGTTAGACAGTTACATCAAAGATTATATGTTGCAGAATATCATTTGTTGAAATTAAATAATTTTCTCTGCAAAATGGAGGATTATCTTACATTGGTTAAAGTTTTCAACTAGCAATAATCGCACCTCAGATAAACCTCATCGGTTACGATATCGCCACTGCGCATTTACAATATGCTGATGATACAGCACTAGTCTCCCGCCAAAAAACAATAACTAAAGCCAAGGATGAGCTGCAAAGGATGGCTGACCACATACAATTATGGCTCAACAAATGGAGGTTCTTAGCAAACCCACTGAAAATCATCTTCAATCACACCCCATCCATAACCTCGCCCACAATAACCCTACCGAACCATAAAATCTCTCCACAAACCTGCAAAAAATACCTATATAAAAATAAAATGTCCAGGAATCTCAAACGAAATCCCACTAACAATGTTCTCAAGGAACAATATAAAGCTCACAGGAACAAATTAACCACCTTGATAGAGAAAACCAAGTATAACTATTATAAAACACAAATTGATGCAAATAATACAGACAAAAAAAAGCTATGGGAAATAGTCAACAAACTGAGTAAAAATAAACGCGGGAATAATGAAATCAAAACAATAAAAAATCTAGCAGGTGATCTTCTAACTGAAAAAAAAGTAATAGCTGACGAGTTCAATACCATATTTGTTAAAATGGGAGAAACCCTAGCTAACAAAATAAAAAGTGATCCCAATTACGAACCTGATCGGCTATTCACTCTTAACTCAATGTTTTGTCTCCAGTCGATGAAAATGAACTGAAAGCAACTGTCAAAAACTATAAACCAAAAAAATCGGCTAGATCGGACAACATAAGAGCCGAAACAATTAAAATAATAGTAGACCGACATCATCCATCCACTATTATACACCATTAATTACTGTTTTATGAAGGATTGTGGCCTTCTGTTTTAAAGATACCTTGGTGATACCAATTTATAAAAGGCGACAAGACTGGACGTGAATAATTATAGACCGATATCACTGATAACCCACCTGTCAAAAATATTCGAAAAATTACTTAAAACAGACTGCTATCGATCCTAAATAAGTTTCAGCTGATATCTAAAAACAGTATGGATTGCGAAAAGATCTCTACTCAAGATGCCATTACAAATTTATTAGAAAAAGTCCACTCGTCCTTGGACGTTGGAAAGCCTTGCCTATGCATATTCATAGACCTATCTAAAGCCTTCGACACGGTGAGTCACGAATTACTTTTACAGTCACTGGAAGAAATGGGTATACGAAATAACTGCCACAAACTCCTAAGAAGCTACCTTTCTTCCAGAAATCAGTCTGTGAGGGTCGGTGTTCCACAAGGCAGCGTGTTAGGTCCACTATTATTCAACATCTACATTAATGGCCTGTTCTCACTCCGGAGTAGCGGAGAAATAACCGGATTCGCGGATGATACAGCTATTTTCTACGAAGCACACGACTGGGATGAGTTAAAAATGAAAGCGCAAGAGGACTTCAACAAAATTAAAAAGTGGATGGATTATAAAAAATTAACGATAAATTTACAAAAACTAATTATGTGCCATTTACATGCAACAAAATTAATACTCCCTTTAGCGCTTGAAGTGAAAACCAAAAACTCCTCACTGACAATTATGCCCAAGACAAACATTAGGTATCTAGGGGTTATAATAGACACGCATCTCAGATGGGATTGTCACATAGACTACGTAATAAGAAAACTGCGAAGTATTTTGCACGTATTTAAATATCTGAAAAAATCTTTACCAGCACAGTACCTCAGAACTCTTTATTACGCACTAGTGGAGAGCCATTTACAATATGGTATAACAGCATGGGGTGGAGCTCTGAGAACCCATATCAACGCATTCGAGATTCTTCAAAAAAGATTTCTGAAACTGATATTGTCAAAATCACACAGATACCGTTCAAATTTACTATACTCAGAAGCCAAGATATTTGACATAAGGCAATTATATTTTTATAAAGTCAATTTAAAATACCACCAAAACAGACACTCAGCCAAAATACCTATCCACACCTACTGCACACGAAAACGGCATCTTCACACAAGTCGGTTTCAAAAAGATCTTATTCATACATGGCACCCAAGCTGTATAACTCGCTACCTGACACCGTCAAAACATGAAATGGCCTATTACCATTCAAAAAAGAATTAAAAAAAACATATCTTCAATAAACCCAGGGAAACGATTAAAAACTTAACAGAGAACACATAATATTTCGTGTGACTAATGACTAACTGTACCTCTTATCAACTATTATTATTATTGTTATAGCTATTCATCAACAAAATACTTATAAACACAACCCATTTTAACATGTACTCATTCTTGCTTATCATACTGTGAATTTTAATCTTTATTCTTTATGTTCTACAAATACCTAGTACAAATAAGTCCTACATGTCCTCTATACATATATGTATATGTCCTACTTATGTTTATTTCTCGAAACAAGTATTAATTTACTTATCGAGTATCATTTATTGATAAACTATATTCAATAGAAAATGTTTCCCTTTTCAACATGAATACCTCCCAAGAGGTTATCTTGAACAATTTTATGAACATTCTGTTCATTAATGAAAGAAAAAGTCATATGAAGGGAGAGAAAATAAGAAATGAAATGCATAAAGAACACAAAGTCGTCTTCACAAAAGGTTCAATATAAATTGAAACACAATTGGTAGACCGACAGGCGAAAAACAACTACTTTCCTAGCAAATACCATGCAGGATGTTGAATGATATTCACCTGACAATCCATGCAAACTTCCATATAAATGGATATTGTTCGCAAATGTTTCTTTCTGATAAGTTCATGTCGTGTCCGCCTAACAATCCGCATACCGGTTTCAGGCTTTTTGGCAGTACGGAGTAGTCACTAGCCAGAGATCCGGAGAGCTCTGGCCGAAGCGAGACACAACATAAATAAAATCATCATCGAGCTTAAAACATCTTTAGGTGCGTCAGAAAAGATAACTTTTAACCGGCGGCACCTAGTGACAGAAAGAAACACTCCATACATGTCTCCTACTTCGATAGGATTCTAAATAAAAGATTCCTTCTCAGTAGGAGTGGCTCAATTGCCCGACTGGCATATGTAATGAAAGAAAAAGCCATATGAAAGGAGATAAAATATGGCTTTTTCTTTCATTAAATATGCTAGTCATGTGTCATTTTTTTATAATTGGTATTAAATTAAGAGTAATCAACTGAATCAGTAAAACAACAAATAAACAAACATTTATTTATATATATTCATTTGAAACATTTTATTTTTAAAAACAACTGAACAAGAGGCAAGTTGTCCAATAAATTTTTTGACTGGATGGCATTGGCCACACAGCTTCCAGATCTGTGCGTGACATTGCCTCTAATATAGCACCAATATACCACCTACTTCACTGTTTCCGGCCATACAAGTACAGTGAGCAGTACAAATGCTTTCATCCTTTTCAATTATGTACCAAACATCTGAAGGTTTTTAATTTGCCTTTTGTGAATACTTGACCTCAAAAAAAGTTATGTCGATTAGAAAGAACTATTATGAAAGTTGAGAAGTAATATTCTTAAAAATCAAATCAATGTCTCTTATAATAAACAAATGTGGCAATAAACATAATAGATCAGATCAGAAGTTATAAATTGCTTCTTATGTATTATTATTCCTAATTTATAATTATTCACTTCGATGACTCAAGATTTGCAACTGTACATGTACCCATTATAAAAATTCTGCTGCCTAGGAAAAAACAGACTAACTAAAATATATAAATGATTGAATTTTTGTTCTCACCTTCACAACGAAGCCAGATTCAAAGTATGTATGGATTCTAAACTTGTATAGGGCTTCATCTGCATTTGGGAAAGCTGAGTAAAAAGCAAATACGAAATAATATCCATACTCGTAACAGGAGGAGCACCAACAATTGAACAATTCAGTTCAGAAATATTCAGTGTAAAAAGGATCTAAATCACTGATCAATCCTCAATTTCATTTTATACCTGCAACAAATACATTGAAAAAATGTAAACAGAACATGGGGATGTATTTTCAAGCATACCGTTCACCAAAGCCTCTGCTTTTCAACAATAGTGTCTTCAGGTAATCACTCTCCATCTGAATATTATTAATTAACAACACAAAAGCTCCGAAAATAACCAAAAATACACTTTTACAAGCCAAAGGTACACACTGACAATGATGTTCTTATGGCGATTATCAGTTTGTGTGCCAACAACCGCCATATTGGGTCACGTGGTATGGATTGCCTAATATGACTATTGCTACAGAATGAACCTCCAAAAAACAATTTTACATTTATATAAGAAATAGAGAACAATGTCATTCTCGTTAATGGAAAAATGAAGCCCAACAGAGGCCCCGAGGTGATCCAAAATAACTGGGAAAATCTTACGCACAGTTCCTGAGTGGGGGGATTGAGGTTTAATCTTTCTGCGCCTTGTAAAAATAGAGATATTTCATTAATGAGGTACCTAGTAGTTTGTTTACTACATCAATATATTTTTCTGGATATTTCCTCTGGGAAATCAAGAGGACTTGATAGCAATCGTGTCTGCCTTTTTTCTGATTATGTTCCATGCTGAGAATATAATTTAAAAAAAAGCACGTGACATGAGAAAAATTATATATTTTCATTTATAACACAGCTTGAATTAGCAAATACAATTTTAAGGGATCCATAGTTGCAAGTCAAATTATTATCTTCCAAATAAAATAGTGTATTTTTATATTTTGGAGTTTTATAAACACAAACTTTTACAGAAGTCAGGAACCAACATCTGAAATAGTAGCCCAGAGTACTATATTTCAAATTCCAATAATTTGTTCTTGGCAAAAAATGGTATCCTGAATAGAGATATCGGTTTTAGCTAAAGTTGTGCTGATATTGAGAACTAACCAATGTCTGAAAATATTTCAACTTAGGAGATGCACCTGAATAGGAAACAGCCATGATTATTGGTTATTGAAAAATAACCAATATCCAATGTACTCCTGAATAAGGCTAATTGCTAGAAAAGCGTGGTTTTAAACTTTGCAACTATGGAAAAAAAACTCATTGATTTAATCATCCACACGAGAAGTTTCTACTAGATTGTAAGGGGGGTCAATATGGCTCTTCAGCCTCTCCGTACCTGGTGAAAAGTCCATATAATCAGGGGCAATCTGGGACCAAAAAAGTTAACGAGAGAAAATGGCAAGCAAGCGGCCTACCTCTTTTTTGTAGTCAATTAAACATACCAAGCAAATTTTCAACTGTTTTTTTTATTGTGGCTATGAATGTTGGTATAGTCCATCCAATATCAATTGTAGAAGCTGTTTCTATAGGGAGCAAATAAAAACTCACTTCGCTAACACGAGCGTATATGCGAAGAAACGGAACGAAAAATAATCTGTACTACTTGTATACAGTCTCCGTCGGCACAAAGAGCCCGCTGGCCAACGTGGACTTGAGTGACTGCTGCCTGTTCTACAACCGATTCGTCTGGGCCAATCAAGTCGGACATCAATGCTGGCAGGTGTGTCTATACGATGGGAGGTCATAAATCACGCGTTATATTTGTGTTTTAATAGCTCTGAAAGATTAAAAACCAGTAGCGTATATGGTCTTGGTGTGTGCCAATCGAAATACGTTTTAGGATATAATAATAACCTACATCAAACAATGAAAGAAATTATTTTTCCTTCTTAATGTATTTGTATAAAAAAAGCTTGTCTTTATTTTTTTTTCATTATTTATGAAGTATTTTTAAAATCTTAAAATATCTAAATAAAATTAGTTATCTCCGCCACTGCTGCTCACAGGATTTCGCCGCAAGACTTTTTTATGCTTCTGCAATTGATATTGGGAAAACTATAACAAGTATAGAAACAAATAAAACATTAACATTTATAAAGAATAAATGGTTTTAGTTTTATTTGAAATTTAAATAGGAACAGTATTTCAGTACTCTAATGGCAGAGACGAATGGGAGACGAAAGAACGAGAACTCACAAGGGCCAATCTACAATGGTATACAGACGGCTCCAAAAGACGGAGTACATGGGGTACAACCAGAATTTAACCTTAGTGTAAACCTGGGACAGTACGCCACAATATTCCAGGTAGAATTTCCTGCAAGCGAACTCTGCCTGCAAGAAATTCTCAACAGAAACATTAAAAATCAATAGATCAAAATCATGTAGGACAGCCATTAGCACTGAAAGCTCTGGCTTCAAGTCAGATAGAATCCAGATTAGTATGGAACTGCGTGAAAGCCCTTCAAAGCGTAGGCTATGGGTCCCTGGACATAAAGGCTATGAAGGCAAAAGCCGACCATCTGGCAAAAGAAGGCACTATGAAGAAGTTCATAGGACCAGAGCCCTTCTTCGGAATATCAAAGTGCAGAACCAAAGAAGTGTTTTCAGACTGGACCGAGCTAAAAAAACGAATGAAACAGTGGGACAAGTCCACTCGAAGGCATTTATACCAAACCCTTCGAAAAGAAGAACAGCAACCCTGTTAGATCTGAATGGGACAAACCTGAGGATTATAACTGGGCTACTGACAGGTCACTGTAGACTGTGAAAGTATCTTCAAAGAATCAGACTTGCGGAAAGCGCAGAGTCGCTTTTGTCAAGACGAAGAAGAAACAGCAGAGCACATCTTGTGAAGATGCAAGGGTCTGGAACGAATAAGATTCTACCGTATGGATTACGGGCAGCTAGAGCCCAAAGACCTGGAAAAGGTATCACCAAGCGTCATCATTGACTTAGTCAGAAGCGCGGGACTTGAAGGTGAACTCTAATTTAATTAGGATAAAGCACCAATAGATCTGAGGTCGCAGTGGAAAGGGCAGTTATCGCCCCTCTCGTAAAGAACCTAACCTAACTCTAATGGAACAGATATAATCATTTTACAAATATGTAGTCGACGTCTTAACCATATTGAAAACTCACGTTCAGAAACTAAATTTAAAAAATATAAACGTGATGAATAAAATATCATGAACGTATTGAATTTATCTTTCTTCGACTTGAAAATGAACAATTTTTCATGTTGACGCTCATGGAAAATCAAAATGACTGTATATTGATTCATTAAATTATTTAACAATGAGTAATAACAAATGAAAGCTTGATATTGAGAATACTATAAATTAAAACTAAACAATGAGCATTTTCCTCATTAAATCACTTTTTTGGGCCACTTGTATGTCGTGGTATGAAAATTGTACGTTTCAAAGTATTGTAACAAATTACACAACGACAATGCTGCATTGCAACGCAAAAAACATAGCAGAGGTGGTGGTGGAGGGAGTGGCGACAGCAAGGAGTTCTATTGTCAGAAGCGTTTGAATTTTTCAAAAACTATGTTATGTATTGAATTTCATTTTGGTTGCATATTGTTGACATGGCCGGACTCCGGCGGCCCATCCAGGGGTCCGGCCCGCAGGGAAAAGTCCCGGTACTCCCTGAGGCCAGACCGCCCCTGCAGTTAATTCACCAAATCTTTTAATTGATTGGGCATCTTTACCAGTGACCACCAAATCTTGGTAATGTGAATTTGTCCTCTTTTTTTTTTCGGATAAACTTGGTGAGAATACCAGGCATAGCTATGAAATTATTGTATTGCCATCGGTTCTTAATACGTGTGCAAAATTTCAAATGATTCGGACATCTGGAAGTGGGTGAAAATTAATTTCACAGATTCCGTTACATGCATTCATACATACAGAGGAAGCTAATAAAGAAGTTAAAAAAATCATAGTCAATATTTAACATTTTATTAATAAGAGAGTTTTAGTAAGATATATCTATGAACTAATACTAGATATTTTTTGTATATATCAAGGCAAAATATACCTATATTAGTAGAACATTAAGAAAACCTTCATAGAAAACATTGAAAAGAACAATCATTGAACCAAGGAAAGCTCCTCAGCTTTATTCGGTATACTGATATCATAGTTGTTAAAGAGGATTACATAAGTTAAAGTAGAAATCATATTTACATAAAGAACTCAATTACAATGCCATCATTGTTTTTTTTGAAAATATTGATGTTAACAAATATGGTAATACCAATTAATTTCCTCGGTTATTAGTTCTGCAACATGTATAACAAACGGGTTTTAATAGTTCTGGATCTTCAGGAACTTTACCCATAAGAATTCCGTATCAATAATCTGATAATGAAAAATATCTTAACTAATAACATAAAGAAATCATTGTCAATTCTACTATATTTATCATTTCCCTTTATTCATATGTATTTATTTTTCATCACAATGTAGTAAATATTGAATTCTTTGATAACAAAATCAAAGCCTGGATACAATATCAATTCTATTCCATTATTCTAATGCCTGTAATCATGACTATACTGGAAAAATGTCATGCTTAAATTGTTTTTGCTGATAGTGTCTCTAGAGAGCCTATCACTCAGCATAAAATCCCAAGCATTTTTTCTTTGAATAATTACAATAATTGAATCAATTCAATATAGAAACAAAAATGTTTAGTATAACAGTGTTATAAAACCATGGTAAGTTGACTTTCATCCAAGCAAATGCCAAAAAAATAGAGATGACTACTGATATTGGTCATGAGATAATAAATTTAACTGATTTAGATATACTTTTTTCTATGGTAAATATGAAAATCTCATTCCAAAGTTGATTCATGTAGGAATGCATTATACCAATACAATAAGTTTAATGGTGATATCAATGGTATCTTATTGAAACATGGAAATAATATAAAATGAATGAACTCCATCAATTTGTAGTGGCCAATTTATAGATATGTATGATATTACATGTAGCCTCCTTCTGAATATTTTTTAGAACCAACCACTTTCGTCAACTTTTGTTACTGGTAGCTAAATGGACTGCCTAAGCTGACGTCACAAAATGCAGGAACTTACGAACCTTTTCATCGAAAATGCAAATGCATGTTAAATGCCCATAATACATTTTTATTTTTCAGTTTATTCGTGATTGTGTTATAAATAAGGGTGGAAATACTAATATTTTGTTAAAGTAAGGCCAAATTTGGAAATTCCCATCATATTTTGTAGAGAGGTATGGATTATAACATATTTATGGCTTATTTAAAGGAGTTAAGGTTGTGTCACTGTTTTGAATGTTATTCTGTGTTTTGCTTGAATATTTCGTTTTACTTTCAAAATTCTAGCTTAGAATGACTTCAAAACACGTTTTAAAGCTTTCTAGCATTAACAAATTCCTGGAAAATGACAATAAAATAATAAAAAAATGATCAAATGCATTGGAATCCAACCATTGCAAAACAATGCAATTTGATGCCGACTTGATTTTAATCAGAGGAGAAATACATGCTGGCATGAAAGATAAAACATATAGCTGCCTTTACATGCAGCTCACTTCCGCGGCAGTGAGCAGGGAATTGGACAGCGTATGTGAACATGTCGCTCGTGCTGCCATTGCTCATGCCACTGTCGCACGCTTCCTTCGGCGGCAGTATTTTGAACGGCAGTGGCAGCGACTGTTTACATGTTACCCTTCAGCGTTGTTCCTGTCAGTATTTTCTTACCAGATCTAGTACTTTTGATGCCATCAAGTACCTTCGTACGGTTATAGGGAAATCAAGTAAAATCTAGTACTTTTTGGACAAAAGCAAACATGAAACATTTTAACCACAAAACACCAAATATGTTCATGTTCCAGTACATTCAGAACAATTGCTAGAAATTTCATTATGCCCCAAAAAATATAAGATGATGTTATGGAAATTCCTATTAATAATTTGTTTTTATAATCCCATAAAAAAAAAATTTGGGACCTAAATGTGAAATGTTTATTTTTGAGAATAATGTCGTTTCGCAAGAATTGAAATATTTGTTGTTTAAACTTTTATATTGCGTTATTGAATCAAATTAAATCCAGAGTGCCTTTCAGTGACCCTATCTTAAAAGACCTTCAAGTTCTGAATCCCATTATCGTTTTTAGTGGACAATATGTATCATCAATTCCACTTCTTCGAAGATTCCCCATGCTTACTGATAATTATGAAATGGTAGAGACAGTACAGATTATTACAAAGCTGTAACTTCATCGAAGATAAATCTAATGAACCAGTTTACAATTTTGGAATGGCATTTTTAAATTGAAATACGAATTACATTAATTAATGTTTCCTAATTTGAACAAATTCATTACAGGTTTAATGAGCCTGCCCCATTCATCTGCATGTGCAGAAATAATTTTTTCACATTTATTTTTTATAAAAAGTAAAATGAGAATTAGACTAAGAATAAGTTCCTGTGATGCTTTATTGAGAGTCAAAGAATTACTCGGTGAAAGTTATTGCTATGATTTCAAGCCCTGTTTATCTTTATCGAAACAATAAATAAATTATAATGAATCTGACGCAAAATCTGCTGAATCTGACGCAAAAGATCTCACGTTTTAAAATTTCACCATTTTTAAGACGTTCAGGTAGATCAAATGTAGATAAACTTGTACACATTTTTTTTTTTTCGTGGTACGAATATAGTCATATACCCCACTGGTTGTGATGTATATTTTAAATTTTGATGATGTTCCGTTTATTTTTGTTAGGAATTCTTATAGAACTCAAGTGTTCTCTTTGTTGCATTGCATTTTCAGCAAATATTTTTTTATATTTGTGTATATGTTTATTTCCAAGAGTATGCTAGTCTAATTACTATAGTGATATAAGATCCTTTAAATAAATATACCAAGAGTCAATAAATCTTATTTTATTTTCATAGAGTCTCATTTGTAACCAACTAATTTCAATAATAGATATAGAAGAAGGGTAGTCTCTTGACTGGACTAGTTGAAAAAACTAAAGTTTAGAAAACACAAAAAACCAAATTTTGATGTTTTTTTTTTGAGAAATTTATCAGGCCGTATTACGTCTCATAAAAGTGATTGCAATTTAAACAAAAATAGTTGTGCACTTGCTGAGCACACTATCCAATTTTGTGATTTTAATAATCCTAGTATTTGGGCCAAAAAAAAAACTTTTCAAAATAACTTTTTTAGAAATGGTACACATAAATATTCAACTTGATTGTATGAATAAACGTTCTCATATTGCAAATCTCATCATGATATACAATTACTTACTGAATTTTGACAACAACGGTGAAAGTGGGATTAAACATGTGCTCTCCCTTCATTGGTTCGAACATTCTGTCAATTTAGTCTGACCACTTTCACAGTCCTTTCTCGATGATCCATGGCAGGGATAACCACGTGTTTAATTCCATCAATCTCAACGCAAATCATCATAGTGAATATGAGATTTTTCAATTAGATTAAGATTGATTTGTTTGAAAATATGAACAGGATGTTCATAAAATCAGATGTGGAATCATCTGCGACTGAAAGATAAACTGGTGAGTACTATTTTTTGGAAAACATTCTTCTTTGCCTCATTCATCTATATGAGTTCCTAATTAGGGCTGGAATATAAAATCAAATACCTATCTGAATGAAAATGCAAATTTTCAATTTCAGATTTTTCTTTTGAGTTAGGGTCCTTTCAGAATATCTATCAGATGTAGTTCAATGTCCAGCGTGGCTTTAGCCGGGGAAGAAGTTGTTTTCTGTTAGACATTCACAAAAAATAACTTCATTTTTATCGTGGATTTTTCAATTCACAGAAAAATATTTCTATTCAATATTCAATTGAGAATGTTTCCCTTTTCAACATAGCTTAAGATGTTTTTACAATTTGATATGTAAGATTTTATTTATGATGTGCACCGATATTTTCTGTTAGTAACCTCCAGTTATTAAGTTTTTATATTTCATACAAAGAGCATTTTGACAATGTGATTTTGTTCTTTTCAGATGTCTTGATAATGAAATAAAGTTTTTCGAAAGCTCGACAATTCAACAAAGAGTCTTCTTTACATTAGCCATTTCCTATTGACTGCAACCTCAAAAGAAAACATAAAATTTGGTTTTTTGTGCTTTCTAAACTTCAGTTTTTTATATACCGGGTGACACAGGATATCGGGCCACCCCTGTATCTTCTGCATTCGTGAATGGATTTTTCTGAAATTTGGTACAGTTATATAAGCAACCATTTCGGATTTGATCACATTACAATCCAATATGGCGGACTTCCGGTTTTTCTGGAAATGGCAGTAACTTTGTTTTTTTCAAATGGAACACCCTGTATATTTTCACATATTCAAGTTGAACAGGTCAAAACAAGTCCAAACCTTATGTCAAATGTCATTTTTTTTAAACAATTGAAATTAAAATTGTTTTTTATTTTACCTTGTGGATAAATGAGATTTGGTCAAAGCTATTCACAATGAGTGCAAATAACAGAAAAACTAAATTTTTTCTGAAAAATTATTTTTTTGTGTCATTTATTGATGAATCAATTCAGTCACATCACATTTTGATCAAAAATTATTTTTTTTCAAATGAAACCCCTATGGGCCACCTACCTGTCTCTCTAGAACATTCATTAAGGAAAAAAATGACATCATTTTTGTATTTCGGTGCAGTAACAAATTGTATACATTCAAAAATCTACAACTAGTTCATCAGTTTCCTTGCAGTTTGAATAATTTTTCAACTTAGTAAGCTATGGAAAACAACATTTATTTATTTATTTATTTTGCCGTTTTGCTATACATTCCTACAATACAAATCAATTATAATACTACTGATAATAACTAGAAAAAAAAAGTTCAAATGTTTTTTCCCTCCACACGTCGAATCCTGTCAACTAATTGTGTTTCGCTGTCATCTTTCATCTCAACTCTCAAAAATTAGTTAACTTCCGAGAATTAGTTTAGTAGAAATGTAAAATCAAAATTATAGGTTCACAAGAAGTGAACAGGTTGATATGTTATTAATTTACGGAGAATGTCTTTAAAACAGTGTCGCCGCTTGTCAGTTATACGCTGAACGATACCCACACAGAAAAGAACCCAACAATGGAGAAGATGATCTTAGAGAGGAGGCAGAAATGAACATTTTGCTTATGTTGATTTTGATCCAACCGCTTCGACGCGGGAATTGGAATACCAATGCAATGTAAGTCGAGAAAACGCTAGAAGAATTAAAAAAAACACCATTATCGTGCTTATAAGTATAACTTACACAATTAGTTGACAAGATTGATTTGTTGAAAATATAAACAGGATGTTCATAAAATCAGATGTGGAATCATCTGCGACTGAAAGATAAACTTTAGTCACTATCTTCCATCGGCAATTCACAGAAAAATCTTTCCATCAATATTCAATTGAGAATGTTTGCCTTTTCAATAGTTGACAAGATTCAGAAATGTTGTTTTCCTCAGCTTACTAAGTTGAAAAATTATTCGAACTGCAAGGAAACTCATGAACTAGTTGTAGATTTTTAAATTTATACAATTTGTTAATGCACCGAAATACAAAAATGATATGTCATTTTTTTCCTTAATGTATGTTCTAGAGAGACAGGTAGGTGGCCCATAGGGGTTCCATTTGAAGAAAATGAATTTTTGATCAAAATGTGATATGACTGAATTGATTAACCAGTGACACAAAAAATAATTTTTCAGAAAAAATTTAGTTTTTCCTGTTATTTGCGACTTATTGTGAATAGCTTCGACCAAATCTCATTTATCCACGAGGTAAAATAAAAAAACAATTTTAATTTCAATTGTTTTAAAAAAATTACATTTGACATAAGGTTTGGACTTGTTTTGACCTGTTGAACTTGAATATGTAAAAATATACAGGGTGTTCCATTTGAAAAAACAAAGTTACTGCCATTTCCAGAAAAACCGGAAGTCCGCCATATTGGATTGTAATGTGATCAAATCCGAAATGGTTGCTTATATTACTGTACCAAATTTCAGAAAAATCCGTTTACGAATGCAGAAGTTACAGGGGTGGCCCAATATCCTGTGTTACCCGGTATATATATATATATACATTGTAGCCCCATAAATCCTCTAATTAAACTAGTTACCCCAAAATGTGGGCGGATTGGCGCGGTGGGTTAGCGTCCGACTCATGATCGAAAGGTCGTGAGTTCGATTCTCGGCCAGGGCAGAAATTTTTCTATTTAATTAGAGAGAATTAAATGTTAAATTTCGTAGCCGGGCCGAGGATGGTCCTCGACGTGTTTTAATAAATATTCATCTTGTGTCGGGCCGAATGACGAAATGTCCAAGCCAAAAAAAAAATAAAAAAAAAAAAAAAATACCCCAAAATGATCAATATAGTCAAGTTATCTATCTAGTACTTTTTATGGAGACGATCCAGTACGAAAATTTTCACCCTGGGAACAACGCCGTTACCCTTTCAGGCGCTTACCGAGTGCGTGAAGAGACACGTTGTTTGGTTTAATATTTGGCGTTTAGGACTTTGGTTGAGTGGAGTAACGACAGAGTGCTAAAGTTTTTAGAATTATATGCAACTGAAAGATTATTGTGGTATTCTTTAAACAAAGATCACAAAATTAAACACAAAGTACACGATGCCTGGAAGAGAATTAGCGAAAACCTAGAAAATACCCTCAATTGAAGAGCTAAAGTCCAAGAAAAAATCGCTAATGGTAACATTCTGGCCGCTATTAAAAAACAAAAAAGCGACGCCGCGACAATTTCGATGTCCTCCATTGCTGGAGAATTAATTGACTGAAGTGTAGCTGCATGTAAACAGTCACTTGCTTCAAAAGCTGCCTAGGAAGTATTCAGGGCAGGACAGCAGACAGCGCGAGTTGCAGCGGCTGCATGTAAAGCGGCTTTATAATGCCACTTGTTCTTGCCCCAGAGGGATAAAATGTCACCACATTGCCTCACTGACTCTGTTTGGACATTACAATAATCCGTTACAGATAAAGAGTGTACTTGGAATGCTCCAAAACAAAATGCCAGTTAAAGTAGCTGAATTAGAACACAGTGACATAACCTCAACTATTTAAAATGACCCATAAATATGTTATAATCCTTACCTCTCTATAAAATATGATGGAAAATCCTAAATTTGGCATCCCTATAACAAAATATTGATATTTCCACCCTTATTTATGACACAATCACGAATAAACTAAAAAATAAAAATTCCTTATGGGCACTTAACATGCGTTTGGATTTTCGATGGAAAGATTAGTGAGTTTTGCTCAGCGTGTCTAACATCAAGACTTAGGCAGTCTATCATAATCATTCGAATATCATCTCTTGAGTATATAAAAAAAAATAGAGTGCTCTGATAAAGCTAGACAATAAGGATGGTTCCGATGGAAAATTTTACCCTATCTTAGATCCCAACAAGCTCTTGATATGTAATTCTTCAAAAAGGCATTCGGTGAAGGGTGGGAAGAACAAATTTTTATACTTTTGCGACCAAGAGACTACACAAATCATCGAATAAAAAAAAGATACAGCATACTTTTTCACAACCCATCTGAAAATGAGTTGATTATAATCTTCAAAATGATTTTCCAAAGAGGAGATTGGAAATTATGGGATTTGCTGAAGTGTTTTATACATGTCTCGCCTTACCATGAACAAAATCAGTAGAGCTTTATCAGTATGTCAAATTTAAAAACGATCCCATACAACAAAATGAATGAATTAATGTCATTAGTTCAGTAGCAGAGTAATAGAACATACTGCTCTTATTTGACGTCAAAATACACTGCTATAGTTTATTAAGGAAGTTCTAGCACACTCTGTATTAAAAAAGGTACATTTTCCCCAAGAGATTAAAAATGAATGAACTCGAATGGATGTTGGAAGAAATAATGCAACTACTCGAGAAGAAATCAGGATCATTATTGTTCTTCAGATTTTCTGGTAAAATTAGAAATAAGAACACCATTTTCAATCGAAAACATATACTTGAATGGAAGCTCTCAAATACAAAGGTTATTCGTATATGATGATTCACTTCATAGAGAAAGTCCCAGGACCCCTGGATGAGTCAATGAAAGAATAATAAAACTTAAAAACATAGAGTTTTTGCAGATATGGTAAGGTATAGTATGCCTACGTATTTAGAATTATTTGTTTTGTCTCTCCTGAAAAATACAATATAGTTGTACTGCTTCCCTCTTTAACAATTACAAAAAATATCGCGTGGAAATCTCATCACAACTGTGTGCGTAGAATATAGAAGCAACATTGCCTTAATTATAATATTTTTTGATAGGTATGTACATCAATCAAAAGGAAAATCATGTAGCTTTAAGAATTTCAAGCTATTAGTCCTAGTTAGAATATTTAGGAAAAAATGGCTTTTTAAAACTAGCACTGTCATTTCTGAAAAACCTGCAGAAATTGATCTATGGTTTGAATTGCTCATTGAAATAATACTAGTTTTGGCAATACATACGAGACTTTTATTTGCAATGTTATTATTGAAGGAATTTTCAATGATTGTCAAACTGACATTTACTTTGATAATACCAATTTAAAATAAATAAAACGTTTCAACTAGCAGACTTTTCCAAAAATTACAGTGTTAGTTAAATAATAATAATAATAATGACAGATGTTTGTAATAAATCTAATATTGCAAGCATTTGCCATTTTCCATAATGAAATTTGACTAAAACTACCTACAGAATGAAAACACTTCGTAGTAATCTCAAATGCTTCCTCTTCTTCATGCATTTTCACTCACTTGAACACTCACACACTAATTGTAAAATTTTGTATTTCTTGACAGTTAGATCATACTGGGAGCTAACAGATTATCACTCGATCTCCAGAGATCATTAGTAACAAGTTTCCTGACCTATAGGATTGAGCACTTCAACTTGAACGGAACTCTGCCGTGGCTGCCGAAATTTTTGTGGGACCTCTTTCCTCTGGACTTGTCTTTTCGAATTTCTCTAACTAACGTGTAAAAGGCATCGTCCACACCCATTCTTGTTTTAGCAGAAGTCTCCACAAATGGAATGCCATATTGCTTCGCAACCTGAAATATAAAATAATAATAATATTTATTCATCTTTTTTTAATCATACACTGATGATATAAGACACCACATATAAAAAGAATTGAGAGAAAAAAATATCGTTTAAAAGCAAAGACATGCCAATATGTATATAATAATAATAGCTTTATTGCCCAACAGTTTAACCATTTACAGGACAATACAAGTTCAAATTAAATATACAGGGTGTCCCTGGACTTCCTCTTTTCCTCTCGGGAATGTATAGATGGGGTCAAAATATCACCAGTACTTCATATAACTTTTGTTCCTAAAAGCCTTCGTTACCAAGTTACGGGCCCTCAAAGTTACAAAATGAATTTTTTTTTTCTTTGATAACTTTCAAAGTGAATATTCAAAATCATCTATACCCCCGATGGTCCACACCCCAAAACTTTGAAATGACTGGGATTTGTCAATATGTTTTAACAAAACAAGGTTACCTGGACAATTTTCTGAATAAAAGTACTCGTGTGGAAAGTCGATCGGAGCAACGATTCTTAATAAAAATGCAGTTTTACTCGACATCAAACCCGATTGTCCACCATTATTTGAAATGAAAAATTTTCACAGTAGAAATACTAATGCTAACGTTAATTCAACAACATTTATAACAGGGATAATACAAAATATTATAAAGTCGTAAACAAAAAGTACAGTACCTAGTTGAAAGTTTCATTCGCAATGTAGATATTTTTCAAATGAAATATCAAGTTATGTAGATTCATGGTTTTTTGAACTAACAAGCTACTCCACTATGAGTATAACTATGAAATATCGAATTCAGTCCATATTTTGTATGTATGCGTGGAATAGGCACGTTTCGTGTTGTGTTATCTGAATCTCATGAAACTCAACATTTGGATGTTGCAAATTCGTATTCACAGCTTAAATGTTGAGGAGTTTCACTGATAAGTATAATTTCAAAACACACATCAGAAGACATAACTAATAAAAAGCAAACGAATAAACTACAAAAATGGCTGCACATGAATAGGTGAAAAATATCCGGTGAATAAATTTATGTTCCATTTCTTCCACAGATGTTGACAAAAACACCTTGTAGAAAGAAATAAAATTAGTGTGGATAAAAAATTACAACTTTTGTTTTGTTGAGTGATGCGTTGTCATTGTATTGTCAATATTCTAATAGGACAGTTTGAAGTGTTTTGATATGGCCGAACAGTTTACATTCAACGAATATCACATCCAGAAGGTACATGCCATGAAGATTTTCCAGCACGACTGGAATATGCCAATTGGTTCCTGGATAAGCAAAGAGAGGATATGACTTTTATTACTCGAGTTGTATTCACTGATGAAGCAGGTTTCAGTAGAGATGGAGTAATCAACTCTCATAATCTCCACATATGGGCCGAAGAAAATCCCCATGGGATATTGCAAGCCAAACACCAACGGAAATTCAACGTGAATGTTTGGGCTGGTATCATAGGAAACCATCTTATAGGACCATTCATTCTACATGACCGATTGAATGGGGAACGTTATTTGGAGTTCATTCAGATGGACTTTTGGAATATGTTCCATTGCAAACCCGAAGAGATATGTGGTTTATGCATGATGGCGCTCCTCATTTTAGTTTGATTGTGCGGGACCATCTGAACCAGATTTTCCCCAATAGATGGATTGGTAGAGGTGGGCCATATTCATGGCCACCGCGGTCTCCGGATTTAAATCCATTGGATTTATTTCTGTGGAGGCATCTAGAAAGCCTCGTTTATGCTACACCTATTCACACAGATGTCTTGTTGAATAGAATTACATTACATTGTGAAGCCATACGAAACGACCCTGGCATGCTATTTCAAGTGCAGAGACTAAGAAAATGTATTGAGAGAGACGGGGGTCATATCGAGCAGTTTTTGTAGCGGATTATGCATTTCTGTTTGCTCTTGAGGCTTGCGATTGATTATTTACACCATAAGTTTTGTAAGGTAAACGTGTTTGCATGATAAAAATTCGTTATGAACATTGTACCTATCATTTCTATTTTCATTACAAATTAATCTTTTCGAATAATGGTAGACATCTCAGGTTGGATGTCGTCGAACAAAAATGCATTTTTATCAAAAATCGTTGCTCCGATCGATTTTCCACACAGTACTTTTATTCAGGAAATTGTCCAGGTAACCTTGTTTTGTTAAAACATATTGACAAATCTCAGTCATTTCAAAGTTTTGGGGTGTTGACCATCGGGGGTAGTCCGTTCCTGACTTTGTAGCAAAACAACTGACTCCTGCATGAAAGCTCATCGAAGGAATTCATTTGTTTAGTCAATCACCAAAATTTAGATGATTTTGAATATTCACTTTGAAAGTTATCAAAGAAAAAAAAAATTCATTTTGTAACTTTGAGGGCCCGTAACTTGGTAACAAAGGCTTTTAGGAACAAAAGTTATATGAAGTACTGGTGATATTTTAGCCACATCTATACATTCCCGAGAGGAAAAGAGGAAGTCCAGGGACACCCTGTATGAAGAAAATAAAACAAATCAGTAGTCTAAGTTTGAGAACATAAGAAGAAACAAAAAGAGAAAAAAGAATAAAAAGAATTAAATTCAATTAAAAAACAAACAAAAATATTAATAAGATACAAAAAGTATATAAGAAAAAAATATATGATTATCATTCTAAGTGTACTTTAGCTGATCTCACTATTTCAGCATTAGAAGAAAAGTGAATATTACAATAGTTTGATATTTTATTAAAATGTTGACACATTGCATAAATTGGCGCTTTGAACAATATATTGGTTCTGGCTATCGGAAGCCTAAAAGTCTCCACATGTCTTGTATGAAAAGTTGGTACATTGAAGTTCATTTGTTCAAGAATTTCAGTACTATTGACCTTGTTGTGTAATAGTTTGTGCAAAAAAACAATGGATGTGCATTTTCTTCTTGATTCAAGGCTGGAGAATTGTAATCCATCACATAACAAATTATATTCAATTCCTCTATCTGGATAAACTCCATTAATTTTGAATGATAGCCACTTGAGAAATTTGCGCTGTACTCTTTCAACAAGGTTAATATGAATTCTGTAATATGGAGACCAAATTATAGATGCATACTCTAATTTAGAACGAACAAATAATATAAGGTTTTCAGTGCCGAATATTTGTAAAATTTCGGCAATTTCTAACGATAAAGCCATAGGTTTTCATTGCTTCAGATGACTTTAGACAGACGTGATCCTTGAAAGTTAACTTCGAATCGAAGATAACACCTAAATCTTTTATAGTGTAACGAACCTAGGCCGGACCTGTCGCCTCGCGCGTTGCCGTCGACATCGATGAGGTCATCCCCGGAGATGTTCGAGAACAGTCCAGTCGCTCTGCCGCGGAGAGCAACGGTCGATATTGGAAACGATTGGAACATGCTGGTCGCCAACTGCCGGAATTCGAAAGATCGGGAATTCTGTGACGGAGATAAATAGGTAGCCCTCAAGATGGCACGGACAGTCTGAACGAGCCCATACGATCGAGCTATACAGTGGCGTAATATAAATTAAGTTGTAGATTTAAGTGTGAAATAAATTATTAAAACCAAGTTAAGTTTATTTACGTTACAATTGGTGTCGGAAGTGAGATTTTGAAAATAAACAAGTGATCGTGGAGTGGATAGTCAGAAAAATAAATTGATAGACCTTTTTGTACGCCCAAAATAGACAGTGGCCCAGTTTTCGCGAAGTGGACAATTGTGCGTGGGAATATAAACTGATACACTGTTCGCGTGAAACAGACAATAGACTGGTGGCCCGTGGAAAAGAATTCGCGAAGTGAATTTTTAACAAACTGATAAACTTTTCGTGTAAAACAGACTGATACAGCAACAGGGGAGCCAGCTACTGTATATGGCGAGCTACCGATTGAAATAATTTTGGGCAGCACTAAAGTGAAACATCAGGCACTTGTGGCGGACATCGAAGACGATGCAATCATCGGAATGGACATCATGAATTCCAGAGGGTTTGAATTAGATTTCAAAGACGGCGTCCTACGTGTCAACGGAGAAGAGCTGGTGCTTCATGGGAGAAGTGAAGAGTTGATCCGTGTGTTGTTGGCTGAAGATGTAAGCGTACCTGAGAGGGCTGAAACCATTCTGGAGGCTTGCCTGGACGGGAGTGCGAGCAGTGGAGACGTGGTGATGTTCGAGCCCAAACTTCATGATGAGAAAATTGGACGAGGGATTGCACTAGGGAAGACCTTGTTGCGTGCTGACAAATTTGTGCCGGTAAGGGTCATGAATGTCAATTATTTTCCAGTGACCTTGAAGAAAGGAACAATATTGGGGCACTGCTCGTCAGTTTCCTCAGTGATCCGAGTGTACTGCAGGTACGATTAGCCAACCCAACAACTTGCCCACAGAACTAGAAAAATTAGTTGCCATCTCTTCCAAAGACATAAAACCAGCTCAACAGCCCAAACTAAGAGATTTAATCAAAAATACCAAGACATCTTCGATACCGGACAAGGAAAAGGGGTCGAACTAATGTGGTCCAGCACAAGATTGATTCTGGGGTGCCCGACGATCCGGCAATCAGCAAGAAGACTTCCTCTTGCCAAGAATAGATGACACCCTGAAAAGAAGGAGTTATCAAACCATCTGACAGTCCCTGGTCCTCTCCAGTCGACTGGTGAAGAAAAAGGATGGATCGACACGCTTTTGTGTAGACTATCGCCAACTTAATAATGTCACGAAGAAGGACAGTTACCCTCTCCCGAGAATAGATGACACCCTAGACACGTTGGCTGGTTCCACGATTTTCTCGACCCTTGATCTGAAGAGTGGATACTGGCAAGTAGAACTGGCTCAGGAAGATCGAGAAAAGACTGCTTTTACCATCGGCTCAGGATTGTGGCAGTTTACCGTTATGCCATTGGGGCTCTGTAATGCTCCCGCCACATTCGAAAGATTGATGGAGACAGTGCTGAAAGGACTCTCATGGAACACGGTCTGGTGTATCTCGACGACATAATTGTGGTCGGCAGATCGTTCGAGGACCACGTGAAAAACTTGGAGGAAGTATTCCTGCGACTGAGGAACTCCGGATTGAAGCTGAGCCCTAAGAAATGCCATCTGTTCCAAAAAGAAGTACGATACCTCGGCCATGTTGTCTCTGGGGAAGGAGTAGCAGTGGATGACCAGAAGATCAAAGCTGTTAAGGATTGGCCCATCCCAAAAGACATTCACCAACTTCGAAGTTTCCTTGGTTTATGCACATACTATCGCCGATATGTGCTGGGATTCGCCAACATCGCTAAACCACTGACCAGGCTCACGGAGGGCCAAACAAAGTTCCAGTGGTCCGAAGAATGTCAAGACTCATTCAGGAAGCTGAAAGGAGCTTTGATCAACGCACCTGTACTGAGCTATCCCCTACCCAAAGGGAAATTCATTTTGGATATGGACGCCAGCAACGTGGGACTTGGAGCTGTCCTATCTCAGATCCAGGAGGGACAGGAGAAGGTCATTGGTTATTTCAGCAAGACGCTTAGCAAACCAGAGCGCAATTACTGTGTCACCAGGCAGAGCTGTTAGCTGTTGTAAAGGAGTGGAGCACTTCTACAAGTACGGTATGGAAGAAGATTCCTGTTGAGAACTGACCATGCAGCTCTCAAATGGCTCTTACAGTTCAAAATCCTGAGGGTCAAGTAGCACGTTGGATCGAGAGACTCCAAGAATTCGATTTCGAGATCGAACATCGAGCCGAACTAGCCATAAGAATGCAGATGCCTTGTCGCGAAGACCATGTCCAGATGATTGCTCACATTGCCGATGAGCAGAAGAGAAAGAAGCAACACTTTGTAGAACCGCGGCAATGGATGACAACTGGAATGACAGCAAGATCCAGAAAGACCAAGAGAAAGACCCCGACCTTGGCTTAGTTGTCAGCTGGAAGAAGGCAATCGAAGACCATCATGGCAGGAAGTCGCAGGTTACTCGCCGGCTGTTAAGTCCTATTGGGCACAATGGAACTCTCTTATTCTGGACAATGGGATCCTGAAACGTGTGCTGGAGGCCGATATTGGTGGGGAAGACAGACGCCAAATAATTGTTCCCAGGAACAGAAGAGAGGAAGTGCTGCGGGAAATCCATGATGGAGTCGCTGGAGGACATCTGGGAGTGACGAAGACCCTGCAGAAAGTGAGGCAACGGTTTTACTGGACCAATTGTCAAGCTGACGTCCAGGACTGGTGCAGAAAGTGCGCTGTATGCGTGCTAGCAATGGACCTCGAATATGACCCAAGGCCCCGATGCGTCAGTACAACGTAGGCAGCCCGTTCGAGAGAATCGCCATTGACATCGCCGGCCCGTTTCCCGTATCCGACCACGGGAATAAATACATCCTTGTGGCAATGGACTACTTCAGTAAGTGGGCGGAAGCCTATGCCCTGCCCAACCAGGAAGCCATCACCGTCGCCGACGTCTTGGTGAAAGAGTGGATATGTCGATTCGGTATTCCAATGGAGCTGCACTCGGATCAAGGCAGAAATTTCGAATCCAACCTTTTCCAAGAAATATGTCTACTGCTGAACATCCGCAAGACAAGAACCACGGCCCTACATCCGCAGTCCGATGGAATGGTGGAACGGATGAACAGGACGATCAACCGCCACTTGTCCAAGGATGTCTCTGACCATCAAAGAGACTGGGACCAGTATCTTCATTTGTTCCTGATGGCCTATCGATCCGCAGTACACGAGTCAACCGGTCAAACTCCTGCTAGTATTATAATGGGCCGAGAACTGCGACTGCCTTGTGACCTGAAGTTTGGGATACCGCCAGGACAAGACACTGCGGGAGAGGACTACGCCATCAAACTTCGGCAGAGAATGGACGACATACACGAACGAGTCCGGTTGAACATCCAGAGTGCCAGCGATAAAATGAAGAAGACCTATGACATCAAGGCCGACGCTGGAGGGTTTAAGGTTGATGACCTGGTTTGGCTGTACAACCCCAAACGCGTCGTGGACTATCACCAAAGTTGCGAACTCGTGGGAAGGCCCGTATAAAATCGTGAAAAGGATAAACGACCTTGTGTACCGAATCCATAAGCCACCCCGAGGGAAACCAAGGGTCGTCCATTTCAACAGGTTGGCCCCTTACGCTGGAAACCATGACCAAGTTCGCACCCTCAAGCCACCGGAGGATGATATGACGTTAGAGAAGTTTATGTCCTTGTATTCAAACGGGCAGAAAGTTCTACATGGGGTTACTAGAGAGGAGTCACGAGACCTTTTCGAGGTGCCTGCTGACTACGCACTAGCGCACTGTGTGGCAGAAGATCTTCGAATGTCCAGGGGCATCGCCGTAGTGTTCTCCAAGAAATTTGGTCAACTCCAAACACTGCGGGAGCAGAATCCAGAAGTTGGTGGGGTGCTACAGTTGAAGAAAGGCCAGAGAAACATCTACTACCTAGTTACCAAGAGGCATTCCCAAGATAAACCGTCCTATGAAGATTAAGTTTGTTTTTTTTTTTTTATTTATTGAGTGATTTAAAAATAAAATATTGGAAAAATAAAAAAAAAAAATTTTAAATTTTTAATCAAAATACCTGTGTTATTACAATAGAATAGTGCTGTGGGGCTGGTGAAACAATATGTAATATATAAAGTAGTAGCAGAGATCAATTAAAGTAGAAGGTTATCCTTAAATAATGCTTGAGTATTGTGAGTAGTTTTTTATGATATGGATCTTACATTTTTCCGAAAACAGTTTATAGTTACCTATGTTTCTTATTTCTGGTGGCAAAATATTGAATATTTTTGGAGCAAGACATCTTGTAAATCTCTGATTAGAGTCTTTGCGATAGAATGGCACTGATAATTGTTTACTTGTAACTTGTCTGGTATTGTACATGTGAGAGACAAAAGTTTTCATTTCCTGGTGTTTATATAAAAGGTACAATTACTATGAAAATAAATCATCCTGACATTAGGAGTATCGGAGTTTTTATATAAATTTTCAGTTGGGTATAATTTGCCTTTGTGAAAGATTATTTTTAATAGATAATTTTGTATAACATTGAGAGGACTCAATGCATTGCTATAAAGCCCTCCCCAGACCAAAATACCATATTTTATGATTGATTCTACTAGTGCTTTATAAACCATCAAAAGAAGCTTTTATTTAAAATTTTTCTGAGTTCATAGAATTTATATATAAGTCTTGTAATCTGTTAGTTAGATGGGTAATATGTTGATTCCATTTGAGATTTTTATCTATAGTTATTCCAAGATATTTAGTGGCTTCCGATTCTTTTACTTCAAAGTTGGTACTGGGAATTTGAAGGGTACTGTAGTTGGGCCTATTGGAATTCGTTAGTGAAAATGCAATATATGTAGTTTTTTTGACATTTAGTGATAATTTGTTATGATCTAGCCAATTTTTTACATTGAGGATGCCATTTTCTGTTTTATTTTTTAGTTGGTTCCAATTTGTATCATGAAATATGAGAATTGTATCGTCGGCATAGGATATTATAGTGCCATCAATATGAGAATCTAATAGTGAGTTGAGATAAGTGATAAATAAAATTGGCCCTAGAACGGTTCCTTGGGGAACGCCAATTTGGATAGTTTCGTTATCACTTATTTCATCTCTTATTTTTACCTGTTGCTGCCTATCTGATAAGTAACTTTGGAAGATCTTCAACACAACACCACGAATACCATAGTGACAAAGCACATCAAGTAGTCTCTTGTGGGGTACTGTGTCGAAGGCCTTCGCAAGGTCAAGGAATACCCCTATGCAGTTCTTTTTATTGTCTAGTTTTTTTTTTTATGTTATCAATTAAATCAAACATGGCCTCAGAGGTACTGATTCCTTGCTGAAAACCATATTGTTTGTCGCTAAGAATTTTATTGCTAGTGAGATACTCATATAACCTGCTTTTAAGACATTTCTCAAAAATTTTGGAAAACATACTTATTAGGCTAATTGGTCGGTAGTTGACAATGTTATTTTTATTACCTGACTTAAAGATAGGTACAACAATAGATTTTTTGAAATCAGCTGGGACATCACCACATAAAAACATTGAATTGATTATATGGATTAAAGGTTCTAGAATATATTCATGGCAGCTTTTTATGAGTTTGGTATTAACTCCATCATAGCCAGGGGAACTACTATTTTTCAATGATTTAATATGTTCTATCATTTCATTTTTTTGGTATCGGGTTTGAGAAACATTGATTTTTTTATATTAGGATAATTATTATTTACATTTACTTTTGGGTCTTCAATATTTGCTGCCATTGTTATGCCTACATTTACATAATATTTATTACAAAAATTAGCCATGTCTTTATCAGTCGCAAATGTTTTACCATTCTCATCGCTTATATCTATATTGTCATTTAATTTCAATTTGGTGTTATTTGTAGCCTCATTAATTGTTTCATAGATCTTTCTCATATTATGAGTGTTATTCGAAATCTTTTCAGAATAATATTTCGTTTTTGCTTTAATTATAAGTTTGTTTAAAATATTTCTATAATTTTTATAGTCAGTGAAATGGTCTGCATTTTGTCTGTTTTGATAGCAATTTTTTCAGATAATCTCTTTTTAATAGATGTTATAATAGCATTAGTTATCCAAGGTTTTATTTTGTTATGTTCTTTTACTTTGATTTTCTTACAAGTTTTACAAATATTGTATACAGTGTAAAATTTATCACTAAAGATGTCTGGAAGAGTCTCTCCAAACTAAGAGATACTATGGTGGACCAGAATCTGGTGGATCTAGCAATTCCAAAATTGTCCTGTGGTATTGATGGGTTGGACTGGAGAGTCATAAGAAGTATGCTGGAGGCGATATTCAGATCCAGCGGCGTCAAGATTTTGGTTTGCTGTAACCCTCTTCCACGACCGATCATGAAGACCGTGGAGTGTTACTTCCATCGAACTTCACGGTGCAGATATGGGGAGATGTTCGAGAAGGGGCAATGTAACGAACCTAGGCCGGACCTGTCGCCTCGCGCGTTGCCGTCGACAGCGATGAGGTCATCCCCGGAGATGTTCGAGAACAGTCCAGTCGCTCTGCCGCGGAGAGCAACGGTCGATATTGGAAACGATTGGAACATGCTGGTCGCCAACTGCCGGAATTCGAAAGATCGGGAATTCTGTGACGGAGATAAATAGGTAGCCCTCAAGATGGCACGGACAGTCTGAACGAGCCCATACGATCGAGCTATACAGTGGCGTAATATAAATTAAGTTGTAGATTTAAGTGTGAAATAAATTATTAAAACCAAGTTAAGTTTATTTACGTTACAATAGGTTCGCATCTGGTCAGGTTGGATTGCTCAATGATGTAGGGAAAGTGGATAACAGAAATTTTTCTAGTGAAGCTTACGACCTTACATTTCCTTGCATTTAGGTGAAGTTTATTATGAGTACACCGAGATTGAAGTAATTCGAGTTGTTCCTGTAGCCTTATACAATCATGGACGCTATCGATGGTTAAAAATATCTTGAAATCATCAGCAAAGCAAAGTTTCCTACATTGAATAGTCTCACACAAGTCATTGATAAATAATAGGAAGAGCAGTGGTCCTAGGTTTGAACCTTGGGGAACCCCTGATGTAGCATAGTATACATCGGACCTGAAACCATAGTAGCTCACATATTGCTGTTGATTGGAGAGATGGGATTTTAAGAAATGTATTGCAACACTATCAAATCCAAAATATGCCAATTTATTCAGCATAACTTCATGATCAATGCGCTCAAAGGCCTTTGAGAAGTCTGTGTAGATGACATCTACTTGACCATTGGTATCAAGATTTTCAGTTAAAAATTGTGTTCTATCTATCATGTTTCTTTCTCCATTCTTATATACTGGACACACTTTAGCTATCTAGACATACATTAGCACATAGGAGTTATGAAAGTTATTGTTTTTTGAGAATACAGAGGAATTATTCTCAGCATATAAAATACATTTATAGATGTATATTGCAGGGAATGTTAAGATTTCATAGTTTTTGAAGTGTTCTCTGTTTGCCTGAAATTTAGATTGAATATCATACAAGGTTGAAAAAAATCATATTTAAAAAAAAAACTCAAAAATCAGGATATTTTTGAAAATAATCAAGATTTTTATTGATTTTTCCTATAAATAAGACAAGTTACTACTTTCAACACGTTTTTGATTTTTTCCCACTGTTCTTCAAATTTTAATGAAGATAGTTCCTGTTGAAAAACGCATTAGTCGAGAGAATTTTCTCAACATTTGGTTTAGTCCATGCCAAACTCTGAAATCAATTAGGAATGGAAAAAGCTGCAAAAGTAGTTTTTTTTTATACAAGCACTACAATTAACTAAAATAAACATTATTTAGATACAGTGGTATAATTTTTTTTAATTAAAACTCATGGTTTTTATTATCAGAAATTTTGCGTATTTTTCGACTGTTTATGATTGTACAACTGTTAATCAAATTCCACAATACCACTTCAATAATACTGTAGACGTTTGCACTTACACTATTGACATCAAATATGTTATTGATTTAATACTGTCTCTACCATGGAAACTTTCTACTGGCCCGGACGAGATCCCTTTATACTTGAAAAATTATGTATACAATAGCAAAACCTATTCACTTGCTGTTCAATTCATCTCTTGTGAAAGGAACATTACCCAACAGCTGGAAACAAAGTTTTATCAGACCTATTCACAAAAGTGGCTCACGTGAGAATGTCATAAATTATAGAGGGATTTGTAACCAGTCTGAGCTACCAAAAATGTTGGATTGTTTAGTCACTAGAAAACTTTCATGGGACCTCAAAAATATTATATCCAACCAACAAATTGTTGCCTTATCAAAACTTCATAATCAATTCTTTTGAGAATAAACTGCAGGTTGACTCTATTTACACAGACTTGTCTAAAGCCTTCGACAGAGTCAACCACAGCTTATTACTAGCAAAGCTCGAAGCCTTGGGTATAGAGTCTAAAATCTTTGAATGGATCAAAAGCTACCTCACTAATAGAGTCTAATATGTCAAATGTGGGAGCTCAATCTCACAACCAATGGAAGTACCATCAGGTGTACCACAGGGATCTCATATGAGACCTCTATTATTCAATCTCTTTCAATGACCTCTCTGATGTTATTATCAACAGTTCCTACCTAATATTTGGTGATGACCTGAAGATGTTTAGAACAGTTCAAAGCATTTCTGATGCCGAGAGTTTGCAGTTGGATCTCAATAACCTTTCCAGATGGTGCAATATCAATTTATAAAAACTAAATTTAGAAAAATGTCAAAAAATAACTTTCACGCGAAGTCATGCTCTTATTGACTATTTGTACAGAGTCAATGACTCAAACTTGTCAGCAACCAACACCATCAAAGATTTAGGAGTAATATTCAACTCGAAAATGACCTTCAAACATCACATAACTGAAACTTCATCTCGTGCTCGTATAATTTTAGGCTTTTAGGCTTCCGCCAGGGAATTGTCCATTAACATTCTCAAAATTATATATTGTGCACAGGTGAGATCTATACTTGAGTATAACTCTATGCTTTGGTCACCATGTAACAAAATCGATTCTGATCTTTTAGAGGGTTGTCAAATTAGATTCTTAAGAAACTGTGCATACCGCTTGGGATTAAATAGAGACGAATATAGCTATCATCAAATATTAGATATTTTAAATATGAATTCCATGACACATAGAAGATTGGAAATTGATCTGGTATTTCTTCATAAAATCTTAAATGGCCACATCGATTCCCCTGAAATTTTGGAGCTAACTTCACTTTCCGCAAACTCGAGGAGAAACAGAAACAGTGATATCTTTAAGATACCATTTTGTAGGACAAATTATGGCCAAAATGAGTCACTCAATAGAATTATGAAAACAGCGAATACTCACAACCATGAAATTGGACTGTTCAACTGATCATTATGGTCTTTTAGGAAAGAAAAAAAATTAAAAAAAATCGCCCATTTATTATATTATTATTTAGTCTTTATGTTTAGCCATCTATAGGCATATGTATATACCCTCTCTTTTTAAAATTCCATTGTATTATTGTATAATTGGCTTGTCCGTTAATAAAAAAAAATACCAATAGATCTATATCTGATAGCAGTGTGCGGCCTTTACTTGAGCTATTGTTGAATCCATTGGAACCATTTGAGGAAATCACCAGAAATATGAGCTTGAATTTATCATTCATATCAGAAGTAATTCCGACTATCAAGACCCTCAAAATATATTTATCTAAAATGTAAAAAAAAAATCTATGGAGTAGGAACAACGAATGAGCTTCTCTGTAAATAAAGCTTAAGAAGATTTGACCGTTTATCCAGAAATAAATACAATATGGACTCAAGATTCAAACTAGTCTTTTTTGAACAAGATGAAATTTAGCATGTTAAATCAGTGAGTGATGATGATGACGATCTTCCCCTATCAAAAATGGTGAAATCATCAGAGATTACCTCAAATTCAGGGATATCACAAGAACAAAGTAGCCTACACAAAAATATAAATGTAGGGATTTAGATATATCTAAATTTTCTGTAACTGATAAGAAATGGAAATCCTTTATTATGGTGGAATAAAAATATTGCCGATTTTGACCGAAATGGCCAGAAAATTTATTTCGGCACCAGCTACTAGCGTCTAGAGTGAAAGAATATTCTCAGATATAGGAAACAGTTATGAAGATACTAGAAACAGATTACTACAAGAAACTCTTCGATATATTGTTATTTTTACACCATAATTTTTCGAATGTTGATTTTGATTATTGAAGTTTAATATAATGTTTTTCAAAGTACCATTTTCTGTGTTTGGAGAATTGAAGATGATTTACTTATATTCTGTGTATGTCTGTGCTAATGCTCCCTGAAAATAGCTGTGAAACTTTTCTTACGTGTTTTTGCCTCCTGAACACGAATCTGGCGGCAGTCTCATACTGTTTCCGAGTTACAATTATTTTTTCCTTCTTCATTGGGACATTTTCAAGCACCGTTTTCTCTCACAAAAATCACTCACAATGCCTCCTTTTTACCACTACAAACCCTAAATCACCCATTTTCAACACAACTTTGCACAAAACCTAGCCGGTTCTATAAAAAAATCCCTCTTCTTCAACATATACATTCTCAGATTTGAGGTAAGGTTAGGTTGTTGTTGATGATGCGAGAAGAGGTTAGGATGTATGTGTTGAAGGAGGATTTTTTCGTTAGAACTGGCTACAATTTGTGCCAAATTATGCCGAAAATGAGTGATTTATTTGTAGTTTATGCTTTTTGAATGAAGGAAAAATCACCTGATGAAGAAGGAAAACATTCTTATAACTCGGAAACAGTATGAGACTGCCGCGTTTTTCTTCTGGATTCGGTTCAAGAGGCAAAAACAGGTAAAAAAAGTTATACAGCTATTTTCAGGGAGCATTTACCAAAAATAATAATGATGTTAAAGCTTTATGCTATATGCTTTGGCCGAAGCTCCGTCATTGTAGTCCAATATTTGGTATTCGGCTAAAAGCCTGCTTCGGTGCAACTCCAATGAAGTGTGTTGATTTTTTTGTTCAATAGTGTATATATTCATACATAAGATTTGTCTCTTAGAATCAGAAATGACATGGGAAATGAGTTTGTTTCTCAAATTATATTCATACTCAACTTATTAATACGAAACATTCCTATTGTACAAGTCAGACTTGTTTAAAGAATCACAATTAATGAACACAGAGTATGAATCATTTTCATAGAAATTGGTAAAAATGCAGTTTAGAGAAAATTCTTGTATCACAATTTTTTTTTTAATGTGTTCATTTCCCTAAAAGCTTAAAAATAAAAAAAATATTGGCGGTCATGTATTTTGAAGAAATTATTTAATTTTAAGATGTTCCCTTTTGATTGAATGTATGTGCGTATGGAAGAAGAAACAGTCAATCATGAGGTTTCAATTAGTTGGTGTTGTCTAGTGGTCGACATCTGTGATGTAGCGTGTACTTGTATCTAGCGACTGATTATCACTATTGTGCCACAATAAAAAATTCGGAAAAAACGACTAGCCAAAATGCATGGAATAAAGGTGCCACTTTTCTGAAACGTGTAGGTACCGAGAGTTAAAGACACTGAGGAAAGGGAATTCCAGAGACGGGAGGGGAAAGGACAGATATAATGTAGATCTTCTTGATTCTCCTGATGTTTTGTCCTATGGATAGTTCCGGGTAGCCGGATAGTTTTTAGTGGGTGTACGGCCATGGCCGGAGTCTTACACTACCGAGGAAAGGAGGAACCTATACCCGGTGTTCATTAAGAATATTCCACCCACCAAAAAAAAAAGTGTGTATATTCATACACAAGGTTTGTCTCTTATAATCAGAAATGGCAAGGAAAATGAGTTTGTTCCTCAAATTATATTCATCCTGAACTTATCAAAACGAAACATTCCTATTGTACAAGTCAGACTTCTTTAACTCTTTCGTGACGGGAACCAGATATTTCCGCAATAAAATTCTGTGACCTCCTAGCGGGACCCAGATAAGTACAGGGGGCAAGACGATATTCGAACGCATCAGCATATGTAATTGGCAGGCACAACATTTACTAAGCTCCTCCCGCAAAAACTGAATTGGCTTTCATCACCAAGTTGATTTTAGACTGTGGTGGTGCTAGCATGTGTTAGTATGGGCAGGTGGTGTGTGATGTCATTTCAAGTTCCAGTTCAGTAAGTTTTCTAATGTCGTTTGTCTATGTATCTAGTACCTAGGTTGGCAATAAGTAGTTATTGTCTACTCTCAATGTCTTATTGAAAAGTGTAAACAGAGCAGCAAAAAATGAAAAATTTTGACTTTTCATGACGGGAGCCGGATGTATCTGCAAGCCGTTACCGCTGCTGGCTGTGCAGCACAGAGCGCCAAAACTGCTGCCGTACCGAAAGAGTTAAATAATCACAATTAATAAAGAGATTGTATGAATCATTTGGATAGAAATTATACCTCTCTCGCTTGACTCATGTCTACAGCCCATGTTGGCAAATCACATTTGTTCCCGACAAGAACCATCGGAACCTCCTCGGCATCTTTGACTCGCTTGATCTGCTCCCTGTACGTTCCTATGTCTTCGAAGCTCTTAGCAGAATTCACTGCGAAAACTAAGAGAAACCCTTCACCTGTTCTCATATACTGATCTCTCATGGCACTGTATTCTTCTTGGCCTGCTGTATCTAAAATGTCTAGAAGACAGGTGTCTCCGTCTATAACTACTTGCTTTCTATAAGAATCTTCTATGGTAGGATCATATTCGTCAACAAAGTGATTCTGGATCAACTGAATAGTCAACGCTGATTTTCCAACACCACCAGCTCCGACTACCACCAGTTTGTACTCGGTCATTTTTGAGTTTCCTGTCAATTTAATTCGTAGAATTATGCAGATAGCAGCTTTTCGTGATTTTTTTATTTTCCTTTGAACTATTTCAGCCACTGTCAAAGCATAGTAATGAATGCACACAACATACCAAAACTGAAGCAATTAAAAACATTCATACGCTCAATGAATAGCTTCAATTAATCGTAATTAGGAATCTACGGAGAACAACCAACAAAAGTTATGATACCGTCACACAAAATGACAAAATCAGAAAAATATTCGTTTTGTACTTTTCTAATGAAGATAACTGAACTGAGAACTGAAAGCCTGTTTTAGGTTTTTTTGCTCACAGTTTTACCAACACGTTCGGGGCGTTTCCACTCTGTCAATCCTAAGGCCAAGTTTTCACGAATTTAGGTAACGACAGCAGTAGCTGCTTCTCACACATGATTTTATTTTTTCTTTGCATCAGTTTGATGCTCTAACATTTTGTAAAAATAATTCCTCAAATCGCAAAATGTGAATCAAAAACTTCTAGTGATAATTTTATCAGGGTTGTGTAAAGAATCACAAACTGAATATGCTGGATCACATTTTTAGTCCCAGAGTGTTCATATTTTTTAGTTATATTAATAGGGAATTTTGTCTATGTCTCGAGTGTTGGTGTATTTGATGTAAGAAATATATAAGCGTTCATGACTATATCAAATTGGCAATTTTCCATACAATCAAAGTCAAACGGCAGAACTTTTGAAGGTTTTTTTTTAAGTTGGCAATTTGTGCGGCACTCCCCTATTCAAACTCGATTTGACCTTCAGTTGAATAACTTCCCCAAAAAACTAACGCCAATTGTGGTTGTTTCAGGAATATTGATACAATACTATTTTCCATAACCCAAACATTAAGTCAACCTCACTTTTAATGTGATGTTTCAGTAACATTTGAAAATACTATGATAATGAAAATATTAGTACATATATATACGAAGACAGATAACATAGACTACCTAAGTTGAGACGTCAGACACGATGGGCGGAGCATACGAACCTTTCCATCGAAAATGCAAATGCGTGCTAAATTTCCATAAGGAATTTGTATTTTTCAGTTTATTCATGATTGTGTTATAAATGAGGGTGAAAATATTAATATTTTGTTAAAGTGAGGCCAAATTTGGGATTTACCACCATATTTTATAGAGAGGTGTGGGTTATAACATATTTATGGATTATTTGAGATAGTTGAGGTTATGTCATTGTTTTGTTCTAATCCAGCCACTTTTACTGGCACTTTTTGATTTGGAGCATTCCAAGTACTCTTTATCTGTAATGGATATGTTGTGATGTCCAAACAGAGCCACTGTGGCAATCTGGTGACATTTTATCTCCCTGGGACAAGAACAAGTGGCAGAGGTAATATCAGCTGATTTACTCAGTGTGATCTACAATATTAACATGATATTTATTGTACCTATAAAATAGAAAAATTAAAAAAGTACCTAAAGCCTACTTCCACATCATATCTCATGCTAGCATGTATATCTCCTCTGATAATCATCAAATTGCATTGTTTTGCAATGATTGTGCATTTTCTCCTTTTTTTTATTATTTTATTGTCATTTTCCAGGTACTCGTCAATGCTAGAAAGCTTTAAACTTGTTTTGGAGTCATTCTAAGCAAGAATTCTGAAAATACATGCAGAATATCAATCAAAACAAAACAATGACATAACCTCAAATATTTTAAATAAGCCATAAATATGTTACAATCCTTACCTCTCTATAAAATATGATGGAAATTCCCAAATTTGGCCTTACTATAACACAATGTTAGTTTACTTATAACACAATCACGAATAAACTGAAAAATAAAAATTCCTTATGGGCATTTATCATGCATTTGCATTTTCGATGGAAAGGTTCGTATGCTCCTCTCGTTTGTGACATCAGACTAAAGTCCATTATAGTTGACAGTTCGAAGCAACTAGCGGTAAAAGATTGAACTATGTGAAGTAACGATGCATACGTCTAGATTTCCGGACGAAGTGCTATTAAAAGTAAGGGTGCTAAATCGCTTGAAAATAACTATGTATAGAGCTCATCCAGTATTGAAACGACCTTTTGGTAGGTAGAGAGGGGGAAAACACGAGTGGACACGATTTGCTGTGTTACGGCGAATCTTCACCAGTGTCTTGGCATGCAGCGTTTGAAAGGTTAGGTTTGTTTAATTAATAAATAGGTAGTGCAGTTATTTATTCAACTTTGCAATAGTTTACTCGTTACCTTGCCAAAATGCCCAGTGTTAAGTACTATTCAGTAGCGAAAAAAGAAATAGGAGTGTTAGGAAAGTTATAGCAGTGTAAGTTCTCTACGTCTCGTGAATCGCCTATACCAAATAATTTGGTACGCCTATGGAATTTCTATCAATAGCCATAGTTAGACAATGGTTCGGGTATCTTCGATAAAAATTGGTTGTTAGGTGGGGGAAGGCCAAAGTGGTCGTTTCAATACTGGATGAGCTCTACAATGTTTTGGAAGGGAAAAGTCCAAATGATACGTGTTTTGTGATCGAGGCCAAATGAACGTTACTAAATCGCTGTATGTCTTTCTAATAGAGGTAAGCTAAAGTATTTTTTCTTGTAAACAATTTTATATTTTTATTTATTTGTATAATATGCGAAAATGGAGTAGATTATATGTGGTGCCTTAATACATGTATATACACTTTTCAATTTTATGTTTTGCAGGTAGTCGAAGGAAATTGCAAACATGCTATGGCTGTCATTTGTTATGAAATACTCACCGCAAAGTTCAACTTCCAATGTTTTTTAAAGTTTTTTCTTTAAACCTTTATTACACTATGCCTATTTGTCTGCCTGACCACCGGTGGATGAAATTTTAAATAAATACGCATGCACGCGAGACTGTTTTGTTGATTGTTTCAGACATGAAAATAAATAGGACTGGTTCTATTTTTCGAGGAGATTTCAAGGACGTTTGTGAAATGTCAGGTTTGCCAACACAGTAATTATCTATTGGACTTGACATAACCAACAAATAAATGAAATTAATCACATAGTTTTCGTTTTGTTCAGTATGACAAAAAAGAAGAAAAAATATCGTACTAGGTAAGGAAAAAGTTGAAAAGGATAGTCCAGGTATACTAAATTACTTAATCATTTAAGGTAAATGTCAATTTTTCTTATGGTTGCAGCTCTGAAATTAGTGCCTGATACATCAAAAAGGCACGGTGTAATAGTGCCAGTTATTTGGGGAAATGTATCCAACGAATAGCCATGAAAATAGGCATGAAAAAGGCATAGTGTAGTGAGGGTATTATGGACTTGGAGCATGGGGGAGGAGTTTAACGTGCAGAGTTGCAGTGGCGGAATCGGGCGAACTACTCCGTATAGTGTCACTTATCTGCATTTGCCGCTTTGATAAAACTGCTGTTTACAAAGTTCGATAGTTTGAATCTTTCGGTAGCAAACGTCAAAACGACGTTTGTGTTGTAATTCGGCAGATAAAAGTTTCGAATCAAAGAGAGACCCAGTGCCGAAAGTGCGCGAATAATGAATGAACGACAAGGAACGATTCGGTCGCAAATAATCTCAACTCAAATGTTTGGACGTCCCTCGGTGAGCGTTAATGTATGAAATTACTGCGTAAACGTGTTTACAGTCGCCACGAGCATTCGCTCTGCAAGTGCAGGAAGTTCGTCTTGTAACAGCTTTGTAACAATCAATCTACGAAAGAAAAAAGGGTCAATTGACAATTTTTTCAAGTTTTTTTAATGAATATTTCTGATAAATTTTCACATTGATATATATTTTTTTTCATTATAGTAATTATAGTAGTCTGAAAAAGCATAAATGAAACAAATGAACAAAAATTATTCATGTAATAATACATATTCAAAATATTTTTTTTTAGTAACAGTCTCACAGTAAACGAACAATTAAAAAAAATGGGAAAATACATAGAAAATAAAACTATATTTTCAATATATTTATTTTTATGTCTTTCATATTTATTAATATTTCTTTAATATATTTTTATTCGTGTAATGTACCTACTGCCACATTAGACATGTAAGTTTTTATTAAATGTTATCAATTGTTTGTGAAAGTATTTATCCACCTCTAATTCGACAGAGTAATGATTTGTTGTCGTTGCTACTTGGTTAATCCCTTTCGCATGTATGCTGGATTAATCTTTTTCTTTTTAACTTTTGCACCTGACACTGATTCTCAAAAAAACAATGTGCCTTGCAAGCACTTGCTCCATCACGAATTGGTTTCGTGCACATTTGACAGATGGTCGACATTGGAGGTAAAACAACTTCACATTTCCGAACGTTTATTCGAAATTTTTACTGATTTTATTGTGTTTCGAGTGAAATTGTGACAATGGACCTGACAAAATATTATTCCAGTTTAGATGATGTTCACCGGGACCGGTATAAAGAGAAAAAAAAAACTTGCATTTCACAACAGCACAATATGAAGGCATGATCATCTACGAATTAAACAATAACATATGTAATCCAACTACTGAATTCTTTTTGAAATCGGTAAAAATGTTCAATTCTCCAACATAAACAAAACGGAAAAGTGAGATTGTTTTACTACCTCCAATGTCGACTATCTATCAAATGTGCACGAAACCAATATAAGACCAGTGAAGTTGTTTGTTTATTTCACTTGTATAAGACACTTTTCAACCTGACAATAAATTAGATGTAAACACTACGATGAAAGGCGAATCACATCTTCGCACTGCGCACTGCCTTTTAATGCAGCCTTATGCAGACTCGTCTCAATCTTCTTTTTATCCATTAATAGCGCAATTTCCTAAACCAGGGATCAATTTATTTCGAAGTTTACACACGCCGGGTCACAAAGCAACCGCAGTTTTTACGTTTGTAATAAAAAAAATTAAACTGTCGAACTTTAAAAAGACTCTATTTATCAAAGGGGCAAGTGCGGATAAATTGCACTATATGGACGAATTCGCCCGATTCCTTCACTTACAAAGGTGCTTCTCGGTCGAAAGTACGTATTTTCTCCATCTATTTTAAAGTAGAAAGCCTTGCATTTATGTATCGGTGACATTGACAGACCACGCCCTCCGTAAAGCGGGATAGATGTGGGAAAGAGAGAGACGAAGAGCGGGAGCAAATGTTTAAGCTTTGTGAGTGTCCGAAAGAGGCGGTGAAGCGGGGAGCAAAAGTTGAACATGACAGCGCAACGAGCTGTCAGCTGGAACGTATTTTGTTTATAATAAATAATTAAAAATGTAAGTAGTAACGTAGTAGTAGTAGTAATCAGCTATAAAGAAAAATAGTGTACACCCACACGGGCAGTGTAATATACTATTTGGCAATAATCACAAGGTGAAACCATTATTCCAATACTTTTAAAATCACTCAAACTAACCAAAACAACGCTAAAAACAAAATAACATTAACCTACAAAATATTCTTTTTAATGACAAGACGGATTAGGCAACGTCGCAAATCGCGCACGCGTATTCCAGGATCGGCGTCTGACATATAATGCCTCTTGAAAAATCGCCCTTAATAAGTTGGTGACATATGTCATTACTGTCATGTCAAATGTGAGTGAGGTGCAGTGTTGCATTTTGTTATTTTTTTATTCAATGTGAAAAATAAGAAGGGTCTGGAATAGAGAAAATTAAAACCTGAATTTTTGTGTATCATTCCGTATCAGAATACTTTTTAAGCTCTAGTTAATCTTATGGTCTCGAAATCGTTGAAAAACTATTATTTTTGAGGTGAGTAAACAAAACATGACAATACTTTCTTGAAGGCCATCATTTGGTTTTCAGAAAATTGGTATTATGTCCTGGAGGCAAGACCATGAGTGCTACACAGATAATATAAAAGTGAAAATTTCCGAGAGATATAAACCTCCTCCTCGTATAAATTTAGCGGTGACATATGCACAGAGATTAATTCTTAATAAGCAGACTCGAGACAATATCACGAATCATGATTTCAATTTGGAGAAGAAGGTTTTGCAGAATATGAAAGAGTGGAAAACCTTCAGAGCGACTGCATCTCAAGAAAGAAGAACAAAAATTGAAAAAGCCAGGGAAGAAATTAAGAAAAAAGAATTAGAAAATATCAAACAGGAACAATTAGACGAAGTAGAGCTGAAGACTGTACATGAGACTGTAGCTACTAACAATAATTTCATCTCTACCCAAACAAATATATCTTTTGCTCCTCCTAACCAAAGTTATGTAAATTATTCAACGAATAATAGTATTCTCGTTCCTACCCAGGCTACCAATTATTATTCTAATATTTTAACCCCCATTCCCTTGCATAATTATGGAAATCAGCAATATAATTGTAAGCCCAACGATAAGAGCCCTTTCAATTTATCTGATTTTGAAAATGATACTTCTAGCCCATTCGACAATATGGAGCTGAAATCTATCAACGATATGGAAGAATTGGCTCAAGTTCTCAATAGAGACGATACTAATTATAAATTGACCACTCCTGTCTACTCAAATTACCAAAGGCCCCAGGTCACTACATCACATATATCTACATACTCAAGTTATCCTAGTAATCAGTTTTCTTACATTCCACCTTCAGTTCCATATGTTCAGCCTTCCACAAACGACTTTTCGCAAACTAATGGTTACTACTATTCGCAGAACCAACCCTCAAATACTCAGTATTTCTATTCAAAACCGAGCACTTTGGACTATAGCTATACTCAATCAGTTCAATCGTCTCCAATGCTAGAAACAAGCTTGTCAAACTATAAAAGTGTACCGGACATAGTAAAAGCCGTTGAGGAAGAACTGGTAAACACTCGTATTGGGACTTCTGCACCAAGAAATTCGTTTATGAGGACCAACACTACTTCTCAGATCAACAGGCCTAAAAGTACTGATGCTGTATATCCAAGGCCGAAGATAAAAGCCGAAGAATTGGATGACCCATTTGATTTGTTGACAATGCCTCAGCAAGAAGTATGTAGATCAATATGTTCAATGGGATTTCCCCTCTCCAGGGTAGCAAGAACATTTAAGATCTTAGGGGATGATCGAAAAAAGGTAAGATATTCTGTAAAATTGTATTATTTTATAGTCATGTTTATATCAAAGTAGCTGGTACCCGTGACTTCGTCCGCGTATAACTTGTATTTTTTCCTGTTTTTCTTTGTGTTGTTCCACTTAGCTTATGCCTGTTTTGCCCGCTTACCATTATCTCGTTTGGGTGGCATAATTGATTTGACAGCAAAAGTAATGCTTTGTGACGACTATTACAAATTCGCTAATCCCTTTTCACCCCTTTAGGAACGGAATTTTCAAATTAGGCTAAACACGATTTATTTATTGGTAACACAGAGCCAAAACACCCATTTTCATGGCCCTAACTTGAAAACTAACGAAACTTCCATACAAATTGTAGAGCCTTTGCATTCTAGAAGAAATGAATTTTATAAGTATTGATAACAATATCATAATGTGGTGTAATAGAATAGTTATTTCTTTGAAACTCAGAGGTAAATTATTGAAGGAATTACATGCATTTTGTTAAGATGAAGACAACAGCTAGGTCTTATTTCTGGTGGCCTTCACTGGACATAGACATTGAGAACACTGTGAAACTGTCTTCAATTTGTATAGATTCTCGTCCTAAGCGATCCAAGTCTTTGGTAAGACCGTGGAGTAAAACAAATCGAGTTTATGAGAGGATACATACCTCCGTAAAGCTAGCAGAACCACCTTGGGATTTTCGTTTTTATTTTCTGGTCATAATTTTAGGCTAATTTATTACCCTATTGGCAAATTTTTTACTATTCAGTTATGGGAGATATCACGGGTTCTGCTACCTTAACGTTAAGCTAGCAGAACCAAAGAGCTTATCGAATGTTTATCAAAAATCTGATCACACCATAATTTTAGGCTCACGTTTGAACCCACTGCCGATTTTCCTTATATAGGTTTTTTTTCATCATGGGTTCTGCTAGCTTTACCGTAAAGCTAGCAGAACCCAAGTTTGAAAAAACACCTCTGAAGAAATACTCTTGGACAATAATTTTAGGCTCTATTCATGTGAATTTATTACCCTATTTGAATATTTTTTTGCTCAACACTCAGGGAAAATATGGACACTATTTGCATTCTGTCGGATTCCACATTACTACCACTGGAATCCACTGATAATTTGTTATGAATTTAGATCATTCACCTTTCCCTTTTTGATTTTCTCAAAATGTTCCCGAAGTAGGTAATCGTTTTTTTTTTTCAATATACCGAGTTCTCCTAGCCTCATTTCAGCCTAGTCATTACTATAAAAAAAAAGAACAACAATCAGGGACAATAGGTACATTATTTGCATTTTATGGGATTCCAGATACAACCTAAAGCTTTTCACTGAAAAAAAAAACTTTATGAATTTATATCATTCTATTTTCTCAAAATACTTCTGAAGTAATTGTTTTTTTTCAAATTACTGAATTCTCCTAACTTCAGGCTGAAATCTCAAAGTATTCAAAAAACTGTCTACGTAATAATTCTTGGTTCATATCTGGCTATTTTATTACTATAGTCAACAAAAATAGCCCAACGATCATGGAGAATAACATTTATTTTTTACCAGAATATGGGCACTAGTTGCATTTTATCGAATTCTATTTCTACTACCTAAACCCTTTCATTTAAAAAAAAAACATATTATGAATTTGTATCATTCACCTTATTCTTTTCGATTTTCTCAAAATGTTTTAGAGGCATTTTTTTTAATATGTCCTAGCTTTGCGTTTAGGCTGACACAACCCCATTGAAATATTAAAGTATTCAAGGGAACTTTTTCCGTCACAATTGTTTGCTCATTTATTATTCTATTATAAAAATGTTTGCTCTCCAGTTGTAGAAGAAATCTTGGGTTTTGCTAGATCCGCCCTAAGCTGGTACTTCAGGCTAATCGAATTTTTATGGAAAATCTGATTACACCATAATTTTAGGCTCACGTTTGAACCCACTGCCGATTTTCCTTATATAGTTTTTTTTTTAAATCATGGGTTCTGCTAGCTTTACCTTAAAGCTAGCAGAACCCAACTTTAAAAAACACCTCCGAACAAATGTGAATTTATTACCCTATTTGAACATTTTTTGCTCACTCAGGGAAAATATGGACACTATATGCATTCTGTTGGATTCCACATTACTAACACTGGAATCCACTGATAATTTGTTATGAATTTAGATCATCCACATTACCCTTTTCGATTTTCTCAAAATGTTCCCGAAGTCACTATTTTGTTTTCCCAAGTTGAGTGGATGACGGGAAGTAGTTTAAAATTGACAAAAAATTTGACTTGAACATACATATATACTACTTTTTCAGTGGAAGTGGCCCCAAAAGGACTGCGACTATTGGAAGAAGAAGGATAATTATTTTACAAGCTTTTTAACTTGCCCTGTTAGTATGTAATGTATCTATCTATACTTGAATTAAATTTAATTTCGGAACAACTCCCAGTCACTCAATTGACTTGAAATTTGGCAGGTGTTTGTCATTTGGGTGACAATGCATCATGACATTTTGATAAGAAAAAAAAAGAACATGGCGGACGGGCTTATGATTCATTGTCCGATAAAAAATTGGTATTTGGGTTTTTTTTGGGTAATCATTATTTTTTTTATTGAAATCCAAAAATTCAATATGGCGGATTGAAAATGGCGGACGAGTTTCGTTATTTATAGTCCGATTCAAATGAGCTAGGAGAACTCAATATAAAGAAAAAAAAATACTTAGGGAACATTTTGAGAAAATCGAAAAGGGGAAGGTAAATGATATAAATTTATAACAAGTTATCAGTGTTTTCCAGTGGTAGTAATGAGGAATCCGACAGAATGCAAATAGTGTCCATATTTTTTGAGTGTTGAGCAAAAAATTTTCAAATAGGGAATAAATTCACATGAATAGAGCCTAAAATTATTGTACAAGAGGATTTGTTCGGAGGTGTTTTTTTAAAGTTACGGTAAAGTTAGCAGAACCCATGAATTACAAAAAAAACTATATAAGGAAAATCGGCAGTGGGTTCAAACGTGAGCCTAAAATTAAGGTGTGATCAGAATTTGTGATAAACATTCGATTAGCTCTTTGGTTCTGCTAGCTTAACGTTAAACTAGCAGAACCCGCGATATCTCCCATAATTGAAGAGCAAAAAATTTGTCAATAGGGTAATAAATTAGCCCAAAATTATGGCCATAATAAAAATCTAAAATCCCAAGGTGGTTCTGTTAGCTTTAGGGGGGTGAGGATACATTGTGATTTTTTAGACCCTTTCAACGGTAAAATGATATTAGTGGTTATTGATTCTTTTTCCAAATGGCCTAAAGCTTTCATAATGAAAAATTGTAATGCGAATGAAACTGTTGAAAAATGCATAGAATGGTTTTTCCCGGTTTGGATTGCCAGACGTTCTAGTGACGGACAATGGAGCATTTTACTTCAAAGACGTTTTCTGATTTCAATGGTATCAAGCATTTGACGTCTCCTATTTACCATCCTGCTAGCAATGGGCAAGCTAAAAATACTTAATCGTTTTAAACTGAGTTTGTCAAAAGCTCCGAGGGATAATAATAACAAAACTGTATCTTTTCAGACTTTGATCGATAGATATTTGTTCAGCTATAGAAATTCCGTGCATATTTCAGCTGGTAGGCCTCCTTCTCAGATGATTTTAAAAAACAAACCAAAAACTAGGTTAGATATTTTGAGATATAATCCTCAAAGTAGAGAAAAATGTTATGCATTATAGTGGTAAACGAAATATCCGATTTTCTGTGGGTGAAACAGTTTTTTGTAGGGATTACAGAAAACCGAAATGTAAGACCTGGACAAAGTGCGTTGTTAATGAGATTTTGGGAGAAAATATGTTTATGTGCAAGGTGATTAATTAGAATTTGGTGTAGAGGAGATCAGAGAATAACTGATACTGAACTTTATACATCTAGTTTGTTGTTGTTCCTCAACCCGTTTGCCAAATTCCGCAACACATTTAGAAATACCCCACTCAGACACAGAGATACCACCCTCTGAAATATCACACTCAGACTCCGAGATATCACACTCCGAAATAACAAACTCAGAAACTAGTGCAGATATTCCGAATATAATTGATGATTCAAATCAAGCACTTCCTCCAAGTCCAACAGAATATCTTCTTCAACAAAAAAAATAGAAAACAATCCTTACAAATTAAGGAACAGAAATGCATTAAAACTGAACAGGGCGTTTTCATATGACCAGGGGTATTGTTATATATTGTAGAGCATCCTGTATTGATTATTATATATGGACACAAATCAAGATATGTAACTGTCAAGTTGTTGATTTTGTAATTGTTCTCGTGTGAAACATAATTTCTGTATTTCAAGTGAATAACTTTATTTCCTCTTTTAACCATTTAGCTACAGGATACAACATACTGAAACACGTATTTCTTTATTTGTAACAAAGACCTCAAATACCAATATTTATGGCCCTGACTCGAAAACTAACAGAACGCCCATACAAATTTTCACCACCCATTTTACCCCTTTTGGATTGAATTTCAAAAAACACTGAAACACATATTTCTTTATTTGTAACAAAGACCTCAAATACCAATTTTTATGACCCTAACTTGAAAACTAAAGGAACCCCTATAACAAACTTCCAATCCCCATTTATCCCCTCTCCTTTCACCCCTTTAGGGGTTGAAAATCCAAAAACACGTATTTCTTTATTTGTAATAAAGACCTCAAATACCAATTTTTATGACCCCAACTTAAAAACTAAGGGTACTCCTATACACCATCATTTTCTTTGTTTGAAAGAAATAAATCGAATGGGAAGTATAATATAATGTTCAATATTTTTCCCTATGTTTTAGATAATTTCAATCTTGTATGTGTGCTATCTTTTATCATTCTACAAATATCATAGTGGGATTTGAGGCTGATTAAACCAATATTTTCATAAATGTACATTGAATTTTCAAACAATGCATTATAGATAAGAATTTGTTCTGGGACAATGAAATATTATTTGAATAAAATTAGGGTCAGACCAATTTTAGTATTCCACATTTTCAGTTTTGTTTCTTTTATTATCAACACGCTTTCATTGTCAAATCAAATAATACATACCCCAACCTCATTTCGTATCAAAGTATGCTGGACTCGAATAGACTTCAAAAACTCTGTGATAGAAGAAAACAACAATCTGTGATTTTTATATACTTCTTAATAAACAACATTAAATATCATAAATGTACACTTATAAATTCTATAAACTTTTCTGTGTCAAAAGTCAAGCTTAGACTCAAATGTGATAAACTTTTTAGTATTAAGTACCCATCTCACAATCCTTTAAGCCAAATGTTAATACTTTGTAACAACCTCTTCAAAGACAAGGATGTTGATTTCTTTAATACTGATGTGAAAGCCCTAAAGGAACTTACAATGTAACGCTTCACTCCCACCCCTCTTGTCTAAAATTTTACTCATCAACTTCTGTATGTATCTGTCTGTAATTCTGTATATATATATATATTTTTTTTTCCAAATGTTCATTCACTGTTAAGGAAACTATATATTGTCTTGCATTTTAATTAATCCTGGGTGTTCTGTAAGACTTTAATTAAATAAATAAATAAATACGGTCTTTTCTGTTTATTTGTTAATTCCAAAAGAGTTGTGGCTTTTTTAGCTATAAGGTCTACTTTTTCATTTCCATATATTCCCTCGTGACCGTTGACTCATATGAAATTGAAAATTTGTCCGCGTATAGTGAGTTGACTGCAAACAGTCCAGTTTATTACCAATTGACAGTTTGAATCCCGCCATAGGAAATAAAGAAAACATAAAAAACACACATCATAAGTTGTTTTTTACATTTTAGAAATAATTTTCAGTCACATTGCATCCCAATTTTATATTTTTTTACAGATGGTGGAACATCTGCTGGCTTTATCAGAACTTCTAGATTTAGGTTTTCCCGAAAAAGATGCCTCCAATGCACTGATACAGTGTGATAATGACCGAGATAAAGCTCTGGATAAGTTAATATCCTAAAATTATTGTTTATATATGGCTGTGCTGTTTCATAATCTGTATGCTGAAAAGTATGATGTAATTATTTATATTTATTTATTTGTAAATAATTTGTAAACACTTGAAGACTTTTATTTCATTGCATTTTTAGTATGATATTAATAAAATTATTATATATTTGTTGGTTTGTTTCAAAAATAAGGGTAGAGGCATAGCCTATTATGTTCCTATACATGTAATAATGCTTATGTTTATATGCATGTTTTTGTTTCAACTGATTTCTGCCTCTGTCTTTGGAGTGTTTCTTTATGGGCAATGGTTGCCCTGGAGTTGAGGTGGCACCGCCACCTCGGAGTTCAATGCATGACAGTTTTCGCCTCAGACTGGGCTATGAAATAGAGATATTTGAATCAATCCATTCCGGTCTGCATGACCTACCCTGTACTGATGAGGGGCAAAACCCCGAAGCGGTATACAGGTAGTTAACTCGGATTGATTGAAGTGTCTCTGCTTCATAGCTAATGATGGGCAGAATCGACTGTTTCATAGAATCGAATACTTGGGAATTGAATACAACTCAGAATCGAATTAATGATCGAGAACTTCATCGCTCAATGGCTGGTAGTAAAATGACATTTGATGTAAATACTCACCTCTTCTAGAATTAGAGTACAAACGTTATAGAAATCATTTAAATAAACTCCAGACAAAAAATGAATATTACTTGAATAAAATACATAATAGTCAATATGATATGAAGAAAATTTACCATATCATAAGTGAGGCAACCAATGAAAAAAATAATAAATTATCCAGCAAATTCCACGTTGTTGACGAACATGGCAAACATTTTGATGATGATATTGAAATGGCAAACTATTGTGTCAAATATTTCACCAATATAGATATCGATATGCTAAAAAATGTCCCTACTCAGCAATTCATGCTGCCACCACTTACTCCAAATCGAAATTCCATGTTCCTAACTCCTGTAACTGATACTGAATTGATACAACAAATATCCTCACTAAAAAACAAATGTTCTCCCGGAATAGATAATATTACCACTAAGATGATCAAAAATACTCACCCTCACATCCTGGTCCCTCTTGTACACATTTTCAACCTCATCTTCTCAACAGGAGCTGTCCCGTATCAGTGAAACAATTAATAATAACTCCTGTATTCAAAGCAGGTGACAAAACAAAAATAAATAACTACAGACCGATAAGTGTATTAAACAACTTCGGTAAAATCTTTGAAAAATGCCTCAAAAATCGTTTAATGGAGTTCCTCAACGCTAATCAGATTTTGAATGATTTTCAATTTGGTTTTCGGGCGGGTAAATCAACAAGTGATGCCATGTACACTGTAGTGAATGAAATTATAAGCAAGTTGGACAAGAATAGAAAATGTATAGGGGTCTTTCTAGACCTGGCGAAAGCATTCGACACAGTAAACCATCAGAAACTCCTTTCTATTCTTGAAACAAATGGGATTCGTGGTACTGTGTTGGATGTTTTCCACCATTATGTAGATAATAGACAACAAGTTAAAGTCCATGACTCGCTAAGTGTCCCAACTACCGTCAAGATAGGTGTACCTCAAGGAACGGTACTGGGACCAGTACTCTTTCTACTCTACATCAATTCAATGCTTTCACTATCAAATGCTAAAATTGTTTTCTATGCTGATTACACTGTGATCTTATTCGAGGGCGATTCCTGGTCACAAGCTAAATTACATGTCCAAAGAGAACTAAACATAATAACGGATTGGCTAAATGCTTTCCAGCTATCTCTGAATGTTGAAAAAATACACTATATAGCTTTTTCTGCCAATAATGCAAATAGGCCAGAGTTCCAGAATATTAGCATCACTAATTTTTTATTTTTATTTATAGGTCAAGTACACTAAAGAATTGTTATAAAATCCCAAATGGTACATCAAGAAAGTTTCGATTAAAGAAACCATTAAAGCTAGAGTACAGTTATGAACCTAACAAGTAAGCTCCTTAAGATAAACTAATGTAATTGCTTAAAAATAAATAGACCTATTTATTTTTGTTAGTCCAGTACATAAAAAAAAAAAATAATAAAATACCAAAGACAAAATATTACAAAAGACAAGAAAACAACATAAAGACATTCAAACACTAGTAATCACTTAAATTATAAAACTAAACATAAATATGTCTAGTACATTACATAATTTAAAAATCCCAAATGCGCAAACAAACACTAGGGTTAAGCTATTCCTTCAAAATAAATAAAGGTATGCATTTTCATTAGTAGAGTAGTACATTATTTATTGTAATAAAATCCAAATGGTAAGCACAAGGAAGGTTCAATTAAAAAAAAAAGACATATTAAACACTAGAGTAAGTTATGAACAACATTAAAATCAATAAATAACGACTATTCAGAAGTTTAATGAACAATCGCTGGATGAAGTTCTCTGAATGACATTTTTTTGAATTATAAATGTGACAGATGAAAAATATCAAGTTCTGAAAAGTGTGTATTAAAATTTTTCTGAAGTCTACAACTTATTGCCATCGAGCCATAGTTAGTCCTGTAGAATCGCAACCCAAATGAAAAAATGTGATTACTTCTCAAGGTTCTTGAGTTAACGGAAAGGCAAAGCTCTTCTAAAATGGCTGAACAATTATAGTGGAAGTTTATTATTTTATGAAGGAATAGAACCATTGCAAGTTTACGTCTGTCCTCAAGTGACAATAAATCTAATACAGAAAGCCTCATTTGCGGTTTAAATCCAAAGTAGGGTAGGCCAAGTTTCCAAATTAGATATTTAGTGAAACGATTCTGAACTTTTTCAAGTCTCTCTTTATGACGAGCATAAAGAGGACACCAAATAACGCTATTATATTCCAAGACACTCCGAACCAGTGAAAAGTATAATGACTTTATAGCATCATAGTCTGTAATATGGCGAGTATTCCTTTTAATGAATCCGAGCATTCTGAACACTTTATTACAGATGTTTTTGACATGATCAATGAAGCTAAGATCCTTATCGAAAATAATTCCCAAATCGCATAAGCTATTGACTGGCTGAAGAATTACCTCATTAATGGCTTAATCTCCAATGACAGGCTGCCTTATTCTATAAAATCTCAACACATTACATTTCCCAACGTTAACCTTTAAACAATTAGTGTCACAGTAGGTACAAAAGCTATCAGGTCATTCTGAATACATTCAATATCGTTGGTAGATTGCACTGTTTTGAAAAACTTAAGGTAGTCTGCATACAGAGAGATATCACAGTGTTTAAACACAGATTTAACATCATTAATAAAGAGTAGAAATAATATAGGCCCAATGTGCGACCTTATGGAACCCCTGAAGTCACATGAATTGTTACTGACATACTGTCAGCTATCTTCACATTCTGCAATCTACTGGAAAGGTAGGATTCCATAAATTTCAAGTATTTGCCCGTTATTCCGAGATTATTAAGTTTTGAAATTAATAGTTCATGACAAACTGAATCAAAGGCTTTAGCAAGGTCCGTGTACATAACATCTACTTGGAGCCCTTACTCAAGCTTATTTGTGATGAAGTTTTGGTAAACAGCCAAATTGATGGCAGAAGACCTTCCTTTGTAGAACCCATGTTGTTCGTCTATTATGACGTGTTTGAAATTATTAAATATTTCATCCGTGGTTAAAGACTCAAATAATTTGGGAATACAAGAAATTTTTGAAATACCCCGATAATTCTGAATATAATTTTTGTTCCCACTTTTGAATACTGGAGAAAGGAAAGATTTTTTCCATACGCCTGGAAAAATCCCTGTATCAAATGATCTTTGAAAAAGTATTTTATGTGATAAACTGTAACAGCAATTCCTTAACAATACTGGCGGAATTCCGTCAGGACCCGCGCCCTTTGAAACATCCAGGTTTTTTAATTTATTTTCAATAACAACTTCACTGAAGGTGTGGAAAGATAACGTGTTAATTTGGTATTGTCAGGTTCATAATTTTGAACAGGTAAATGAATCGAGAAGCAAGACTTGAAATGTACCGCAAAAGCATCGGCAATAGTTTGAGGGGTGTCAAAGTTCAACCCATTATATGTCATAACAGTAGGTAGCTCTTTATTTTTCCCCAATGAATTGAAAAATGACCAAAAATATTTGATATTAGTAGGGATCATATTTTCTGTATTAGATAGATATAGCAGGTAACATTTATCTATGTGATACTTGGTTTCCTTGCGCTTCATCGAGTATTCTTTGTAATCACAATCCAATTTTTTTTTTTTTTAATTTCTTGAATAAGGAGTTTTTTTTTTTGATAAGTTGAATCAGAAAGAAACTGTACCATTTGGGGTACTTTGAACTAGTTATATACCGCTGTGGCACAAATCGAGTAAAACCTTCAAACAAAATTTAATAAAAGGTTGAAACTGCTAACTCAATTTCTGAATTAAGTATAGAAGACCAATTAATGTCGGTTAAGTAGCTATTCAGCCCTTCATAATCACCTTTATGGGATGCAAACACTTTTTCTCTATAGCTGAACGTAGGCTGCAACATATTCTCAAAATCTAATATAAGCTGGAGTGGAGGGTGATATGCATCTGTTGGAAAATTATTGAGCAATGTAGTATCAGAAAATCTTACGTCAATTGAAATTTCATCAGAGAAAACTAAGTCCAAAATTTTATCTTCAACATTTTTAACATCATTATATTGCTGAAAGCCCATAAATGGGAGTTCATCAATCAAAAATTCTACACGCTGGTTAGGTAAGTACCCTGGAATCAAGACTTGTTCCTCATATGACCAAGTTACTCGGGGAAAATTGAAGTCATCCACAATAATGAAGTTTGCACCTATGTGATGTCTTTTCACCTCGTTAATATGCTCAACAAATCTTTGATATGCATCGAGAGATGATTCAGGAACAAAGTAGACAACACACAATACAATCGATTTGTTGTTGATCTTAAGTTTCACCCAGACATCTTCAAACAAATTAGAAACTCTTATTTCTGTAGGGTTATAGGATGATTTTATTGCTATCATAACACCACCTCCACGCGTACAGTTAGTACTGTTGTAGTCACGATCTTTTCTAAAAATGAGATATTGAGAGTTACTAATTTCTGAGTTAGCAAAATTGTAATTCAGCCAGGATTCCGTAATTAAAATAATATCTAAATCGCTTATTAGGAGTGCTCTATTCAGATCATCCATTTTTGTTCTAAGACCTCGTATATTCTGGTAATAACAAAGAAGGTTATCTTGTAACAAGTTTATCTTTTTCTACAGGGGTAACTCACGCAATATGGAAACATCATTCTTCTCAACAATATTAATTTTTGTACTCAGGGTTGGGGAGTTAACATTGACAACATTCAAATAATTACTACAAACGGAAGTTCCACAAGGTTCGTAACTAATCTAAATAAAAACATCACAGAAGTTAGCCAATTCAAATACTTGGGCATTATAATCGACAAAAATCTCAGGTGGGAAACAACAAAACTCAGAAAACTGATTTACAAATTTTATATACTGTGAGAGATACTGTCGATTAAACTGTTGCTTATAATATACAAATCACTTGTGGAGTCACTCCTACGCTATGGAATACTAGTGTGGGGTGGTCTGTATGAAAACTCATTACAAAATCTCAAAGTGATCCAGAATTTTATATTAAAAATTATCTTTAGACGAAAAAAACGATCCTTGATGAATGCACTGTATTCTCCAGATATACTTAATATTCGGTCATTATATTTTGTAACAATTTTAATATCTGCCTATAAGAGTGGTCATTGTCAGCAAACATTCAATCATGGTTACAATACACGCGGCACCTTGAACCAACTACTCGTTACACCACTTAACAACAAGAACATTAGTTACCGTTTTGTAACATATATTCAACCTAAAGCATATAATCTATTACCTCTCGCCATTCGAAAATATGCTAACCTCAAGAAATTCACTTCAATCATTAAACTTTATATCTATAGTAATTATAGGGACTTCTTGAGAATTATAGAAACATAAAAAATTTGTATATTTATTATTATTCACCAACTTACAGCCATGTTAACTGCACTGTTGAATTTTGATTCACACAATTACTGCCTATTGTAATATGTTTTTACTCTGTTCCTATTAACCCTCCATTTTTATATTGTTTATAGTGTTCCGTCCCTTCTTCCTATTTCTGACTTTAAATTGTCCATGTTTTCCTGTTTTGTTTTTTCTCACTACACAATACAAGTGTGTACTCACTTAGAGTGTGGGGAAAAAAAACCATTTGAACTTTTTTTTTTCTAATTATTATCAGTATTATAAATGATTTGTATTGTTGGAATGTATAGCAAAACGGCTAAATAAATAAAAATAAACAAATGTGACAGGCTTGACTTGACACGTGATTATTTTCACAAAAGATTTTCTTTGGTTTCAGTATTTTCTAATTTTCTGATTTAGTTGATTGAATTCATTTTCCAAATATTAAGATGAAGCTTTCTATAAATTCCAAGGTATGTTTTTTTTTTCGAAAAGTGCTAGTACTATTGGGTTTGTATCAGCGAAGAGACAAGGTGATAGTGGAATAGACACAAACACACCATGGTGTGTTGTAATTTGATATCTCCGCATTCCACATGCTCTGAAAGCACCCTTAGAGTCAAATTACAATTTTTGAGCCAATCATAACTCGCCATCAAATATTTAAAATGTTCTGATTGGCCCAAACACTTGAATTAGACATTTCCGTACTCTGCGTTTCGCATAGTCTGAAAGCACTTGAGAATACAGTGCTGGCTGCAAAATGCAGACTGGTGATCCATCTTCATGTTCCGTACTGTAGAGCTCACAGAACGGTACATTTTGACAGTTAATGTATTCGAATTCCTTTTCACTGGTACTTGAGACCTTTGAAGAATCGAAACTTCCGATTCTTCGTATTCAAATACCACCATCACTATTCATAACAAGCATTTGCGAAATTACCTCCTATTGAGAGGCTTTGCATGATTATTCATCAAATGCAATCCAACGTTAGTCGAGGCATTAGCCAGGAAATTTCCTCAAATAAATATTTGGTGTGGTAAAGTTTCTAGGAAATTAAAATAAATATAAACCACGCACTAATCAATATATATTTTATTCAGAAGATCGAACATTATATATAATATTGCAACTATCAGCATTCCTATAAAATTAAATATACATTTAGTAGGAAAATAAAGAATAGCTTTTTCTGTGGATATATACCTAGAAGATAAAATTAAAACTAGTGACTAAAATAGGTTTTCAACCTCAACAACTCATCAAACCATTCAAATCAGAATCATAAATATGATACAAAAATATATTTACCCCCATTTTAGTGAAAAATCACTCAATATAGTCGAGAAAAGTACACAGATTGATCTAAAAGAGTTTACTTTTTATAAGAGATCTACACATACAAGAAACTGAAATGATAATATGTAGTTTGTTAAAATTTCATCATTTCACTAATGCAAAATGATTAAAAAAAAAATATTCGACTCATATCAGAATCATAACATGATTCATTTCGGAAATATTTACATGTGCTGCAATGTTGATGAAACTTCGTGCTTAGTCAGGAATACTTATACTTTGATTACCCTAAGGGGCCATTCATTAATTACGTAAGGGTCCTGAGGGGGAGGGGGGTTCTCAAAATATCTACATGCCCTTATCTCGAGAGGAGGGGGGTAAAAGCCATTCTTACGTAATATTTTATAAGTCGAAATGTGCGATTTCTAACATAGAGTGATGGATGTTTGAGAGCTTACCATTATGGAAAACAACTCTGAGATCTATTTTTTCTTTTTACACGCTTTATATTAGCTTCACTTGTATGTTTGTTTGTAACCGACTCCTTTGGGCGCATTTTCACCCATTTAAACGGTAGATTTCAATCAAACTTTGTAGATTTATTGAGGACCGATGACAATACACTAATTTGATAAGATTATTCCATTTTTTAATTTGCAAAATAAATAATAGTTTAAAAAAACTAAAAAACACGCTTTTTTTTTAAAACAAACTAAAAAATAGAAAATAAATTTTAATAAATTTGAATTAAGAATAGTGTAAAAAAATTAATAAATATAAATTAATAATAGTGTGAATTATTTTAAAATAATAAAAATAATAGTTTAATAAAAAACTAAAAAAACACGCTTTTATAAATAAACCAAACTAAAAAGTAGGAAATAAATAATAGTTTAAAGAAACTAAAAAACAAGCCTCTATAGAAAACCAGACTAAAAAATAGAAAATAAGAAAAAAATTTATTTTATTTAAAAAAAGCGTGGGGTGCATGGTATCAATGAGTATACAGGGTGTAACTGAATAAGTGTAAAACATTTAAGGAGGTGATTCCTCATCGAAAAAAAGATAGGATCTTTCATATAAAGAAACTTCATTGGAGCATCCCTTGTTAAGATACAGCCCCTTAAAGGGGGTACATAAAATTTGTATAACAATTCTTTTCACAAGCACTGAAAAAGTTACAATATTGAAATTAACCTGACGTTTTGTACTACCAAAAAGACACTTAGCCAGTAATTTATTTGGTTTACCCCATGGTTGTAAGGGGTGAAAAACGCAACCCCTAAAATTTATTTCCAATGTAACTTTTTGTCTTATTATTTGTTTACCATTTCCGATAGCCTGTTTCATTCTAAACAAAAAATGTCTCTTGGGTTTTTTGCCCAAAATAAACCAGTAAGCAGCAAAACATTATTTTACGAACAACTACAGAGATACATCGTCATAAATGCGAAAATACGAAACTAATCTATCTAGTAGGTCGCTATTAGCGATAGTGACAATTAAATTGGTATGACGCTGTCAGTTTGGGAATTTTCGAAATTGAATTAATACTAATTGTGTGTTGTTGTTCTGTTCTTAATTTGTTACTTTAATAATTCACTTGTTAATAAAATGGCATACACAAATGAGGAAATGGCTGATATGCATTACGTTCTACGGTCTGTCGCGGGGAATGGGTTAGAAGCTTCTAGAAGATATGCTGAAATGTATCCTCACGGCAGCATCCTTCACATAGAATATTTGCTCGACTTCATCAACGATTCACGAGAATATGGTTCATTCGACAAAGAACGCAGGATTGTGGTAAGCCATCGAAATACTGAACACCACAGCTTGAGGAAGCAGTACTTAATTTGATTGAAGAACAACCTACTACCAGTACTAGAAAGATTGCTTTCCAGCTAAATGTTGATCATATGACGGTATTTCGAATTTTAAAGGAACAACTCTTATACCCTTACCATCTGCACGAGTACAGGCACTGTTACCGAGACTTTCGAACCGTCTTGAATTTTGCAATTGGATGCTGGAAATGATTAGAAGAAATTGTGACTTTCTGAAGGCGATAGAATTCCAGCGAATGTAGTTTTCTCGGGACAAGATTATTAATTTTCATAATTACCACATATGGGCTGATGAAACCCTCACGCTATTGTCGAAACTAGCCATCAAGAACAGTTTTCTCTTAGCGTGTGGCTCGGAGTTATTGGGGATGATTTAATTGGGCCTCATTTTCTACCTCCTCGATTAAATGGTGAGGCATACGTTCAATTTTAGAGAAGTGCATCCAGTACTGCTGGAGGAAGTTCCTTTGGCGTCAGAAGGGATATGTTTTATGCATGATGGGGCTCCCGCCCATTTTAGTCAAGTCACGTCAGCATTTAACTGAAACATATGCAAATCAGTGGATAGGTCGAGGAGGACCACATAAATGGCCGCTCGATCCCGGATCTCAATCCTCTCGATTTCTCTATTTGGGGCCATTCACAGCATTTGGTATATCAGTATTCCTGTTAGCGATGTAGAGGACTTAAGACCGCATCATCGATGCGTGCAGAGGTAATCAGAGAGACTCCAGGAATATTTGAGCGAATACGTGGCTCAATGCGCCCGCGTCTAGAGCGCATGCGTAATGTTTGAAGGTAGACATATTGAACATTCACTATGATTTCTACATGTTGTGTGTTTTGTTATTAATAACTTAGTTTTGTTTATTACCCTTTAATCGTTTAATGCAGGTACTAACTACAAAATAACAATAAATCCAGTTACGCATTTATGCGATGTATCTCTGTAGTTGTTAGAAAATAATGTTTTGCTGCTTACTTTGGTATATCGTATTCCTGTTAGCGTGTAGAGGACTTAAGAAACCGCATCACGATCGTGCAGGTAATCAGAGACTCAGGAATATTTGGCGAATCGTGGCTCAATGCGCCGGCGTCTAGCGCATGCGTAATGTTTGAAGGTAGACATATTGAACATTCACTATGATTTCTACATGTTGTGTGTTTTGTTATTAATAACTTAGTTTTGTTTATTACCCTTTAATCGTTTAATGCAGGTACTAACTACAAAATAACAATAAATCCAGTTAAGCATTTATGACGATGTATCTCTGTAGTTGTTAAGTAAAATAATGTTTTGCTGCTTACTGGTTTATTTTGGGCAAAACCCAAGAGACATTTTTTGTTTAGAATGAAACAGGCTATCGGAAATAAATTTTTAAATGGTAAACAAATAATAAGACAAAAGTTACATTGGAAATAAATTTTAGGGTTGCGTTTTTCACCTTACAACCATGGGGTAAACCAAATAAATTACTGGCTAAGTGTCTTTTTGGTAGTACAAAACGTCAGGTTAATTTCAATATTGTAACTTTTTCAGTGCTTGTGAAAAAATTGTTATACAAATTTTATGTACCCTTTAAGGGCTGTATCTTAACAAGGGATGCTCTAATGAAGTTTCTTTATATGAAAGATCCTATCTTTTTTCGATGAGGAATCACCTCTTAAATGTTTTACACTTATTCAGTTACACCTGTATATAATACATTACACACCTAGGGCAGTAAAGTAAGAAATGTCTCAGATCACAGGTAATTGTTGGCCGAGGCGATACCATGCACCCCACGCTTTTTTTAAATAAAATTTTTTATTTTCCATTTTTTTAATCTGGTTTTCTATAAAAGAGTGTTTTTTAGTTTTTTTAACTATTATTTATTTAATGTACAATTTCCTTTATACATATTTTTATTTTGAATTTTTTTATTGTTTATTAAGTTTTCAAAATCTTTAATGTGTCTATTTTTACACTTTTTGGAGCTTATATTTACGTCAAATCATGAGTTTTAGTGCAATTGATCCTTTTCTATAACCAGATAAAATCTTACGTAAGAAGGGGGAGGGGGAGTACGAGAAATCTTATGTGCTCTTACATGGGGGTAGGGGGTCAAAAATGGCCAAAATTGTCCTTACGTAATTAATGAATTATACCAAAATTTCTCCTAGGATGATTTTTCAACAATTACCTGCAATTACTCGGATTCCAGCACTTCATATCATAATTTTTATCATTTATTTCGTAGTTAACCAACTCAAGTGGCGTAACTATAGGGTGGCAAGCCGGGCAAAATGCCAGGGGCCCTCGGCCCATGAGGGCAAGATAAGTCCTTGCCACAAGTTGTTGCAACGCTGTCAGCTATGGAAGAAAAGTTCTGTCTACGTTTTTTTTGTTAGTTCATATTTTCGCCGCGGGATGTCTTTCGTGGCACGGGCTCTAGTAAAAGTTGTGCTCGGCTCGGGGAATCCCCACTTTCTATTTTGTAAGCCTAAGAAAGGCTCCACTAACTACGCATACATCATTTGATTGTTATGAGAATTGGTTGTTTGTGACACAGATGTCACAGTTTTTGTTTTATCAGATCCATGGCAAAGTTAATTATTATTTAAGAAATTCTATGGGGCAGGAAAGATTACGCAACTTAGCTATTCTATCTATCAAACATTCCATGGTCTGAAATTTGAACTTTGATGTTGTCATTGACACTTGTGCTGAACAGAAAGTCCGAAAAAATAAATTTTAATAATTGAAATTTTGACTAAAACTAAAATTATTTCAATCCAATACCCAATACGCACTTTAAATTAGAAGTTACTAGAAAATCAACGAAAAATGCACACAATAATTATAAGAGCGTTTGTACATACTAAGTACTTTACATAGTGATTTATTAAAAAGAAACTATGTTGGTTGACCTTCTTTACATTGAGAGAGGGCCCCAAACCATGAATTTGTACGACGGCGTATTGGCGCCATCCTACCAGTATATTTTTATATTGAATTCTCAAAATTGTGACTTTTTTTCTCAAAAAAAAATCAGAATTTTGAGAATAAAAGTCTAAATTTTGAGAAAAAATCTCAAAATTTTGAGAAAAAAGTAAAAATTTTGAGAATAAAAAATTAAAATTTTGAGAAAAAAGTCAAAATTTTGAGAAAAAAAAAATTTTGAGAATAAAAGTCAAAATTTTGAGAAAAAATCAAAATTTTGAGGAAAACAAGTCAGAATTTTGAGAATAAAAAAGGCTAAATTTTGAGAAAAAGTCAAAATTTTGAGGAAAAACTCAAAATTTTGAGAATAAAAGTCAAAATTTTAGAGAAATAAAATCAAAATTTTGAGAAATAATCTCAAAATTTTGAGAATAAAAGTCAAAATTTTGAGAGAAAAAAATCAAAATTTTTAGAAATAATCTCAAAAATTTTGAGAAAAAAGTCAGAATTTTGAGAAAAAAAGTCAAAATTTTGAGAATAAAAAAAGTCAAAATTTTGAGAAAAAAGTCAAAATTTTGAGAAAAAATCTCAAAATTTTGAGAATAAAAGTCGAAATTTTGAGAAAAAATCTCAAAATTTTGAGAATAAAAGTCAAAATTTTGAGAAAAAATCTTAAAATTTTGAGAAAAAAAGTCAAAATTTTGAGAAAAATCTCAAAATTTTGAGAAAAACAAGTCAGAATTTCGAGAATAAAAAAGTCAAGATGTTGAGAAAAAAAGTCAAATTTTTTTTATTTAAAAAAAAAAATACTGGTAGGATGGCGCCAATACGCTGTCGTAAATTTGACACTGGCCTCCAACGTATAGTTACGCCACTGACCAACCCTGAATGTTCAAATATTTATTTAAAAAAATCCAATTTAAATGAACAATGTTCCAATACTTTTTTGCAATACAATACTGGAAAAGTGTTCCAAATTAAACTATGCCACCCGTGTGCCTGCACAGCGGTATGATAAATACAATCTAGTCAAAAATTGGAAGACGAGAGTAATAATTCCACTTCATTAGAGAAAACCTTTTTGGGAGCTTGAATTGACAGTAAATAAAAATTACATCAAAAAATTCATTGAAAAGATTTCAGAGGATTCTATTTTCTGCAGAAAATATTTCTTATTCACCATTATTTGTCATAATCATACAGATTTTTTGGAAATTTTACATCACTGAAAAATTGGAAAAAGTCATCAAACAAAACTTCTATAACTTTATGCATCTATGTTTATATTCCAAAATATTTTAAAAAATGGCACAGCGGAGTCGATCAATAACAAAGGTTATAAATTTGATTTGGCCTAAATAGATCATTTTTACTTTCCTCGATTCACCAATTAAATAACTATCCTAAAAACAAAACTAAACCATGCAAACGTTACTTTGTAACAATAGAAAATTTCATGGAAACCAATCTGAAGAAATCAATATATAGTCATTTCGTAAAACTATTTTCAATTTGTACGGAGAACAAAAATTACCAATTATCACATTCAATATATGTAAAGTAAATGTATAATGATCCGAATATATGTAAACTGAATACATAAATAGAGAAAAAAATTTATATAGATAAACCGATAATAAAGTAAAGTACTTCATGGAAGTATTTTTTTCTGTTAAATAAATACATGTAAAAGAACTTCATCGTATTCCTGTGTATAAACTCAGAACCGATCGTGTTTCTTTCTGAGACCGAGCTTTGCTAAAGACATTCCAGAATCTCAACGTTTCGTCCCCGGCTCCCGTAACGATGGCTTCGCCATCTGGGGACAATGCCAAGTAGAGCACCCTGTAAGAGTGCCCCGTCAATTTGGCTACTTGCGTCAAACTCGGGTATTTCCAAACCAAAATTTGGTTTTGCGAATATCCGTGAGTGGAGACCAATTCGGAACTGTGTTTGGACCACGCCAGATTGCAGACTTGCGAACCTAAAAATCATAACTCATATTTAAGAATAGACCTTCTGCTATTTAAACACATTACAATGATCTGAATGATTTTTCTGGAGAATAACATAATTCATAAGGATTACAAATGTGAAAATTTGAACTGACAATAAAGCCCTCGGAAGTGGTGATCTATCACCCTCTCTGCTTTATAATTCTCTTGAACCTATCAAGGCCGATCTACTTAAAATTATATGGATCTATACAGCCTTCAGGTTTCTGGCAATATTATTTTCCAGAAAAAAATTCACATTGATGCATCTAGAAAAATTCACTCTTCAACGTACTTCATCAATGGAAAAAACGGATTTGAAATCAGATAGTATAATAATAAAATTCTAACCTCAAAAGGTAGAAGACCTCTTGTGATTTCAGAGACATCTATTATTACTCATGCCCATCTTTTTGCCTATTCCAAAGTATTTTTTGTTAGAGGTAAAAGAATCCAGAAACCTTATACGATGATCAATCAATAAGTAATAAAAATAACGGAACCGAGCGATTCAAATAAAACTTGACTAACCGCGTTTCATTAATAAAAGTGTTGGAAATCGTCAGCTTAATGCAAGTTGCTTCTTCTCTTTGAAATGACATGTCAGAAATATAACGAGATATGTCTGATACATGTAAGTTGAAAGAGTTTGTTACATTCATTTATTGTGTGCCAAATCAGAAGAATGGGGGAATGTGCCTTCTTGGGAAGAATACTAATATTGTCTGTAGGAAGAGTGAATGATTTTCAACAATATTCCTAAGGCAATGTACTGCCAAAGTCTGACTCTAATCAAATTTCACTTCTCTTATAAAAAACAATCTACAAAGACAAGCAAATCTGGAAACTAGTCTGTATATTTCCATTTCCTCACCTGTATCTACACACTGCATCGGCTGTCCAGTCAACGTATTCCAGAAACGTATGCACCTATCTGCTGTACCACCGCCCGAAGCCAGCAATCCATGATGATGGGGCGACCAAGCGATAGCTTTAACAGCGGCCAAGTGGTCAGTGTAAGTCTGTACCGGAGACAGGGACTGCATGTTCCAGACATACAGCCTATTGTCGTTGCCTCCAGAGGCAAGGTACTGGTTGTCGGGGGACCATTTGAGACCGCATACTTCTTGCCGGTGGCCGACTAGACGCCTTTCCGTTACATTGGCTGAAAAACAGATTATTATTTTACTTATGTATTTGTTATTATGATTCCTGAGTATAAAAGTGTTATTTCATAAAGAATGCTTTGTATGAATGTTTTTACATTTGCTTATTTGTTTTTCTATTGTTGCTAAAGAGTGACCGATGTTCTCTGCTGCTAGCAGTGGTGGATGTATTGTCTTAGAGGCTAAGGAGCTTTAAAACAAGGTACTTTGGAATATTATGGAATCATACTCGATCAATTGAATTTATCTATTAACATGTTAACAACCGGGTGAGGTTTAAGCGATGACACAGGTGTATGTGCCGCCAGGACAGGGTGAGATCAATGTGGTGTCACTGACATGATTTTATTGAGTATCGCCGTGACTTTCGCAGGGTACACGCTCTCACGTTTAATAGATAGAATATGTTTTAGAGCGGTCCAAGGAACTAGGTAAAGGTAACGGGTCAGGAATTCAATACATATTTTTTGCTATTTGGCGATTCCACAATTATGGACTTAAAAAAAAGTTATTTATAAGATTTATTATTCAGATAAATATAACAATTATTGCTACATTTGAGAAAAACTAAACCTTGATTGACTAAAAGGTAAGTATCGAAATAAAATTTTAAAAATTATCGGTAAAATTTCTTTAATTTGCATCGTGGACATCGCATTGATGACATGCGGTCCAATAAACTGAATTGTGCCTTTGAGACACCGTGAGGTAAATGTTGTCTCTCACATAAAAATTAAACCGTTTTCTTTTCTTTTTTTTACAAAATATCACCGCCACACGCAATATTTAATCGAAAACTACCAAAATAAATAAAAAAACATGCCGGCCCAAAAGAGTTAAATAGAATTGTTAATGGTGATTACTGGAATTTCAAATAGGTCCTGTCCTAAGGAATTCAACTCGATTTTCTGATTTTGATTCTGAAGTGGGTGTTCCAGATAAGTTCAACCCATGTTTGCGGAGTATTTAGAGGATATTGTTTTCTAGTAATTTTGAATGCCTTTGATCGAAAAAATGATAATTTTGAAACCAAAGATAGGAAACTTTGTTAAATTAAAGCTCAACTAAGGACTGTAGAGATGATGAAGAATATTTTTGTGGCCAGGGAGTACCTTCAAATGTTATTCCACAAGTCACCTCCAATGGATCTCTGCAAGTTTTTCAGTACTGGATCATGAATTCCTACATACAGTGTATTCTCCACATTCAGAATATTTTGATTATCATTTTTTGTATATTACTTGAATCAGGATTACAGGAGCTACCAAATTTCCCCAATGTACTATTATATCTGTCTACCTATACCCACTATATGGGGAAATTCGATATTTATTGTGTTTCTCCCATTTACTGTATTGTATCTATTTATACCAAATTGCTGGCTGTTTTTACAAGCTTTTATTTAACTTGCTTCGTTCGTATGTCATTGTCATTCTTTTCGGTTCAAAATTTGTAATCCATTTTTGGAGCACTTGCCGACATCAGATTGAGCTGAAATTTGGCAGGTATTGATAATTCCGGTGACAATGCATTATGAAATTTTTGTTAGAGAAAAAAAAATAGCGGCTCTAAGATGGCGGACGAGTTTTGTGATTATGGTACGATTCGATTCAAAATTGGTATTTGGGGGTTTTTGGGGACGGATATTGTGAATTTTTTGTCAAAATTCATATAATCAAAATGGCGGCTGCAAGATGGCCGTTGATCTCTGTGTTTATGGTCCGATTCTATTCAAAATTGGTATGTGGGGGTTTTCGGGGTGGGAGATTATGAATTTAGTTTATTGATTTTTAGTTAAAATTCATAAATTGAAGATGGCAACTCCAAGATGGCGGATTCGTTAATCCTTAGATGGTCTCCTTATTGAAGGACTAGATAGCTCAGCAGTTACAGGAAAAAAGCCTCATAATAACGATGCTTTAACAAAAAGGCGGATTTACTAAAAAGCACAAAATAAAACAATTAATAAAAAACCTTTCAAAGACAAGCTTTTATTCAAATGCACTAAAAAGTAAAAAATAATTGCTTTGGTAGTGTGTCGCAGGTTATTCCGTGAGTTATAGATTCAAACGCTTGTCACTTTTGTATTCGAACTGCTTTTGAATCTATAACTCACGGAATAACCTACTTCACACATCCAAAGCAATTATTTTTTACCTTTTAGTGCATTTGAATAAAAGCTTATCTTTAAAAAGGTTTCTTATTAATTATTTTATATCTAGAAATATGGCATATGACTGTTTGAAAAATTTATTCTATTTCAAAAAAGAAGTCTCTGAACAAAAATATGTTTCGAGATATTACCAAACTTATTTGAACATGTTCAGCATTTACAATAAAAAATTCCTTCCAGCTATCAGAAACGTCACAGGTATTATTTTTCACGTTGATAAATGAATCATTACACAACATGATAAATCGGAGAAAAAATTAATTTTTCACGTTGATAAATGAATCATTACACAACATGATAAATCGGAGAAAAAATGAATCACTTATTGCATATGAAATTACTGATTACGAATTTTGCATTAGTATGCACCAATTGTATGCTTGCAATATGGAACTAATAATGATTATTAATAATCATTATCTTTTTATATGGCGTTGAAATCGTTATGAATAGGTTGACAGGAAGTTTGAATGAATAAAAAAGTAATTGGGGTCGTGAAAAATATCAAATCGATTTCATTTCTTGCTGACCAGAGAAAATGAATACTAACGTAAACATAGAAGTGGACCAAGTATAATACAATGTCAGTCTTTGAAATCTTAACTAAATTTGTAGGTTCAGTATACTGTATACTGAAATGGTAAGTATTCAGAGCAAATACGAAATATGGGTAAGTTTTTGGATGGATACTAACCCACAAAATCAAGTCATAATACAATAAATTATGTTAGAATTTTTTTTGCGATGGTCTTTCAAGTAAACTGTCAAAGAGCTTGAAATGCCTCAGCCGACATAGACGATTTCAATCAAAGAAGTTCCCCAAGGTTCAATGTTCAGGCCACTAATGTCATTGCCTACCAACAGTCTAGTTAAGAAGATTCCAGTATACTCACGTGGGGTTCTCGTATCCCTCTGCAGAATCAGCCTGTCCCTGCTACCGGAACTCAACACGTCCCCATTCCAAGCCAGAGCCCCCACCCTTGCAGTGTGCCCCTGCAACTTATTCACCTGCTTGTTGACGGCCACGTCCCACACGGTGACGTAACCGTTATGCGTTCCGACCGCCACCAGATGGCCCCTCTCGCTCCAAGCTACCGACGTGACGACGTTTCCGTCGCTGGATAAGTCGCATAACCTCGTCACCTGACTAGTGCACGCCGACCAAAGGTAAACGCAGCTGCCGAGACCAACGCTGAGGACGTTTTGGACCGACCAATCGACCAGGTTGAGATAGAAGTCGTCTTGGAGTTCGGGTGCGTCCAGGACCTTGAATGGGATGCGGGAGATCTTCCTGGTGGCTTTGTGAGGGGATCGGAGAAGTCGCTGACTGCTGGTGCTCAACGGGGATAGGGAGTATGGACTAGATTGAGATTTTATCGGGGTTTTTTCGTTCTAAAAATAAAACATGTGATTAGACAACATACACAATGCAGATAGATAGATATATTTATTTCAACTGAGTATTTATAGGTAGTCATTCATAAGTGGCAGAATAGGGTAGGTTCGCCAGTTAGCCGGCCCCCTCCAGTAGTCGGCCAGAATCTACATTATTTTATAATATTTTGAAATACGTGCGAATTTCGAGATGCTAGTATACTTAAAAATCATTTGTTGCCTATCTGAAATAAAACTATCAGCTTCTCTTTTCCACAAACCCATCCTTATCCCTGTGATTCCCGCTCAAAGTTAACAGTGTTCACTAAACCAGTGTTTGAAGTAGTTAGTAAACTTGATTCAAGATCTAGAGCAAAGTGTTTGGAGTCGAGTTTAAATTCACACATAACTATTGAATGTATTTTGGTGTGTTTAGATGGTGGAAAATACTTTCAAAATGTTATTGTTTCGTTCGTACAGCCATATTTTATTAATTTTTTCCTGAAAACAGGGGGGCCGGCCACTAGCATAAAGATTTGTCAGAGTAGCCAGAAGCCGGCCACCCCGGCCGACTACTGGAATAGGAGATATATTTTGTTTCTGTCCCTTTCACACTTGTCCATTCAGGTATCAATTCATTTCCGTCATCATTATACAGTACGAAATGAGCTGATTATCAACACCAGTAGTCGGCCGTGAGGATTTAAAAAAATGAAAAGGTGATAGAATTGAATGGCCGACTACTGGAATAGACATCAATCGCTGAGTTGTCCAGTAGTCGGCCGTAACATTTTAAGCTGGTTTAAGTTTCATTTTTTCGGTTAAAATTTGAAATTTCAGCTTTTAGATAGTGAAAAACCAGCAAAAACGAAAGTTTAATCAATATTCTGAAGAAAATTTGCAAAGAGCACTCAAAGCTGTAAGAAATGGCGCTAAAATTCGCAAATCCTGTCGGAACTATGGGATTCCGCGTACAACACTGCAGGATCGGATCAAGGGCCGAGTTGCCAACAAGCCGCGAAAAATGGGCCCAGATCCGATTTTAAGTCTGGAGAACGAAAATAAATTGGTTAAATGGATAAACAATTTAGCTAAATGTGGTTTTCCAGTTAAAAAACAAGAATTGATTCAAACTGTCCAAAAAATAATTGGGGAAGAAAAAATAAAAACGTCATTTAAAGAAGGGAAACCCGGACAAATTATCTATATTATATATCAGTATACCTAATCAGTATCAGTTCAAAAAGTTTTTTATTTTTATTTCATCGTTTTGTTTAATTTTGTTAATATAAAGTTTTATTGTTTGCATTTTTTATTAAGGAGTTTTATTAAAAAACGAATATTTTATATATTGTTTGTATTACGGGCACAATTCATCTACAAGACAGTAATATTATTTTCTTTGCTTATGGTTTTGTGAAATTGACTCTACCTACCCATGGGTAAGAATTTTTGCTGAAGAAATTAGTTATTTGTTTTATTTTTTCTAACCTTTTTTTTCTTTTTTCTTTTATTTTCACTGTCATTATTACTTACCTACACTTGGATACTTGTTCTTAATAATTTTCAAGAATAAGTAAATCGCAAGTGACGAGTGGCAAAATACTTCTGTACGGACCTGGTGATTAATTGCCAAAACTACCAGGGCCGACTACTGGTCCACGCCTGGCCGACTAGTGAAATATTAACGGCCGACTACTGGCACAAGTGTTCAATTTTAAGAAAAAAAATTAGACAGAAAACCTCTTTAAATTCAATCTTTCTTTCTCTTCACCCTTTAAAAACTGAATTTGAGTGCTACACGCTAATATAAGATTTTTTAAATTTACTTGAAAGAGCTGTCTGCAATTAAAGGTGTAAGTTAAAGTTTAACAAAAAAGGCCGACTATTGGCGAACCTACCCTATTTTGTCTGAGAAATACGTCAAAAAACTTGTAGTAAAAAATTAATGGGTTTACATATAAATTTAAAAAGTTATGAAACATTAAAATGAATATAGGTTCCGATTTCAAACCCATTAAAACAATTTAAAATATGGGACATTTACATAGCACGATTTTGTATAAAATTTGATTTATAAATTTCTACAGGCCAGAAAATATTTCTCGGTATTATAGGGCTCTAGGTTACATAAACATTATCTTACAGATTTCAGAAATCTGCTAGCCACCACAATATCTTTTATATCTTATTATAAAATTTCATTGCGCTATAGATGGTGCTCCGTTCATATACGGATTTTGCATGAATGGGATATGAGAAGTCTTTTTTTGTCTTGTCTCGTAAATATGTGTTTTGCGATGTATGTCAAAAAGTCCAGGATTATTGATGATGAATTTTATTAATTCGAAGATATAGATTGCTGACTCAGTCAGTAGTTTGTTTAACTTAAAAATTCCTCTGCAGGACTCTCTTGTATTTATATTGAAAAGTATCCTGATAATTTTTTTTTGACAAAGGAAAACTCTGTTCATCCCATTACTTGAGCCCCATATGATTATTCCTAGTCTTGTAGCAGAGTAAAAATTCGCATAATATACTGCTGTTAGTGCTTCAAGGTCAACACTTTTTCTAAGAATTCTCATGGCATATGTTACCGAGGATAGTCTATCTGACTAGTCCAACTCAAAGTGTCATCAATGTGAATACCTAGAAACTTCACTGAAGTATTACAGATAATTTTTTTACTGTCCATAGTTATATTTTGTGGTGTTTCTATACTGATATTGATTTTAAACATGATAAAATTCATGGATTCAACCAAGTTGTTATAGTTTTCCCCAGATATGGAAATCAATGTGTCATCTGCGAATAGTTTAATAAATGAGTTTTGTAGGTAAAGATGTAAATCATTTATATATAGTATAAACAATAATTGCCCAAGCACACTCCCCTGAGGAACCCCGTTGATACTATCTATTTCGTCAGAACAACTACCATCAATTTTTGTTTTATGTTGCCTATTTGTTAGATAATTTGTTAGCCATTTGAGCACTGTGCCTCTTATACCGTATGCCTCACACTTTGATAACAGTTTTGTTCTATCTATTGTTTCGAACGCTCTTTTTAGATCTACAAATACACTAACGACAATTTTTCCATCATCAATGTCCTTTTTCCACTTATTACACATTAATTGGCAAGCTGACTCAGTAGAATGATTATGCCGGAACCCAGATTGGCAAACAAACAGCAAATTATTTACGTTTAGGTATTCCACTAGCTGCTCATACACTAAAATTTCTATTATTTTTTCAATTACTGGCAGTAAATTTATGGGTCTTAGCTCTTCGGGCTTACTAGGTTTATTTGTCTTACTAGGTTTATTTGTATTTGGTATTATTGTGCTGCACTTCAGGACTGCTGGCAGAACACCAGTTTGCAAACACGATAATATAGAGACAAAGTTACAATAATAGAGATATATGGAAGAAATAGTGAATAGACATACATCAAATAACTGCATGATGAATAGTTACCAATATACGATTTATATAGAACAGGATAAGGTGGTTTGATGGAGTTTCTATTTGTGCCTTTAACAATTGATTAAATTTTTCTTTTGAACTTTTTCGTTCAGGTAGGTGAGTTTACAGTTTTGGACCTAAATATGTACAGTTTGTTTGAAAAACCCCAACCAATTATGCCTACCATACTAAACTTTTATACAGTATAATTTTCTGCCTATAGTAAAGTATGTTTGCAATTCGTTTGAATTTATAGAGTATCCAACATATTTTGTAACTACGTGGTCAATGTGATGGTTCCATATGAGATGACTATCTAGTATTTTTTTTTCGTAAGTTTGATAACTGTTCAATCGGATATTTTAATTTTATATTTTGGAATGGCAAGGTCATAACTGCTTAATGGTAAGTAGTAATATGTCAAATCTATATAATAAAAATTAATATCTATTCTTTGTAAGCGCAAAACGCGAGAACGGCTGGAAGCACAGCATATCGAACCAAATTTAAAACAGAGAAGAAAGTTTCTTGAACACTTTTCCATATTCCTAAAAATAGAGGCACAAAGAAAATAAAACGGGTCATTTCGGTTTTCCCCGTATATTTTAAAAACTGTGATATTTTCGATTTGGAAACATCGTTTCATTGTTCACTAAAATAGGCAACTTTTGTCTAATTTAACCAACTTCGTATCATTTACCGTTTTCGAGATGCCAATAGTGGTACGACATAAAAAATACGAACTGTATATACAGTGTCCGGCATAATGTTCGCAGCATATGGAAAACTTTTTTGTATTGATTTCTCAAAAAAAAATCATTCGTGATAAAAACCTCTGCACACATCCCAAACCTGAATTGCAAACACCAAAATTGAATTTTATGGGGAAATTCATGGAGAAATATTGTTCAAAATCGAATGTTGATCCAGAAATTCGAATCATAGCCAACTATTACCAATTTCATATGTCAACTTTTTTCCCCATTTTTCACTCATTGCCCTGTACAACATAAGAAATATTATGCTAGACGAATGGTAGGTATATTGTTAGATATGATGATATCACTCTCTGAATGTTTTCTCATTTCTGCCTCCCATCGGGAAATCACATTAATTCAATTATATGAAGGAATTTCATAAAATCTTGCTGCAAATAGTAAATAAAACTGAATTGTCTCCAAGGTATGATGCCAAAATGCCAATTAATTTATTTTCACAATACAAATAACATTTTTTGAAACAAATATGTCTTATGCTTTATACCACGTGGAGTCCTCCATTCTCAATACACTGCTCAGTACGGCGGTGCATTGCATCATGAACATTTCTTAGTATCTGGGGAGCTACACCCGAATACAATTCCTGATATTTTGGTGTTTGCAATTCAGGTTTGGGATAAAGCAGAGGTTTTTATCACGAATGATTTTTTTTGAGAAATCAATAATAAAAAAGTTTTCCATGTGCTGCGAACTTTATGCCGGACACTATTATATATATATATATATATATATATATATATATATATATATATATATATATATATAGAATAAAACGGGATAATGGGATAAGAGAAAAACTGGATAACAGGTAAACAAGAATAACAAAAAAACAGGATCACGGAAAACCGGGATAACGGAATTACAGGATAAGGGGATAACGGGAAGTGGCCAGAGCCAAAATCATAACCTACATAAAACAACACAAAGAAAAATATAGGAAAAAATAAATTCTACGCGGACGAGAGTTTCCAGGAAAAAAAAATCAGGGAATACAGAAATTTGGACAGGACAACGTCTGCCGGGTCAGCTAGTATATATATATATATATATTTTATTTTTTTTGATTGAGAAGTACGACGCAGAGAGAGCAGTCGAGAGTTCTATAACATCGCCTGATGATGGCTAATATGATTTTACCAAAACGCCGTGTAATCCTCCACCCTTTTGAGGACCACAATACGTGGAGAGAAAGTATTTCAACACATATCCGAAAATCTACGGATAAACACTATTGCTACGCTTAAATTCATTGAACCAACGACACTTTAGAAAAATCCAGCTGAGTTAGATGAAAGACGTCATACCTAGAAAATCCGACAAGCCTGCATTTTTATGGTTCTTCAAGTACCTATCATGTTAAGCCCTACTAAACGGGTTTAATTTTAAAATCTTATCATAATATCTAATTCGATCTCATTAGACGTGCCTTTATGGAATTATGCAATTATATACGAATTAAATTTGAATAATGCCCAACAGTGCATCATCAGACTGCATGCCCTACAGAGCAGTTAACTGTAAATCGTTTTTGTTCGATGCAGAAACCGAGTAGGTAGACTTTTTCTTCAGATAAAATTATGATCTTTGAGAATATTTGAAAACATTTTTTTTATTAACTCTGCACTTTATATCGCTATTAAATAATAAATTGCTTGAATTGAGAATTTCATTAATCTGTCAAAACTGACATTCCAACAATAAACTGACATGTTTTAATTGTTAATTTGAACCAATCAGAATGTGATTACGTGATAATCGTGCACTACTGGACGATTATCGGATAATTGCACAGTACAGGGTGCCCCAAAAGTATCAACTTACTATTATTTTAGGTAACTATAATTTTTATGAGAAAAAAATACGCATTTTATTCTTACTTACGAGGGTTTACAAAAAAAAAAATTTTATTCTTGAAATTCTCTCATAAAATACAATTCGTGCAATGGAAATATATCTATAATTTTTGACAACTAGTGCACTATGTGCACTCGTGCTCTGTTTCAAATAAAAATGCATTCGGGCAAATTTCCCAAAAATTATCGATAATTTCCATTGCACTCGTCATATCACTATTGATAATCTTAAGCTGATAAAGTAAAGTGACACAATAGACGTAGCAGAAGTCATTATTATTATTTACTGATATGTCAAACGGCTTTCGGTGCCCTTATATAATGGTATTTGTCAAAAATATGTTTTTCAACGATTATGATATGACGATCGACGCCTGATTTAAAAAAAATATGCTACCTCATTTGTTGTCAATAAATCGTCAGTTATACTTGTATTTTTATTGCAGAACCACACCACGACTACAATTCTTTTCTAGACACCAGGAACATTATTATTATTGTACTTCATATTGTTGGACAGCAAGCATAACTCCAGTAATGGATAAAGTGGATGGATAATTGATATGTCATGACGTCATTCGGGGATGAATGGAGTATTCAACATAATTGCTCATAATAGAAGAAGCAAATTATGCGTAGTTTAATAAAATGAGGTCTATATGAGTAGTTTAGACGCTACGACAGAGTCATAAATTTGCATACAGCTAGTCAAGATAGAATGACTGGAAATTTCGCTATCTGCAATCTGAAATTTCGCAATCGTTTTACCACAGTAAAGTATGGACGGCGATATGACAAAAACAATTTTAGCGATAAAATTATTGAATGTAATACAACCCCAAGATCGTCTCGCAAGTGGATTTTAGATCACAACAATGACAAACACATCCGAAATAAAGTGGATAATTTCCATGACAGACTTGTTTGGGCGGTACAAAATCCTCATGGGAAAGTTATTGAATGGAAGCCAGAGGTCAAATATCTGGGACAATAAACTCATCTGGAACAAGCACGAAAAAGAAGTAACTAACAAAACCACGAAAGCCCTAATGGTATGCAGAAACTTTGCGGGAAAGAACTGGGGATGTAACCCAAAGACTCTGCAATGGATGTATACGTCAATAGTGAGACCGACGGGGCGGTGGTCTGGGGCAGCAGAATTAAGCTGGCTAAAATATATCGAAAATCCAAAGACTATCATGTGTATGCATAACAGGTGCAATGAGAACGTGCCCAACGGCCGCTATGGAAGTAATCCTAAGCCTTACACCCATTCATATGGTAGTGGAGAGTATAGCGATAAGGACATAATGACTAGAGAGGGAACCACCAAACGCAAGTTTCGACTCCTCCCTGGAATACAACAAACCTGGGATATGCTCCAGGATGAGATGACAGAAACGTTTAGCTTTGTGAAAGAATTCAACACAAAGCTAAGTAGCAAAAGTGAATGGGACAAAAGCACCATCCAAGACTCAAGGAGAAGTGCCATTAAATGGTACACAGATGGATCCAGAACAACAGAAGGAACTGGAATAGGAGTATATGGTTCTGGAACCAAATACTCCGAAAGCCATACAAATCACCGAGCATTTTCTAAGCGGAAACTCCCATGTAATCAACTCCAAGATGGTTTGGGAATGCCTAGAGAAACTAAATGAACTAGGCAAGAACAACACTGTTACCCTCCTATAGGTTCCGGGACACAATGGAGGGGAGGGTAATGAAATAGCAGACGTACTTGCAAAAAAAGGGCTGAAACACCATTTCTGGGTCCTGAGAATCACAAGGAATGATGCAGGCCAAGATACTACTGGGAAACAACAACCAGAAGAGATCAAATGACTGCATCAATAAGAGTAAAAACAAGCTCAGAATACTAACGGGAATTCTAACAGGGCAATGCCGGTTGAGAGGGCACCTTGAGAAACTCGGATTAGTAGACGAAGAAGAATGTAGATTTTGCGAGGAAGAGGACGAAACCTCTATCCCCATTCTCTCAGAATGCACCACCCTGCAAAATCCGAGGGCACGATATCTCGGAGAAGATCAAATAGAAGAAGAGGTAGATCTACCTAACTTGAAGCCATCCGATATCCTGAACTTTTTAAAAGCCATAGGACTGCAGGAACTGCTCTAGTCGTTGAGACATCCGAAACGGCTTGGCAGTATAAGGGGACACAATAGACCTTATAGGTCGCAGTGTATTGACACCCTACTCCAAATAGTTTAGAATAGAGGAAGGAGGCGTGAATCCAACACTGATATCAACAGAAGCTACCATAGTCAGAAAATCACTACTGTAGAGTTAATATACAAAGAAAGTCATAAAAAATCATCTCACAAAAATGTTCACGAGTTAATTTCATTTTTTGACTGAGACGACATTTTCAAATCGATCAAAACAAAACATGTTGCGCCCGTATGACAGAACGGTTTGAGTACGTTAAGATGCCTAAAAACCCTGGTGTATTCACTGATTCGATTTTGTTTAGAATTTTTGGGGGACAACAAATGAATGGCGTTAAATTCTGCTTAGAACTTGATTAGTAGATGGCGCGGTTAAGGAATGTTTGTGTCCTGTTATTTCTTTTCAAATGGCCTTTTTGGGATCATGGAAACTTCCATGAAGGAAGGAGAAAAGGTAGGAGAGTGGACTGATGTTTCTAGATGATGAATTAACTTGAAAATTGAGGGGATTGGAAACTGTCCCCGATGACATTGTTCCATTAAACTTTCCGATACAAACTATTACCAAGCCATTCACTGCCTATCTCTGCCGGACTATTACCTCTCTAACAACCTTCTGACCTGAACAAAATCAAAGAGTTCATTGTAGATATCATAAAATCTGTTGATGCAGTTGAGAAATCGATGAATCCTGGTCTGCGAAAGTCTAGGTCTTAGAATGACTTCTCCGGAAAAGGTGAGCCCTACTAACAAACGTGAGGGGAGAAAACAATCTAAATCAGCTTATCTTTTATTTTTCAGTAATTAACACCCGCATGAGAAGGAGGGCGATTTAAACCAAGCAGTTGTTCGGAAGAACAAGGCTCACTCCCCAGATCGATAAGGCTAATGCCTATTATTAGGATAATTATCACTTTTTAATAAACACATGAATTTCACAAGTAAGCGTGGACTTTTCATGCTATGAAGATATCTTGATTTTGGCTAGTGAATTCCGAACCGTCACAGAGGGTCCCGTGGCTCTTTGGAAAAAAATATCCACTATATTTAGAATTTTCCAATACTTTTAGTCATCTCATGGAAAAAAAATGTACAAAATATATATATAATATAAAAAATAAAGTAATAATAAAAATATTAGACTTGCTAGATACTAGATAGGTACATTACAATGGCAAGTTGAAAAAATTTATTACAATGGGCAAAGGTAGTTCAGAGAAGATACAAATTAATTTATACATATACGAGTCATTTTACTATGAAGGTAATTTGAGTTCTTGCGATAAGATACTCGTGTTGTCTGCCAAAATAGTGAACACCTCTTAATTTGCCCAAAAGCTGAGAGGTTCTTTCACTCAGATAGGATTCGAACCAATTGAAGCTTCGTCTTCTGAAGCTGTAGAGATGAAGCTTACGTAACAGTCGAAAGCTTCAGATTAGAATATAGATTTTTCAGAAAGCGAAAGTGATTGCATCTCCCGTACTTGTATTGGTTTGATAGCTAAATTAAGTAATTGTATGTAATTTACAGCACTTCATAAAAGCATTATCCGGTCCATCTTAAGATTTTTATCATGGGCAAATGTCCTTTGTAAGTGTGGATCCATCATGTATGTCGAATTTCACAAAATATTTTCCTTGTTGAAATTACTAGCACATACATATTTATCTATTCCGATATCATCACTTATTGAAAGGATTTTCCCGTCTATTCTATATTCTCAATGAGATAACATCGAATGCAGTGATCACCATAAAAATATATATAACATGTAAGTGTTTCAACCGAAGGAATCTCGGAATCAATTTTTTGACTGATTACGACAATATAGTCTCATAATATATTTAATTCTACGCAAAAACATTGTTATTTTATTGATCTTGCAGATACGAAAATACCCGAAGCGTTTCCTCATTCTCATTCTTCATTCATTCATTGCGAAAAGCATAAAAACCATGAGATTGGATTTGTTACTCAATGATGAATTCTGTCATGTCATAAATTTAAATCAAGTTTTTCTGATCATTTGCTGTTTCCAGAATGAAGGAGAAATAATTTGCTACCCTCAAAATAGAATAACAAGTGCCATACAAGACAACAAAAAAGTACATTTTTTACCTGATAATGCTGTAAATTGAACAGAGGAGGATTATCCAACATTTCACATAATCTTAACGAAAATTATGTTATTTTGAAAAAAAAAGTATTTAAAAAAGTTTTTGGGGAAGTCATTTGCTGAAAATTATACAAAACAAGTGAGTTCTTTCCCGAGACTCGTCTGAATATATTGAACAGTAAAATAAAATGAAATTTAACTTCTTAAGCAAAGCGGGATTGTACAAATTAATTGTTGATACGGCCCCGTCGAGTTGAGTCTTGCCGCTTGGTGTTACCTACGTATTTTGCCCCATGAACACGAATTCGAAGTCAAAACGCGTCGTTCCCAAATGCTTTCGGAGGTTCAAAGATCAAGAAAAGCCACTTTTTTGCCTTTTTTAGCAATAAGAAACGTTCAAAACGCATCTTAATTATAATTTATGAAATTTGTTTGGCCTTTTCCACTATCCACATACATTTTGAACAAGCACCGAATTTGTGTTCATGGGACAGAAATACATAAGTACCAACTCGGTGGAGCTGTATCTATAGAAAATAAACCATACAAAATTGGTACGCACTACAATTGTTCATAATTAGAATTATTTCGGAACACTTCTTGAAAATTCTATATAACACTGACATAAGAGATGGAATAGTTTGTTCTAAAATATGTTACATCGATCGATCAACCTCAAAATATTTCACAACGAATTGACCTTAAAGGCGACAAAAGCCCAATTACAGAACGGATCAGAGACACAAATCACAAAAACACCCTGTATGGTCTTTACAGAATTATGACACGAAACGACGTCGGCGCCATAAAAGGCAACCATCGTATGTCGAAATGTGGGTCGGCTATCAAAATTAGTTTTCTTTAAAAAAAGGGGGGTACTAGTAAATCCGTCGACACCAGGTATACATAGGGTGATTTACCAACATGCCGAAATAGAATGGTGTGCTCGTATTTCCATGACGGAAAGCTTCTGCAAAATTTTAGAGCAATCCAGATATTTTTTTGCATAAAAACCTTTAACGATGTGCTAGTCAAAAGGTGAATAACCTATATTGTCATCGTGAATTAAAGTCAATGTTTACGTCACAAGGATACTGTGATATGAATATCACATACGGTGCAGGAAAATGAAAAAACAAGTTTGAGTGCAGTTCAGTAACAATGAGTATTTTTTAAAAGGTCACAGAGAACATGCGTTTGATGAAGACATCCTAAGCCTACTGAATAGAGATAAATAATTAACCGTGTTATTAGTACATCGTGTTCTCCCAGAATAATTGACGACATAAACATTTTTTGGTCATGTTTTATTTATTTTTTCATTTTTTTAACTATACCAATTTTCCGCATGTTGAGCTAAATCATCCTGTATAATATTGATCCTTTATAACAGGCTATCATAACGAATTAGAAACTTGTGAACAACTCAACTTATTCATGATTAATAACGATAACTCATTCATATTTATATAAAATGTGCGTGGTTATTTCGCGAGAATAATTAAGCTATTTATATCTAAGATTGTATCAAATGAGATAAAATTAGTAAGTGAACCGTTGGTCCGCTATGGCCTTTTTTGGGGACTCTAGCGCCTTTATAGTGGCCTCTTCATGTGTAACGATTTTCACTGTGAATATATTAGCCGATACAGTTTTAAATGTAATTAAGTTTTTAGAAAAATGGTCTAAAAAGAGCAGCCCTTAAAAATATATGCTCCCCTGGAAGTACAAATCATTAAATTTAATCAGTTCTAAATGGACAGATAAGTAAATTTGTCCGGTTTTTGTAAAAAAAAAATTGTTATATGCCTCCGCTTAAGATTTCAATGATTTGAAAAACATACGTATTTTTTTTAGTTGAATACGAATTTGCCATCAAAATTTTGCGCTCTCGAATAATTTCGAAGATACGGCCCATCCTCCTTTTTGCAATTAAAACGATTCGAGACATATTTTGGCATTACTTACTTATACAGTCCTTGGAATCGTTCTGACTGCGAAAGAAGAACACCTTTGTCCTTTGAAGGGCCGAAAAATTCAAGAACGCAAAGTTTTGATTACATATTCGTGTTCAAAGGTCAAAAATAAGTACGTATCCAAAATATCATTAAAGTCGAGATTAAGGCATGCATTTTTGAATTATGAGTATGATATAACAACAAAGAAATTTCCAACTTGAATAGTTTTTTTTGCAAGTAATTCACAAAAATTTAAAGAACTCATATATTTCCTTTGGTAACGTTTAGAAAAACACTTAAGTTTTCCTTTCATATCTCTAAATTCCAATGATCTATCAGTTATTTGATACGAGAAATCGCGCTTGAGTGTTTTGTCAAACAAATGGCAATATCTGGCATACACCGATAATATGTTCATTTCAAAATAGTTTGGTATTGAATTTCTCGAGCTCTATTCATTTTCTTAGTGGACATGTTCCATCAATATTGAGAGAATGGGTCCCTATGTTTTCCTGTTTTCATTTCCATTCAACAGAATAAAAGAGACCAATTTTGCCAACTGTACCCACAATTTTTGTTAGTGAAGTTATCCACGCTTTTCCGGCCACGTTTTATGACGTGGGGATTGTCTAAAGTGGGATAGAGCAAAATAAACATGCGGCGTTGCCAAGCTTCCACATAATTACTAGCCACGCTTTCCACATATTATCACATTATATCTTCATTATTATTGCATTATCGTAAATTATTCTTTCACTGAAATACTTACAATGTACCTAATACAATTTAGGGCGCCAGGCGATAGATATGAATGGAAAACATGTTTTTCAATAAATTGTCGAAAATATCTTCGTTATTATGGCATCACTGAAGTACTCACAATTATGTACTTGATATATACGAGGTTTCAGAACGATTGGGGTTCGGTAAGGGAAATAGAAAACACATTTTTGCAAATATCTCACCAGAAATAGAAAAAAATAAATATTTGTACCAGTATAGGAAGACAGGAGCATTAAATTTAGAAAACCGTGGCTGGAAATTAATTTAATTTTGATTTATATATCGGTTTCGAATTTTTGCTCGTCGATGATTCCAAACGGAAACAATCTATAACAATTGGATCATCGAAACACAACATTAAAATTATTTGTTTCACCGCAGGGGGGACAGGGGAAACTAAATTCCGTAAATATATTTGATTTCGGTTTATCTTTCTTGAGGGTACGTGTTCGATGATAATTCCTTCACAGGAATATCCAAGAACACGAAAGAAATTGAGAAAAAAATGAAATCGAATTTGTACCACCGTAAAGGGGACAGAGGGAATTACATTCCGTACATTTATTCTATTTCGGTCCATATCTTCCTTGGGGGTGCGTGTTCGTTGATAGATCCTCCAGGGAATATCCGGAAAAAAAGGAATTAATAAAAATTTATGATTCCTTCACAGGAATATCCAAGGGCACAAAAGGAATTGGAAAAAAAATCAAATCGAATTTGTACCACCGTAGGGGGGGACAGAAGGAATTAAATTCGTTGACAATTCCTCCACAGGACAGGAAGAATTAATTTCAAAAAAATGCATTCTACATTTGGTTCATATCTTTCTTGGGGGTACGTGTTCGTTGAGAATTTCTCTACCCGAATATACAGGAACTATGAATATTTATCCAATGTTTGTAATCAAGTTGTACCAAAATGGAATTATTTGTCAAAGTTGTAAATTTTTTTTTTATATATTTCCAAAAAGATATACATAGACCGAAATAAAATATATTTACGAAATTTTATTAACCCTGTCCCTTCTTCGGTGGTACAAATTCGATTATATTTTTTTTCCAATTTCTTTTGTGTTCCTGGATATTCCTGTGGAGGATTTATCAACGAAAACGTACCCCGAAGGAAGATATGGACCGAAAGAAAATGAATGTACGGAATTTATTTCCCCCTGTCCCCCCTACGGTGGTACAAATTCGATTTGATTTTTTTCCCAATTCCTCTCGTGTTATTGGATATTTCTGTGGGGGAATCATCAACGAACACATACTCTCAAGAAAGATATAAACCGAAATAAAATATACTTACGAAATTGAATTACCCCTGTCCCCCCTACGGTGGTACAAATTAGATTATATTATTTTTTCAATTGCTTTTATGTTCCTGGATATTATTTTTTCAATTGCTTTTATGTTCCTGGGTATTCCTGTGGAGGATCTATCAACGAATACGTACCCCCAAGGAAGATATGGACCGAAATAAATAATTACGGAATTTATTCCCCTGTCCCCTCGGTGTAAATTTTTTTTTTTCCAATTCCTTTCGTGTTCTTGGATACTCCTGTAAAGGAATTATCAACGAAAACGTACATTCCAGAAAGATATAGACGAAATCAAATAAATTTACGGAATTTAGTTTCCCCTGTTCCCCTTGCGGTGATACAAATAATTTTAATGTTGCGTTTCAATCATCCAATTGTTATAGATTGTTTCCGTTTGGAATCATCGACAAATAAAAATTCGAAACCGATACCTATATAAATTAAAATTAAATTAATTTCCAGCCACAGATTTCTAAATCCAATGCTCCTGCCTTCCTATACTGGTATGAATTATAGTTTTTTTCTATTTCTGGTGAGATATTTGCAAAAATGTGTTTGTAGAAAATTTCCTTCCTTCAATTTTCCTTACCGCATCCCAATCGTTTTGAAACCTCGTATATATCAAGCACATCATTGGGAGTACTTCAGTGATGCAATAATAACGAAGATATTTGCGACACTTTATTGAAAAACATGTTTTTCATTCATATATATCCCATGGCTCCCTAAATTGTATTAGGTGGGTACATTATTGGAAGTATTTCAGTGAAGGAATAATTTACTATAATGCAATAATGAAGATATAATGTGAAAATATGTGGAAAGCGTGACTAGTAATTATGTGGAAGCTTGGCAACGCCGCATGTTTATTTTGCTCTATCCCACTTTAGACGCTCCCCACGTCATAAAACGTGGCTGGAAAATCGTGCATTAACTTCACACTATGTTTATGTTAAGTTAAAATGGTTGAAGCTTTTCTTATTTTGAACACTGTCATCACGTTGATTTTTTTATCAAATTGTCAGAATTTTTCAGATACACCACGAACCTATCGTATTATATTTATTGATATGGGTTGTTGTGAGAGTTCTTGTTGTGGTTGTGCTGGTTTTTGTTGTATTTATTGTTTGTTTACATTTTATTCTTAGATTGGCATTATCAGTGCCTTAAAATGAAAACCATCCATTCCAATGAAACTCGGATATTTAGATTTTTGCAAAAGCACTCCAAAAACAAATATAGAGGAACGCATTTTCATATATCTAGAATTAGCCCCCCCTTCATCCCCAGAACCACCCCTATTTAATTTTAAATCTAACACCGCATTTTTTAGGACATTCATTTATTTTGTATTACCAAAATGTATACATGTTGAGAGCTACACATTATGCTGAAATAAAAATGATAAAAAAAATAATTTAAGACAAGTTTTTATAAAAATGCACGGAAAAGAAAAAATAATTTCTTTAATTGTTTGATCTAGGTATCAGATTCAAAAGCTTGCCTCGCAAGAATACCTATTTTACATTCTCGGTAAGCTTTTGAATCTGCTACTCGCAGAATAACCTAAGACAAACATTTAAAGAAATTATTTTTTCTTTTTTAGTGCATTGGTATAAAAGTTTGTCTTAATTTTTATTCAATCCTTTTTAATCATTCATGAAATCCGCCATCTTGTTGAATTCTGACAAAAATTAATAATCTCCGACCCAAAAAAAACACATACCAATTTTGAATGGAATCGGGCTATAACAAAGTACGTCACCATCTTTGAGCAGCCATGTTCAATTGATGAATTTTAACAAAAACATCATGATGTCCGACCTCAAAGACCCCCACACACCAATTTTGAATGGAATTTGGATATAAATCCCAATACTCGACGCCATCTTGGATCCGCCATTTTGAATTTGTGGATTTTGACATAAAAAAATCATGATCTACGACCCCAAAAACTCCACTTACCAATTTTTATTGGAATCGGGTTATAACCACAAAACTCGCAGACATATTGGAGCCGCCATCTTGAATTTATGAATTTTGACAAAAAATTCTTGATCTGTGTCTCCGAAAACCCCCACATATCAATTTTGAATAAAATTGAACCATAATCACAAAACTCGTCCGCCATATTGCCTGAGCCTCCATTTTGTTTTTTCTCTAGCAAAAATTCCATAATGCATTGTCACCGGAATTATGAACAAGTGCCAAATTTCACGTCAGTCGGAAAACTAGAAGTGGTTCAAATTTAAGCTTGCAATAAAAAAGAATGGCTATTCATAAAAAACATGTACCCCTATCGTCTCCTTATTGGAATTCTGTGTTGAACTAATAATTTTTACTTCCAGTATAGTGGAAACTCAAAACATACAGAGGGATATCTTCACACAATGTCTGCCAGAAAGTTTGCAACATAGAAAACTGTTTTATTTTATTACCCATTTCGTATTTTGTTCATGCGAAAACAAATTAAAAATGTCGGTTATATCTACCAAAATCAACAAATGTCAGTAGTTCAATGCCCAGCGTGGCTTTAGCATGGGAAGTAGCTGTTTTCTGTTAGATATCACAAAAAATAACTTAATTCTTAGTAGATTTTTCAATTTTCAGAAAAATCTTTCTATTCAATATTCAATTGAGATGGTTCCATTTTAAAGATGAATACCTCCCAAGAGGTTATCGTGAACGATGGAAGATAGTGACTAAGTTAATCTTTCAGTCACAGATGATTACACATTTGATTTTATGACAACCCTGTCCATATTTTCAAAACAAATAATAAATAAAATATTTTCGATATTTATTCCCACGTGAAGAAACCTTCCTCGCCAAATTTTGACACAAAACATAGATAACTGTCAGGGCTACACGACCACCAAGTTTGATTTTAATTAAATGTATGACGCAGGAAAAAACAAACTTTGAACCAACCACTTCCTCGGAGGTTTTTATAATATCTGTTTTTTTACGATGACTTTGTTTACACTGATTTTGTTTACAATGATTTTGTTGACAAAAACCAAAACTGAAACTACTACGGCGAATCAGTTATGCTTTTGACTCTTTGAAAAAAATTGTTAAAACAGCGGTCATAAAAAAGAAAGACTCACTATTGAACCACTCGAGACTATTGTTCTAATTAAAGCTCTTTATGAGCTTAATAAGACTATTTTTAAAATATATGACATACTTTTTGTAAAATGAGAGTAATAAGAATAAAAAATCCAAACTTGTTGAGCAAAAACTGCTATTTCATTGAAAAAGAAAACTGAGGCAAATTGTAGACATACTGTCCTAGAAACGAAATAGTGACGGACTACGTTCCTATCTGCATGCGATTATTTTTGTTGCTCCTATAACGACTTTTTATTTTTATTTCTCTTGTACCGAGATATTCAGTCATGACATCTGGTTTCCAAAAATATCTCACTCGAAATTTGTTAGTCATACCCTCAGGTGGACATCTTGGCTATTTTCGGCTGTATTAACCCTTTCTTCTATTAGAACGGTTGAGATTTCTTTGGTTTGATGTGACTGGAACATTTCTCTATTCGGAAAAAATATTCTAATTAGAAAAGTCGATCAATTGTTTCGATTGATGTTCTGTGTATCTAGAAAATTGTATTCATAGTTGATTTTTCTCACCTTTTTACAATTCTAAAGAAAAAAAAACAAAACGTTGTTTCCCCATGTTACATTGGGTAAAATTGAATTTTTAAGCAAGATTTTTCGATTTTAATTTATAATTTGAATATCAGACATGAAGGCTTCATTAATCGTACTATTCAAACCGGAAAACATTCAGACGAGTATAAAAAATTATCACTGAAAATCATCTTTCACAAGAAACGAAACAACTCAATTTCCAAAAATGCGCAGCATTTTGCGAAAACTAATAATCGATTCAAATTAGAAAATATTTCAAATCACATTTATGCAATATAAAAATGTTTTTCTTAAAAAGTACCATGGATCAAAAAATGCAAGGCATTTTTTTACCCGACTACGGTAAAGCTAAAAGGAAGGGTTATATTTTTTAGCAGTCTCTACTCATCCGATTTTGATGAATGAGGTGTCAATCGATTCGTTATTATAGTCCGGGTAATATAGGCCACTTTTATACAAACAAAATCAATATGACGGATGTTACATTAAAAAAAGTATGGTATGGAGTTGGATGTCAAATGAAAGTAGAGAGTTCATAAATATAAGTATATTAAATATAAAATATACCTATTCTCGGTATTCTTTCTAGAAACTTATGTGATTTGACCATCACTTGTTTCGAGTACGGTTTTCATTAGGTTATTTTTTATTTAGTTATGACTATCAATAGGTATGTAATGTAAATACACACTTTCAAAATTTCATAAACATAATTAACAAATTATCAACTAAACAACCATTATTCGGGATTTGTGCTACTTAATTGTTTCTCGGTAGGTATTTGTATTCATAATAACCCGATTACAGCAAAGCCAAAAGGACAGGTTATGATTTTAGCAGTCTATGTATGTATGTTTGTATTTATTGTAATAAGTAATTTAAAATTTTATTACTTAGTTACGCTTAAGTAGTTACAATTTATAATGCTACCCTCGAAAAAAAAAACAACCACAAGTTGCAGAAAAGCGTATGATACGGAAAGTTTAAAATAAAAAAAAAGTTTAAAATAAAATAATTAATTAAAAAAACTTTTTAAAGACAAACTATTATTCAAATGCGCTAAAAAGTTCGAAATAACTGCTTTGGATGTGTGACGTAGGTTATTCCGTAAGTTATAGATTCAAGAGCTTGTCGCGCAAAGTTTTCAGTTCGAATACAAAAGCGAGAAGCTTTTGAATCTATAACTCACGGAATAACTCGCACATCCAAAGCAATTATTTTTAACTTTTTAGCCCATTTGAATAAAAGCTTGTCTTAAAAAGGTTTTTTTAATGATTATTTCATTTTGTGCTTTTTAGTAAGTACTATGCATTTTTGTTAATGCATCGTCATTATCAGTCCTTTTTCCTATTCTGAGCTATCTAGATTTTCAATGAGGAGACCATCTAATGAATAATTCGTCCGCCATCCTAGAGCTGGCATCTTCAATTTATTAATTCTGACAAAAAAATCAATTATCTTCGACTAAATTCATAATCTCCGACCCCAAAAACCCCGAAATACCAATTTTGAATAGAAACGGTCCATTATCACAAAACTTGTCCCCCATCTTGGAGCCGCCATCTTGAATTTATGATTTTTGACAATAAATTCATAATCTCCGACCCCGAAAACCCCCACACACCAATTTTGAATAGAATCGGACAATAATCACAAAGAAAATTCCATAATGCATTGTCACGGAAACTATGAACACCTGCCAAATTTCACGTTAATCGGGCAACTAGAAGTGGGTGCAAGATTTGATTATAGACAGACACCGGGACAAGTAATAAAAACTGTAACCGACTACGGAAAAAAAACTATAATTAAGAAAAAAAAGTTTCAAACCTTTCACCAGACTAGGGATAAATAAAAAAATGAAACAAGTTAGGTGCTGATTGCTATCATCGTCTTATTGAGTAAGACAAGTCTTTTGATAGGTTAGATATTACTTTTTATTCAGTTCTATTGAAGTATTCTGGCAGTTTCACATTAATAACGTTATAATTCATTTCAAATGCCGTGGTCGTGCGTTGTCAACTACAAAAAGCAAACGTTGAAATTTGATGTAGATAAAAACAATGGAGATGCCGTCAATCAAGGATAAAAATTACGCACGACCACGGCATTTGATTTGAATTATAACGTTATTAATGTGAAACTGCCAGAAGACTTCAATAGAACTGAATAAACAGTAATATCTAACCTATCAAAAGACTTGTCTTACTCAATAAGACGATGATAGCAATCAGCACCTAACTTGTTTCTTACTTTTTAGTTTATTTATTTATTTATAAACGGGTAAACCATTTCACAATTAACTATAATAATAATATTAATTTCAACAAATTAATTAATTACTAAAAATGTGGCAATGGTCTGAATTGTTCTGGTAGCCCTTACTGGGACATAAAGAGCAAATCTAAAAAGCAAGTTAGGACAGGTGACCAAGTTGTTGACAATTTTGTAGGTTAGTATGAGGTCAGCATGCATGGGCCTTGTATGCAATTCTTGAATATTCACGCATATGGCTAGCAGAAAATTCAGTTCTAGGGACCCCCAACTTATGCGAGAGACGAAGTAGAAATTTATTTTGAACCATTTCAATTCTGTGAATATGATTGTTGTATGATGGTGACCACACATTAGATGCATATTCGAGAGTTGGCCTCACCAAAGTGTTGAACAAATAAGTTAGAGTGTTTATATTTTTGAAGTCTCTTGTGTGTCGATTTATGAAACCTAACATTTTCAACGCTGTATTTATGATATGATCCTGATGTAGACCAAAGTTTAGTTTACTGTCCATTATAACTCCCAAATCTCTAATATTGAATACTTCTTCCAATTGGTTGTTATTAATATGGTAGTTCATTTTATTTATCCCTAGTCGGTTTATTTATCCCTAGTCGGGTGAAAATAACTTTTTTCCTTCAGTGAGCCTTTTTCCTGAGAATAGTGTGGCTAATTTGTCACGAGAGGCAGCACTTGTGGTAGGGACAAACATCAAACCTTCTCCATTTAAGATAGTGTTATTTAAGTGATACAGTTGAACTATTTAAAATAATTAAGTAAATAAAGATTTTTTTTGTACTTCGGATAATCGATAACCAGAGCCAAACGTGTTTTTTTATACTATTCGTAAAACATCACATTGATGAGGTTAGATGTAATAAATGGATCCATGCGTCGAAGAGAGTGGATTTAACAAAAGAAAAAATAAATAAATATTCATATGTTTGCTCTAAACATTTTATTGGTGGTAAAGGTCCAACTGAAGAAAATCCTGATCCAGTTTCTGTAACGATTTATTTATTTATTTATTTATTGATACACTGTTCTACAGGTTACACCCAACTACAGAACAGGAATATAAGTTACAAATACAGTACAATACAAAATAACAAATTAACAAAGTAATAATACATATCGAGATTAACTAAAGTAATAGGATTTAATCGCATTCGTAAGGTAGGTTAGGTAAATGTTAAGGGGTCGTGCTCATGCTCCCTGAAAATAGCTGTTTGACTTTTCTTACGTGTTTTCGCCTCCTGAACACTAATTCGAAGAAGAACGCGGCGGTCTCATACCGTTTCCGAAATATATTGACTTTCTCCTTCTTCAAGAGGTCATTTTTAGGCATCTTTTTCGCGCACAAATATCACTCACAATGCCTCTTTCTTTTTACCAGCTCAAACTACAAACACCAAATCACTCATTTTCGGTACAACTTTGCACAAAATATAGCAGGTTTTATAGCAAAAATATAATTTTTTCACCTTTTACAGATGAAATTTAGTAAATGTCAAAAGTAAGGTTAGGTGTAAATGTTGAAGAAGGAGTATTTTTTCGACAAAACCGGCTACATTTTGTGCAAGTTCTACCGAAAATGAGTGATTTGGTGTTTGTAGTTTAAGCTGGTAAAAAGAAGGAGGCATTGTGAGTGATTTTTATGCTCGAAAACCGGTGCCTAAAAATGACCTCTTGAATCATATTCACTGTAATTATTTATTTTTTTTCTGGAAATTTTAAGATTTCGACAAGCAAGCCACCGTTTTAATGTTGCTACATTATTATCCTTCACATTTGCAAATTTTAATTTAACTCCTGGAACGTTGTCTTCTGTGAAAAACATGTTTTTGATGTTGAAAAGGGACACATTCTCAATTGAATATTGATAGAAATATTTTTCTGTGAATTGAAAAATCCACGATTAAAATGAAGTTATTTTTTGTGAATGTCTAACAGAAAACAACTACTTCCCCGGCTAAAGCCACGCTGGACATTGAACTACATCAGATGTAGTTCAATGTCCACGCTTAGCCGGAAGAGTTGTTTTCTGTGACATTCACAAAAATAACTTCATTAATCGTGATTTTCAATTCACAAAAATCTTCTATCAATATTCAATTGAAATTTCCTTTCAACATGAATACTACAAGAGGTTATCTTGACGATGGAAGATAATGACTAAAGTTTATCTTTCAGTCGCAGATGATTCCACATCTGATTTTATGAACATCCTGTTTATATTTTCAACAAATCTATGTTTTTGATGTTTATTTTTACATGTATTTTAATGTGAGTTCGGTAATGTTTGTCCCTACCGGACTACTAGCGCTGCTAGTGGGGAATTTTTCGTACTTGAGGAAAAAGGCTCATTATAGTAATTTTTTCCGTAGTCGTGGTACGGTTTTTTTGAACTTTTTTTTGGGCTACATGAATGAACACGCCTTGATATGTTTCAATATAAGACTTACTTCACCCATTATTTTCTGTATTGATTCGATTTGTAATAGGAAATAATAAATGATAACTGACAACTATAATCCACAAAACATTCTGAAAAAATAGTGAAAAAAGTCATTTACTGGGTTTTATGCTTAATACTTCTTTAGCAAAGCATTAGGGGTGCATCAAAGCAAGACTTATTGTCTTGTTATATCAAGCCAGAAGATTTATTTTTCTTGACTTGTGTTCATCTTGACAGTTTATTTCTTGTTTTGACCGAAATAATACGATTCAGTTTCGTCTTAAACATTATACCGATTGCAAAAGTCATGATTCAAGCTTTAGGCATATGATAGGTCATGCGAAGAATTAGTGTATAGGATTAATTATCTACATAGCTTATATACGAAAAAACAAAACCCATCATTATATTTTTCTTCGGGATTCCGCGATTCAATTCATATATTTTCTCAAATATTTCTGGTTGGGTTACTTGGAACTCAGGAAACGTGTAAATTTATATGTATAATTGTTCTTTCAAACAAAATAGTTGAGCGTCGATATCCTGGTTCAATGACTTGATCCGTGTAGATTCTTTTTTTTATTTTTTTTTATTACTTCCCTTGTTTGAATTCCTTATGCTCTGGTGAGGTTGGATTTTCGTTCAACCATATCTTCCATTGTTTTAGTTTATTTCCTTTTTATTGATTTTTTAAGCTCTATAGTTGTTTCATTCCCTTTTTGATTTTCGTTTTTTCCCATTACATTTTCCAAGTGTTTTTTCAGCATTTTTCTCACATTACTTAGGTTAGTTTGATCTACAGAAGTATTGCAAAAAACAGAGAGTGTGTTTGAAACATATTCAGCTGACACCTCGTCTTTTTTTTCACAATAGTTGTTTGATCTGTTTTTTCTTGGAAAATAAAGACAATTTTTATTATTGCATATTATCACCCAGCACGGTGTTTCTTCTTTCGGCCTTCACTTTATGTGCTACTTCTTAATCAAGCATTTTTATAGGACAGTTCCACGATATGCTAAAGGTTAACAAATATCTTTCAACGCATTTGAATAAAGATGAAAACCCGCATGGAACTTTTTTGAAAAATTCCACATAGCGATTAATAATTATTCAAATTTGAGTGCAACAGAAATCCATGAAAAACTGGATATACACATATCAGAGAATGAATTCAATAAATATTTCATCAACATAGCGAACGCATTGATTTCTTCTTTACCCGAGCCAAATCATGTACTAAAGAATCTCAATTCACCGGTGAATCCATTTTCACTTTTTCCCCTCACTCCTGAAGAGGTTATGGATACTTTTCCGCCATTGAAGGATTCAATTTATCTGATCTTATATGAAATGAAAAGAGCGGTCATTAAAAGTATTGCTGATGCCATTACGAAACCCTTATCAATATTAATTAATGAATTTTTCCAGCTAGATATTTTCCCTGATGCGCTAAAAATATCTGCAATTGCCTTTAACCTAACCTAACCTAACCTAAAAGGTAGAAAACTTTCGCCCAATTCAATAAAATTATAGAGTAGCTAGTAGGGTGACCCATTTTGACAGATTTTTTTTCTAAGTCTCGCATGAAAATACGTTAGTTTTTTGTAATTGAGGAGCACTCTTGATATTTTAGATAAATCGAATATTTTTGAGGGGTCGCTCAAGAATTTTTAAAATTTCTAAAAAGGTCAAATTTTTTTTTGTTTTAATTTTATTTTTCTCATAGTGGCAATTGTTTGTAATATAAAAAAAATTACATCCTGAAAATTTTAGCTCAAAGTATAAGTTTTTAAAGGTCGCTCAAGAATTTTGAATCTTGGGGAGTACTATAGATTAAACGTTTTCGAGCGACCTTTAAATATTAATTTTGAGGCTCTATTTTTTTTCTACAATCCATTAACATAATTATGAACAAATATAAACCACGAGATACATGAAAATACCAATGAATATATTGTTACTAGCAACTTAATTAATAGGGATAATAAAAAAATTGTTTTAAATTTAATTAGAAATATTGAACTAAAATAAATTATAAAATAGAAATTTTTGTTATGCATTTCGAATTGTGTAATTACAATTGTAGATAATATGATAAAGTGTTCATAACAAATGTTGTAAAACAAGTTTTTTTTGAATTAAAATATATATATATATATAGATTTTTGTTAAATTATTGTTACGAAAATAAGTACAGTACGCTCCTGCGGTGTTTATCTCGCACAGGGCAGACGATGTGACGGTGTTTTATTCGAGCGAAATTCCAGAAATATGACGACCGACATCAAGCTGGGCTTTCCCCATCGAATGATCTCGATGTTTCCACAAACCGCTCGAAGATTCTGGATGCAAGGACGAGAATATATAAGATCGGGTGTACCGCCGAAGGAGTAGTCATTTATTGAAAGAAGTAGTAATTCATATTAGCGAATTCAAGATGAATTTTTAGTGCAGTGCGGTACGCGGTACATTTTAATGGTAAACTGTGATTGAGTATTTTATTGTTGGAGTGCATTATTGTGTTGTGTTTCCGAAGTGTAATAAACGGACATTGAATTTGTTGAGTATATTTTAATAAAAATGGGTTCAATGTCGTAACATTATCCATATTAATTAAGTATGCTAGTAACAATATATTCATTGGTATTTTTATGTATCTCGTGGTTTATATTGGTTCATAATTATGTTAATGGACTATAAAAAAAAACTAGAGCCTTAAAATTAATATTTAAAGGTCGCTCGAAAACGTCTAATCTATAGAACTACCCAAAATTCAAAATTCTTGAGCGACCTTTAAAAATTTTACTTTAAGCTAAAATTTTCAGGAATTTTTTTTTTTTATATGTACAAATAATTGCCACAATGAGAAACAAAAAATAAAAAAAATAAAAAATATTTTTACCATTTTCGAAATTTTTAAAAATTTTGAGAATATTCGATCCATCTAAAATTTCAAGAGTGCTCCTCAATTATATAAATTCCATGCGAAAAAATTGTCGGTCAAAATGGGTCACCCTAGTAGCTAGTTAAAAAAATATTAATTCCCTACCTAGAAGCAAACTTTCTGCTGTTTCCTAGTCAATTCTCATTCCGGATAATCGATTAACAACCAGAGCTATTATACGTGTCATCTTGGGGGAACATTCATTTTTAAAGCTCTGGGACCTAACAAAAGCGCTTGATGGCGTGTCTCATGATATATTATTTAAGCTAATTATGGTATTCTCTAGATTTTTGTAGTAGATCCCAGTGTGTTTTGGCTAAACGTGATTAATCAGATATGAAAAAAAGCATACATGTGGTGCCCCAAGGCTCCATCTCGGGACCGTTTCTATCAATTTTATTCATAAATGACCTTTGGCACAACTTACACATTAAAAACTTATATAAAGTTCACTTCTAAGTAGGTGTATTGTTTTATACACATGTTCATTTTCGTTGATATTTCAATTTGCCGTTGTTATATTTTATATAAGGTTTGAGTGTGTAATTTGTGCCAATATGTTATTGTTTTTATGCTATTATCTACAGGAGCTTGGAATGATCAATCAACCTGTTGGAGTTGATTCCATGTACAGGGAAAACTTGTTTTTGGAGATTTGAAGAAGGAATAAACCATTCCGAAATGTTAGCTATAAAAAAATAGTTTTACTGCCTAGTCCCTATTCCCTTTAGCCAAAAAAACTTAGATATTCTGAAGAGGTAGTAAGATAATCCCACTGATGTACCGATAAATCCTACTTTAGTGAATTTAAGTAACTAAAAATAATACTTCCTTTGATGTATCGTATTCTCCCACCACAAGTGTCTGATTTTGTGAAACCCAATTTAGTGAAAATTATCTACTGAAGTGTATTGTTAACTTTTACCAATATCTTTGTTTTATATTTCAAATAATATCAAGGGGCGTGTTGGTCCTGCCGGAGAAGTGATCTACATTTTTGGTGAGGCTCATGGAAATTATAACACAGAGGAAATAATTTTTGATGAAAAATTTACTGATGGACAGTGTTTATATTGGTCACGTGGTGTGGATGAAAATCCATTTCCACATCAAACAAAGTATAGAAGATGATCCAGACCGAATAATGGAATTGTCTGAAACTACGATGGAAAAGATGACTCGGAAATATTTGCTGGACATGGCTCTCACTTCCAAGGTCAAGTACGTCAGTATCAAGACAATATACAGGAATGTGCTGGTACAATTACGGAAACGCCACAAAATATTCGGGCAGAATATTTCAATTCGTTTATTTTATTGTCAAGAAGTATTTAGGTGGACATTTTATACAATCAATTCATTCATTCATTCTTTCGATCAGGACCAACAAAACAAATAGAAAAATACTAGAACTACAATATAATTTCTATCGATTTTTAATGCTCATCCTTTTTCAACGCATCAAAATCACTGGATGGCTGGAGAAAAAAACTTGTTTTTTTTTTCATAGTTAAGAGAGAAAATCAAACTACCTTCGTCTCGTTGTGTCACATGACCCTCATGCCATTTGTTTTTCATCGATGTGGTCACCAGCGCTATCTGTTGAATAATTGCGATATTTTTTTTAACCGAATAATATTTCAATATCACTTTAGACCGATTGTTTTATTTTGAGCCGATCAGAAGTTAAGGTGAAAAACGATTCATTTAGGCCCACACTTACACATGACCCTTCTTAATTCGTGTTCATGAATAAAATTCAAAAAAGTAATATTAATGATTACCACTAATTATGATCTATGATCTAGATCAAACCGTTCGAAAGTTAACAGGTGAGGACCATTTACGCACGAACTGAATAATTACGCTGTTAAACGCTAAAATAAGGAAAATAAGTGATATGAAACGGCGCTTCCACGGAAATGATTAATTTCCCTGTAGAATTCAAGCTCGAGTAATTTTCATATCACTGAAAATCACTGGCGTTTCGTACCTTGAACCTTGAATCGACCGTTAGTATGATTTATAGGTTCGCATAATGATGGGCATCCAAAAAGGGTCGGCTTCAGCGGATATGATAACTTATACGAATGAGTACACTACTGTTTTTAGTATCAGAAATTAATGATGAGGGGCGAGTAGAATTTTTTTTTTTCTGCGACGAGAAAAAAGTTTGACATTTTATCTCTCAGGTAACATAATTTCACTTTTTATGAAATTACGTTTTTCCCCGGGAAGTACTTTTTCCCCGGATTTATACAGGGTGTCCCTGGACGTCCTCTTGGGAATGTCAGATGGGGTCAAAATATCACCAGTACTTCATATAACTTTTGTTCCTAAAAGCCTTCGTTACCAAGTTACGGGCCCTCAAAGTTACAAAATGAAAAATGTTTTTTTTTGATAACTTTCAAAGTGAATATTCAAAATCATCTAAATTTTGGTGATTGACTAAACAAATGAATTCCTTCAATGAGCTTTCATGCAAGAGTCAGTTGTTTTGCTACAAAGTCAGGAACGGACTACCCCCGATGGTCCACACCCCAAAACTTTGAAATGACTGGGATTTGTCAATATGTTTTAACAAAACAAGGTTACCTGGACAATTTTCTGAATAAAAGTACTCGTGTGGAAAATCGATCGGAGCAACGATTTTTGATAAAAATGCATTTTTAATCGACGACATCCAACCTGAGATGTCTACCATTATTCGAAAAGATTAATTTGTAATGAAAAAAGAAATGATAGGCACCATGTTCATAACGAATTTTTATCATGCAAACACGTTTACCTTACAAAACTCATGGTGTAAATAATCAATCGCGCCTCAAAAGCAAACAGAAATGCAAAATCCGCTACAAAAATTGCTCGATATGACCCCCGTCTCTCTCAATACATTTTCTTAGTCGGCGCAGACACCCTCTCTGCACTTGAAATAGCATGCCAGGGTCGTTTCGTATGGCTTCACAATGTAAGGTAATTCTATTCAACAAGGCATCTCCGGTGTGAATAGGTGTAGCGAAAACGAGGCTTTTTAGATGCCCCCACAGAAAGAAATCTCTACCAATCCATCTATTGGGGAAAATCTGGTTCAGATAGTCCCGCACAATCAAACTAAAATGAGGAGGAGCGCCATCATGCATAAACCACATATCTCTTCGGGTTTGCAATGGAACATGTTCCAAAAGTCCATTCAAATCGTTCTGAATGAACTCCAAATAACGTTCTCCATTAAATCGGTCATGTAGAACGAATGGTCCTATAAGATGGTTTCCTATGATACCAGCCCACGTTGAATTTCCGTTGGTGTTTGGTTTGCAATATCCCATGGGGATTTTCTTCGGCCCATATGTGGAGATTATGAGAGTTGATTACTCCAACTCTACTGAAACCTGCTTCATCAGGGAATAAAACTCGAGTAATAAAAGTAATATACTCTCTTTGCTTATCCAGGAACCAATTGGCATATTCCAGTCGTGCTGGAAAATCTTCAGGTGTCATGGCATGTACCTTCTGGATGTGATATGGGTGGAGCAGTTGTTCCCTAATTATTCTATGAATAGTGGACTTGGATGTATGGCACTGTTCTGATAGGTTTCTGATGCTCATTGAAGGATCATCAGCGACAGCTTTCAAAATCTCTTCCTCCAATACAACGGTACGCACAGCCCTAGGAGCGCCCTCACCACCTCGTTTTGTTGTTGTTGTTGAATTAACGTTAGCCTTAGTATTTCTACTGTGAATATTTTTCATTTCAAATAAGGTGGACGATCGGGTTTGATGTCGTCGAGTAAAACTGCATTTTTATTAAGAAACGTTGCTCCGATCGACTTTCCACACGAGTACTTTCATTCAGAAAATTGTCTACGTAACCTTATTTTGTTGAAAACTATTGAAAAATTATCTGTCATTTCAAAGTTTTGGGGTGTGGACCATCGGGGGTAGTCCGTTCCTGACTTTGTAGCAAAACAACTGACTCCTGCATGAGAGCTCATCGAAGGAATTCATTTGTTTAGTCAATCACCAAAATTTAGATGATTTTGAATATTCACTTTGAAAGTTATCAAAGAAAAACATTTTTCATTTTGTAACTTTGAGGACCCGTAACTTGGTAACTAAGGCTTTAGGAACAAAAATTATATAAAGTACTGGTGATATTTTGACCCCATCTATACATTCCGAGAGGAAAAGAGGAAGTCCAGGGACACCCTGTATACACATAAATAAAGGTAGATATTTAATTTTAGAATATTTTATTACACAAAAGTTACATTTCCTTTATATCAAAAGTACAATTATTAAATGTGCATTGCATGAATGACATATTCCTTGAACTATTCGGTCGAGGGGGAAACAACTACCCAAAATATGTACACCATAATTTCACATCTGATAATGAACAATATTTAAAATATATTAAAAAAACACACTAATGAAACATTTAAAATATATTTAGGATAATGATAGTATTTAATGTACTGAAAATGTATTTAAATAATTAAAGTATACTGAAGGTATCTGGGTATTCGGATTTTTTGGGAGTGTTCCTCTTGCCTATTTTCTGGAGCTTTAAATTGTTCTTCATCTTTTCATTTTTGAATTCCATTGGTTACTGGATTTTTCTTGTTGGTTTTTTCGGCTCGTTTGGATTGTTTATCATTCATGTTTAGATTTCCATCTGTTTTTTGGGATATTCCTAAACCTCCAATTTTTAAATGTTCTTCTATTTTTTTGTGTGTCTTTATCTATTATATTAGATACTCTATTCTTACCAGGTATGTCTTAAATTTTTTGTTGCAGAATTTCTGTTATTTTGGCAAGTGTGGAGAACTGGATTTTTTCCGAATAAGGGTTTTCTGATGGTGTTTACTCATTTCCCTTTCCATTCCCCATATAACAGTTACTTTTTACAATATTTTCCACTTGCGTTTTTTCGGGTTTTACGTATGTTTTTGAGTTAACCTCGACAAAGGCAGATTTCTCATCTTTGGACCCAATGCCGGGCTGTCTAGCGTCTGTATTAGGTTTAGTAATGTTAGTATTCATTATATCGAATTGTTTTTCACTGTTTGCATGTTTGGAAATGCAGAAATTCGCTTTTTCTGCATAATCTGGGGGGAAGTAGTTTACAATTTCGCATTTCGAACTTTTTCAGCTTCTGCAACTGTGCAACTAGAAATTTCACTGTTGTCCGTTGTACATTTACTTAGTAAACTCTTTTTATTTTTATTCCTCTTGCCTTCCCACGTCTTTTTTGGGTGTTTTCCCATCAGGTATTCCTTGGCATTTCGTTTTCACTTGTTTCATTTTTGTGTTACATTTGGCACTTCTCCCGCTGGATTCCTCGATCGGGGGATTATTCAATGTATTGTTTTGCTCAATTACCCGTGGTGTTTGTGTCTTTTCACTGTTTTAAGAGGAAATAATTGTTACTTTCCACAGATTTTTTTGATTTTCTAACCTCACTTTCTCCCTGTAAGGTCGAGAATCGCAATAGGGCTCATAATCGTGGAGCACACTCTAGATCGCAAAAAAGATAGACAAGAAAACGAGTTAATATTGTATTGACATCCAGTTCTGAGCCATTTCCGAAGTTTCAAGTCTCTAGCTCATCGCGAAGTTACTTTAAAATCGATTGCAAGATTTGTACCGGTCAGTCACGTAAGCGAGCTGATAAAAATGTGGTGAAAATAATAGTAGTTGCATACATTTTTTTGTATTAGCTTTCCAAATAAACAGAACAGAAATACATTCTCAATCACCATCAATACGGTAGTGTAAGGGAGTTGTGCAAAAATCTAGTAAGCGATTGTTTATCAATGACAAATACTTGTCAAATATTAGTGTTCATTTTTCTTGAAATAAGATTCAAAAGAATATTTAAGAAAACTGTGCTGTCACTACAAATTTAAATATTCTATAGTTATGCGTCTCCTGAAACGTTTTTAATAATTATATTCTGAATAAAAAAATGTCCGTAAAGGTTGCATGGTTTGTATTTTGCGGACTATTTTCAGTATCCAAAGTAGGCATTTTGTGGAGCGTGTACAAAAAAATAATTGTAGACTGAACTGCACCCTAAATATTTTAAATATATTCGAAGACTGAAAAGGATATTGTAATATTTAAACTGTAATGAAATACTGAGAATGATATTCTGGAAATGAAAACAATATTAAAACTATAAGTATTTCTTGGAAATACTGACAAATATTGAAATATTCTAAATATATTGTAGATATTTTGATAGTTAAAATATTTTTTAAAGTATGGAGTGGATATTTTTGGAATAAAAGTAATATTTAAAGTATGAAGTGGTATTTGTCGATACTGAATTACTGAAACTGATATTGAAATCATTTAAATATATTTCAGATATTTTGGTACTGAAAGTGGTATTGAAATATTTAGTTTTCAGTATGTACACCTATTTAAAGAGTTGTTTCCCCCTCGTATTCGGTACAATTCGATTCGGTCGAATTTTCTTGTGTTGAAATTAGATTTTTTTCTGTCATGGACACAACTGCCGTTGATGTACCTGGTCGCAAATCGGGTGTTATTTCAGCACTGCCACACGTTCTAAACACTTTATTAGCTATTTCTGTCCTGTGTACTACCGATTCATCAACATACCCTTCAGCGACCGTTGATGACTTCCAACCGCCATGTTTCTTTAGTGTCTTCCCCAGATTCAACTAAAAGTATAGCATACGATCTTCGAAATGAATGACCTGTATATGAGCTAGCATTTTCAAGTTGAAGAAAATTAGCTACTGTTTCAGGTACCTTATAAAACTGATTGATACATTTTCCATTGCGATATGCATAAAACAGACAGTGCAATGAGTCCAAAACCAAAATATTGAGAATAGATGAGGCTTCATAATACAGAAAATAACTTGACCAAGCTGCCCTGGAACCAACATCTGAAAAAAGTTACCAGAAAAGCGGATACCACATTAATTGTGGACAGACGCTCCTTTGGGAAAAATTGGTCACCAAGGTCACACATGGGCTTTCCAATATAGTGGTAAAGCTGGCCATAACGCTTCCTCGGTATGGTGGCCAAAGACACCACAACGAAGCGCTATAACAAAATTAGGCAACATACAAAGATTGTAGAGGTATTACAAGGGCGATGAGATCAACGCCCACCTTACCCACCCACCTTACTTCAACTATTACCAGTTAAATAATATGATTATCTACTTTTACTATTTGTTGTTATATAAATTATTTTTGTTGTTCTGGTTAGTTTATTTCATTACTTTGTATATCATTTCATCCTTCCATAGAATATATTGATTGTGACGGATGTAGGAGAACAAAAAGAATGACACTAGCGATCTGTCATTGTCAACTGGATGGAATGAACCCCTTCTTTCTAAAGAAATTTGCCGAAACTCTCTGCTCTCCGTTATCAAGAATCATGACTGTCTCTTTCGCAAAATCTCAAATCCCACGGGCTTGAAAGAAGGCATCTGTCACTGCTATTTTCAAAAAAGGGGATAAACTCAATCCAACCAACTACAGGCCCATTAGTCTTCTATCCGTACCTTCCAAAGTAATGGAATCAATAATTGTAAAAGACATGTCAGAATTTTTAACAAAAAACGCAATCATACCATCGGAACAATATGGTTTCATCAAAGGTAAATCCACCACCAGCAATCTTCTACAGTACATAAAAGATTGGACGATGGCTCACGATAAAAAAATACCGACAGATATAGTTTATCTTGACTTTGCCAAGGCTTTCGACAGGGTCCCAGTGAGGGGGCTAATGCACAAACTTGACACACTCGGCATTCGGGGCCAATTAAACTCATGGGTTGAAAATTACATGACAGAAAGAACTTTCACGGTCAAAGTGGGTCACTCTTTTTCTTCGGACAGACAAGTCACAAGTGGAGTCCTCCAGGGGTCTGTTCTTGGCCTCTTCGTTGTTTATGCAAGTGATCTTGCTCTTCATATAAAGTCCTGCAAGTTGTTTTATGCCGATGATACTAAACTGTATGGAAATGCCATAGTGGAACATCAACTCCTCCAAGAAGACCTCAACTCGATTAGTCGGTGGTGTGAGGATTGGCTTTTACTTCTTAACGTCGACAAGTGCATCGTACTTCATCAAGGAAAGAACAATCCACTCCACGCGTACACAATAAATAAACGGTCAACAGATATGTGTAGTGTCTTCACATGTCGATCTGGGAGTGACTATTAATACTGACCTAACTTGGTCCGAACATGTTATATCCACATGCAAGCGCGCCAACACACTGATCTACCTCATCCGCAAAACGTTCTTCCATCTATCATACTCAAGTTCCATAAAACTCTACAAAACCTACGTTCGTCCAATTATGGAGTACGTAGGTCCGGTGTGGTGTCCTGTTTTGGTGCGCGATAAGAATTTGTTGGAAAACGTTCAGCGTCGAGCCACGCGTATGACTTTTGGCGAAGTGCGTCCAACCTATCCCGAAAGACTGAGGATGGCACAACTGATAGCTTTTGACCAACGTCGACTCCGTGGGGACCTCACCATATCCTTCCGTATAGCTAAGTATAATTATGCTAATCAGAAAGAACTTTTTGTTTTCAACAATGATTCGCGGTTACGTGGTCATAATCTCAAATTAAAAAAGGAGAAATTTGCCACTAGGCAGAGACAACATTTTTTGGTGAATCGTATTTTCGAAACATGGAATAACTTACCCAACGATGTTGTGAATTCTGACTCAGTGAATGGTTTCAAAAACAAAATAGACATTTGCTTATTTGCATAATTGTTCCTATGCCTATATTAATTATTTTTCTTTTGCATGCACTGTATAATCTTGTTGATCTCTTTAGTTTGTTTTTTTAGGCTTACATAGGACTCTGTCCTCAGCCTTTACTTATATGTAATAATAAATAATAATAGCTACATATGTGTGCCAATGTTCACAAGTGAAAAATCAATTATCCCCTATTTTTCTACCCGTGAGGGTGGATAATTCCATTCGAAATCCAAATATGATCAACTATGAGGTATACCCTATCTGATAAAGAAAGAATCATCCAAGTCGAAGATCCCAGTACAAAGTTATGCTTGATAGAATCGGTTAAAGGACCAGAATTCAGAAGGTGAGTGATCAATATCCTTCATTTTGCTACCCTTAGGGGGGGATTTCATCTTTTAAATTCAAATGGGACCAACTTCGAAGTACACCCTATCCACTGAAAAAAGAATTATCGGAATCGGACGTATCAGTAAAAAGTTATGCGTGATCATACATAAAAAAAATACGAGTTGACTAGAGAACCTCCTCCTTTTTGGTTTCGTCGGTTAAAAATGGCGCGGGAGCAGGAGTGTTTTAAAAAAATCCGAGAACTGGCTTTATCTACACACTGGGCAAACATACTTCTGTGTTTCACGCAATACTAAATGGGCGAAGGAAAATAATATGAGGGCCATAAAAGAGTAGCAGATCCATATTCTGCCAGACAGAAGGCATTCAGTAGCAACTGATATGGACATGCAAAAGGGAACTGTGAACAATAGCAGGTAACGAGAAAGTAGACTAAATCGTCAAAAGAGGATCGGGAAATGAACCGGATCCAGGACGGACCCTGGAGTACCAACACGTACAGTACGAGCGTCTGTAGAAGACTGGATCCCGGAAAAACACAAATACTACTGGCATAATATGCCATGTAATAAACGCTGAATAGAATACATAAAAGAATCATGTCAGAAAAAACAGCAGGCTTGTTAATGTTAAGCAGGTAGCATGGGCCAGTTAAAGAGCACCTCAACAAAATGAGATTGTTCAATGGCGACTCAACCTGCAAACTATGCGGCAAGGAACCAGTGTCACACATACTGCGCTACTGCGAAGCTCAGGATCGCAAAAGACAGTCAATTTTGAGCAAACCGATTGGCGACCCAAAATTATACAGCACACACCCAGCAAAGGACTTGCACAAACTCGTACAAGGCACAAAATTACTGGAGTGGATTCTGTAAGAGTAAACAATAGGTAAAATACGTATATAAAACTGACACAGCCGTTTCGGCACAATCAATTGAAAATCATCCAGTATTTAATAACTATTTATCAACTATTTTCTAACACAAACCAAAATTTTCTAACTCGAGTGGTTAGAGAAAAAATGGTGTGCTAGCTTAACTGTTAAGCTGGCACAACTATTTATAACTTTTTACCCAAATAGGTATGGAATTGATTCAAACGCTCAATTTTCTAACTTTTTACAAGCTCTCGAATGGTATAAAAATAATTTGAATTCGAGCGAATTTGAATGTTTTACGAGGGCCGAATTCGCATGCGGTACCTAAAATTCTCGAAAATTCCTACTTGGAATTAAGAATGATATTTTTTAGTAAAAATCACCACATTTTCAGCGATTGCCAAGTATATGCGCGATGAATGCTCAAGTATTCAACTGGACTAAAACATTATTCAGTGATCCAGTTAAATACTTGATAATCTATCGCGTATATCCGTTATATTTTGTGCTGGTCGACTGGAACTATATGCCTGTAATCTTATTCCAGATCTGTATTATTGTTGAAAATGCCTTTTCGTCGATATACTCACTCCAGCACAATCGCTTGAAATAATAAGACTGTTCTTTTTTATTTTAAATAGTGATTCGAAATGAGATTTCGTCAAAGTACTATTTGATAACTCCAGCACAATCGCTTGAAATGAATATAATTAAGGGTTTTATTGTGCAGTCGTTATGGGAAATATCCGAGGGGAAAGATTTTTAGAGCCGGGAAATGACAAAATAATGAATCAAAATGCGTTTTCGTCAACCTACTATTTATTTACCCCAGCACACCCGCTTGAAATGAAAATAATTGTGTTTTTCATTATGCATTTTCCAACAATAGTACATACACTTGTGATAGTAAATGCTCGAAGATAATTTATTGTAGAGCCACGAAATAGCAAAATAATGATTCGAAATGCGTTTTCGTCAACCTAGTATTTAATAACCCCAGCACAATCGCTTGAAATGAAGGGAATTTAGTTTTTCAACATGCATTTTCCAACAATAGTACAGTTGTGATAGGAAATACCCTCAGAGAAATTATTTTAGAGCCAGGAAATGGCAAAATGGTGATTCGAAATGCGTTTTCGTCAACCTATATTTAATAACTCCAGCACAATCGCTTGAAATGAAAGGAATTTAGTTTTTCAATATGCATTTTGCAACAATAGTACAGTTGTGATTGGAAATACCCTCAGATAAATTATTTTAGTGCCAGAAAATGGCAAAATAGTGATTCTAAATGCGTGTTCGTCAACCTTATATTTAATAACTTCGGCACAATCTCTTGAAATAAATATGAAATATAGTTTTGTTATGCATTTTTCAACAATAGTACAGTTGTGATATGAAATATCCAAAGAGAAAGTTTTTTAGAGCCAGGAAATTGCAGAATAATGAATCGAAAAGTGTTTTCGTCACTCTAGTATTTAATAACTCCAGCACAATCGCTTGAAATGAAGAGAATTTGGTGTTTTATTATGCATTTTTCAACAATAGTACAATTGTGATAAGAAATACCCAAAGAGAATTTGTTTTAGAACCAGGAAATGGCAAAAAAGTGATTCGAAATGCGTTTTTGTTAACCTACTATTTAATAACCCCAGCACAATCGCTTGAAATGAAAGGAATTTAGTTTTCAATATGCATTTTGCAACAATAGTACAGTTGTGATTGGAAATACCCAAAGAGAATTTTTTTAGAGCCAGGAAATGGCAAAAAATGAATCGAAAAGTGTTTTCGTCACTCTAGTATTTAATAACTCCAGCACAATCGCTTGAAATGAAGAGAATTTGGTGTTTTATTATGCATTTTTCAACAATAGTACAATTGTGATAAGAAATACCCAAAGAGAATTTGTTTTAGAACCAGGAAATGGCAAAAAAGTGATTCGAAATGCGTTTTTGTTAACCTACTATTTAATAACCCCAGCACAATCGCTTGAAATGAAAGGAATTTAGTTTTTCAATATGCATTTTGCAACAATAGTACAGTTGAGATAGAATACCTCAGAGAAATTATTTTAGTGCCAGAAAATGGCAAAATAGTGATTCTAAGTGCGTGTTTGTCAACCTGATATTTAATAACTCCAGACAACGTTAAAAAAAAAATTAAATTTTTTTTTGGCAAAATAGTGATTCGAAATGCGTTTTCGTCAACCTAATTTCCTATCACAATTGTACTATTGTTGAAAAATGCATGATAAAAAATCAAATTCTCTTCATTTCAAGCGATTGTGCTGGAGTTAATAAATACTAGAGTGACGAAAACGGATTTAGAATCATTATTTTGCCATTTCATGCTCCAAAATAATTTATCTGAGGGTATTTCCTATCACAACTGTACTATTTTTGGAAAATGCATGTTGAAAAACTAAATTCCTTTCATTTCAAGCGATTGTGCTGGGGTTATTAAATAGTAGGTTGACGAAAACGCATTTCGAATCATTATTTTGGTATTTCGTGGCTCTACAATAAATTATCTTCGAGCATTTACTATCACAAGTGTATGTACTATTGTTGGAAAATGCATAATAAAAACAAAATTTTTTCATTTCAAGCGGGTGTGCTGGGGTAAATAAATAGTAGGTTGACGAAAACGCATTTTGATTCATTATTTTGTCATTTCCCGGCTCTAAAAATCTTTCCCCTCGGATATTTCCCATAACGCTTTTGTTGATCGAATAAAACTATTAATTTTATTTCAAGCGATTGTGCTGGTTAATAGTACTTTTGACGAAATCTCATTTCGAATCATTATTTTGCCATTTCTGACAATAGAAGATTTAAATATTTAAAATAAAAAAAAAGCTTATTATTTCAAGCGACTGTGCTGGAGTAAGTATATCGACGAAAAGGCATTTTCAACAATAATACAGATCTGGAATAAGATTATAGGCATATAGTTCCAGTCGACCAGCACAAAATATAACAGATATACGCGATGGATTATCAAGTATTTAACTGGATCACTGAATAATGTTTTAAATACTTGATCATTCATCGCGCATATAGTTGGCCATCGCTGAAAATGTGGTAATTTTTGCTAAAAAATATTATTCTTAATTCCAAGTAGGAATTTTCGAGAATTTTAGGTACCGCATGCGAATTCGGCCCTCGTAAAACATTCAAATTCGCTCGAATTCAAATTATTTTTATACCATTCGAGAGCTTGTAAAAAGTTAGAAAATTGAGCGTTTGAATCAATTCCATACCTATTTTGGGTAAAAAGTTATAAATAGTTGTTAGAAAATAGTTGATAAATAGTTATTAAATACTGGATGATTTTCAATTGATTGTGCCAAAACGGCTGTGTCAGTTTTATATACGTAGGTAAGATGCAATGTCCAAGTGTCATCGAAGGCCACGGCCAGACGCGCCTACGTGGTGAAGTTTTTAATGGGCACATCTGAGTTTTGAAATCAGACCACGAAAACACCATTCTTCCCTATAATAATGTTTCTTTCAATATAGGAAAGGTTTGCGACAATCTTGATGGATTTATTCGCAATATTCCAAAATCGGTTAAGATTTAGACAAGTTCAAGCAGATATTATTTCTATATCAGTGATCTGCTTATTTTCCACTTCATCTTCAATATATTCAAGACTGCACAATCGATGTAGCATCATCAATCACTTTTCCAATAACAGGCATTAAAGATATCGGTCGATAATTGTCGGGGTTATCGTAGTAACCTTTGAAAAAAATGGGAATAACTATGGCCATTTTAGACAATCTGGAAATGCACCGATACTGAAGCATTCATATACATCGAAACTTTTTGACTATTTCCTTGCCTTATTTTCTGCCACAATTGCAAAGTTATCAACAAATCTATTCCAGGTTATAGAGCACTCTATTTTGGGAGGGATGGATTTTCGTTGTTAATTAATTATTCTCCAGGAGTCTCTAGTTTTGTTCCCCCAATTCGGTCATGAAAATTGAGACATCACCTAAACATAATCGATATACTGTAATGATAACAGTACCCAGTATTAATTTCAACACTATAGTTTTCCTGTGAACTGACAATTACTAGAAACATTGTTTTATTCACAATTTTGATATGTTTCGGCATCAATATAACTTAAATAAAAAAAAAATTACATTTTTTCATTTGCAGTCGGACATATGAGGTATCGTTTGGAAGAACTAGCAATATGTGTTTTATCTCATAATGTTGTTTTTTAGTGATGTTACTGCTAATACCAGAAGTGCAACTTTTGTCAAGTTTCAAAAATGTGTTGGGCGGTGTGAAAACAGCGGCCAAAGATAGCAGACCAAATCTCCGGAAATACCCGAACGCCAAAACTAGTGGCGTACCAACCGATTAAATCTTTAACATATATAACCCATTATTATGAAATCTAATAGAAATATCTCTGAAAATATATTGACTTGAATACATTTATTGATGATTTCTTTGGAAGATGGAAGGAATTCAACTTTTATAATCGAAAAATAAATGACATAATTTTCAAAAATTATTTTTTTCTAGAAAACTTGGTTCTAGCATGAACAGATTTTGGTAAGATGTTTCCTATTACAATACCATCATTTCGTGAAAAAATAGTCGACTTCTCTGATGATGCAGAGGTAGAATTTCCTAACCTTAATTTTCAAAAATTAATTTGTCATAGAAAACTGTTCTAGCACAGATTTTGACAAGATGTTTCTTATTGCAATACCACCATTTCGTGAAAAAAATGGTCGACGTCCCTTGGGATCCAGAGGTAGAATTTCCTACCCTTAATTTTCAAAAATTAATTTTTCCTAGAAAACTTTGTTCTAGCACAAACAGATTTTGGCAAGATGTTTTTTATTGCAATACCATAATTTCGTGAAAAAAATGCCGACTTCCCTTGGGACCCAGGTGTAGAATTTCCTAACCTTAATTTTCAAAAATTAATTTCTCATAGAAAACTTTGTTCTAGCACAAACAGATTTTGGCAATATGTTTCTTATTGTAATACCATCATTTTGTGCAAAAATGGTCGACTTCCCTTGGGGAAGCACAAACAGATTTTGGCAAGATGTTTAGTGTTTGAGAATTAGGATTTTGTTTTATTATTTGTTATTGAATAAGTTTATTGCATTTATTATTTATTATCAGTATTCTTGTTAAAAATTAGCCTTCTGAGGCTTTCGAGACTTCATATTTTGTACTGTATAATTTGTTACCAGGAATAATATGCATTTGTTGTCATGACTAGTATTATCGTTGAATGCAACCCTCAGTGCTGATTTTTATTTCGTTAATTTTTGTTTATTTATTTAACGTCGGCCAGGGCTAATCACTAACGTTTATAATAGCTATTCAATTCAATGAGCGGATTTTTATAATAATTTAAATTTTCATTTTCCCAGTTAATTACTTTCGATTTCGAATGTGTACTTGCAAAAATATTTGTATGTTAGAACACCGTTTTTCTATGAGAAATTAATTTTTAAAACCATCTTCCAATAAATGTATTCAAGTCAATATATTTTTAGAGATATTTCTATTAGATTTCATAATAATGCTGGATTGCAATCATTATAAACTAGAAGATACCGTGGTTCTGGATGAAAATAATGTGAGCTTTAAAAACAATCCCAGTGAAACTTAAGATCGTAACAAATTGCGTGCTCTCTACCAGAATCGAACCCAAGTTCCCGGCTCTACCCACTACACCACTCGTTTCCTCCATATACAATAAATTCCTTTGAATATTTCAAATTCTTTGTGAAGAATCAATTCATCTAATTTTTGTTCGACATTTTTTTCAATATCATATATTTATGAATGCTACAAATAAATTCCACAAACTAAATGAATTTATCTTTCAAAACATGAGTCAATCTGAATTACCCGTTTTTTTTAGAATACAGGAACAATATCAGGTGAATGTCTGGTTCCTATCAGGGTATCATATTTGGTACTCGGTTGGTCGACGATTGGAATGTTCCTAACTAATCTTACCATAAATGAACAATAGCTAAACTAAACAGCGAGCTAAACTCCATCTATAGGAAAGCCCACATAAAGTTGTTCTGTATTATATTTTACATAAACGATCAACTTAGCGACCATTTTGTTCGTTTGCTAGAAAGCTTTAGAGCTGTTGCTCCTTTTCTAGTTTTTGAAGAGGCATATGGATGGTACTGAATAATACTTTACAATTGGCAAGGATACAGTTTCGACAGTAAACATGATTTCGATTTTGTTTTAAAAAGTGAATCTTTTTTAGATACTGACCTACTGCTCCTAATCATCAATAAGGGAGGTCCTGCTAATAACCAGAAGCTCTAAGCATTTACATTCTTTACTCTGTCACCTAACCTATCATCTCCCTTATATTCGTACCCTAATGCGGTTTTGAAATAATTTTAGGGTACTAAAGATCTCTTTTTGAATTATAATTCAACTGATCCGTGATACTAGCAACTGTTAGTTCATTCAAGAGGTGTCGAAAGGAAAAAAAAAATGTTCCAGGAACAATGACCCACCATGATACCAGTAATTAACTGTACACGTATTCGTGTACCGATGCCCCGTAAACATAATGTTTCTAACGAATTTTACGACAAATCGATAAATGACCTCAAAAATGAAATATTGTAAGAAGTAGCATTAAGTAGCATTACGCAATCGCGGAGCGTTCAACCTTATGTGTACAAAACAATTACAGCACACTCGATAATCAATATAGGTTGAATACATTTGAAAATTATTACTGTAATCAGCTGAATGGAATGATGACCTAGATAATAATTTATTGGTGCACGTTAGTTCTCGATTTCTCAAACTTTTTGACCTGGACAAGGCTACTGGCACCACTCTACAGTCCCGAAAGTACTTACTGATTCGTGTATGGAAGGGCTCATAGTTTAAAATCTACTGAAATTGCACTAATAGCTCTGAAGTCATTATTTCTATGAAAATGCAATGGGGTATTTTCTCTTGAAATGCATGATGGGGATTTTTTTCATGTGGTTACAAAATTTCACACACGGTGTATTTCAGAATTCGTTGGATTCATAAGAGAGACATCTCTCATGATGCCTTGAAATGCAGATTTGAGATCAGTGAATTTAGTTGGAACATGACTACATTGTGTACTGTGTCACATAAGTAGAAAGAAGAAGATTCCATGCCTATGACCCGGGAAAAAGCTCGCCCAAAGTAATTATAGTTTAACCATTTTCAATTGCAGAAGCTGTTTCTATAAGGAGCAAATCAAAAACTCACTTCCGCTTACACGAGCGTCTAAGCGAAGTAACGGAACGAAAAATAATGTGTACTAGTCGTAAACATTCTCCGTTGCCGAACGGAAGATCAAAAGAGCCGGAAGTCAACGTGGGTTTGAGGGACAGCTGTCTAGTTCTACAGCAGATTCGCCTGAGCCAATCAAAATGGACCGCAAGCCAATGATAATGCTTGTAGGTGTGTCGATACGTTGAGAGGCCATACAAACCACTCTTACAATTTGGGGGTATTTCCGTCCAATTGGAAAATTGCAAGAGTACAGCCAGTCCCTAAAAAAGGCAAAAAGGCCCTACCTAGCAACTACAGACCTATCGCACTGCTATCTATTATTTCAAAGGTCATGGAAAAAGCCATCAACATCGAGCTCATGAAATATCTGGAAGACTCAGGAATTGTCAACGATAGGCAATATGGCTTCCGCCATCAGAGATCAACTGGTGACCTGCTCGCTTACGTCTCACATATATGGCAGCTATCTATTGAAAAGCATGGAGAAACTTTAGCTGTGGCATTAGATATCTCCAAGGCGTTCGATCGAGTTTGGCACCAGGGACTCCTCGCCAAGCTTCCGTCTTATGGCTTGCCCCCTCAGCTGTGTTCTCTGCTTGCTAGTTTTCTCTCAAACAGGTCTCTCCATGCAGTGGTCGATGGAGTTTCATCTGACACTCTACTCATAAATGCTGGTGTTCCGCAAGGATCCATTCTCGCACCAACACTATTTCTACTTCACATCAACGACCTGTTGAAAGCAACTTCATGTCCAGTACACAGCTTTGCCGATGATAGTACCCTCCATACCGCTTTCTCTTCCAGGGCCCCTATATCAGCCCGTGAAACCAGAAATGAACGAGGAAGAAATGTTAATAATATAAATATGGACTTGGCAACAATTCTCGAATGGGGATCTAATAACTTGGTAGAATTCAATGCAAACAAAACACAAGCATGTCTTTTCTCTAGAAAAGCCGATCTCACTGTGCCTAACATAACTTTGTCAGGAGTAACCATACCACTGAAGCCATCCATATCGATGCTTGGTATTACTATCAGCAAAAACCCTTTTCCTGGGAAAATCACGTGAGGTCCATTGCCAAAAGTGCATCCCAAAACTTGGTTTTCTGTTTCGTGCCAAGAGCTATTTCACCCCAGTCAGCTGCTTATGATCTATAAGGCACAGATCCGACCTGTCCTGGAATACTGTTCCCATATTTGGAGTGCGGCACCTAAACATATCCTGAGGCTATTGGATTCTGTCCGAAAAAGGGCAATTCGTCTCGTCGGTGATGCCTCGCTTACAAACTCGCTCACTTGTCTGGAACACCGTAGAAAAGTTGGCGATTTGTCTCTATTTTATAGATATTTTCATGGGCGATGCTCTTCTGAAATATCAACAATCGTTCCTGCTTTGGCAGTCTCTTCGAGATTAACCCGTCAAGTTCAGTCATCACACCCCTTCGTGGTCACTTTGGAGACCTGCAGAACATCACTTTCCAAAGACTCGTTCATCCAACGAACAGCGAGGCTTTGAACTCATTGCCTAGGAGGTGTTCCCCGAGGCATACAACCTTCAGAAATTTAAGAAGAACACCAACTCCTACCTTCTTTCCCTAGGTTCCCACGATGTTCTCTGAACATTACAGGATATCCCTTTTCGTGGGAACCAGAACATAAAAAAAAAAAAAAAAACTAATAAATCACCAGTTATATTTGTGTTTCCAGAGGTCTGAATAAATAAAAGCCAGTAGCGTCTCTGATCTGGTATCAAAATAGGTTTCAAAATATTCTATAGTTCTGTTGTGTTTTGTTGGAAAATATGGATTTTTTTTTCAACCATAGGAAAATAAAATTATGATTATCCGATGGCCTATTAATACACACTTCCTCGCTTATGGCATATTTTTTTATATTAACGTATTTTTAAAATATTAAAATATCTAAATAAAATTAGTTATCTCCGCCTATGCTGCTCAAAGGATAGGCTGCTGTGAGACTGACTGGGCAGCCACAAGCCACAACATAGCTCTACTGGCCTCGGACAACGAAATTAATTACCGGAGAAAAAATCGCCATGAGCTCTAGTGGTCCCTGAACCCTTCCATGGCATTGCAAAAGCGAATACGAAAACGTTCATTATTGAGCCAAAAGGTACACTCGTCAAGCGGATCTGATGATCCACAGTAGGGAGTTAAAATGAGGATGCACACTAATCACACTTTATCACTAAAAGCAGCGACTAGCGATTGGTCACTACACTCAAGTAAATCTAAATTAAGTATCAGTAAAGTCGTTGCACGTACGCGATCTTGCCACTAGCAATACTGATTTGAGTAATATCTGCAACTGAATGCAACAGTAAGCTGGCCACTCTGCACAGACATGTATTTCTGAAGTGATAATTGCTCCGCTAATTATGAGAGGCTGAAAAACGGAACGCGTTGCATCTGCTGTAAATGTCGATATAATTCGCTACTAGCTGCTACCAAAAAATAAATAATAGTTTAAACAATCTAAAAAACACGCTTTTATAGAAAAACAAACTAAAAAAATGGAAAATAAGAAAAAAAAAAGTATTTAAAAAAAAGCGTGGGGTGCATGGTATCAATAATTATATAGTACATTACACACCTAGGGCAGTAAAGTAATAAATGTCTCAGATCACAGGTAATTTTTGGCCGAGGCGATACCATGCACCCCACGCTTTTTTTTAAATAAAATATTTTTTTTTCTTATTTTTTTAGTTTGGTTTTCTATAAAAGCGTATTTTTTAGTTTTTTTAAACTATTATTTTTATAAATTTTTTGCAAATTAAAAAATGGAATAATCTTATAAAATTAGTGTATTGTCATCGGTCCTCGATAAATCTACAAAGTTTGAAAAAAATCTGACCGTTTAAAATGGGTCAAAATCGCGCCCAAAGGAGTCGGTTACAAACAAACAAACAAAGTGAAGCTAATATAAAGCGTGTAAAAATAGCTATAGACCAGGGTCGATCATTTTTGAAACCAAAAAAAATTATAGAATGAAACCCATTGGAGAAGGAAGAGAATATAACAAAAATGGAAGGAAAAATAATTTACGGGCGATCTGAGGTCGGGAAGTGGAAGGGGGTGAGTTTTTAAGGGTAAAAAACGGTTTATCTTGATTTCCGGCAAAACTACAAGTCCTATGGAAAAAATGGCAAAGTTGTAGGTAATAAAAAGATCTACAACTTTGGTATTCACACTTTTTTCACATAATCTAAAAATGTATGTGAAAAATTCAAATAAACAAGTTTTTGGTTTTTTATTTTTATCTTTTACAAAAAAAATTTTTACGAAATTTGGTGAAAACTTACCTTTTTATGTCTCAAAAACACTGTAATTTTATTGATTTAAAATATTTATTTTTTCACCTTATTTTGACTTAATATCGAAAAAACACCCTAATTTTCAATCAGAAATTCTCCCGTCAAAATATCAGGTTTTTAAAAAAAGTCGGTGGGCTTTTTGTTCGTTGAAATCTCTACTTTCTGATAGTGTAAAAAAATACATTACTATGGTAAATGTTCTCAGAAAATGCAAAGAAATAACAGGTAGTAAGGCCCAGACCCTCCTAGCCCCTTCCCCACTTCTTTATGAAATACCTTTTGATGGGCAAACATTTTCCGTAGGTCACTCAGGTATATAAGTTATCTTTAAATAGCAATAGATAGGCATCTACGCATATAATTTAAAGAAGATTCTACAACTTTCTCAAAATATTGTAGATGTCTTATTAAATTCGGATTCGAGTTTTTTTCGTTTCTTTGCATTTTCTGTCATAGTAATGTACTTTTTTTTATACCATCAGAAAGTAGAGATTTCAACGAACAAAAAGCCCACCGACTTTTTTAAAAAAGCTGATATTTTGACGGGAGAATTTTCGATTGAAAATTACGGTGCTTTTTCGATATTAAGTCAAAATAAGGTGAAAAAATAAATATTTTAAATCAAAAAAATTAGTGTGTTTGGAACATAAAAAAAAAATTTCACCAAATTTCGTGAAAAACATTTTTTTTGTAGAAGATAAAAATAAAAAACCAAAAACTTGGTTATGTGAATTTTTCACATAAATTTTGAGGTTATGTGAAAAAAGTGTAGATACAAAAGTTGTAGATCTTTTTATTACCTATATATTACTTTGCCATTTAAGTTTTTTCCATAGGACTTGTAGTTTTGCCGGAAATCGAGAAAACCGTTTTTACCCTTAAAAACTCACCCCCGTCCACTTCCCGACCTCAAATCGCCCGTAAATTATTTTTCCTTTCATTTTTATCATATTCCCTTCCTTTTCCAATGGGTTTCATCCTACTATTATTTTTTTTCACTTTTTACCATTTTCAAAGGCTTCAGCACTGGTCTACTAGTCTGCGGGAGCGCATAAAAAATCCATTTGAAGCGACGTAACTGTCGCGCTGGAATAGTGACCTTCTGTGTTTAGCCTATGGGACCTGACAGAAGAAAACCTAAGCAGGTTCTGGTAGAAATATGAGAAAATTGCACTGCATATACCATGTCCCTACGAATGCCTAACGGGGTCAAGGTATGGTAAGAAAAAACAAAGGCTGTCAGGCTACTCACTGGCAAGGCTGTAGAGTCATATGAAGAAGAAAAAAGTGGAGAACGAGCTCTGAAATGCGCCCAAAAGTGAGCAGTGTGGAGGTTAGCCGCCATTTTCTAGCGGCCGTTTTTATCTGGCAGCCTAATGACCAGTGGCGTCGGGTGATAAATTAAATTCGCAATTTTCGAATTTTCAACCAAATCGAATGACTGAAGATTTGGATTGGCAATGGGGATTCAATTCAACAGAAAATGGTCTAACACAAAAAATGGAAAACTTTAAAATGATACACCAATAGATATTTGACATGTTTTTAGATACAAAATAAAACCCAACCTCGAAAATATTAAGCCAAGTCGATATTTGGTATACGTGTTACTGAAAGGTTATATAATGATTATACCAAGGGATGATTGAAATGCAGGCCGTCGAAGGGGTAGTTTATACTTAAAAAATAAAATAAAACCCACCTTTAAAAATGTTTAGCCAAGTTCATTTTTGTATACGTGTTACTGGAAGGCTATATAATGATATTCCAAGATATTATTGATTTGCAGGCCGATAAAGGGGTAGTTTATATATACTGTCGAAATTTCGAAAAAAATAAAACCCACCTTCAAAAATGTTTAGCCAAGTTATAAATTTTTTTTTAAACATTTTTGAAGGTGGGTTTGATATCTTTTCGAAATATCGACAAGTATAAACTACCCCTTCGACGGCCTACAAATCAATCATCTCTATATAATGATTAAAAAGGATGATTATGGATCGAAGGGTATTTATACTCAAAAAAAAAACTCACTCTTTGTAAAGTTATCCAAGTTCATTTTGTAAACGTACATTGAAGAGATAAGATATACCAAGAATTATTGATTTGCAGGTAGTTAAAGGCAGTTTATACTAGTCGATATTTCTAAAAAAAAATGAAACCCACCTTCAAAAATATTTAGCCAATTTATACAAACAATTAACTTGGAAAACATTTTTGATATCTTTTCGAAATATCGACAAGTATAAACTACCCCTTCGACGGCCTGCATATCAATCACCCTTGGTATATCATTATATTGCTTTCCAGTAACACGTATACTAAAAATGAATATGGCTAAACATTTTTGAAGGTTTTTTTTTTCGAAATATCGACAAGTATAAACTACCCCTTCGACGGCCTGCAAATCAATATCTTTTGGTATATCATTATATAGCCTTCCAGTAACCCGTATACCAAAAATTAACTTGACTAAACATTTTTAAGGGTGGGTTTTGAATTTTTTCGGAATATCGACAAGTATAAACTACCCCTTCGACGACCTGCAAATCAATCATCTCTTGGTATATAATTATATACCTTTCAGTAACACGTATACCAAATATCAACTTTGCTTAAAATTTATGAAGGTGGGTTTTAATTTTTTATCTAAAAACATATCAAATATATCTTGGTATACCATTCTAAAATTTTCCATTGTTTGTGTACGAACATTTTCTGTTAAATTGAATCCCCATTGCCATTCCAAATCTTCAGCCATTTGATTTGGTTGAAAAATCGAAGACATTTAGAATTTAATTTATCACCCGACGCCACTGGTCATTTGGCTGCCAGATAAAAACGGCCACTAGAAAATGGCTGCTAACTTCACACCAATCAAAAAGTAATACATAATAAATTTGTAAGGGTCGCAGTGAACCATGACAGAGGACCAACTCCTAGTTCATGATTATTAAAAGTCGCTAATAATGACATACTATGGACTTCTTAACCACGTCATGGAATATCTTTTCTGGGAGCGTACAGTCCAACTTTATACATACAAAAACGGGCCTTTAGGTATTTATGTAACCTCAAACCGCAAGACTTTTGTCGAATCATTTTCACTAAAAATTAAATTGTGGTTGCACTATTTATATTGGCATCTGTTTGCCTAATAAATAAGCATACATTGTAATTTCTTCCAATTATATTACCCGTAACAGCATCATCAGTTTTAATCTTCCATTATTCGCAAAAGTCTTATCAGGTTTCATATATTATATCAGCTACCTACCGATAGATACTCTGTCTACAATTTGAATGATACCCAATTCAGCAAACAAGTCAAGTGTTTTCAATCTGTGGGAACCTATTATAGGTTGTAGTAATATTTCACTGAAATAGAAAATTATTTTATATAAGTTAGATATTTTATTTAAACGTTTTGAACAGGGTTGAACCGATTTAAATTAATTAATGTATATACATGATTTAAATCGCGATTTAAATCACATTATTTTTTTCAATTTAAATCATGGTTAAAATAAAAATTTCTGATAAGTTATAATTAAGAGAAAATAAAAACTTTGAGTTTTAATTAATGGTTCATTATATCATAGTATATTAAAGTATAAGTGGATAAAAAGGGCTTTAAAACACGCGCGATTTTTCGAGCACGACGGCGCAGCCGGAGTGCTCGAAATAGAGCAAGTGTTTTTAAGACCAGTTATCCACGAATACTTTACGTTATTTTTTTTTATTGGTGCACTTTGACCCATATATACTGGTATTATTACTACAAAAAATAGAAATAAGAACTAATAATGCAAGAATGTTGAATTCGTGATGTGACATCCAGTATACCTTTCGTTGTCATGGAAATGAGAAAAACATTCATTTGCAATTTGTTACCACAGATCAATATTTGTTGTCACCAGAGCTCAAAAATGAATTATTCTAATATCGATGTTTTGAAGAGTGAGGCAGAATCGCGGTTAATACCGCGAAATTCCAGTGATATATATATATATATATATATATATATATATATATAAAAAAAGAATATGAAAAGTTCATCAAATGGATGGAGGAGCACATATAAATGAACGAATTGTGAGTAATATTTTATTTGACGTTACTCCTGTCAGATCAATAATCAAAAATTTGTCATTTAGACTTCACGTTCCTCGATTTGTTGATGTTGTCATGGTTACCTTTAAAAAACGCGCGTTTTTTAAAGTTCGATTTAAACACGCTGAGGCGTGCTTTAAATGGGTAAAAAGGGGCACCAATAAAAAAAAAATATAACACAGTATATAAATAATGTTTATATATGTAAAAAATGTAAATGTAAAAAATAAACAATTTTTTCCGTAAAAATCGTGATTTTTTATGTTTAAAAAAAACTAGATTTTTTTCAATTCTGGTTTTGAGTGTATTGTTGAGTGCCAGGAATTACAGCGTTGCCGAAAAAAATATGACATAGCACTCGGTATACATACATATTATTCAAGAATAACTAAATTAAGAACAGCTATCAAATACGAAGTCTTCATTTCAATATAACACATGCTGACACAAGTTCTGGTTTATTCATAGGATGAAACAGAATAACATTTCCTCAGAAGTTCCTCAAAATAGTGACCCTGACAATCGGGAAAATGCCAAATCAATGGACTCATGACGTCAAAAGAAGCGGCAATAAGTCTATGTTTGAATGTCTCACTGAATTTGAGGGTTTTAAAAAAGCGTTTATTCGAATATTACACAATATCTTCTGGGAAAAACTATGTATACATAATATTTTATCACTATATTTCAACTTCTAGCATAATGAAGCAAATTTATGATCTCGCCTATTGTTAAGTGAATTTTGGGCTGGAAGAATCAATAAAAAAAATGAATTTTCAATTAATTCATCGTTCTCAACTTTTTTTTTTGCTTCAGGAAATCCAAAATTTGCACGGCAATTGTGTTTTGGTCATTCGACAATTGTTAGGTGAGAAAAAAATGTTCAACTGATACACAGTGAGCATTGCTGAGATATCATAAACATGCTTATAATATGTTCTATTAAATACATTATGTTGAATGTATTTCGAAAATTATTCGAAATATTTGAATGCCAACTCACGTTTGATAATTTATTGTAGTGACCTGCTAACTTGATGTCAAGTTGGCACAGAAAATTCAAAAACTGCACTACAATTATATTTTGGTAATTCGACAATTGTTAAATGAATTGTGTGAAAAAATATGTTCAAGTGATATACAATGAGCGTTGTTGAAAAAATTAAATTTTAGAATTAATCATCGTTTACAAAAAATGCATAAATCAGATGTACTTATATGAATGCAATGTTGCCAAAAACTCGAAATTTTTACGGATATCCATAAAAAGGCGTATATTTTCGGAGGTAATATAACTAGTACTAGCAGCGAGTTAAAACCGATGAAAATAAAACGACTGCAATTGTTTAAAATTGTGTATGACAAAAGACATAATTTTTGAGAATATGACTATTTATAAAAAATATATTTAATAAAAAAATCCTTAAAACTCATTGTTTAAAAATGCATTTTTTTATTAATTTTTCTTCTGCTAACAAAGAATATTGAGAAACCATTTTTTTTCAAATCATTATTTTGAGTGTTCTTTCAAATTATGAAAAAAAAATGTATTTGTTTATTCAATAAACAATTTGTTATAAACAAATAAATATCCGTACTGTATTTTTTTTTAATATAAAAAAAAATTACAATCATGATTGAATATAATTTCAAATATTCTCATATTTTTAAGCTTGTCATTTTGTTTTAAAGCTAATTTTATTTATTATTTAATGGAGTATAAAAAAAACTTCAAGTGTATTTGTCATAATGCTAATAGTTTACAAGTTATTTTCACTGCTATTATAAATAACAAAAAAATGGCAAGCTTAAAAACATAAGAATATTTGAAATTATATAAAAAATAAAGAAAAAAATACGGCTATTCATTTGTTTATAACAAATTATTTATTAAATAAACAAATTTTTTTTTTCCAGAATATGAAAGAGCACTAGAAAAAAGATGGCAAAAAAGGTTCCTTAAACTATTTTTTTCTTGAAAATAATAATTTTGATTAATGGTCAAATTCTGAAGAAGAAATTTTTTATGTCATAAACAATGGGTGTGTTTATAACAATTTTTTAAACAATTGGAGTAAAAAATTAAGAAAATATATTTTTATATAGTTTTCGGTGATTATTAAATGAAACAATCGAAACATTAAAAAAAATTGATTCTCTCGACTTGATTTTTTTCAAAAGTTTCTAAATGCCGAATTGAATGAATCAGAATATCTTTATTAAACAAAAAAGAATACAATTTAATTTAAGACAATTGAAATTGTTTCTTGGATGCAATAGTGTTAAAAGTACTTAAAATTAATAAAAAATAATAAAAAATAGTAATATTAATTATAAAATATAAATTTTAATAAAAATTTAAAAACAATATATATATATATATATATATATATATATATATATATATATTATAAATGTTTGGTTTTAAAAGATTTAAAAAATAAAAAAAATAATTTCGCATTCATACAGAGAGATTTCATTTGTTATATTTTAAAAATTCATTTATCGTGTATGGTTCAATCAATACCAAGTATTGGAATACACTTTATGTGAACATTTTTTGTGTCTTTTGTTCTTTTAGATTGTTAGGCAAACTATTAAAGAATTTTAAAAACGCATAGGTGGGGCTCGCTTCTGTAAGACTAAGCCTATGTATTGGGAAATTTAGATCTTGTTTTCTTGCATGTGTTCATGTTGGGGCAAATATTGAGTGGAATAGTGAAAATGTTTATGCATGAATTTTAGGCACTTAATAAATTTCTGGTAGTGTGAGTAGGTTGAATATCATAAAAAGCCCATACAAGATTTCCTACAATTTTGGCCCAGGATTTGTCTTAGTATGCACTTTTGCAGAATAAAAGGATCTCCATGAGCTCCAGCTTTTCCCCAAAACAGTATACCATAGCGCAGTGCTGAGTAGAAGGTGGCATAGTAAACTGATAGCAGAGCTTTTTGGTCTAGGTACTGTTTTAGCACTCTGAAGCTGTAGCATGTACTGCTGAGCCTGCCCGAAAGTTTGTTGATATTAATATCCCATTTCAGGTTGTGAATGACACCTCAGACATAATTTTTGGGGGAATTCGTAACATGTGTGCTTGTATACTAAACGATAAAAAAAAATTATACAAGGTAATTCATTATACATGTTTACTCTATTATAGATCAAAGAATCTTTTGTTAGATAATTTTCGATTTGATGAGAATACGAATCAATAATTATTCAGATGAGTTTCAACCAGACATCATATCATTATATCGAGGTCCGAATATTAGAACATCTAATAATGATTGGGTAAACATTTTCCGGAAGGCAAAAACCCCCTGTCTTATATGTGGGGACTTCAATGCACATAATGGGGTATGGGGATCCAACAGAAATGATAACGTCAGTCAACAAATTCTTCATGCTGTAGATGAATGTGATTTAGTAATATTAAATAATGGAGAAAAACAAGACTTTCGAAGCCTAATGAACAAAAATCCGCTGTGGATATTTCCTTATGCTCTGTAGCTATTGCACCCCTTATCACTTGGTCAGTCTCACAGGACACCTTGGGCTCCGATCACTTTCCTATTACTATGGACATTCAATTGAATTCCGCGGAGAATGACATTGTAAACCCTAAAAATAAATGGGACACAAAACGGGCTGACTGGAATATATATCAATCATACTGCGTAGAACTTTTCTCAGAACATACAATGCACGGAAATACTGAGGAAAAGTACGCTTGTTTCATAAATAAAATTAATCTAGCGGCGGATTTTGCCATACCTGCCAAAAAACCATTTAGAATTAAAAATAAACTACCTCCGCCATGGTGGGACTCAGAATGTGATGCGGCAATTGAAAAGAGAAAGTTAAGTCTCAGTTCCTACAAAACATTCAGTTCTTGGGATAATTATGTACAATGTAATAAAACTCATGCAGAAACAAAAAAATTATTCAAAAGTAAAGCAAGAAGCCACTGGAGAAAATGGGTATCCGAACTCAATAGAAACACCCCAAGCCAACACCTATGGAAACAAGCTAAACTCATTCAGAGAATCAAGGTTAATACAAAAAAATCCATAAACAACGGCTGGCAAGAAGAATTTTTGGATAACATTGCACCATCCTATGTGCCAAAAATGATGACAATCCCGCAATCTGAAACTGACGAACCCTCATCATTCTTGGGGCAACCCTTTACTCTTAGAGAACTAGAGTTAGCAATTAAGAAATCATCAGATACAGCACCCGGATTTGATGACATCACGTACTCGATGATATCACACCTACCAGTTGTAGCCAAAATTTATCTTCTGGATATCTTCAATGATATTTGGGTTAGAAATGCAGACTGTCAGTATTGGAAAACGGTTAATGTCATACCGATTCTAAAAATGGACAAGTGTCCCAACTCTGCCTCCTCATACCGGCCAATTTCTCTCTTTTCATGCTTATTCAAAACTTTTGAAAGAATGATAAAAGCCAGATTAGAATGGCACCTCAAGATGTTCAACATTCTACCAACTTATCAATTTGGTTTTAAAACCGGATATGGTACCCTGGACGCTGTTGCGACCTTAGTAACGGATATACAAGCCTCATTGACAAAGAACAACTATTGCGGAGCAGTTTTCATGGACATCAAAGGGGCGTATGACTCAGTAGAACTAGAAATCTTGGAAAGAAAACTAATTAACCTACAAATCCCCCCAAGAATTGCACACATCCTAGTTAATCTGTACTCGAACCGTTATATTTGGCTAAAAACTTCCAACAACAATCAAATTGGCCCCCGCCTTTTATCTTTCGGCCTTCCACAAGGAGCTGTCCTCAGCCCGATTCTTTTCAATATCTATACCTTGGATATTCATAACATAATATCTGAGGCCAAAATAATTCAATATGCAGATGATTTCTGTCTATATGCCGACAAAAATAAATTCGAAATCTGCAAATCATCCCTGAATATGGCGGTGCATATTTTTAGCAATTGGGTTGATGCAAATGGCTTCACAATATCGGAAAGTAAGTCAAATTGTACAGTTTTTACAAGACATAATCTAACTTACTCTGAAACTATCTCCTGGGAAACTTCAATATTCCATTTACGAAACAAGCATGTTATCTTGGTATCATTCTGATAAAAACTAACTTGGAGACCCTTTATTGAAAAAAATATCCACAAAATGTCTAAAAGGATTGAATTTTTTAAGAACAACAACACGCGTCTGGTGGGGCGCGGACCCCAGGACGAGTTTACTCTTTTACAAAGCATATATAAGATCTGTGTTAGATTATGGATGTGTATTATATGGCTCTGCTAGTGAAACTTTACTCAGTAAACTAGATAGAATACAAAATAAAGCATTGCGGATCTGTATTGGGGCAATGCCTTCCACCCCCACCGAACCACTACGGATTGAAGCCTTAGAACCCCCACTTTCATTAAGGCGCGAGTCTTTGACAAAAAAATTTCTTCTTAAGGCATACAGTAAGCATTCACCACTATTGAAGGGAGTAGGTAAGCTAGCTATTATCGATCTCGTTGGAAGCTACTGGCTCCATAAAAAAAGTCCACCCCTCTGTAATGCATTTCGTGATACCTGCAAACTTCGAAAGCATATGTCAGAGTTGCACACACAATACCCGGAACATGATTTCTTTGACCTATCCAGTTATAACCGAGTCATTATTCCGGAGTACTCTGAAAATCCGAATACCAATGGAATCATAATAAAAACAATTTTAGAGGATTATCAAGAGAGTATGACAGCCTACACAGATGCCTCTAAAATGGAGGCTGGGGTAGGTTGTGCATATATTATCCCAAAAATGAACATACAAGCCCAATATAAATTACCAGCGGAATTTTCAATCTACTCTGCCGAAGCATATGCCATACTTATGGCTCTTACTCACATCCCTACAGGCTGCAAGAATATCGTAATTTGTTCAGACTCTCTGTCAGTACTTACCTCCATACAAGATATATACAACCCCACGGCTCAGCTCAATCCATTTGTGATCAGAATCAAAACAAGTTTGTATAATATGAAGATATCAGATAGGAATATTACCTTCCTCTGGGTCAAGGCACACACGGGTATAGAATTTAATGAGAAAGTGGACACACTAGCTAAAGAAGCCGTCAACCTGACCACATTGGCAACAACACAAATATGTCTGGACGATCTTATTGCAGCAGATAAAGTTGTTCAATCGGGAAAGTGGTTGGAAAGGTGGAAAAACTACTGTAGAAACAATCCGACAAGATACACGCGAATTCACTCAGATATACCATCCAAACACTGGCATTATGACCTCAATCTTTCCAGGAGATGTATATCAGTGTATAATAGGTTGAAATTTGGACATGGATGTTACCCTGCCTTTTTGGCTAGAATTGGGATTACTAACTCCAACCTATGTGAAGAATGCAACGTAGAAGGTGATTTGGACCATATATTTTTCAACTGTAAAAATACTAAGTTGGAAGGCCAAGAGCTCTACTCCGACCTGCTTCTTTTGGAAACCCCACCCCCATCAATTTGCTTACACTGTTAGCCCTCAACGAAAAAAACCATCCTCTGCATCTTCAAATTCATACAGAAAACATGCCTAAAAATTTGATGCAATCAAAGGTGAATTTACTTTATTTACTTAACATTTTACTTAGATATTGTCCCTCTGTGTTCTAACCCTTATGTATGTACACCTTTCCGTGGTCCAGTGTTGTTTGTCTATTAAAATTAATGCCACGATGGACCCCTTGGCGAGAAGAAACCTTGTGATCCTTTGTTTTCCTGACGATTTCTTCTTTCAATTTTCCGAATGATTTTGTGTTAGATTTTAGGGACATTGGGATATTTCACCCACCATGAAGAAATTTGGAATATAAATGGATGAATAGTGACTGGCTGTATGGACTAAGTCCGAATGCCAAAAAAAAAAAAAAAAAAAAAAAAAAAAAAAAAAATAATTATTCACTTCATAGTCTAATCTATTTTTATGGATTCAGGAAACCGTCTTTAATATAAATATTGGCGACGTCACATATGTAGAAAGGTGGGGGGCCGTTTTACAATCTTGATTATATTTTTATGATCGGTTATTCGATTTGAGGTCAGTTTGTGAGATATATCAACTTCTTTTAAAACATTTCCCCGGATCCATTTTAGTCTACTCGACAAGTTGAAAATGGTCATTGGATCCGGAATAACGCCTAGAAAAATGTGCCAAAAGCGTGTATTAGCTCATAAAAAATTGCAAAAGTTATAAACAATTGAAGATGAAAAAAATGGCATTTCGTTTTTTGCCAATATTTCATAAACTATTAATATTTAAGAAATTTCAAAACAAGATTCTGAAAGAAGAGGAAATTTCCCGGAACTCTATCTCCATTATTTATAATTTTAATTTAACGCTGAAAATGGGTCTCCGAGCGACATTTTTAGGTTGCGCGCGCGCGTCAAAAGCGAGTACGACACATTAATTAATTTATTTAAGGTATTAAATATATTTTTTTTTATTTGAAAATTATGGTGTATTCGGAACACTATAAATAATGTATTTCCGTTGGAAATTTTACTTAAAGTTAATTTTTCAACAAGTTAAACGATTGTTAACTAACAAAATTTTGTCGAATTGTAAATGAAAAAAAATGTTTAAATAATTGTCGTAAAAATGTTTCGCTTCGTAGAGCCTTTCTTATATACATACTTAACAAGATCACGCCATAAAAGTTAAAAAAATATTCATACTTTGTTTATAATAATTTTTGTACTTGCACAAAAACAAAAAAATCCAAATAAAGTTGTTGAAAAAATTTTTTTTTCTTAATCATCATATCGTTTTTTTTAATAATACAAGATATAAATTGATTTACAAAAAAAAACCGTCATTTGTTGATAAATTTTTTATAAACAAATTGATTATTTCAATATTTCTGAAAAACTTTTTTACAACTTCATGATATTACAAATATTATGATTTTTTTTATATATTTATATTGTTTAAATAATTAGTTAAGAAATGTTTTCTCTTCTAAAAATCATAATTGACAGTCCTCTATGAAGTAACAAAAAAATATTTTTTTATCAACAATTTACCAATTTGTTATAATTTTTTTTTTAACTTTGTTAGATTTTTTTCTGAAACTTCTAAAATTTACAAAAACAACCATATATAACAAAGTATAGAAAAAAATGTTCCCAATTTTTCCCAATTCCAATTCCCAAAGTAAAATAAAAAATTGAAAATTGTTTTTTCTATACTTTGTTTTTAAATTTTAAAAATTTCAAAAAAAACCTAAAAAGTTAAAAATTTGTTTATAACAAATTGGTAAGTTGATAAACAATGGAATTGTTGATAAAAAAAATTGGTTTTGTTACTTTATAGAGGACTGTCAATTATGATTTTTAGAAAAAAAAAATCTTAACTAATTATTTAAACAATAGAAATAAAAAAAAACTATTATAAACAATAAAAAATTGTTATTAAGGATTTTTTTTTTGCAAAAATCATAATATTTTTAATATAATGAAGTTGTGAAAAAATTTTTTAAAAAAATATTGAAATAATCAATTTGTTTATAAAAAAATTATCAACAAATGGCGGGAAACTTTTTTTTGCAAATCAATTTATATCTTGTATTATTAAAAAACGATAATATGATGATTAAGAAAAAAATAATTTTTTAACAACTTTATTTGGATTTTTTAGTTTTTGTTCAAGTACAAAAATTATTATAAACATATAATATTTTTTTAACTTTTATGGCGTGATCTTGTTAAGTATGTATATAAGAAAGGCTCTACGAAGCGAAAAAAATTTACGACAATTATTTAAACATTTTTTTTCATTTACAATTAAGACAGAAGTTCGACAAAATTTTGTTAGTTAACAATCGTTTAACTTGTTGAAAAATTAACTTTAAGTAAAATTTCCAACGGGAATAAATTATATATAGTGTTCCGAATACACCATAATTTTTTCAAATTAAAAAAAAAAAAATACCTTAAATAAATTAATAAATGTGTCGTACTCGCTTTTGACGCCCCGCGCGCAACCTAAAAATGTCGCTCGGAGACCCATTTTCAGCGTTAAATTAAAATCATAAATAATGGAGATAGAGTTCCGGGAATTTTCATTGGAAATTTCCTCCACTTTCAGAATCTTTTTTTTTTTAAATTTCTTAAATATTAATAGTTTATGAAATATTGGCAAAAAACGAAATGCCACTTTTTTTCATCTTCAATTGTTTATAACTTTTGCAATTTTTTATGTGCTAATACACGCTTTTGGCACATTTTTCTAGGCGTTATTCCAAACCCAATGAGCTATCACACATACTTTTAAGAGCAGTATCTCTATTTTAGACCATTTTCAACTTGTCGAGTAGACTATTTGGAATAGGAACATTTTTAGCCTGTTTATACCGACCAAGCAGTTTTCAGCCACCCCCCATGTCAGTCAATCCACAAAAACAGTTTACCCCACATACTCATGCGATCTAAAAAAACACACACATGAATACGCACATTCATAGTTACCAGGTTAGATAAACATGAATAGGGTTACGTGGTTTCTTTTCGTATTCGGAAACAATTGAAACACACGTTCGAGCACATCCACCGAGAAAGAGCGATGAACCTGCCTAGTCTGCAGTTTGAGAACACGTCGATTTATAATATATCGTTACAATCATTATCGTCACAGTCAGCATTATTTATTCTGTGCGGAATTTGATGGAAAACGGTCCGTTTCCTTATAAGAAAAGTACACAATTTCCGCTGGGTATCAGGTAGATTGTAAATACAATTTCGCAACATCGCTCGGTATCATTTTACGGCGTGGTAAAGTAAACTCATCATCGTGATCTGTTTGTTCTGATCTCAGACAATCTCATATATTTTTTCAATAAGATTCGTGTTTAATCGCTTTATTAGATGATATAACATGTGGTTTTGAAACAAACAAGATAAATCACATATTATGCGAAAAATTACTTGCGAAAATCATCATACTTTTGAATTTGATGTTCGGTATCATAAAAATTAATATCTCTGTACTGAAACATGCGTATAGTAATGCCCCTATTAAAGTCAAAGGATCGTATGGTCTAACGAAACCCTTCGATGTCACCATGGGCGTTTTACACGGGGTATATTTACGCGATAATTGTACAGTTTTTATGAATTTGTTTGTCTGTCTTTTCAAATAAACAACTTGGTAACCAGGCGTATGAAACTTTTTTTAACACGCTTTTATTAGCTTCACTTGTAACTAACAAACAATGTAATCAAATCTTGGAAGTCAATTTTAACCTACTTTTAATTGTCGTATCGAAATGAAACTTAGTATGTATATGTAGTTTGGATGACAATACTATAATTTGGTATCTTGGAACTGATCTGATGATGGAGCCGTGAGGTGAATAGTTGAACTCTTCAGTGGCTACTAGTAAAATATGGCGAAGGCACTGGTTCTCAGCCTATTCGCCAAAATTTCGTTATTAATAACTTCTATTTCATGTGGATGAATCAATCGAAGAGTTTTTCTCCCGTAGTCTTTTTTAGTCTTGTGTAGCAATATGAACTAAAAGTTGAAAATAAAATTATAGTTGAAAATAAAATTATAGTTGAAAAACCTAAGAAATACGCATATATGGCAATAAGGACTGAAAAGAGGAAAACAATAAGAATAAAGTCATTGACCAAAAAATTTTATTTTATGTAAAAAAAGTGCGGGGTGCTTTTCACTCACTTTTCAAAATGATATTAAGATAACTAATATCAAGCACCTCACATTGCAAAGAATATATATATATGAAACTTTGAATTAGATCGGATTTCAAATAAGACCAAAGGAGGGGTAATGCGTCGCTGCTTTATACTTTTGGAAATAAAAAGGGACCCCTAAAATTAAAAAAAGTCGGACCGACCGCCACATGTATCTAAAATCGGTGGAATGCCAAAATTAGCAATAAAAAAGGACCCCCAAAATTCATCGATAGTCGAAAATCGTCGGATCGACTTGAGATGGAATCAAAACGTAGGAAATTTTGCCAGCTTTCAGAAAATATATAGTATGTGATATTTTTCTCCGCGACATGTATCCGAAATAAGTGAAAAGCCAAAAAATCTAATAAAAAGGGACCCATAAAAATCATCAATAGTCAAAAATCGTCGGACCGACTTGGGACCAGAATCAAAACGTAGGAAATTTCGTCAGCTTTCAGAAAATATATATTATGTGATATTTTTGGGCGCGACATGTATCTGAAATCGGTGGAATGCCAAAAAATCAATAAAAAAGGACCCCCAAAATTCATGGACATCAAAATCGTCGATCAACTTGGGACCGGAATCAAAAGTAGGAAATTTCGTCAGCTTTCAGAAAATATATAGTATGTGATATTTTTCTCGCGACATGTATCTGAAATCAGTGGAATGCTGTTTCTTGTAACCTGGATCTGGATGAGATAAATGATATATAATCATTCTGAAAATATCGTTGGAAATATAGCCCACGTTTACACACGATATTTTTAGAATCACATAAAATCACTTCTGAAGAGACTGCTGAAAAATAATGATATGAACGTTTTATATTCAGATTCAATTTCATTATTCTAGTTCATTCATAATTATCGATTCATTTATTTTATAAATTTTGTAAATATTTCCTTTCTCATACATGTTTCTGCAACTATGCTTTTTTCGAAGGCAATCTTATTCTCCTGCCATAGTTGATCAATGATCAAAATAGCATATTATACAGTGCTCGTCTAAAGTCCGTTCCCCCTCTACTAATTTTTGAACCACCAAGTATATCGCAACGAAATTTGAAGGGTTCAAATAGGAGATAAAAACCTACTTTTTCATGAAAAAATCACAGCTAAAAGTTTTAAAATGGCGTCTGAGCGCCATCTTCAATAATTTTTTCAAATAGAACACTCCGTATATTATTCCATTTTAGAAATCTGCTCATAATTCTCAACAGTTTTCTCTAATACACTTTACTCCTAAATTCAATTGTTTTCGAAATATTAACGTTTGAAAAGTGACATTTTGGTCATTTCAAACCCAACCAAAAACACTAATGTTGCTTTCAATCGAGTTTGCATTGGAAAAAATCGTTGAAGCGGTAACATCTTGTTTACTGTCAAACTGAACTGCTAACTGTCAAATAGTTTGAGCGCCTATAGTGAGTAGTTTATACAGCAAGTAAAATAAAATAAGAAATAAAATAAAGTAATTTAAAAAGTTAAAACTACACATCCATAACAGGTTTATACAGAAATAAAATAAAATAAGAAGTAATATAAAATAAGAAGTAAAATAAAAGATGGCTAACTTTTATCTTTTATTTTATTTTACTTGACAAGTTGTTAGGCATATGTACATATTGAATAATTTAGATAAATTGACGAGATAGGATGATACATGACATGATATAAAGCAGTCGTCATCATATTTTTGTTTTCATAACCGGAAAACGGTGTGTTCACTGGCATTTTTTTAAATTTCTTTTTGTCTTTGAATGACTAGATTTTATAATATTGGTAGTGTTGTCAACAATGGTATATATTTTACTCAATAAACAATAACAGGGACCAAATTTTCAAGTATTCATCATTGAAGTTTGAGGTAACAACATAAAATCCCAAATTTCGATTGACAGCTTTCTTACTTCTTACATTAATTTACTCAGCTCTATAAACACTCTGAAAATTATTACTTCTTATTTTACTTTATTTTATTTCTTATTTTATTTTACTTTCTGTATAAACTCACTTAAAAATCCTTTAATGAAAAGTGTAATCATGGCTCGTAGTTTAGACGATACATTTGAAGCAGTTTTGATATTTGGAGAAGCTGGAAGAAATTATCATCTAGCAGTCCGTATGTTTAATGATAGATTTCCCGAGAATCCTATTTCGAGGTCATATTTGCACAAACTTTTAAATAAGCTCCAAGCAACTGGTACGCTGAAAGATGCTCCAAGATCAGGAAGACCGCCTCTTTCAGAAGAAAAAAAGGTAGAAATTGTTGCAGTCGACGTCTGCAGTTGCTGAATCCTGTGGAGTAAATTCAAAAAGTGTCCAAAGAGTCCTAAAAAAAGAAATGTTTCTTCCCTATAAAATGAAAATCCTGCATGCTCTCACGGAGGATGATCCAGACTGGAGGGTTGAATTTTGTGAGTGGTCAACAAGAACAATTGAAGGAGAACAGGGCTTCCTAAAACGTATGTTTCGCAGACGAATGCACGTTTTTCCTTAATGGAAAAGTCAACAAACAGAATGTACGATACTAGAGCGATACTAATCCGCATATTTTTAGAGAGGGACATACCCAGTTTCCTAAAAAGGTGAATGTTTGGGCGGAGATTTTGGGCAATCGCGTTGTTAGACCGATTTTCATCAGAGGCAATCTTACAGGAGTTCTTTACAGAAATCTTTTAGAAACTGAAATTGAACCTCGAATAAGACAAATTGTATTAAACAATCAGGAAGAGTTTGAAAATCGTAAAATCATATTTCTGCAGGATGGGGCACCTCCCCATTTCGATCGCATGGCTAGGAGTTCCTCGATACAAACTTTCCTGGGCGATGGATAGGTCGCAAGGGAAGTACAGAATGGCCACCAAGATCTCCGGATTTTACACCTCTAGATTTTTTCCTTTGGGGGTATCTGAAGTCAAAAATCTACGCCACTGAATGCCAAACAATAGAAGAGTTGGAACGCAGAATAATAGATATATGTGAAGAAATAGATGAACAGACTTTCATCAACGTGAGAGAAGCTATTTATAATATGGCACTTTATTATCAATATTTAGGAGGCGGCCACATGGAACACTAGATGAAATAATTGTTGGGGTTAAATAAAAGTGTTATTCAAAAATAAATCATAATTTTTTAGCTAACTAATTTGTTTTGATTGTGAATTTACAGTACACATTCGTAGGCTTCGAGATTTTCCGGTAAGCGGTACTGTTTATCCTTAATAAACTCTCTTTACGCCTCTCATTAGTCGAATTCATTAAGAGATTTAACTACAAATTAATAACGTTCAGTTAGCAAAATATTACACCGGAAGTGACCAAAATCCATACTTCATTTCAAACCGGAATGTCACTTTTCAAACGTTAATATTTCGAAAACAATTGAATTTAGGAGTAAAGTGTATTAAAGAAAACTGTTGAGAATTATGAGCAGATTTCGAAAATGGAATAATTATGGGGTGTTCTATTTAAAAAAATTATTGAAGATGGCGCTCAGCCGCCATTTTAAAACTTTAGCTGTGATTTTTTCATGAAAAAGTAGGTTTTTATCTCCTATTCAAGCCCTCCAAATTTCGATATACCCGGTGGGTCAAAAATTAGTGGGGGGAACGGACTTTAGACGAGCACTGTATATCTAGAAACAATAGAAACGCGGATGGAATGTGTAAAAAATATTTATAGGAATAAAAGGAGTATGGCCTTTTTTTATGTACCGGATGGTTCAGACATCCGAATGATATAAACGATACCCATTGTGATATCTCGTTTGAAAATAAATACAGTGGCCAATGAAATAGACAAGTTTTCATTGAATATCGAAAACTGAACCGTATAAGTTTTACTATGCCTTTAGATAATTCTTCCTGACATTTTCCAACCCGAAATTAAAGGGGTTGAATTACCCTCTGAAGTAAAACTAGTATATCTAGGAAAAACTTATATGGACTCATAACTCCATATTTTCCAAATGGCAGTGTTTTCCATTTGAAATAAACAACACAGAACCATTTCCCGATACAACCTTGACAATGTAGTCATTCGTCTATAGTTTTAAAAATATTTTCTCTTTCACCTTGTACACGAGTGATTTTCATATTATTGTTTACAATTCTTTTCGCGTTACAATCATTACATTTATAATGCAATGCAGAAATGTTGTTCGAAGTAATTTTGCGATAAGGTAAATATTTATTTTGCAACGCAATATCAAATATGTGTCAATACAAAAATTGCGAAATATTAGGGATAGATAAACCGAACATTTTAATTCATCTGAGTGATATTTCCATGAAAAAATAAAACAAATATGGGTTCAATTTTATTTTGTTTGAACCGCACCTATATGCCCCTCAATTATAAGCAGAGCCAGGCTTTGGAAATATAGCTTTCATCGTTTTTTTTTACTTTTTTCATACAGTTCCTCGTTAATAATTATGTAGGTTTGATCCTTATCCAAAATACTTTGAGAGTTGCTATTTTCAAAATTATTAGAGAAAAATCCATTAGATCTCACCATCTCTGTCAAGTATTCCCACGACTATTTTCCGCCTTCGCCATCACCATTCAGAATAATAATTTTGGTTCAGAGGACTTTAAAAACGGATTGCCCAAGACTCAAAAAATATTGTGAATCTAATATATTCCTCTTCCACCACTAGATCTTATAAAGTCCTTTGATGCAGAAGGAAACTATCTTGAAGTACCTCAGGGATCTGTTCTGTGCCCTTCAATATTCATTATATTCCCCAATGTGTGGCTTATGTAGAACTTTGCTCAACACTTCTCCTGATGCAGATTTTTTTTCAGCAGCATGGCAGATTAACTCAATAAAGCGCCCGGATCTCCCAAATAGATCAAAGAGCAGTCAGAATTATCATCTTTGATGCTGGTTATAGGGATCAATGTCAACAAATTAGTCTTTAGCGTGTCTATTCCTTCTTAATTCATTCATGCCAGTATTGAAGATATACAAGAACAAAAATGTATTTTTTGGTCACTCTGATTTGCATGATCCAATATATTCCTATATAAATTCCCAATGTAATACTTCATAACGTTATGCTTCAAGAGTACAATGTTGTGAATCTTAACTCTTTCAGATTGTCACTTTTATTTAATAAAGTGTCCTAATGATATCACTGATAACCATGTCATTATTTTTAGTATGTTTCGTAGGTGTAGGTATAATACTGCATTATTTCCTTTCCAATACTATTGGTGGCATGGCTAACATAATTGCCGAGTTATTCTATCATTCTTATATTCTATAATTTTCACATTTTTTCGACTTCCCATCATATTCGCAAGCAAAGCTATTGAGGAAAATGTGACGAAGTGCGAGCTTGACTGGCACCCAGACTGTTCCGTAAACGACAAGTTTGTAAAATTAATTTCTATAAATATATAAAAATTATAAAAAAATTAAGACAAGCTTTTATACAAATGCGCTACAAAGGAAAAAATTATTTCTTTAATTGTTTGATCAAGGTTAGGTTAGTTGCCGCGAATATAAAATAGGTAATCTTCCGTTGCAATCTGCTACTCACAGAATAGCCTAGGTCAAACAATTAACTTTTTAGTGCATTTGTATAAAAACTGGTCTTATTTTATATTTATTTTCATTCAATAATCTTATTGAATTTTGACCCCAAAAAAACCCACATACTAATTTTGAATGGAATCGGGCCATAATAACAAAACACGTCGCCATCTTGAACAAAGACAAAAACATCATGATGCCCGATCCCAAAAACCCCCCCACACCAATTTTGAATGGAGTCGGGCTATAATCACAAAACTCCTCGCCATCTTGAAGCCGCCATCTTAAATTCATGGATTTTTTACAAAAAAAATCATGATCTCCCCCCAAAAACCGCTACATACCAATTTTTATTGGAATCGGGCTAAAACCACAAAACTCGTCACCATCTTGAATTCATGAATTTTGACAAAAACATCATGATGTCCGACCCCAAAAACAATTTTGAATGGAATCGGGTTATAATCACAAAACTCGTTGCAATCTTGGAGCCGCCATCTTAAATTGATGGATTTTGACAAAAAAATCATGATCTTCGACCCCAAAAACACCTACATTCCCATTTTTATTGAATCGGGCTAAAACCACAAAAATCGTCGCCATCTTGAATTCATGAATTTCGACTAATACATCATGATGTCCGACCCCAAGAATCCCCACACACCAATTTTGAATGGAGTCGGGTTATAATCACAAAACTCGTCGCCATCTTGGAGCCGCCATCTTAAATTCGTGGATTTTGACAAAATAATCATGATCTCAGACCCCAAAAACCGCTACATACCATTTTTATTGGAATCGGGCTATAACCATAGAACTCGTCGCCATCTTGGAGCCGCCATTTTGAATTCATGAATTTTGACAAAAGTATCTAATAATATCCATTTTTTTTTAAACATTACGGAATTCTTTATTTTTTAATGAAATGTGATAAAATATTAACATTAGGAAAATGTAGATACCATGAAATTTTGAATCTTTCGGGAATATATGGAAATGAAAACAACTTTTTTCGCTAAGAGGTGACTTCAACATTTATATGAAGGGTCATATTCGTATAGATTTTCTTTCATTAGATTTAATCTGAAATGGCAACCATATGGAAGGAAATCATTTTATTAAATATTAGCTGGTACCCGCGTAGAATTTGTATTTTTTTGTGTTGTTCCATTTAGTTTATTATATCCATTATCCCGTTTCCCGTTATCCAGTTTCCAGGTATCCCGTTATCCCGTTTTCTGTTATCCCTTTTCCCGTTATCTCGTTAGCATGATTGATAGTAATGCTTTGTGGCGGCTATTACAAATTCACCACACTAACTCTTTTTCACCCCTTCAGGAACGGAATTTTAGAAAAAAGTTAAACACAATTTCTTTATTTGTGACAGAGAGCCAAAACACCAATTTTCTTGAACCTAACTCAAAAACCAACGGTAGTCGTATACAAACTCTCACCCCCATTTTACACCCCCTCTAGGGTTGAATTTTCATAAACCCCAAAAACCATTTTTGAATGGAATCGGGTTATAATGACAAAACTCGTCGCCATCTTGGAGCCGCCATTTTAAATTCATGGATTTTGATAAAAAAAACATGATCCCGGACCCTAAAACCCCCACATACCAATTTTAATTAGAATCGGGCTAAAACCCAAAACTCGTCGCCATCTTGGAGCTGCCATCTTAAATCCATGAATTTTGACAAAAAATTCGCAATCTCTGTCACCGTAAACCTCCACATACCAATTTTGAATTTAATCGAACCATAATCACAAAGCTCGTCCACCATATTGGAACCGCCATTTTGTTTTTCTCTAGCAAAAATTCCATAATGCATTGTCACCGGAATTATGAACACCTGTCAAATTTCACGTTAATCGGACAACTAGAAGTGGGTCAAATTTAATTTGTAAGATTTGATTACCAATCCACAGACATCGGGACAGGTGAAACTAAATAAAAGCTTATAATAAGACCTAGTACTTCCGTCATCAATTTCTTGTAATCTTTCTCTGATTTTTGGTTCAGTAGTTTCAGAGGTTACGGGAAGAATGGTCTATTTTTAACCGACGAAACCAAAAAGGAGGAGGTTCTCTATTCGACCCGTATATTTTATGTTTTTCCATCATATTTTTTTATGTATGATCACGCATAACTTTTTACTGAGGCGTCCGATTCCGATAATTCTTTTTTCAGTGGATAGGGTGTACTTCGAATTTGGCCCCATTTGAATTTAAAAGATGAAATTCACCCCTAAGGGTAGCGAAATGAAGGATATTGATCACTCACCCTCTAAATTCTGGTCCGTTAACCGATTCTATCAGGCATAACTTTGTACTGGGTTCTTCGATTTGGATTATTCTTTTTTTAATAGATAGGGTATACCTTATATTTGGATTTCGAAAGGAATTAGCCACCCTTACGGGTAGAAAAATAGGGGATGATTGATTGTTCACTAGTGAACATTAGCACACACATACGTAGTTGACAATGACAGATCGCTACTGACATTATTCTTGTTCCGTCAAAATCAGTATATTTTATGAGAGGATGGAATGATATACAAAGTAATGAAATAAACTAACCAGAACAACGAAAATAATTTATATTACAACAAATAGTAAAAGTAGATAATCATATTATTTAACTGGTGATAGTTGAAGTAAGGTGGGTAAGTAAGTATTTTGGAAGTAATAAAAAAACAAGTAGGTAGTAATTGAAAAATAAAATTTTTTTAACAAAAAATTAAACCGACGAAATACGGAACTGAAAAGTAAAAAATAAAAACTTTTTAACAAAAAATTAAACCGACGAAAAAATCAACTGAAAAGCAAAAAATAAAATAAGCCTTCTTAGTCTAAATGATAATTGAGCTCCTAAACTAATGTAAGTAACTGATTTTGAGTCGGCGCTAAATTTTGCTTTTCAGTAGATTAAAATTTCTTTATAGTAACTTCGATAATTGTTTGTTTGGCGCCGACTCAAAACATTTTTTTTTTTTTTTTTTCGTCGGTTTAATTTTTAATTTTTTGTTAAAAAGTTTTTATTGCGTATACTATCTTTTTATATATTCTATTTGGAATAACGAAAAAAAGTGTGTTACTCATAACAAGCCCTTTCAAATGATATCCCACATGATATATACAATTAAAAAATTATATAATTCAATAGCCCCCTCTTTAATTTTTTCTTTTGAGATTACGGAAAATTACCGTCCAAATGCTCTTGCAAAACAATTATGAGCAACATGAAATAATAACTTTCACCGGATGTAATTTTCATCGGTATGTATAAAACGGCATTACCATACCCATTATAAATAGTATAAATACGATAAAAATGACACAACAAAGTACTTTGCTTATCGATGTCTGTACCTAACAACCGTAAATTTGTTCGTAAGATATGGGAATATTCAAAGTTCCCTTGTCCTAACTCTTTATCTTATCCTTCAACAGAATGAGAACGAATTCAATCCAGTTGGTTCTACGAATATCATTACATGATTTGCACGAGAAATATCCTGAATGTAACCACAGTGTTCTACAAATTATCATATATAAAAAAAACAACTTCTATTCTTTTTTTATTCGATTCAAAGAAAATTAAATATAGCTTCTTGGTATAACCACACAACATAAGCGTTGATTTTATTTTTTTACGTCAAAATGAATAACGTCCGTGTGTGCGCCTGTCTGTTGCCTGCCAAGGGAATTTTTCTCGTTTTACGTAGGACGTTGAAATTTTGCATGATCCGGACTAGCCTAAGATGCATTCATTAATAAAAGTTTTTCATATTAATAATAATATTTTTTGGCTGCTTCAGATCACACAGTGAGCGAGTCAAAGACGGTACACTAATAGCTATTTAATCAACTAGGATATTAATGATCGAGGAGATATTTTAACGCGACGCAACGTAAAATTTTCGATATTAATTTCCTTCAACTAGGAGGAAACTTGCAATATTTGGATTTTAAAATAAAATAATTTGACAGCGCGAAGGTAATATTATTTGACATTTGAATAATATTCGAATTCGTGTATGTTTAGTTGCCTATACCAAAATTATACATTAATGGACCAAATCGACCATTTACAGGTTATTAATGGTCGATTTCGGTGTATGTTTGGTTGCATATATCACAATTATGCATTAAAAGATAAATTGAAGGTTAATAGGGGTCATTAACGATCGATTTCGTGTAGATTAAACAGACTCGTTAATACGAGGTCGCCGGAAAAAAAATAAACACTCAAATCAGTCATTCTGTAGTATTAGGCGTCCTTCACTTAGAATTGGGTTTCGAGGTAGCGGAAATAGGACCAGCTACCTCGAAACCCAACTCAAATCATTGTTGAAGATCATATAGATGATCAACCAAGATATTTCTGTACCGAATAAAGCCAAGAGTCAACAAGTTAATGTTTACTAATTCCCCAGCAATTGTACAACAATATATATTGTGGTCTGTAATTTTTCAAAAGCATTTGATTATGCGGATCACAGTACTGCTTGGAAAACTATACCATTATGGATTTAGAGGGGTTGTCTATAAATGGTTTGAATCATATCTTCTTGAGAGGAAACAAACTGTAAAAATCTCTGGTGAATGTTCGGGTTATTCACATGCCAAATCAGGAGTTCCTCAGGGTTCGGTACTCGGACCAATTTTGTTTTTATTGTAGCTTAATGATCTAACATATTTACCAATCACAGGAAAATTCACACTATTTGCAGACGATACCAGCATCTTATGGTATGGTAAAAATGTGGAAACTCTAAAGACAGTTGTATGCCAGGAACTCAACGAAGTCAAATTTTGGTGTAAATCAAATCATCTTTGTTTCAATGTGAACAAAACAAATTTAATAACCTTCAAATTCGAATTTGAAAATCTGACCTTAGGTACACATCAAGTCGCTAGTAGAGTTGTGACAAATGAGCTTGGCAAATGCTAGAAACACATACTTTTATCTCATAGAATCCCATATCAGGTACGGAATACCCTTCTGGGGCTTTTGCAGCCAAAATCTGTTAAATTCTGTGTGTAGTCTACAGAAGAGAGCAATTCGTTATTTATGCAAGGTCAAAGCAAAAGAACATTGTAGACCACTGTTTATCCATAAAAAAATTCTTACGCTCACATGTCTTTTTATTTTGGAAACTGTATCTTTGATCCACATCAGACATCATTCATTAAATAAAAAACCCGTAAATGTACATCATGCCATATTTCCCTTCCAATACCCAGGTCGACTCAAACCAAACATTCAATTATATATGAGAGCAAAAAAATTTACAATCATTTGCCAGATCATTTTAAATAAATTGGAAGTATAAAAAAATTTAGGAAGGAGATAAAATAATTCCTCATTCCAAAAGCATACTATGACCTGCAGGAATATTACAAAGAAAAATGTTGAAGCCTTTCTTGAAGCATGATGTTATTTAGCTTTAAGTTTTTATCTTATATGTTTAACGTCTAGATGCTGATTTGTATATTCTTATTATGGATATTTCCGGCTAAATGTAATACAAATGTAAAAATTGTTTTGTGACTTATTTTGTTGTATTTTATATTATTGATATTTATACTTATTTCTTTTATATTAGTTACCTTTGAATTGGACACAGTGGTTCCCACCACTTCATGTTACTCCCTCACAACACTTTGTCAATAGGAATTATAATTCTTAGACAATAAAGTACAGTTTTGATTGATTGATTGATATGCCTTTATTTCAGAGCTATTTGCAAAATTAATCCAACAATAATAACATTACATTTGAGGAATTATTGTTAAAAACAATTGCTGAAAAAATAAAGAAAATTTGAATTAGACTCTGAAGTTCAGTATCAGTGTGAAAGCAGCCACGAGTCCCAGCCACGAATTTGCGGTGCTTATGTGGATGTGGGTCCGTCCGCCAGTGGTTGTCTACTGATGGTCAGAATTCGTGGCCAGCCATGAAATAAATTATATCGTTCCTGTTAAGAATGCGAGAATGTTTTTTGTAATAAATGTATGCTACGAGGAATCCTTGACAAGATGTATATGTCACCCGATTTTGTCGGAATTAACCCTCCACTACCCCTATCATGAATTTCTTTGGAATAATTCTATTTCCATAAAAAACACGTGGATGGGTGTTTTTTTTTCATAAAGATGGGTTTTTATTTTCATAAATATATGCTACCAAGAATGCTTAACAAGACACTCGATTTTGTCGGGCAAAAATTAACCCTCCACTACCCCTATCATGAATTTCTTTGGAATAATTCTATTTCCATAAAAAAACGCGTGGATGGGATTTTTTTTCTTTTTTTTCATAAATATATGCTACCAAGAATGCTTAACAAGATGTATAGGTCACTCGATTTTGTCGGGCAAAAATTAACCCTCCACTACCCCTATCATGAATTTCTTTGGAATAATTCTATTTCCATAAAAAAACGCGTGGATCGGGATTTTTTTTCATAAATATATTCTACCAAGAATGCTCAACAAGATGTATAGGTCACTCGATTTTGTCGGGCAAAAATTAACCCTCCACTACCCCTACCATGAATTTCTTCGGAATAATTCTATTTCCATAAAAAAACGCGTGGATGGGTGTTTTTTTTTTCATGAAGATGGGTTTTTTTTCCATAAATATATGCTACCAAGAATGCTCAACAAGATGTATATGTCACTCGATTTTGTCGGGCAAAAATTAACCCTCCACTACCCCTATCAAGAATTTCTTTGAAATAATTCTATTTCCAAAAAAAACGCGTGGATGGGTATTTTTTTTCATAAAGATGGGTTTTTTTTTTTCATAAATATATGCTACCAAGAATGCTTAACAAGATGTATAGGTCACTCGATTTTGTCGGGCAAAAATTAACCCTCCACTACCCCTATCATGAATTTCTTTGGAATAATTCTATTTCCATAAAAAAACGCGTGGATCGGGATTTTTTTTCATAAATATATTCTACCAAGAATGCTCAACAAGATGTATAGGTCACTCGATTTTGTCGGGCAAAAATTAACCCTCCACTACCCCTACCATGAATTTCTTCGGAATAATTCTATTTCCATAAAAAAACGCGTGGATGGGTGTTTTTTTTTTCATGAAGATGGGTTTTTTTTCCATAAATATATGCTACCAAGAATGCTCAATAAGATGTAATATACTGATTTTTGGCAAAATTAACTATCCTTCATGTTTCTTATGAATAATCTATTTCCATAAAACGCGTGGATGGGTATTTTTTCATAAAGATGTTTTATCATAATATATGCTACCAAAATGCATTCTTGGTAGCTATATTAACCATCTTATGAAAACCATCACGCGTTTTATGAATAGAATTATTCAAGATTCATGTAGTGGAGGTTAATTGCCCGACAAAATCGGGTGACAAATACATCTTGTCAAGGATTCCTCGTAGCATACATTTATTACAAAAAACATTCTCGCATTCTTAACAGAAACGATATAATTTATTTCATGGCTGGCCACGAATTCTGACCATCAGTAGACGACCACTGGCGGACGGACCCACATCCACATAAGCACCGCAAATTCGTGGCTGGAACTCGTGGCTGCTTTCACACTGATTGGACCGCACTGTATATTAACTATGTAGTATTTTCTTATGAATAATCTTATACATGTACTCTATAAGCTCACATGTGCATCAATAAACTATTCTATTCTACTCTGTACATATACATACATAAAAGTAAATAAAAAAATGAGAGCATGCCATAAAAAATATTTTTACAGTCCGACAGTGTTACGGAATTCAACTAGCTTGCGTAGGCTTAAAAATCATCGCACAATTTTTGTTTCTAAAATTAACACGTTTGCATTATTACGTAACAATGAAATATTTTCACGAACTTCTGTAAACACGATTCTATTGTCATCGGTGATTGGTCAATACTTGTTCAGTGATAGTTCAGAGACCCATCGAATTATTGAGTCTGGTTGACTCATGATTATTATCTTACTGTAAATCCAAGAACATTACGGCCTCTATGGTAGGTACAACAAATAGACCTCAGACATGCATCATAATAAAGATATGACAACTAATGCTCCAGACAATAAACCACAATGATAAAAATTATGGAATCATTGTCGAGTTCGAAATTAGAAATTATTATCTTAATGGCTTCAGGGGAAATCAAAGTGCACGTAGAGTCACGATAAATTGTTTTGAAGAAAACTGATACTGATAACAATAATGATACTTTTAGGTAGATAGCATGAAAAATGGTGTAGACTTACTTCATAACATTCCCCTGATACGATGTTGAAAAAGAAAAAACAACAGATAATTAAATGATAACAATATTTTGATTGTACTCCCCAGTATCGTAAACTTTCGCTTCACTGCCAACTGACTAGGACAATATTTGGAAGACTTCCAGCGATAAAAATATTTTATTTTACGATTGGTATTTTTTCCGAATGATCGAATGTTTCGGTTCATTCCATGTCAACTCAACACAATGATGAAACACATTCTACCGCTTCATATCAATTTTGTTCGGGGTGGAAATTCATTCATTAGCATTTTTATGAGCTTTCTTATGATATAAAACACAATATTATTTGAAAAAACTCGAAATCAATAGAAGGAAACAAGTACTATGTGTGCAAACATCGTGAAGATCGTCGACATGTACCTATATAGTATATCCATTCTTAGTTGGATGAGGATACCCCTGATAAAACATTATAGGATCTGCGCTTTGACCGAAAATGCCGACCATAGGCGGAGATTTATTTTTTTACTTTACAAATGTAACTTTGCCTATTTTTGTTAAAAAACAAATTTCAGTAAACTATCTGGAAAAGGAGATTATTAAAGGATTCAGAAGGGATTTTCATTAATAACATTCTTTTGATGATTAGAAACGGTCCAAAATTTAATGATAATTATATTTTTTTGGATCTAAGCAAAAATATTGTAACCGTTTCTTTATATCTCCACGGCCTTTTGGAAGGTATATTCAGGACAGTCGGATAATTTCTTGATAATTGAGTCCAAAGTGGGCACTACTCTACTGGCCTTATCAACTTTTTAAGTTTTCGATCTTTTCGTTTTCTTTCCAGAGAATGATCTACGACATATCCTTGTTTTCTGAAGATTCCTTTTGTGTTGATGAACAATTAGATTTCGTCTGCCTAAATCTGTTCGAAAGACAAATAAACGAAAGGAAATAAAAAATATTGTACTGAACTCGCAGGAAAAGTTAATAGAAGACCCAAAAAAAATCGCCACAACATTCAATGACTTTTTTATAGACGCACCCAAACAATTAGTAGAAGGCATTAGTGATACTAAATTTTCCCTACCCAAAAATGAAGTCAATTGTCATAGCATGTTCCTCAAGCCATTCCAAGAAGATGAATTGTACAATTTGTTGAATTCAAGATTGAAGAACAAAAAATCTGCTGGGTTAGATGAGGTTCCAGGATTTGTATTAAAAAAAGTGTTGAAGGCGATTATGAAACCACTGACACTTCTTGTGAATTTGTCTTTCGAGTGTGGAGTCTTTCCACAAAAGATCAAATTTGGTAAGGTTGTTCCCCTTTTCAAGAAAAAGGACCGAACTCTTTTAGAGAACTATCGCCCTCTCAACCTCTCAAAGGTGTTCGAGTACTCGTTTTTAGATAGATTATTATTATTTTTGGAAAAACACGATATTTTAAGCCATCGGCAACACGGTTTCCGTTCTGGAATGTCAACATCTACAGCTATGTACTCTTTTCACAAACAAATTTCCCAGTGCATTGATGCAGATGAGTGCCCTGCTGCAATATTTTGCGACCTGAGTAGGGAATTTGACTGTGTAGACTATAAGAAATTATTGGATATACTGGAGAGTTTTGGTATCAGGGGCATACCTCGTAACTGGATTTCATCTTTTTTGATGAATAGAAAACAAATGACAAAACAAATATGAACGTGATAGCCAAATACAAACGATACGATCGGTTAGCAGGGAACTTGAAATGGGTGTCCCTCAAGGTTCGATACTGGGTCCTATTCTCTTTATTTTGTATGTAAACCACTTGGAGTCGATAGTTGGCAATGAACAATATACAGCGTATGCAGATGACTTTTCCTTAGTTATATCCGCCGCCGATACCAAAAGTCTGCAAACGAAATGCATTGAAACAATTCAAAGAGTGTCATCTTTTTTCAACTCTAGGAACTTATTTTTCAAAAAAACCAAATTTGCGGATCACTGTCGGCAAAAACCTATTGAAGACCTAGAAATATCATTTGATGGAAACATTTTGTGAAATACAAACAGAGAGATTAGATTCTTAGGAATATCACTGGACGAACACCTATGTTGGAAATCTCATTCTCAACAACTGTCTTCTAAATTGAATTCCCTGAAATTTATTTTTGTCAATTTACGATCAGTGTTAGAACTGGATCAGATGATGAATGTGTATTACAGTCAAGTTGAATCGAGACTCAGGTATGGCATTTGCCTCTGGGGCATTTCAGCTGGTTCGAAAGATGTTTTTATTGGCCAAAAACGGATCTTAAGATGTATATTCGGGATATCTAATAGGGAAACTTGTAGAACAATTTTTAAATGTTACAATGTCATGACACTTCCCAGTCTCTTCATTTTCGAAATGTGTGTTTATGTTTTCAAAAATAAAGAAAATTTCATAAGAAATTCTGATATTCACGGATATCAACACGAACTATGCACCATTTTCATGTTCATTTTGCTAAAAGAAAAATAAAGTCCAGTGCTCCTGATCATGTTGGTCTCAAATGTTTCAATAACCTCCCACAAAATCTGAAGAATATAACTGCAATGTCTTCTTTTAAATATGAATTGAAACCGTTTTTACTTGATAAGTGTTTTTACAGTGTTAACGACTTCATAGAAATGTAGCGCATATGTGACGAATTCTGTGTAATGTAATCCCTCTGTTTCATTTTATTTTCACATGTATTTACTTATTTATTTATTTTATTATTGTATTATCTGTATCTTATCTACATACTGACAATTCCAAAACATGTAAACCATGTCAAAAAAGGAAATAAAGATTGATTGATTGATTGAACATTTATATAATTGTTTTTATGTTGGATTCGAAGGAAAATTTAGAATTTCCGCTTCTACATTTTGCATGAAAAATAAAATTTGGAGGGAGAAATATAGCATCTGTGAATATATATATTTAAATGAAAATTGTGGCATTGCAGAGAAATTTTTAAATTAAAGAACTGATAGTACATAAGATCCCTCACCTTCATAATCCATTCCCACAACAACTAACATTAAATTCTAGAGAAAAGCGAAATCCTCGAAATGCAGTGGAATCTGTGGCCTCTATAGCTCAGATGGTTAGAGTATTGACTAGAAATCCAAAGGTCGCAGGTTCGATTCCTGCTCAAGGATGGATTTTTTCTTTAATTAAAAAATTTGTCTGCATTGCCACAATTTTCATTTACTTATATATATTCACAGAGGCTATATTTCTCCTTTGTATTTATATTTGGCAACTGACTGAAGCCGTCAATCCACGGCGATGTTAGGAAAAGGTAAAATTGGTCTTGATGGCCACTGATAGTACGTGAGATCCCTCACCTTCATAATCCATTCCCACAAACAACTAACATTAAATCCTAGAAAAAAGCGAAATCCTCGAAAGGCAGTGGAATCTGTGGCCACGATAGCTCAGTTGGTAGAGCGTATGACAAGAGATCTAGAGGACGCAGGTTCGATTCCTGCTCGAGGATGGTTTTTTTCTTTAATTAAAAAATTTGTCTGCAATTCGAGAAAACTCTTCCAGATGCGGAATTAATTCATTTTGTTTCTTATTGAAGTTTTCTACCGAAGTAAATGTCTTACATTGGGAATTTTCCACAATTCCAACGTGAATTTCTTTCAAATCCAAAACCATACCGCAGTTTCAAATTCAAGAATGAATCATGAAACATTTGCTGATTGCTACTGAAGTCCGCTGAAATGGTTTCTTAGCCGTGAAATCGAGGTATGGCTTCATATTTTCATATTAAGTTGAGTGGCAACCCCTTTTCTATGAATTGTGTGAATGTAAGTGAAACATTTGCTTGAGTTGAAAGACAAAATGTGATCCTATTGCAACCCAACGCATTTGTGATTTCCACATCTGAAAAACCATTTTCTGAATTAAAATTTCATTTGTCGCGGAAAATCGAATGAGAATTGATTGGACTACTTTTTCTTAGTTTCAAATATGAGAATATCATATTTTTTTTTTGCACTAATTGTTACTCATGTTCATGTGAACCACTGATTCGGAATAAGTTCGGATTTATCAAAATATTGCTTTTATAAACACTCCGCAGTCACTTTTTCGCGTAAAGAAAATCGAGTATTTCCACTTCGTCATTATACAATTTTTTTTCTTTGTCATAATTGTCATTTTTAAACATTAAAAAAGAGTTTTTCTAAGTGGTACTTTTCAAAACTCGTTGACGTTATCAAATGTTTTACTTTTTATCACCAGTTGCGAAAAGTAAAATTTTTCGCAACTGGTGATGAAATAGTTATTTGTGCAACCAGTTGGGAAAAGTACTATTTTTCGTAATGAACGAATTTCTGCGGAACGAGCGAGCGAGTTCCGCAAAAGAAAACGAGTTACGAAAAATAGGGTTTCCCAACGTGTTTCACACGTTTCCCAACGTGTTTCACACAATTTTTCTAATTTTGATATAATGTGATCCTTTTTCAAGTTAGAAATATAAAATATATATATTTAAAAAAACTGAAAAACACGCTTTTAACGCACTAAAAATTAAAAAATAACTTTAATATTCAACGACGATGAATATTAAAATAAATAAAAAACAAACCATTTCTCAATTTCAAAGTGAAAAATAAAAAAAAATCGTCAGGTGTGGGGGATTCTTTTGAGATCCAGAGCTTAGTCTGGCGCCTTATACCGCTCGGCCACCGGACGACGTTAATTTTCAAACGCATTACCATACTTTAACGTAAGTATGAAAGTTTTTTTTACTTTTGTACCTGCTACCTGTAAAAGGGCCTCGCTTTCAAGCTAACAAGTACGAATACCTTCTCAACCACACTCATAGTCAAAATTTCAGTTTTGCTAAAATGACGTAGGTTTGCCGGCTCTGGTATCTTGGACTATTTTAATTGATTTCGACAAAGCACCCCACGCTTTTTGGCATACTCGTTGAATATTAAAATTATTTTTCAATTTTTAGTTCAGTGAAGAAGTACTTCAAGTAGTTTAGTCTTAAAATTATATCAAATTTTATTCCTGTATTTTTCGCAACTGGTGGTGAAATTTACTTTTCCTACGACCACATAGGAAAGTAACACATATCGCACTCTCTACTCCCATGGAAAGTGACCTTTATTCTCACGCGTGCGGAAAGTACTTTCCGCACTAGTGCGGAAAGTAACTTTCCGCACGGCTGTCAATAAGCCGTCAAACCCGTGAATCCTGTAAGATTTACAGATGTAATTATTAATTGCTCTTCCTTATTGATATTATTTACATAAAAACTGGACTAAAAACTAATTCTTTGTAGAAAATAAAGAAAAGAAGAAAAAAAAATGTTGACGCCGAGAATCGAACCCACAACCTTGCGGTCATATACGTATACTCTTCCATCTGAGCGAATTCAGATTTGAATTAACGTTATCAGAGATATGTATATCTCGTAACTCGATTTACATTAATCGAATTATGATATTTCTTGTATTTTCATTTTATTAAAACAAAATTTAGCTATTTTTAAACTCCATATAATTAAAGGATAGCAACTAAAGTTTAAACTGTTAATTTATAATTATTTCAGTAGTTTGTTTTAATACGAACTACCTGTATCTAAGATAGGCAACCAGAGAACCAGACGCGGGCACATTATTTGAAAATTTAAAAAGCTAAGTAGACTTTGAAACAATTCCACGACACAATACCACAAAAATAGACATTTCGTGATAGTAGGTACATGATCGAAAGTAAAACCTTGTTAAATCTCAGAGTTGTAATAAAATAGGTGGTCGTAAGAAAAATAGCGTACATTACTCGCGCGAAAGTGATTTTTCACACTCGTGTGGTTGCCGCATTCGGCTTACGCCTCGTGCCACAATATTTCCCACTCGTGTGAAAAATGTCACTTTTCGCACTAGTAATGTAATATTACCAGTTGCGAAAATTTTTACATTTCGTAACTAGTGATGAAAAGTAAAACATTTGATAACGTCAACGAGTTTTGAAAAGTGTCACTTAAAATGTCAAAATTAAAAAAAGTTAATTTCCCCACCAGTTGCAAAAAATACAGGAATAAAATTTGTTATAATTTCAAGGCTAAACTACTTGAAGTACTTCACTGTTATTATATCCTATGTACATATTATAAAGATTAAATTTTATTCGAATTTAATACATAATATGTATGGTAAAAACTAATTATAAATATTAATAACAAAATTTGAACAATTGGTGATATTGACCCCAGCTGACAACGTAGGTAGCATTAATTTCCGTTTTTTCCATGGAAGTCTCTCCAAGGATGAGTACACGCTTTTAACGCACTAAAAAGAAACAAATATTTATAATATTCAACGACTATGACAAAAAGCGTGGGGTGCTTTGTCGAAATCAATTCAAATAGTCCGAGATCCCAGAGCCGGCAAACCTACGTCATTTTTAGCAAAGCTGAAATTTTGAGTATGAGTGGTGTGATATGTAGTCGAGAACGTATGCGTACTTGCTAGCTTGAAAGCGGGGCCTTTTTACAGGTATCAGGTATAAAAGTACATGAAAAATGCGTTTGACAATTAATATCGTCCAGTTAGCCGAGCGGTCTAAGGCGCGAGATCTAAGCTCTGGATCTCAAAAGTTAGCGTGGGTTCGAATCCCCACGCCTGACGATTTTTTTTTTCACTTTGAAATTGAGAAATGATTTTTTTTTTAAATATTCATCGTCGTTGAATATTAAAATTATTTTTTAATTTTTAGTGCGTTAAAAGCGTGTTTTTCAGTTTTTTTTTAAATAATATATTTTCATCAGATTTGTCGAAATCCAATCAACATTATAAATATACACTAATATGTATTTTATATAACATATAAGTATTTTTATAATATATCACCGATGCTCACTGTGAATTAGTTGAACATTTTTTCTTACAGCCGAAAACTCACTTAACAATTGTCGAATGGCCAGGCCGAGTTGGAATAAAAAGCGTACTAAAAATTGCGTCGATTTGACGTTTATGTTTGTCATGATCACAAATCACAGATGTAAATTGACAGAAGATGAGTGCAATAAACATTTTATTGGACAGTGCAATAAATAACCACTTTTTTCACTGAATATAGTTTAATAAAGTTTTGTTTTTCGCATGAACGTAGAAAAAGATTATTATATGTTCTATAAAATATATTTTATTGTATGTTTATTATGTTGAATGTATTTCGATAATTATTCGACAAATTTTATGAAAAATATAGATATTCGACTCACGTTAGTCAATTTACTGTAGTGACTTGATATAAAGTTGAAGGTCGAATGTTGGAAGTTGAATGTTAAAAGTGGAAAGCGGTAAGTTGAATGTTAAAAGTGGGAAGTTAAATATTGAAAGTCGACTTTGTGCTTGGAATGGAACTTGACACTGTTTTAGATTGTGCTTCTTGTTTTTGGCGATATTCAATTTTCTCAACGGGTACATATCGATAAGAAAATGACAGTGGAAATGACGTTTTCTAGGTTTGACAAACAAGCAATGGATATTATTGAAATCAAATTACTTTTCCTAATGCTCGAACATTAGCAGAACGATTTATGAAATGGCTTCTTTTCAACTTGTCTTGCATTAAACATACAAAAGCTTTTCAAGTGCGAGTGTCGCTCTAACACCAATGGTTCCGTACCAAAAACTGTTATCAACTTTTTCAAAAACTATAAGTCTTCTTCAAGCACACTTCTAGTAATTCTATTTTTCATAATTTTAGGATCAGTATTTTCGGTTATAGTGGTTATCTTACCGTATCCAAAATTCTTAAATGAATATTTTCAAACTTTTAAAACGTCTAGGACATACAAACTGATGCGTGAGTGATCTAATGAGTATTAGGTGTTTCCCCTTCGAGGTAATTATCGTGACGTACATCTCTAAAAGAAAGCCTCATATTTTCATGAATACTGATTTACTACCACATTGTGCGAAAGAACGGAAAAGTATATTAACTCCTGTCTGTATTCGTCGATGTAATCAACGTCCCATGCATATTACCTTCGAAAACATGAATGAATTAATTTTAATTCAAATATTATCGAGTTAGTGAGCGTTCAGCCTACCGAACCCTTTCCAGGGCCGGAGCGCCACGTTCGACCGCCCTTTCCGAAAAAACTAGGCACAATATAAATTGAAAGTAAAATTCGTGTTCACATTTGGAAATCATACATAGAATAAAAAGACATTATTGGGGAGTTCTAGTTGTAGAATGTTTTGAAATCAGCAAAATATTGTTTTCGAATCTTGGAGCAAAAGCGTAGATATTATTAGTAGACGTGATAGTAAGGACACGATCCAACTAAAAGAGCCCTCTATAACCATAGCTAAGAGGAAAAAATACCAAAATAATTCCATGGGTGCTTAGATTCGGCATCAACATTATCTTTTATATTTTTTTTTTTGTAAGTTTAGTGATCCATTTAAACATATAATAATGAGGAGGTTTGTTGGGATTTGGATCAATTTTGTTGAAGAAAAACTGTTGTTTCCTTGCCAAGGTTTCTTGTGATCAAATGTTTCTTTATTTTTACTATTTCTTAACCCCTTCAACTTACAAAAACTCATTGTTACAGAGCCCTAAAGATGAATTTAATAAAATTCGAACGTTGGCAAGGAAACAATAGTTTTTCTTCAACAAAATTGATCCAAATCCCAACAAACCTCCTCAATATTATCTTGTATAATTCACTATTTGAACAAATCTTATCGGTAATTGCAAGAAAAAAAATGGTGACCCTCAACTTATAAAATTTCTTGGTAACTGCACAGGTGATATAAAAAAACGGTCACAATATTTTTGCAAAGATACACAAAAAAATACAATAAATAAATACTATTCGGACCGTTTCTTATTATAACCCAAAAAATGAAAATCACTTCTAAATCCTTTAAATTATCACCTTTTCTGGACAGTTTACAAAAATTTATTTTTATAATCCCCATCATAGACTATCCCAATTTTGGGCAGGTAATTAGCGAAATGATAATTATATCATGAAATGTTTAAATTCTTAGTCATTTCTATTGTATATTAGCGTAAGATGATTAGCATGAACCCCCGTAAAGCTAGCAGAACCACCTTGAGATTTTCGATTTATTATTGACATATTTTTTGCTCTTCAATTATGGGAGATATAATAAATTCACATGAATAGAGCCTAACATTATTGTCCAAGAGGATTTGTCCGGAGGTGTTTTTTTAAAGTTGGATTCTGCTAGCGTAACGATAAAGCTAGCAGAACCCATGATTTAAAAAAAAACCTATATAAGGAAAATCGGCAGTGGGTTCAAATTATGCCGTGATCAGATTTTTGATGGTGGTTCTGCTAGCTTTACGGGGGTTTAGCATGAGTCAGTTAAAAATTAATTTACTCCTACTAAGACTGTACAATTAGGTTTTAAGACTAAACTGTTAGAAATCAATAAATGCATTTGAAAAGAAATTATTTACATTTTTATATAAGTATACAATATATTTTCAAAGCTACATGGATCCTCATCACCATCATCATATATGTCCGTGTCCTCCAAGTCATCATCAACCAAGTTTATTATTATTTCTTCGAAAACCTTATCAAACAAAGGTTCTTTAGAGACAAAGTTATATCCGATAGATATTACTTTATCGCAAACTTTCTTTCATTCTTCAGCAGGAAATGTCTCGAAGAATTCGTCAGATAATGTCATGACGTCGTTTAATTTAAATGTGACCTACCTACCTAATTTTAAAGTGCTTTCCAAACTAATTCAGTACCTCATGTCCATAGCTCCTGATAACAGAATCAAAGGAAAGAAAATTTACTAAAAGTTTATCGGTTAGCCACTTTTTATAGTTGTCAAAGTTCATATCATGATAATCGCCCGTTTTAGATTGGGATTTATATCTCAAATATGAACATTTAACAAACCCGTCTTTGTTTTCAGCACAAACAATAATGATTCTCTGTCCTTTCGACACTAGCATCTTAAATTCGCTATTAGTATCATAGCTCCAATTATACTCTTTTGTGTAATCAGAGTGCAGATATGTCTTATCTGCAAAAACAATTGTTTGGTTTTCCTTGCGATACTGCGATTACTGAGATAATCCAACCGAAGTTTTTGAATTTCGTGTTTTTCCATTAAAATGTTACGATTTTTTTGTTTTTTCTCCAACGAAATCCCAGTTGTCAATCTCTTTACTGAACGTTTGTTTCTCTACCTCCCGAATAGTTACATTATTCTATAAGGTTTCTATGCAACCGTTGAACTGTTGGTACAATTGTCTATTATATGTGAAAATGTATGATGAAACGACGTAATAAACCTTGATCGAATACATCAAGCTGTAACTTGACTTTTTTTTACAATGAGGAGTACATTGAGATTCTGAGCCAGTGTCAATTTCATGTCTTTCTTTGGCAATTATTTTGATAGTTCTCTGGCTTACGCCTAAAATAAATAAAAATCTTGAGTCATAAACTTGAACATGAAAAATTGTTTTCAAATAAAAAAAATTGATTTTTTTTATTTATTCTCGGTATATTCGATTTTTTTAGTTTTGCTTCTGAACTAAAATAAAAATTATAATTTACCATGTAGATACTTTTTCATAACAAAAAATCTGTGAATTACTAACCTGTCAAAGCAACCACACGGTCTTGTATTTTCTTTAAATCAACTAGAAGTTGGTTTGAACTAGTTTCTACTGTAGTAAACTTCACTACATCGTAAACACAATTTCACTGTGCTTTCCATAATATAGTCTTAAGAAAGACTGACGTTGAAAATTAATATGAAGATTTTCCTATTGCCGCAACTTAAAGCAATCAAAACAGCGATAACTTCAAAGACCTGAGAGTAAGGGTAGAAAAATAGGGGATATTTATCGTTCATCCACTGATTTTCCAGCCGTTAACCGATTCTACCACTCATAACTTTGTACTGGGTTATCTGATTTAGATGATTCCTTTTTTAATGGACATGGTATACCTCAGAGTTGGTCATTTTCGGATTTGAAAAGAATAATCCACCCCTAAGGGTAGAAAAATAGGAGATTATTAATTTTTCATCTGTGAACCGATTCTGTTGGAACTTGGTTCTGATGACACTACAACATAATGGATACCTGGAGTCAACTGAGTAGATAGTTATTGGTTGATTTTAACCACAAAAACGTGAACTATAAAAACTTTTTAATAAACAATTAAACCGATGAAAAAATCAACTGAAAAGCAAAAAATAAAATAAACCTTTTTAGTCTTAATGATAATTGAGCTCTTACACTAGTGAGTAACTAATTTTGAGTCGGCGCCAAACAAACAATTAACGAAGATCATTATATTACTATGAAGAAGTAATCAAAACGCCGCCGTGCATCCCGCTGCCATCATTTTACGCTTTGCCTAATTCAATTGCTAGTTTGTTTGGCGCCGACTCAAAATTAGTTACTCACATTAGTTTAAGAGCTCAATTATCATTAAGACTAAAAAGGTTTATTTAATTTTTTGCTTTTCAGTTGATTTTTTCGTCGGTTTAATTTTTTGTTAAAAAGTTTTTATTTTTGCTACAGCGCATCCATGGTGAGGAGTCACCACTCGTTGGTTCTACTGTATCAATATTGTCGTGTAAGGGAAAGTGACAATATCTGATCGATTTGTTTGAAATAAAGGGAAACTATCCTTTTTCACTTCAATGATTTAATAAGAATAGGCAAGCGGTTGTTAACATTATTATCATTCGAATGCCAATTAGAATCGCTTCGGTAAAGAACCTGCAGTTGAATAGACTCACGTGAAATCAAAATTTGAATCACATCGGACTTTTGATTGTACGAAGTTTAAAGCCGAGAGAGAAAACGCGTCGCCGCTTTATACTATCTTTGGGGTTATTTCGGTATGACAAAAACGAACTTTTCAAAATATGTCGATCTATATGAGTTCGGTGTTTTTTTGCTAACATCATTCAGATGATAAATGACAAGCCTCAGTTCCTAATATAGAAAAGTATTTATTCTATACTCGTTTACTTCCCCTATTCCAACATTTGCAGCCCTTCGATCCTGCCCTAAGCCGGCCCTGCCCATTCCTACTGGTTCCTTATGGTTTTATGCAAAAACAACCTAGCATTATAAATAAAACAATAACGTTCTGCGTGAAAACATGTAACGGAAATGGTGAAGCCGAAGTTATAAATCTACCTTGTTATTTCTTTGGTTCACGTCCTGATTTTTAACCCACCTACCTCGATATGGTTCCACGTGTAAAAAAAAATTCAATGCTGCTTTGTCCTGATCTCGTTTTTTCGTCATTTCCGAAATAGAAATACACCTGGTTGACCTAAAATTCCCACGAAATTGGCAAACTCGTCTCTTCAATGCAGGAGGTGCCTTTTGACTTTAAATAAACGTGTTATCACACAATATAAGTAAGTAAACCACAGAAGAAAAAAAAGGCATTTTGTAAACAGGCTCATCGATCATAACGCTGCAAAAACGATTCAAAAAAGAGGAAAAATGATAGAATGTTCAAGAAGTAAAAAATCCTGCTGGCAGATTTTTTTCATCCATGCAGCCAGAATAATGAAGATCCAGAGTTTGTATGCAATAAGGTTAGGTGAATTACCATTTCTTTAATACAATATAAAGTTGAGCTCAGATGGTTGATAATCCAATCAATAGAGATATTGACCCAACAAAAATTTCAAAACAGCTGAAATTCTGGATTCAAGAATTCGAAAGTATGAAGTATCCATTAAGCAATTATTTACCATGCCACGACTCTAAAATTAAAAGAAAATCCAAAAATTCTTTGAATTTTCATATTTTGAGCTACAACTCCAGAATTATTTGGATTTCTACAAAAATGTTTCCCATAAATCATGTCGTTAGAGAAATAAACGCATTTTCCGGAACGAAAAAAAACCCAATTTTATATAACCGGACTAGTCAGTCGATATTCCTCGCTACTTAGAGCTCCTTAAATAATAATTAATAAAAAGCCTTTTTAAAGACAAGCTTTTATTCAAATGCACTAAAAAATAAAAAATAATTCATTTGGATGTGCGACGTAGGTTATTCCGTGAGTTATAGATTCAAAAGCTTGTCGCGCAAAGATTTCAGTTCGAATACAAAAGCGACAAGCTTTGAATCTATGACTCACGGAGTAACCTAAGGCACACATCCAAAGCAATTATTTTTAACTTTAAAGTGCATTTGAATAAATGCTTGTCTTTAATAAAAACTTTTTAACAAAAAATTAAACCGACGAAAAAATCAACTGAAAAGCAAAAAATAAAATAAACCTTCTTAGTCTAAACGATAATTGTGCTCCTAAACTAATGTAACTGATTTTGAGTCGGCGCCAAACAAACAATTATCGAAGATCATTATCTATGAAAGAAGTCATCAAAACGCAGCCGTGCATCTCGTTGCCATCATTTTACGCTTCACCTAATTCAGTTGCTAGTTTGTTTGGCGCCGACTCAAAATCAGTTACTAACATTAGTTTAGGAGCTCAATTATCATTTAGACTAAGAAGGTTTATTTTATTTTTTGCTTTTCAGTTGATTTTTTCGTCGGTTTAATTTTTTGTTAAAAAGTTTTTATTTTTACTTTTAATTTTTTATTTTTTTTTTTTTTTTTGGGCTAAAATCTACCAATTACTACCTACTTGTTTTTTGATTACTTCCAAAATACTTACTTACCCACCTTACTTCAACTATTACCAGTTAAATAATATGATTATCTACTTTTACTATTTGTTGTAATATAAATTATTTTCATTGTTCTGATTAGTTTATTCCATTACTTTGTATATCATTCCATCCTCTCATAAAATATACTGATTTTGACGGAACAAGAATAATGTCAGTAGCGATCTGTCATTGTCAACTACGTATGTGTGCTAATGTTCACTAGTGAAAAATCAATTATCCCCTATTTTTCTACCCGTAAGGGTGGCTAATTCATTTCGAAATCCAAATATAAGGTATACCCTATCTATTAAAAAAAGAATCATCCAAATCGAAGAACCCAGTACAAAGTTATGTCTGATAGAATCGGTTAACGGACCAGAATTCAGAGGGTGAGTGATCAATATCCTTCATTTCGCTACCCTTAGAGGTGGATTTCATCTTTTAAATTCAAATGGGACCAAAGTCGAAGTACACCCTATTCACTGAAAAAAGAATTATCGGAATCGGACGCCTCAGTAAAGAGTTATGCGTGATCATACATAAAAAAATATGATGGAAAAACATAAAATATACGGGTCGAATAGAGAACCTCCTCCTTTTTTGGTTTCGTCGGTTAAAAAGGTTTTTTATTAATGATTTATTTTGTACTTTTTAGTACTTAAGTACGCCTTAATCTAGGCATTTTTGTTAAATCATCATTATTATGAGTGCCAATGATTGGGAATTCAAAATTAGATGACAGCGCCAGAGTGGCAAAAATTCAAACCAGACATACTTACATTGTTAGTCTGTTTTCTCAGAGGTTATACACTTGTGTTCGGAGTTTTTCTGAAAATATTTCCATTTGGTATAATTTTCCAGTTTTTTTGTGTAGTGTTATTCATTTCAAGACTCTAGTGAAGTGGTGTATTTAAATCTTAAGACAATATCATTTGCGAAAACTCTCTTTGAAGGAGACAAAGTATGCTCTAAATTGCTTGCAAAAAAAATATTTTTCGAAGTTTTTGGACAGCTTAGTGAAGTCATCAGGAATTATTTTGAAGGAATGTTACACATTATTATTTGTGAATGTTCAAATTGAAAATAAAACTAACAAAAACAGTTTTTTTTATTTCATTTAAAACAAACAAGATGGTGTGAAAATGTGTCCTTATCACCTAGATACACATATATATTCACTCTTTTTTCATACTGTATGTCGAATAATATCTCTTTTTTCTCTTCTTAAGTCTCTTTTTTTTTCTTCTCAACTCTCATCGAAGGTTCTCTTTTTCACTTTTTTTCTTGGCCACACAAGATACAGGAAGATTTTGGGAAGGAACTGAATTCTTCTTCAAGAGCCCGTCGTCTGTCTATAGACTCACTCAATCGTAGATTAGTCTGCACCAATAGGTTACATTCATTTTCTCACAGAAAATGATAAAAACTCATTCCAGTTCAACGGGATCGTTTTGTCCAAGAGTCACATTGAGGTACACAACAATAATGATTTGAACTAGAATTTCACTCGAGGACGTACAATAGTCAACAGAATATTCACCAGGTAAACCAGAATTTCATTGAATGTCAACAAGCACAAGAGATTCGACAAGTTTTAAGTGTACAATGGCTAAAATCATATAAACATTAATGTTTCGAAAAGTAAACAATGTGTCCTTATCACCTAGATATACATATATAGTCACTCTTTTTCCATACTGTATGAATAATTTTCGGTATGTTGAATAATATCTCTTTTTTCTCTTCTTAACTCTCTTTTCTTTCCTCACAACTCTCTTTGAAGGTTCTCTTTTTCACTTTTACCTTGGCCACAGACGATACAGGAAGATTTTGGGAAGGGACTGGATTCTTCTTCAAGAGCCCATCATCTGTCTATAAACTCGCTCAATCCTAGATTAGTCTGCACCAGAACGTTACGTTCATTTTCTCATGGAAAATGATGAAAACTTATTCCAGTACAACGGGATCGTTTTGCCCAAGAGTCACATTGAGGTACACAACAATAATGATTTGAACTTGAATCACTCATTTTTTTACTCGAGGACAAACAATAGTCAACAGGTAAACAATAATTTCATTAAATGTCAACAATCACAAGAGATTCGACAAGTTTTAGGTATACAATGGCTAAAATCATATTATAAACATTAATGTTTGGAAAAGTAAACAATGTAAGTATGTATAGTTTCCAAAATCGACACCAGAGGGAGTATCCCTTATTTTGAATTCCCAATAGCACAAGAAGTGTGGAATGTAGCCAACTCTCCATGAATTAAAAAACATGTACAACAAGTATGGAATGATCCCTTCATCGAAAATACTTCGTATGGTAGGACATTTTTATTTAAGTCTTTCTCATCTACTATTCTTTACTCGATATACGTCTCCACATTCATTCAGAATTGTCAATGGTGAAAAATATATAGGAAAAACAGATACAAAATTGTGAAGTTGAGGGTCCCACATATAAATTCTTCAGGAAAATAGTGCAGCGCTAAAACGAATTGAAAATTCTCATCTCAAGCACGTGAAGCTCGATTTGGGAATAACCAAAAATGAAGTGATCTAACAACCAGAAGAAAAAATAAAATAATTAATAAAAAACCTTTTCAAAGAAAAGATTTCATTCAAATGCACTAAAAAGTAAAAAATAATTGCTTTGGATGTGTGACGTAGGTTTATTCCGTAAGTTATAGATTCAAAAGCTTGTCGCGCAAAGTTTTCAGTTCCAATACAAAAGCGACAAGCTTTTGAATCTATAACTCACGGAATAACCTACGTCAAACACCCAAAGCAATGATTTTTTACATTTTAGAGCATTCGAATAAAAACTTGTCTTTAAAAAGGTTTTTTTTTAAATTAATTTTGTTGTGCTTTTCAGTACTCAAGTACGCCTTATCTATGCATTTTTGTTGAAGCATCGTTATAATGAGGCCTTCTTCCTGTAAGTTCTGAGATCTAGTCCTTCAATGAGGAGACCATCTAAAGATTAACTCATCCGCCATCTTGGAGTTTCCATCTTCAATTTATGAATTTTAACTAAAAATCAATAATCTTCGACTAAATTCATAATCTCCGACCCCAAAAACCCTTACATACCAATTTAGATTCGAATTGGGCCATAATTACAAAACTCGTCCGCCATCTTGAATTTGTGACTTTTGATAAAAAATTCATAACCTCCGACCCCGAAAATCCTCACATACCAATTTTGAATAGAATCGTATCATAAACCCAAAAATCATCGGCCATCTTGAAGCCGCCATTTTTATTTTATGAATTTTGAAGAAAAACTCATTATCTGAAAACCTCCTCATACCAATTTTGAATCGAATCGAACCATAAACATAAATCTCGTCAGACATCTTCGAGCGCCATTTTGTTTTTTTCTGTAACAAAAATTCCATGAGCCACAATTTCAATACAATTAATTTTGACAAGAAATTCATATTATCCTACTCCGAAAACCGCCACGTACAAATTTTGAATAGAATCGGACCATAATCACAAAGCTCCTCCACCATTTTGGTGCCGCCATCTTGAATTTATAAATTTTGATTAAAAAATTCCTAATCTCCGACCCCGAAAACCCCCACATACCAATTTTAAATCGTATCATAATCACAAAACTCGTTCGTCATCATAATGCATTGTCACCGAAATTATGAACACCTGCCAAATTTCAGCTCAATCGGATGTCGGCAAGTGCTCCAAAAATTGATAACAAATTTTGAACCGGAAACAATGACAGAATGACATGCGATCGAAGCAAGTTAAACAAAAGCTTGTAAAAAAAAGCCAAACACATGAAATGTAGAAAAAACTCCCATATAATATTTTTGTCTAATTACCTCAGTGGTACACAACAGCGTAAAAAATGGCATTTCAAGCCAGAGGGCATTGGCATGTGGTGTTCCACAGGGTTTAATACTTGGTCCCATTCTATATACCATTTATACTGCACACTTCCATAACTTTATTGATAACTGTCCTCTACAAATGTATGCCGATGACATACAGGTCCTATATTCATTCCACCCATCAGATATTCTGAACTGATGTCGTATAATCAATAGGGAATCTCCCGTGATCATTATCTGGCTCTAAATCCTAACAAATCAACAGCTTTGCTCTACGGTAATAACAAGGCCAGAGCGACATTCGACTGCGAATATATGCACATTTCCATTAATAATGTCCGATTCCACCTTGAGATTCCAAAAGCATGTTTCAGAATGTATAAAGAAATCAATCTGGAAACTTAAACTCCTATATAAATCACGTTCCTTGTTGAATATCCATCTTAGAAATATGCTTTGTAAATATTCAGTACTGTCTACCTTCAATCATTGTGACACTGTTTACGGCCCCTGTCTAACAGCATTCGATGCAAAGAGGATACAAAAAATCCAAAATCATTGTTTGCAATTCAAAATAAACTCATGGAAGATGGTTGGCTAGATGTGAAATCTCTCCGTAAACTTCACTATGCCACTGTATACTACCCAATTATTCTCTCAAAACAGACTTCTTATTTATAGCGCAAAATTGTCCACAACCTAAACATACGAACGAAGGGTAACACCGCCTATTCATAAAACAAGCTTGTTTGAAAAAAATAAAATAAACCTTCTTAGACTCAATAACTAAGCTCCTAAACTAATGTAAGTAACTAATTTTGAGTCGGCGCCAAACAAACAAGCAAATGAATTAGATAAGGCGTAAAATGATGGCATCGATTTGCACGGTGACATTCTGATAATTTTTTTGAAGTAATTTAATGATATTTGTTGATTGTTCGTTTGCCGCCGACTCAAAATTAGTTAGTTACATTCGTTAAGGAGCTTAGTTATTGAGACTAAGAAGGTTTATTTTATTTTTTACTTTTCAGTTCCGTATTTCGTCGGTTTAATTTTTTTGTTAAAAAGTTTTTATTTTTCAATTTTTTTGTGGCTGAAATCTACTAATTACTAACTCTTGTTTTTTTTTTTCCAAAACCCCTATTTGTTGTAATATAAATTATTTTTGTTGTTCTGGTTAGTTTATTTCATTACTTTGTATATCATTCCATCCTCTCATAGAATATATTGATTGTGATAATGTACCCCCTTTTTTCTACCCTAAGGGAAAAGAAGAATCATCCAAATCGAAGATCCCAGTACAAAGTTATAGCTGATAGAATCGGTTAACGGACCAAAATTCAGAGGGTGAGTGATCAAATCCTTCATTTTGCTACCCTTAGGGGTGGATTTCATTTTTTTAATTCAAATGGGACCAACTTCGAAGTACACCCTATCCACTGAAAAAAAAATTATCGGAATCGGAATCGGAAAAAATTAAATCTACGCGTCGACTAGAAAACCTCCTCCTTTTTGGTTTCGTCGGTTAATAATGTGTACTACTCGTAAACATTCTCCGTCGGCGAACGGTAGATCAAAAGAGCCGATAGTCAACGTGGGTTTGAGTGACAGCTGTTTGAGTGACCGCAAGCCAATGATAATGCTTGTAGGTGTGTCTATACGTTGAGACTGATAAATTACCAGTTTCAGGTAAATGAAAGCCAGTAGCGTCTCTGGTCTGGGATCGAAATAGGTTTCAAGATATTCTATAGTTGTGTGGTGTTTTGATGGAAAATATGGCCTATTAATACATACTTCCTCGTTTATGGCATATTTTTTTATTTCAACGTATTTTTTAAATATTTAAAAATTTAAATAAATCTAGTTATCTCCGCCTCTGCTGCTCAAAGGATTCCGCCTCAAGAGTGGGAAACTTGTTTTTTATGATTCTGCAATTGTAAATGGTTTGACTATAATACCAATCCATATTTTCGCTGAAAAATTTTCAGTTTTGAAAAATCCGATTTTGTCTCACTTCCCATGGAAACGCCCCGTATCTTCCGTAATTATTGTAGTAGAATTCTGTAATTTTGACGATCGTCAGATATGCCGAGTATAAGTCTAAATCTCTTCTGAATTAATCTGAGTGACATACACTGCGCGCCAGAGCGATGGATATATTGATTTTTGCGAAAAATAATAAAGTGAGCAAGATATGCTCAAAATTATTTTTGATTCGTGATCAAGAAATTAACTTTAGTACCAATCCATATTTTCGCTGAAAAATTTTCAGTTCCCAAAAATCCGAATTTATCCCACTACTTATGGAAACACCCCCGTATCTTCCATAATGATTAGAGTAGAATTCCGAAATTTCCACGATCGTTAGGTATACCGGAGATGATGCAGAATATTTTCCGGGGTTGACCTGAGTGATATAATATATTGAAATGCTGATTTTTGCGAAAAATAATATTAGGAGGCGAGATAAGCGGAATTTTAGTGAGTCGTGATTAGGACATCAAATGTATAACCGATAGGCATCTTTGCTGAAGAATATTTCAGTTCAGAACAATTCGAATTTTCCCACTTCTAATGGAAACACCTCCGTGTCTATTGTAATTAGTGGAGTAGAGCTCTGAAATTTCCACGATAGGAAGATATTCAGGGGAGGAGTTTTTATAATATCGGGAGTCAAATTTGCTGAGCTTCCCGAGGGGAGTACAAAAATATGGATTTTCTAAAGAAAGTATTGATCTTTATTTCCGAAAACATCACAAAATCGAGAGAAGTGTTCAAAATGAAAAAACAAGTCAGACTATGTTATTGAAGCATATCTCAAAAAAAAATCCTTTCTTCATAATATTCATTAAAGAAATAACGGTTAGAGAAACTCAATGTAGAAATATTTCTCGTTCTATCCATCGCCCCTGGCGCGCAGTGTATGTTACTCAGATTAACCTCAGGAGAGATTTAGACTCATCCTTGGTATATTAAACAATCGTGGAAATTACAGAATTCTACTCCAATAATTACGGAAGATACGGGGGTGTTTCCATGGGAAGTGAGACAAATTCGTATTTTTCAGAACTGAAAATTTTTCAGCGAAAATATGGATTGGTACTAAAATTGATGTCCTGATCACGAATCTGTAAGAATTTTGTGCCGATCTTGCCCCCTCATACTATTTAGGGTGAAGTGGGGGTAAGCGTAATCATGGGGCAAGTGTAATCAGGCACTTCCCAAATTTTTTATTATCGTTTTTAATTTTTTTCTATCTAAAATTTAAAAGTGCAACTGATTTTTTGCCTTTATTTTATGTTTTTAATCCTTTTCAAGGTCATAGTTGAAAATGTTAGTTATTTATAGATCTCCCTGTATTTTCACTTGTGCGAGTATCGATTGTAATTTTTCATTTCATATTGCTTATACAAATGATTCAATGAGGTTGTGGTATTTTGCATCCTTAGATTGTTTCCAACAAGGAATCGGATTCTGCAGCCAGATTTCGATTTGGATGCCAAAAAAAGAAAAATAATAGTGATTACGTTTACCCCATCAATAAATGTATGGGGTAAGTGTAATCACGGAGATTGGGGTAAGTGTAATCACGGAGATTGGGGTAAACATAATCATTCAAAGAACATTTAATGGAGCAGCAACCACTTCCAGAAGCAAAGCCCATCGCAGGACCAAGTAAAAATAATGTGTCATTTGAAGATGTTGCTAGACACCGTAAGACAACTCCCCCGACCTCATGAGAAAGAGAAAAGAAAAAAAGGTGCTTCTGGAACTTAAATTATCACAGCACAGGAAAATATAGAAAAAAAAAGGCAGAGCAAGATAAAAAAAAAGCAAAAATTGAATCAAGGAAAGCAAAAGATCTAGCAAAAAAGGAAAAGTTTGAAACAAGAAAAAATAAGCCCAAAAATATTATTCTATGAAGTTCTTCTTATGAATAGGACGAAGCCAATTTCTGAGCCACAGTGAGTCAGTAGAGGAAGATTTTGCAACCTATTCACAAAGATTAGATAAAGAAGAGGAAGCCCGGAAACAAGACGAAATTGGCTTTTGGTCTCATTCAAAGGAAAGAAAAATTTTTAATTATTTATGTTGGTCAAATAATAGCATTTGATGAAGAATCACAACCTTTGATTATGTTTCTGAAAAATTCCGACCAAAACTCGCAACAATTGACCTGAACATTGGCCTGAACAAATTGACCATCACTCAGTGTCTGCATCAGACATCAAGTTAGTTTTACCAGAACCAAATTTAGGACGAAGAGGAGAATTAATTTTTCCAGTATCCTTCGCTACATATAATGTAAAATAAAGGGAAAAAACTACATTGTACAGTTTGTTATGTTCACATATTTCAATAAACGTGTCTAAGACAAACATGCGAATTGTATTCATTCCACAAAAAAGCTTATAACGTCCTTATGAATTGAGCTATTAGTACTCTAGTATACGATGTATATGGAAATTACAAACCATGATTACTTTTGCCCCGAATGCTGGGGTAAATGTAATCAGCGAACATAACTTATTATATTTGTTTATAAAAAATACACTATGTCTAGTAGAACAAAATAAATTACCTTGATATTATAATTTAAAGTGTAACTATCGTTTTTCTGATTACACTTACTCCACTTCACCCTATAGCAAAAATCAATATATATATCCATCGCTCCTGGCGCGCAGTGTATGTCACTCAGATTAACCCCAGAAGAGATTTAGACTTATTCTCGGAATATGTAACGATCGTGGTAATTACAGAATTATACTACAATAATTACGGAATATACGGGGGCGTTTCCATGGAAAATGAGACAAATTCGGATTTTTCAGAACCGAAAATTTTTCAGCGAAAATATGGATTGGTACTAAAGTTGATGTCCTGATCACGAATCCGTAAGAATTTTCAGCCTATCTTTCCCCTAATATTACTTTTCGCAAAAATAGTTATATCCATCGCTTCTGGCGCGCAGTGTATGTCACTCAGGTCAACCCCATGAGATAATTCAGACTCACCCCCAGTATATCTACCAATCGTGAAAATTACAGAATTCTACTCCAATAATTACGGAAGATACGGGGGTGTTTCCATGAGAAGTGAGACACACTGTACAGTGCGCGTCAAAATTATGGAACAAATTCGATATTTCGCAAGCCATGTACTTTTGACAAAAATCCTGAAAAAGGTCGATTTTTATTTTAAAATGCCGATTTTTTCATGTATATTCTAAAGAGGTTATGTCACTGGTTTTGACATGGTGACGTAATCGGTAATTTTTTTAAATTGGAATAGATGTTTTGTGATACCTCATCTGAAAGGCCTTTCAATACTGCATTCAATGATAATAATTAATTAGTTTTTTTTTGTACAGGGTTAACAAAAATTAATATTTTATTTCAATAAGAGAATAACTTTATATCTAACAAAATAGAACAGTTAAATAAGATGTTCGAAATGCCATCCACCAGTCTCTTGACAATAAGCAAATCTACGGACACATTCCTCTTGCACATTGCGAATAACTTCCGGAGTAATTCTGTTAATTTCGATCCTAATTCGATTTTTCAACTCTTGTAGATTTTGCGGCCTATCTACATACACCTTCGATTTCAAATAACCCCACAAGAAAAAATCCAGGGGCGTAAGATCTGGAGATCTTGGGGGCCACACTATCGGTCCGCGTCTACCAATCCACCTCCTAGGAAAACAGTTATTCAAAAACTCGCGAACATCACGTGCATAGTGCGGGGGTGCACCATCTTGTTGCAATCAAATACTTTCATTTGGCCGCAAAATCTACAAGAGTTGAAAAATCGAATTAGGATCGAAATTAACAGAATTACTCCGGAAGTTATTCGCAATGTGCAAGAGGAATGTGTCCGTAGATTTGCTTATTGTCAAGAGACTGGTGGATGGCATTTCGAACATCTTATTTAACTGTTCTATTTTGTTGGATATAAAAGTTATTCTCTTATTGAAATAAAAATTTTAATTTTTGTTCACCCTGTTCAAAAAAAAATCTAATTAATTATTATCATTGAATGCAGTATTGAAAGGCCTTTCAGATGAGGGATCACAAGACATCTATTCCAATTTAAAAAAAATACTGATTACGTCACCATGTCAAAACCAGTGACATAACCTCTTTAGAATAAAAAAAAACGCCATTTCAAAATAAAAATCGACCTATTTTAGGATTTTTGTCAGAAGTACATGGCTTGCGAAATATCGAATTTGTTCCATAATTTTGACGCGCACTGTATAATGGCAATGAGGACTAAAAAGTTGAAATTAATAAGAATTGAGTCATTGACCAAAAAATTGTATTTTATGTTAAAAAAGCGTGGGGCACCTCACGCATTTTTACATAAATATGCGTGTTTTTCTAGTCGTTTCCAACAATAAATTTTATTAATTGGTATTGCTTAGGTTGAAATTTTGGAGAATTAGCGAATTTAATTCAACAGTGGGCGCCAGAGGTGTATTCGCAGCCAGATAAAAATGGCCGCTAAATTCAAACCGGTAGCCAGGGGTGGGCGAGAGTGTACCATAAATAATTATTTCCTAGGACCTTTCTACTCTATAAACCACGGGAAAATATATATTATCGGTAATTCAGTGTGTATTTAGGAATATTTCCAGTCGTTTGTTAACCGCAATTGTTCGTAAACGAAGATAATTAGAAAAATAATAAAACCATTTCAAATTCACGTCTGAAAACACAAATAGCTTATGACTGATTGTGTAGGCAGTTTACTCACCAGTACGCATACCATTAGATGATGGATTCATCATAATGTCATTACTCCAAGATATGACTGTTAATTATATTCAGGCAATTATTATACCAGCGCTAATTTATTTTTTGCGAGTTACCATGCGAACGCACATACGCATAAATAAATCTACCCAGTGGTATAACCGAAAAAAATAATATCATCAGCAAATACCTATAATTCCCTGTAGACCTTTTATCCTTCATATTTAATAGCCATACATAACATGAATAATACTGATTAAACCTTATCTAGGTCGCACCAGTGACTATACACAGTTAATGTGTTGCGTACAGGGTGTATCGATATACAGAGTGTGCCACAAATATTCTCTTCAAATTATTATTGTTTAAAAAACTAAAAAAAATACGATTGTATAGCAATATGGACTAAAAAGTAAAAAATAATAAGAATAAAGTCATTGACCAAGAAATTGTGAGGTGCTTACTTAATATAATTACGAAAGTGAAGAGCACCCCACGCTTTTTTACATGAGAGGAATTTTTTTGGTCAATGTCTTTAATCTTATTATTTTAAAATTTTTGAATCGATCAAATGGCTGAAATTTCAAACAGAAAACCAATCATATCAGTTTATACTGACTATTTCCCTCATTATTTTTGAGCCAATCAAATGGCCGAAATTTCAAACGAGAACCAATCAGATCAGTTTTATAGTGACGTCTTCTCGCTGTTTTATACTGATAAAACCACTAGTAGATTCGATATTGTTTTTCGATAAAACCACTAGTAGATTAGATATTATTTTTCACCACACTATGCCCTGTCACCTGTCATTATATGTCAACGCATTCAATTCATATATTATATATAATTCGATTCTTGTAAGGAAACAGGAAATGCAAAATGAGTTAAATAAGGGATTTTGAGCTCAATACATACAGTGATATTGGAATTCAAATATATACATTTTTCAGACTGCTAAATGGGTCAAGTAAGGCTGTGAATCTTATAACTCCCATATTCTCAAACAATCAATGGGTGTTGTGGAGTAGTGGGTAGGTAATCAGACTATCACGCGGAGCTAGAAATATTTCCTGAGGAATTGTAAAACCACTAACAACTCCATTAAAATAGCACAAATCACACAAAACTCAATTAGTATATGCATAAAGTCAACAGGCATTCAAAATTATATTCATAACAAAGCCTGGATGGCCTAGTTAGCTAAGGAGCAGGCCACGAAAAAAGCGACCGAGGTTCAAATCCGATCACCGTCAAAAAAAAAAAATTTTCTCGTTTCTGTCTCCAGGAGCTTTTTTTTTAATCGGTTTCATATACAAACACATTTGATAGTGAAAAATTTATATATATTTTAGGTTTTTGGGCAATGATAATTGTAAATGAATGAATCTGTAAAACGAAGCATTTAGAAACAGACACACAATTTCTCCAATTTTGGAATGAGAATAGTTGTAATTTCCCCATTGAAAATTCAAATATAACATTAATTCTGGTAATGTTATCCAGTTTCAAATATGATTCGGGAAATATTCTCATCAAATAATAAGACCGCAAAAATTTCCAGGCAAAATGCTTTCTCGAAAATTTCAAAAATTATTGAGCGATAAAACCCCTAGCACATATGATATTACCCTCGATAAAACCACAGTAGCTTCGAGATTATTTTGCGATAAAACCACACTAGGTTTTAGCAAAATTATGTCAACACATTTAATTCCTATAAGAAAAGAGGAAAGGCAAAATTGATTAGATACGGGATTTTGAGCTCACTACATACAGTTATTTGATATTGATTTTTCATGTTTAGTTCGAATAGCTTGGATAAACTAGAAAGGAAACTATTTCCTCTATAATTTCCATAATTATTGGATTCACCTTTTTTAAAGATCGGGAAACTAATGCAACTTTCAGTATTTCAGGGAAAACTTCATGTTCCATAGAAAGCTTAATGAGATAAATCAATGGATAACAATTCATGCATGCATTTTTTCAGCAAATTATTTGAGATATGATCATCCGTGTTTGTATTCAAACTTTTTAGGTTTCCTACTGTGTCCTTTTGCTTTTTAATATGAGTGGAATATTTATTGAAGTTATTTGCCATTTCAATGCTTTAGTCGTTCCCTGAATAATTTAAGGTTAGAGATTTTTTTTCCTGTTCACTGCATATTTGAACACTCACATTCCATGCAGCTTTTGAAACAAATTAACCCATTATTAGCACTTACCTTGGTGGGTGTTCCATATTTGAATAAGTTCCTACTTTTGACTGGAGTTAGAGCCTGCCTTTCATCACACTGCGACTTAACGTCTTCAATGTTCTCACCAAGTAACTCATTTCGAAGCAATATATTATACACTGAACTGTCTCTAGCATTCTCTCCGGTTTCTCTTGCTTTTTTACCAGTCTGTATGTTTTTATTTGGATCAGGAATGGTAGCGAAACTGGTTTCCCAGTTGTTATTAGCTCGGTAAGGTATAAACCGATCGTAGCTCGCTATTCTATGAGGCACTTCAACATCGAATAGATTTCTAGATACTCCCAATCTAGACTGCCTGAAGATTCTCTCATCGATATTGGTGAAAGACATGTTTGCTGTATCTCTCACTGTTTATGTATAAAAATGTAAATACTGACTGGCAGAGACAAAACACTTCATGTAAATTGCATGATAATTCTACGCAGTTCAAATGTCATGCCCATCAATTGCATGTGCACTATGCATTAATCTAAATATTTATGAGTGCATCATGTATAAGGGATCAAATCAACAACCCATATATGGTGCCCCTGTAAATTTTTTGAGGCTATTCGAACTTGTTCAATGGTACACTTCAGTCACCGCTGTTAGAACGCACAATTTCCACTGCAATAATTGAATAAGCAACTAATTCCACAATTAGATAAGCATTAAGTACCCAGGCGTGATAAAAGCGTTTACTTCGCTCTGTCCCCACTACAAACTTGGACTTTAAAGATTTAAATCATTTGACAATTGACAAGTGGACAACGTTCTCAACAGCATTGATGCCAACTTCACTTCGGAAAATTTCTTATATACATGTAGCATATATGACCTAAGGAAAATATTATGGATGACATTTTTACTGGACTTTAAAACCTGATCCTATTCCGTGCAGAGGTACGACGTCCACATGCTGACGTCAGAACATTCGTAACATCCAAGCCAATAGAATGCCTAAGTCTGACGTCACAAAAGGGAGGAGCTTACAAACCTTTCCATCGAAAATTCAAATGCATGTTAAATGCCCATAATAATTTTTTTCTCAGTTTATTCGTAATTGTGTTGAGTAAGGGTGGAATACTGATATTTTGTTGAAGTAAAGCTAAATTTGGTCATTCTCATCATATTTTGTAGAGAGGTAAGGATTATAACATATTTATGGCTCATTTAAAAGAGTTGTTTTGTTTTGATTGTTATTCTGTGTTTTGCTTGAATATTTCGTTTTATTTTTAGAATTATAGCTTAGAATGACTATCATTAACGAGTTCCTGGAAAAAAACAATAATTAAAAAAGGAGAAAATGCATTGGAATCCAACCATTGCAAAACAATGCAATTTTGATGCTGATTTGATGATTATCAGAAGAGAAATACATACCAGCATGAAAGATAAAACATATTATGTAGGGGTAGGCTTTGGGTACTTTTCAAATATTTTTTTTATAATATCATGTTTATATTTTAGATCACACTGACTATATATCAGCTGATATTACTTCCGCCATTTGTTCTTGCCCCAGGGGAGTAAAATATCACCACATTGCCACACTGGCCCTAATGGTGTTTTATCGTAACGACTGTTTCGTTTTGTGAAAAGTGACGTGAGCAAAATCACTTTTCATTTATATTTGAGGTAACCTCCAAATGCTAATGAAATAAATACAATTAATAATAGAATGACAGACGAGTTGTTGATAGGCACGGTATATTAGGTTTAAGATAAGATACATGCATAATATGTGGATAGCTGTGGATACACGTTTGACTATTCGTGACATTGTTAATACATGTATTCCACCAAAATCACCCACTGCTCTGAGCATATCCCCTGTAGCATAAAATCTAAGCACCATCAATAACTGCAACAAAGGCTCAACTGCGTGGTTTCTGAAAAGTAAGTTGACTTTAATAAAACACTTGAAGCTGTTGAAGAGAAATATTTTATTTACCGATTGGTGGGGTGCTGTAATCTACCCTCTATCTGAGTCAATATATTGTCAACAGTTTGCTTAGACAATCTGAATCTATTTAGAAATTCTATGACATTCCATTCTACATAATGATTAGGCCTAATTCTGAATTTGCGAGCGGTTCTTGGCACATCCACCAAATAAATGATTTTCTCTTCATTATCCGACATTACCTCTTCGAACAATTCAAAAATATTTTATAGGATTTCCAACTACAAAGTATAGCTTATTTTAAAACAAATTTTTAAGGTTAGACTCGATTTTAAGATATCAATTTTTGTTATTTTTTGTCCTGTTGGCTAACTTACTTAAACGTTTTCAATCCTTTAAACCATACCTGAGGTAGGGTTTAAGGTTTAAACTCGATGACGTCACTCAAGAGTTTAAACTGACATTATAATATCGGGCCTAAGTACCTCTGCACGGAATAGGATCAGGTTTCAACGTCTACTGACATTTTCATACATTACACAACTCAAAACTCAAGGATTCAACGCCGCATATGATTACGAGAACGCTTAAGTCATAACTCAATAAGTTTATATCACAAACATCATAAAAAATAGAAATCATGTGTTTATTACTGGTACATCATTGTTTAGAAATTCTCTTCAAACAATGCTACAATGAAAATGGCAAATGGCCCCGCTACCATGACCATTTCCAAATTAACTCTATTCATATTTTCTAATATATACATGTCATGCTCAACTGATCATATCTATATACATATTTACAAATTATGAATATCATATGTACAGATTGCAACTCGTAAAATCCGGAGAACCGGACCATCCCCCGGGACACTGTTTCCAGCACCCCAAACGGACGCCCCAATCCAAAGACGGAGTAGAGTGAATTCAGTTTTGATACAACACAATGGTAGGTACAGAGGGGGAAAACACGAGTCGACATTATTGTCATCGTGTGCAGCAGTGTCATGACATGTAGCGGTTGGAAGGTTACGTTTGTTAGGTTAATAAGTGGGTATCTGGTGTAGTTGTAGTTTATTCAATTTTGTTTACTGTTACCTTCTAAAAATGCCCTGGGGTCTTGGGTAAATACTTTTCAGTAGCGGAAAAATAAATTATGGCGAATGTTATCAAATTCATGATACGTCTTGTGTATCGCCTTCACTAAATCATTTGGTACGCCAATGGAATTTCTCGAAATGGCTTCGCTTCGGGCACCTTCGAGAGGAACAGTTCATTAAGAGGGGGAAGGACAAACATGCTGTCTCAATAGTGAATGCACTCTACAACCCTCGAACGAGCGAAGGACTGAACCAAAGATATACAGGGTGTCCCACACTCGATGGCCTATTAGACGTTTCTGGAGAACGAAACACAGGATAATTTTGAAAATTTGGTTTCATCGGTAATTAGTTCTGCTCTATCGATATAAAATATTTTAGCGCTGCGGCATTGCCGCTTATATTGAAAAGTAGCAACTTTGATATTTTAAATAAGACACCCTATATATTATTGCACTTTTTGCTTTGCTATTGCCCTACAATCATTTTTGTATGATACTTCCCTATACCTATCTCAAGCGGTTTTCGAGAAATTCATTGATTTCCTAATTTTTTGTGCGAAACAGCCTCAATTAAATGTTTATTACTGCGGTATTTGGACTCCAACAAAGCTGAAATTTTGGGTGTAGTTTACCAATGTTATGTGCATTAGTTATGTGTGAGGGAATTCCTTCTCCATTATACAGGGTCGTTCAAAATTTGTGTTTTTTCCGATAGATACAATAATGGTGAAAGGTACATTTTTTTAAATAGAACTCCCTTATATTATCGAATATCCTGAAAGACAATTGAAGTTCCTTTCAGATGATGTATTATATTCCTATTCCTAAATAGTCTGGTTTCCGAATTAAAAGCAAGTTTCTATAAAAATCGGATATTTTGCCATATTTTGTATCAAATTTCATGGAATATTTTATTATGAAAATTCGACAATTTTGTCCGTTCATTACCAAAACTTTGATCAGAACAGAATCAAAATGGAAGGCAATAACTATTCAAACGAAGTTTTGATGAAATTTTTTATCTTCATGGTCAATGTGATCAAATTATAGCGAGAACATGCAGAAGGTTCTGTGGGGTTTTGAAGGGTATGAATGAAAAGATGGCGAACTGATTGTACAAAGAATGATTAATATACAGGTATTCCAAACACGATGTCCTATTGGACGTTTCTGGAGATCTGAGATTTAAAAACTGCAGTGTTGCCACATGTACTTTAACTATAATATCAACTTTCGAATTTCAAATGTAACACCCAGTATTTCATTCTGTTTTTGGATTCTACTGACAAATACAAATAACTTTTACTGAACATGTATACCTATTTCTACCTATTATGAAGTCCCAAAGTGCAGCAGAACCCGCAGTTTTCTTTAAAAAAAAACCCTGAGACCTGAGGTTTCATCGCACTTTTGAAGATACAGCTGGAACTTGAATTTTTCTCTAACTCTCAGATGCAATTCAGTTTTGGCATAGATTAATCAAAAAAAATCTGAGGAAATTTTGGAAATAGATATGAGTCATACTCGAAAAAAAAGGCAGATTAGGGAGTAGAAACTGAAATGATATATACAGGATGATCTGAATAATAATAACTAATCGACGTTTTTTCGAGTATGACTCAAACCTATTTCCAAATTTTCCTGATTTTTTTTTCTGAGTGTTAGAAAAAAATAACTTTCAGCTGTATCTCCAAAAGTATGAAAATTTTCAAGCGAATCATTACAGATTGATTTGATTTCTTAATCAGATCATTTCAATTTGGGTAATATAACCTATTTCGATTTGTTATAACTGGAAAATGGAAATGGTAGTAGTGTGCCGTGACCAGAAAAGAGCAAGACAATCTTTTAGTTTGACAAGCACTGATTTTCATGGTGTTTCTGTCAAACTGGATAATAATACATATTCAATAATGAAGATATTTTAAATTTTTATAGAAACTTGCTTTTATTTCGGAAACCAGACTATTTAGGTATAGGAACATGATCCATCATTTGGAAGGAACTTTAATTGTCTTTCAGGGTATTTGATAATATACAGGGTGTTCCATTTAAAAAAACGTTATTTTCACAATTTTTTTATCTATCGGTAAAATCACAAATTTTGAACGACCCTGTATAATGGAGAATGAATTCCCTTAAACATAACAAATGCACAGAACATTGATAAACTACGCCCCAAATTTCAGCTTTGTTCGAGTCTGAATACCGCAGTATAAACATTTAATTGAAGCTATGTTTTGCACAAAAAATAAGGAAATCAATGAATTTCTCGAAAACTGTTTGAGATAGGTATAAGGAAATATCGTACAAAAATGATCGTAAATCAATAGCGAAACAAAAAATGCAATAATATACAGGGTATCTCATTTCAAAATATCAAAGTTGTTGCTACTTTTCAATATAAGCGGCAACGCCGCAGCGCTGAAAATATTTCATATCGATAGAGCAGAACTAATTACCATTGAAACCAAATTTTCAAAATTATCCTGTGTCCCGTTCTCCAGAAACGCGTCTACTCTCTGACTGAATCCCGTCCCAGTAGCTTTTTGGCTGTTCTCTTGCATATGTAGAAAACTCATGTTTGTTTGTTATTTACCTCCTAGCTTGGCCTTATGTGAATGTTTGAAATATAATTTTGTTTGAAAATATACATTTATGGAATTTGGAACATACATGTATGGGTTTTAGGGATGAGGTTGGTGAGGAATTGTTACGGGAAAAATATTTGCAAAACAAACGTTTGGAGGGTGGCTACGATGACAGCTATTACCGTTTAACATTGGCATAACCGATTGAAGATCAAATATGCACTTTTTTTCATTTATTTGACCAGAGCGGGATGAAAGATTTCTTTTGGTTCTGACATCCGCAGAGTCGGCTTCAGAAAACTAGACATATTTTTTACACTGTGAAAAGATCACTAATAACGGAAAGAACGAAAGTTATACAAGAAACAATAGACGTAATCCTAGAAAAGTTCAGATGGAAAAACTGGGCCTTACGGATACGGATGAAACCTCTTATCTCTTATTACAAGTTACGTAATAGATGGAGAGTTGGACAAGTGCGCTAATAGAAGGCAAAAGGTCCAACAACTAACTAACAAACCCCAATCGGCAATCGGCCCAATCTCCAATTCCAATAAAAATAAACTAGACAGTAGACATACTAATCTAATATCCTTTTTCAGTTTTCAGGCCAGTTCTACAAGTTCTGCAGACTGAATAATGTTCTAGTTTAATAAGTGATCAAGTCAAAAAGTAAACTACTAATAAAACACAAATATATGGATCATTACTTTATTACATATTCCCTAGAAGCAAAAATGGTTTCCTTCACACACCCTTTTCCGTCCTTTTCCTCATTTCAGCATTCAAATCAATCAGCTGTTCCTTGTTGGCTCCAGGTTTGACTAGATAACTTCCAAAATGCATAATGATTGACGCACTGACTAGCATGCCTACTAGCAAAGCTTTTTTCGATACCTGGAGTGTCATTATGAGAAAATAATCAATACACCACAAATAAAAAAAATAGTGTGATCTTTTTTATTCTTATCTAGGAAATGTTCAGCACAAGACCTAACCTAAAATTGAAATTTCCGAGAGATTTGCCAATTGTGTCTAATATTCCGCAATCGGTGATATATCTACCCATTGATTGTGTTTATTGAGCTGTGCATTTATTCTCAAAAGCAGCATTGCCAACAGTAAAAAATCCTCTTGGAAAAATGTAAGGTGTCCCCTCGAAAATCTAAACAATATCGAATCAGTTCATTCTCCAGGGTTTTTAGACATCTTAACTAGATGCGGGATATACAAAGGTGAAAGTGACAATCGTTAGAATGGAATTAAAACATTTTCGACGTTATTTTTGCTCGTTAAGAGCTCTGAAAATCCCACTATTCACATAGTCGATATTCACTGAATTGTTTCAGATCTCTGCCTTGTATATAGTTCAGTGGTAGTTTGAAAAATTCGGCTATTTGTTTCCCCATATTTAAAAAATAGATCAATTCCAACTTTTTGGATGATAATTTTTCCTTTTGAGATAAGAAGTCCTTATCGTTTGATGGGAAAAGATCGGCTTATTTTGTATAGTTCATAAAAATGCCCTGTTATTGTGAGATTTCCAATTATTTTCGTTTCATTGTTAGATATTGTAAAGTGCTGATATCAAATTTTTCAAATCAGATATTTTTATTAGATGCAATTCATATTTGCGGCAAGCACCCATAATCAATGCAACCTGCAAAAAATGAATAATTTTTATAAGTACTATGGAAAATATATAAAAAACATTTCTTTAGATGCGGCAAATATTTTTTTTGTCGGGAACCGTTTGTTTTTTTTTCGGACATGCTCTGAGTTTTGTGTATTTTGAAATTGATCATTGATGCTAAGATTGATTCCATAAGGTTGTTGGTTTGAATACCGGTAAATTTGCTATATACAAAATTATATGTAAAATGGCAGATTTTCTGAATGAACTTTTAACAAAAAAATTAAACCGACGATAAAGAAAAACGAAAAATAAAATAAACCTTTTAAGTCTTAATAACTAAGCTCCTACTAATGTAGGTAACTAATTTTGAGTCAGCGCCAAACAAACAAGCAAATTAATTACGTAAAGCGTAAAATAATAGCAGCAGGATGCACAGCGGCCCGGAAATTGACGAGCGTTCCCGAAGATAATATCACCGAGAACGGACACACACGTGAGGGCACAATGTTATTATTTATCGCTGGAGATTTCACGATGAATTTTTAAGTTTTTTTGTTTTGATTATTTCTTTAAAGTAATTTAATGATCTTCGTTGACTGTTTGTTTAACGCTAACACAAAATTAGGTACTTACATTAGCTTAGTAGCTTAGTTATTAAGACTAAAAAGGTTCATTTTATTTTTTGCTTTTCAGTTTTTTTGGCGTCTGTTTATTTTATTGTTGAAAAACTTTCATTTTATATTTTTTTGCGGCTAAAATCTATTAATTACTACCTACTTAGTTTTTGATTACTTTTAAAATACTTACTTACCTTCCTTACTTCAACTATTAACTGTACTATGATATAATTACCTACTTAAACTATTAATTGTTATATAATATAACTAAAAGTAGGTTTATATAATTACTTATATAACAAAAATATTTTTATACCAACATGGGTAGACCTGCAAAAACTGCTGCTCGAATGAGAAAACAATATTTAGAAGAATCTAATAATTAGAAAAAAAAATGTTTGAAGCAAATAATAAGCCCAAACACGAGGTAGCTGTGTGTTGTAAACCATTGAGTAGTTCCCTCGACTGCAATGTCTTCTGTCCCCATCATCAGATTAACTCAAAGTCTCCATTATGTTGTAGTGTCATCAGAACCACATATGTGTGCCAAGTTTCAACAGAATCGGTTAACAGGTGAAAAATCAATCATCCCCTATTTTTCTACCTTTAGGGCTGGATATTTTTTCTAATTCGAATGGAACCCTATTCAATAAAAAAAGAATAATCAAAATCGGATAACCCAGTACAAAGTTATGCGTGGTAGAATCGGTTAACAGGTGAAAATTCAGTATCCACAACTATTTTCCTACCCTTAGAGATGTTTTTTTTCAAATACAAATGGGACCAACTTCGAGGTATTCCTAACGTGACCATACGCCCCGCTTTCAAGCTATGTCCCGCCGTCCCCAACATAAGTAAAAATGTCCCGCTTTGATGAAACAAAAGCATAACAGCAACTAAGCCTTGTCACACTCGCCATGATTGTAGGTCCGTACCACAGAACACCCTAACTACAAAATGCCGCCTTTTACTTACGCTTCTGTGTAGTTAGGGTGTTCCATAGAGAAACTAAAAATAAAGAGAGTTGTCAAACCTGCAGTAAAAGTTGGCACCACGTTTAGACAGTGGCGACATATCTCGCAACTGGCCGAACTAAGTACAGTTGGTAAAACTGATTGAGGTAAGGCGGGTTTTTCAAATGTGTTACTTTTATATGATTGATATGGTATATATTTTATAAGTGATCGATTTGCCATTCTTGTATTCCATATGAATGGTTGTATCATATGAAATACAGGAATGGCAAATCGATCACTAATAAAATATATACAGTAATCGATTCGTAGAATCTGTTAGTTTATTCGTGGTTAAAATAAAGTTTCAAAGTAAATCTTTATTTCATGATATCAAGAACAAAATTAAAGATCTTATAAAACAAGAAAAATAAGTTGAACACTATAAAAACACATTTTATTGTATCTAGGACAAGGTACAACTACAGACAAAACAATAATAAAACTCCGAAAAACAACGAAATTGAAAATATTCTTCAGTCTTCATCAAATCAACCAACATAAAAACAAATTACATTTACAACAAACCTTCAATAATTTTGTTCATTTATTAGCACAAAGGAGAACGAGTAGGTATACTTAACAAATACTCCAGTTTGATGATAATCTTCGTACTTCCTCAAATGGTGATAGGAAATGGAAACTGATGGACGGAAATAAGTATCAGTTTGTGAACAAATTTCTGCAACTGATGGATGGAAATAAGTATCAGTTTGTGAAAAGCAGCTTATATTTTACCTTGTGAAAGAATATTTCGAGGAATTTCAGCGTCAACTCGAATAACAAAACATTCCATTTTCGAAGTTGGGTTCATAATTCAAGTCCATAGTATAATTTCTATAATTCATTTTTCGATGACAATTAACAGTAGAATTATTCTGAAATTATTACGTGGTTTGTCATTTTCTGACAAATGTCGAAATTGGAAAATTATCATGTCAGTCGTCTGTTTATTGCGGGCAGCGCCTCCATGCGCGACTGGCCGTACCAAAAACTTAGTGGTCAAGATCGCCAATGTTTCAAACAGTCTCTTTATTTTTAATTTGTCTATTTTAATTTGTCTATGGGGTGTTCTGTGTCCGTACTATGCGTGCATTGTCTTTAACCGGAATATGTGGTGCATTGAGATTGATCTATTCTATCTCAATGATGTGGTGGCTTGATGTGTCTGGAGACGAGACGGACGGGAGTGGGCTTAAGCAGTGGTGTAGAATTAGAAATGTTTGAATCGGCGAACCTGACTACGGTCCCCACATGGGAGCAGATTCAAAGTGTGATATTATATTACAGCTCAGAATATATATATATATATATATATATATATATATATATATATATATATATATATAGTGGTTTGATGAAAGTCTTAAATCTATGAGAGATTCGTTATCAGCTCTGAAACTTAAAGCTGATGTAACTAAAAAAACAACTGACGTTGATAATTACATTCAATTCAAAACGATATACAACTGTTCGTTGAAGAAAGCAAAAAAGGCAGCTTATGATCGATATATTATTTCAGCCGTAAACAAATCGAAAGTATGCTGGCAGATAATAAACTTTGAAAGAAATAATTTTCACCGTGTCAATTCGGTTCCCGATCTTACTTCTGATGATTTCAATGATTTTTTTGTCAATATTGCTGTTGATATAATAAATTACTTACCACTTGTATCGTCCAGTGAACTTTCAAATTTCAAGAATTTTCCAGCCCCTTGTGGGTCGTTTTATTTGTCGCCGGTAACACCTCAAGAAGTATCGGATGCCATAAAATCTCTGAAGAAATCTAAAAGTCTTGATATACATGAACTCAACTCTCAAATTATAACAGATACTAGCGACATTATTTTAGTTCCACTTACTAATCTAATAAACTCCATCTTCATATCAGGAATATTTCCTGATTGCTTTAAATTTTCCAAAATAACACCGTTGTTTAAAAAAGGTGATAGAAATAATATCAACAATTACCGTCCTATTTCCATCATCTCAGTCTTTGCGAAATTAATAGAAAAAATCTTGAATAAACGATTGAGGTGCTATTTTGAGTCAAATAATTTATTTAGCAACACTCAATATGGTTTTCGACCCAATCGCTCTACTGCTCTCGCTGTCTTGAATGTCGTGAATGATATAATATCTACCTTGGAGGATGGAATGCAAGCTGCTATCACCCTGTGTGACCTTTCCAAGGCATTTGATTGCGTATCACATGATATATTACTTGATAAATTACATTATTATGGCATTAGGGGAGTACCACTCAATCTGATACAATCCTATCTGAAAAACCGCTTTCAAGCGGTAAGTATTGGAAATTCCTTATCTGATTTCAAATATAATGAGCGTGGTGTCCCTCAAGGGTCTATATTAGGACCGTTGTTATTCATAATATACACTAACGACTTAAGTAACTATATGGTTCCAGTGAAAACTGTTTCATTTGCAGATGATACGACATTCCTTTATTCTGGAAAACTGAGATCGGAGCTGTACAGAACTCATGAAGAATTAGCTAATAGATCTGGAAATTGGTTCGCAGCCAATAAACTCAAACTGAACAACGATAAATCGCAATCTCTCTATCTTTCGTCCACAAATGCCACAGAAACTCATTCTGCAAATTTACTAGGAGTAACTCTGGATAGTGATCTATCATGGAAACCTCATATTACCAAATGGAAAAGTAAACTCAGCAGTGCTCTGTTTGTCCTAAGACAACTTCAAACTGTAACCAATTTTAATGCACTCAGAACAACATATTTTTCGTTATTTTATTCGCACATCAGTTACGCTACTATTCTTTGGGGTGGTTCGCCTGATTCTCTCTCAATTTTTCGTTTACAGAAAAAAGCTGTCAGGATCTTATCCAGTGTAAGCTATCTGGAACACTGCCAACCTTTGTTTATTGAGCACAGAATAATGCCCTTGCCGTGTTTGTATATTTTTCAAGTTCTGATAGAGATTCACAAAAACTCCTCGATGATCACTAAGCAATCTGATATACACAGCTATGGTACTAGACAAGCAGATAACCTGAGACCAAACAGGTTCCGCCTAACCAAATCCAAGAGAAATTCACTGAATTATTATCTCTACAATATACTACCACCAGAATTGAAATCATTAAGTTTAAACTTATTCAAAATAAGGATAAAAAATTTATTTTTGACACATTGTTTTTATTCCACAGAGGAATACATTGGACATTTCAGACTTTGTAGGGAATAGAATTCGTCTCGCCTAATTTCCATTCTTAAGTTCACTTTCTATGTTTTTTTTTATCTATTTACCACACCTTTTACAATAATTTACAATATTTTTACACTATACGTGATGTATTAGTATTATTTTAACAATGTGTTATATTTTATATTTTAACAATATTTTATATTTTAACAATTTTCTGCTCTACAGTATTGTCGTTTTTTCATGACGTGCTACAAACATGTATATTGTAATGTAGTTAAATAAATATACTCTACTCTATATATATATATATATATATATATATATATATATATATATATATATATATATATATATATATATATATATATATATATATATATATATATATATATATATATATATCGTCCAGCTCTGAGGGAAAAATATATGGTCACGTTAGGTATACCCTATCATCAAAATCGAACTAGTCTGTCAAAAGTAATGTGTGGTCATACATAAAAAAATAATAAAAAATATACGCGTCGACTTGATAACCTCCTGCTTTTTTTCGTCGGTTGAAAATAACAATTTTCGGCAGTTCAAAATGTATCAGAGTGGTACATTAAAAGGTAAAAATGATGACAAAATTCAATTCGATTTTTTTTTATTTCGAAAAATAAGGAACAAAAATGGACTATAACTCCGAAAGTATTCGAGAGCACCAAGTTTTGATTGCAGATTAAAAAAATCATCAAGATCATATGTGTAGTCCAGATACAGCATATTCACCTTTGAATCATTCATAACTTCTGCATGTCTGTTGATGTTTTTCTGGCATATTGGCCATACATAGCTTGCTTGAACCCACTCATAGCTACTATTATAAACAGAGCGTCATTATAAATTGATTAAAAATATAAAAATTATAATTTAATACCAAATATGTGTTTCATAAATACCGTTCCTCACAGGTAGATATCTTACTCACAGCTTATATTACAACAGTGTGGTAAGAAAAGCAACTATATTTCGTGATCAAGTACAGTGGTGAATTTAGTATTGAGACAGCACAATGTAGGTAGAGAGGGGCAAAACACGAGTGGGCACGATTGTCATCGTCTGCAGCCAGCAGTGTCATGACATGCAGCGGTTGAAAGGTTACGTTGGTTAGGTTAAAAAGTGGGTATCTAGTGTAGTTTATTCAATTTTGTTTCATGTCACCTTGCAAAAATGCCCTGGGGTCTGGGTAAGTACTTTTCAGTAGCAGAAGAAGACATTGGCGAATGCTATCAAATTCATGATCCGTCTTGTGAATCGCTTTTACTAAATCATTCGGTATAGCTTCGGACATCTTCGAGAGTTAAGGTGAAATCCATAGACAAATTAAAAATAAAGAGACTGTTTGAAACATTGGCGATCTTGACCACCAAGTTTTTGGTACGGCCAGTCGCGCATGGAAGCGCTGCCCGCAATCAACAGACGACTGACATGATAATTTTCCAATTTCGACATTTGTCAGAAAATGACAAACCACGTAATAATTTCAGAATAATTCTACTGTTAATTGTCATCGAAAAATTAATTATAGAAATTATACTAATGGACTTGAATTATGAACCCAACGTAGAAAATGGAATGTTTTGTTATTCGAGTTGACGCTGAAATTCCTCGAAATATTCTTTCACAAGGTAAAATATAAGCTGCTTTTCACAAACTGATACTTATTTCCATCCATCAGTTGCAGAAATTTTTTCACAAACTGATACTTATTTCCGTCCATCAGTTTCCATTTCCTATCACCATTTGAGGAAGTACGAAGATTATCATCAAACTGGAATATTTGTTAAGTATACCTACTTGTTCTCCTTTGTGCTAATAAATGAACAAAATTATTGAAGGTTTGTTGTAAATGTGATTTGTTTTTATTTTGGTTGATTTGATGATAAGACTGAAGAATATTTTTAATTTTGTTGTTTTTCGGAGTTTAATTATTGTTTTGTCTGTAGTTGTACCTTGTCCTAGATACAAAATGTGTTTTATAGTGTTCAACTTATTATTCTTGTTTTATAAGATCTTTGATTTTGTTCTTGATATCATGAAATAAAGATTAACTTTGAAATTTTATTTTAACCACGAACGAACTAACAGATTCTACAAATCGATTACTGTATATATTTTATTAGTGATCGATTTGCCATTCCTGTATTTCATATGATACAACCATTCATATGGAATAGAAGAATGGCAAATCGATCACTTATAAAATATATACCATATCAATCATATAAAAGTAACACATTTGAAAAACCCGCCTTATCTCATTCGGTTCTACCAACTGTATTTAGTTCGGCCAGTTGCGAGATATGTCGCCACTGTCTAAACGTGGTGCCAACTTTTACTGCAGGTTTGACAACTCTCTTTATTTTTAGTTTCTCTATGGTGAAATCATATGCAAGCTTTCGCTTTCCTCGGGAAGCTTATTTAGCGCGTTCTGTTCATATGAAATCTGTCATAAGTGACTTTTTAATTTGATTAATTTTTTCATCAAATGAAGTTTACTATAAAATAATGAGTAATAGGAAACAACTAAGTTTATAGGCGAGGAGAATTAATGAGAAAGAAGCCAGAAGAGGTCAAGGTATTGCAGCAAAAACCTCATGGTAGAAATGCTGTTGTATAATACATAATGACAAAAATTTCTTTAGAGTAAATAGAGATCAATTTGAGTATCTCATGCAGTTCCACTGGGAAGATTACATGTGGTACAAGAGCCAATACCACCTTCAACAAGACTAGCACTCACTTTGAGGTGGGTACAATTTTACAAGACCACACGACTGAAGTAAAACTTCATTAGCTCCACCTATATGTATATATATATATATATATATATATATATATATATATATATATATATATATATATATATATATATATATATATATATATATATATATTTCATATAACCTATAATTTCATCATTTTAGTTTGGTAAATTTAGTAAATTATTATAAGAGTCATGAATGATTATAAAAATAAAATAAAAATTAATTTACCTAACTCCAATAATTTGTCTCGGTTTTTGTACATGATCTATAGTGGGATTTTCATCATCAACTTCCATTTGATTATTGTCATGTTCAATCACGATGTCACCAATTATTTGTAATGGTGAACCTCTACAATTAATAAGTATTTTATTATTTACGTATTAGTTAAATTTTATGTTATCCTATTTTGAAAATTTGCTGAAGTAAATTGTAGAAACGCGAGGCCAAAATACGGAAGAGTAACGAGGAGAAAGAGAGAGAGAGAGAGAGAGAGACAAGAAAAGGACAGAGAATCAAACGCGCCCCAATGTCGAGAGTAGAACGCCGCGTATTAGTAGAGGGAGAAAAAAGACAAGGAAAAAGGAACGCTGCATATGACGCTACGACGCCAGCAACTAGTATGATATACGCACTCACCTTTGTCGAGACCGTTCGCCTCGCCCGATCACACTTTTCGTAACCCTCTCGTCACGCATTCACCAGCTTACTTAAGTCAAGCTTGCGTAAAGAAGTTTTACTTCAAAAAACAGAAATGGGTTGTCACGAAACATAAAACTCAAGAAAATCAGAGCTTTTCTTCAATAAAAGTTGAAAGTGTTTCGACTTTCGGATTACTGACCTTGAAATAGCGATTTCTATTTCAACAGCCAATCAGACATCAATACTGATAAACGAAAATGCGGAAAGCTTGCATATGAATCCAACTTAACTGTTCATTAAGTGGGGAAGGACAAACATGCTGTCTCAATTCTCAATAGTAAATGCACTCTACCATGGGCATACTTCTGGGTAGTTGTAAAATGTCATTGGCTGATAATTTATATTTCTTAACACCTATGGAGGGTAGATGTAAGAAGGTCACTCTCATATTGTTGTTTAACTAAAAAACTGTCCACCTAGAAGCTTTAAATAACTTTTCAGAAAGTGACCAGAATGGCGCTTGAGTACTATAGGGTTTCATCTGAATTTCGTTGTTTTAGATAAAAAATGAAGTCAGCTGAGTGGAAGTAGTAAAATTTAAAAACACTTCTATATAGTTTCAGTAGTTGATAAAAGTATGAAAGATCAATTCTCACAACTGTCGGCGCTTTCTTTAAAATCAGTGTTCTGGTACAGTAACGCTACCTTAATTTAATACTTTTTTAGGGACACTTTTTGTAACACGGATATAATTCTTTTTACCTTTACCCTCCATATTAATAACCCGATGGCTTATGAGAACGATTGACGGTTATGAGGTAACGCTTAGATCATATATGCTCTAAAAAAAATCCAAAATGATATTCGACGAACGACCATTGGCCGCTAACAGACCACCATTGTATCATATTATATTTGTCAAAATGAAATCGTGAATATGAATAAAGTCCTTTGGATTGGATAATTTATAGTTGTCAACGTTCCCAAAGGGTCATTATTGCGAACGTTCCGACGACGAGGAGGCCACTGGTTCGTATCTCTTTCTCACACACCGCACGAGTGCCGACGTCACCGCTTTCTCTCACCGTGATGTTCCTTGTGATGGCTGCTCAGCTTGACTCACTACACAACAAACGTCACTGAAAATAGAATTGATGGATTTTGTTGAGAAAATGCAGTTATTGTTTGGGTATGCAAAACAACACATTTACTGAAAAAAAAGCACTGTTAATTGTCATGTCTGTCATTTTTATGGCTATTGCTGCAGATAAAAATGTTATATAAATGACCTTGGTTCTTACAGGTATTGCTACTTTGACTTAAATCAATCTTGTCGCCTTGACAACGATGTTGTGAGAACTTATGGCCCGTTAATGATTTTTTCGATATTTTATTATTCTAGAGAATTCATATTCCTGAATAAGGATACATAGGTAATACTAAAATAAACAAGAAATATGAGAATGAGAAGATAGATTAGATAATATGAACTAAGGGTTGGTTTTTCATCTCAAGTTGAATTTAAAAAAAAAAACCATTGCTTATAAATTAAATACTTGCCCTTGTTTCAGATTTCTGATTTTCCAAATCGTTTTTGTTTTTTTCCAGATGATGTCCAGATGTACAAAATTGTAGTAAAAGAGGAAATCTAATGGGCTGACATCTCACGGTTGTGAGACGTAACTAAACAGCTGTGTTTTATTCATAAACCCGTCTCCACTCTCCACTCCAGTGACTTGAAGATATTTGATGTTCGTTTTGTAGTTAGACTCTTATGAACTCGTGTGATTCGGTGAATGCATATTGAATATATGATCGGTGTTGGAAAGTGGCTTTCGTAATCTATAATTACCGTTTTGTAGGAATGCGAACTAATTCTCTAGTTCTCCAATAAAACACAGCTAACTTGCTTCAGTCCGCATTTTGCCACTTGTCACCTATCAGAAAATAATAAATACGAATTGAGGTTACTTTAAATATTTGTTTTTACCCGGTTTGAAAAAGGATTATTTTAAAAATATTTCAGTAATTTAAGTAAAAATATGAGAATTTATCCAGTGTATATATAATTTTTCCTGCTGAAATAATGAGTTTTACCTGAACAATGGCCATGTCTTTCCTAAAGGAAAATAAGGGCTGCGTTTTTAATTGTGAAGAATTCGTTGCAACAGACAAAGGATTCGTTGAAGTAGACTTTTATGAATTTCCCACTGATCCACGAATCAGGGAAATATGGATAGAAAGAGTGAGGAAGCAGAAGAAAACGAAGTTTTGGTATCCCAATACCAAGTCGAGATTGTGTGGCATGCATTTCAATAACAGCGGTAAAAATATCTTAAACGAAGGGCTCCCACGATTTTTTGGAGATTATACTTATCCTCCGGAAGGAAATAATGAGCTGGGCTTGGAAAATGTGAAGATAAAAGAGGAAATAGACGTGGATGAGGAACGAATAATTGAAGACAACTGTATTGCTGATTACAGTAATATTTATAATACAGTTCCAGCAAAGACTGATATTGCAAATGTACATAAATTCAACCCATCAAATTTTGAAGCCATTCAAATCAAAGAGGAACCATTAGATATTGAATCGGAAGACCATTTATTACCCGAGACTGATATCCTCGAACCTCAAATGGAAATTACAGGTAATAATTCACCTTAGGTAAAAATATAGTGGAAGGAAGAGGCTAGAGGCAAAGCAAGGCGGTGTGAATTCGTACGTCTATGTGAATAGGCCTACACAAGGGTCTCTAGAACTCGTACTTCAAAACCCTCCCTAAAATTATTTGTCGTCAATTTTTTCTATATATTTGTTGGACCAACTTATAGTAGAAGTATTGTAAATTAATAAACTAGTAAAATTTACAAAATTGAATTGTTCATTGAGAAAATTAAACATTTAGCATCGAAGGTTCTGATGCTTAATCACACTATTTAATTTGTTGAGAGGCCTAAAATAGAAAAAAGGTTGCCGTAGCGTTAAGCGGCGAGACAAGCGAGACAATGAGGCTGTGATAAAAATCAGTTTTATTGTCGCATTGACCTGATGCTGCCGGCTGCATTCTTCACAAGTTTTGACAAGCAACAAGCAAACAAAACAAACTGAACATTATCATGGTACAGACTACATATGCAATGGTTGAGCAATAGGCTGTTTTTTGTAGTTCGTCCAGTTCTTTCGTAGACACATTTCCCAAAATATACTCAAAAGTGGCAATCTCCATCCTCAAATATTAAAAAAATCGATCTGGGTGCTGTTTCAGTTCAATAAATAATATATGGTACTGTACAAACCGTTTGTGTGCTTTATTAATGGGATGTACAGATTAATTTCTTTCCAATATCCTCTTATTGCCAGAAGCCCGCATTATCAAATATTATTTCATCTTCACACTCAGAGTGATTGTATTCACTGATTTGAGTAATTTTGGAAAGATGAATGCTCAATAAATCACAACTTTTGTCTCCTCACTATGTACATGTTTCCTGCCACGTCGCTTACCTCGTTGCTGTGCCTCTAGCTTCGTCGTTCCACCATATTTTCTCTTAGCTAAAGAGCCAACAAAATATTTTTAGAGACCTAACAAAATTTGTTGTTAGATTAAAATAAATATTAGGCTACTTACAGATTTTTGGCTACTGATTAAAACTTTTGCTCTCAAATACCTAAGAAGATTAATTTTTCTCCCTTTAAAAAAAAAAAATTATATTTTGTCATATCGGATGGAGGGCAAGCTACACAAACTTATTTTTATTTTGTAGCACATGCAATTTTTATAAAAAACCAAGGACTGAAGCAAAACCATGAAGAATAGGCTTCTAGTTCACTTTTACTTCACCAGAGTAATAGTAGAATTGGTAGATTATAGGTCTTTTGTACATTCGGAGGCTCCTTGCGAAGCATATCAGTTTTCTGGGAGCTAAGTTCCCGATGTCTGAAGGCGTTAATGAAACCCCTTCGAGGAACTTGAGCCTTTTGCAAAACAGAGCTTGCTAGTCACAAAGCAGGTGTTCTGCAGTTTCAGCAAAGTTCACTGTCTCATCTATCCATTTTTTTGAGGTAATACCTCAGAGGTCAATGTCCAGTGAGCAGTCCCGTTACCAGTTTCGAGTCTTTCTTGTCCAACTTAAGAAGCTGTTTAGCTTTCTTTGGCGATGGGCTCAGAAGCCTTTTCGCTTGTCTTTGCCCTGGAACCTCATTCCAGTGGGTTTTGATTTGGTCAGCTTCCCAGCGCCGAATCTCTTCCTTGTGGAAAGACCACAGAAGGGTTCTGTGCCCAAAAATTTTGTGTTTGCCCCTTTCTTGGTCCGCTTCCTCATTGCCTTTGATTCCCTTGTGACCTGGCACCCACATCAGAGTCACCTGATTTTTCGTAGCCAGTTGTCTTAGGGAGCGTTTGCAGTCTCCGGTCAGTTGAGAATCACAAGTGTGTGGAGACCTTTTAGTGCTGCTTGGCTGTCTGATAGGATAGCTTTTTAACCCCCTCTTTCAACGCATTCTTGGGCGCAAATTTCTATATCATAGAGTTCTGCTTGAAAAATTGTTGGGGCTTTACCTAGGGGTTTTGAGAGCCTAAAACTAAGACCCGTTACTCCCTTTAGACCATCTTGGATCCATCAGTATACCAAACTGATGCATCCCTTTCTAGTTGAGGCCCATTCGTTGTGCATATTTGGTGGCTGTTTATATTATAACCTCTTCAAAATACACATATCTGGCATAATATATGATGGTTTGTACCTGGGGAATATTTTCTAGAATCTTCAGGTGTCCAGTCAGATCTCCAGCTTTCAAGTTTGATGCCTGGCTTCAAACCCCAGGTCTTCCCAAATATTCTTCCGCACGTCCTGGTTGCCACTGTAGCCTGGGAAAGAATGAGATTGATGTGACTGAACCATGTTAGTCTTTGGTCGATTATAACGCCCAAATATCTGACTTCTTTGGGAAACAGTCAGCTGTGTTTCATTCAGGGTCGGGGCTTTCAGTTCGTACTTTCGCCTCCTTGTGAATGGAACCAGCACCGTTTTGCAAGGATTTACATTTAGTCCCTCCTTTGCACACCAACTTTTGATTATGTTTAGGGCTGTCTGTATACGATTGAATATTATCCTGTCATATTTGCCCCTAATAGTAACAACCAGGTCATCGGCATAACCTTGTAGCTTCACTATCAGATTATCCACGGTCAGTGCCCACAGCAAAGGCCATAGAACTCCGCCTTGGAGACAACCTCTTTCCGCTGTCATTCTGACGGTTTCCTCTCCGAGAGCAGCTACAATGATTCTGGTTCTCAGCATTGCATGTATTCATCTGATCAGTGAGGTATTTATATTCCTTTCCTCTAGTGATCTGACGATGGAGTCATGTGAGGTGTTATCACAAGCACCCTCTATATCTATGAATGCACATACAACCATTTCTTTGGCCGAGTATGTCTTTTCAATGCTTTCAACCAGGCATTGTAAACCATTAATTGTAGGCGAACTGTTTTTTGTGAAGCGGTCTGTCCAAGAGGATAACACTTTGGTTCGTTTGCTGGACATCTCCTAGTCTTTGGTATGAACACCACTGCAGCCTCCCTCCAGGCTCTTGGTTTATGACCAAAAATGAAACTGGCTTTAAACAGCCTTTTCAGAAAGGGCTTTTATTATGTCAAGGCGGGGAATATTTCGTCCTTTCCAGCCGATTTAAAAGATTTGAAGATCTTGGGCGCGTTCCAATACTCCAACTTTTCATCCTAACCGTTCATAAACTCGGTGGGTTCCTACTTATTAACTCGTGAAAGTCGTTCCTATACTCCGGTTGATTTAATCGGATGAACAACTTTTCCACGAACTCGAGAGTCCGTGAAAAAGTTGAAATATTTCAACCGCATGCACATTGCACATTATAGTTAGAAGTGATTAAAGGTTGTCATAGGTTATATATTATTTTTTTCAAACTAAAGCCTGTGCTTGAAAACAAAATAAGTATTACGACAGAAACGCATTTTTTATTAGTGGATGATGAAGGAAATGTTGTGAGGGGTGAAAATCAATCTGCTCTAGTACAGAATGTTTGTTTATAGTGTATGTGAAGTGGGCAAATGGGGTTAATGAAGTATTTGATTTTATTATCTACAAATTGTTCCAGTACTCCAGTAATGGCAAGAGTCTTCCCTTGAATTCCTTCCATTGTTAAATCCTTAAACCATATCTTACATATTTGAATTATTTTGGACGATGGCAACTGACAAATAACTAATTTGTTTCGTTTTGTTCCAAAAGAATCAAAATGACAATTGACACAATATGTAAAATTTTTCACTCATCCTCCAACCTAGTTGGGGTATTGGAACGCACCCCTTAATGGCCCATTTATGTTTTGGGTAGTGAACATTTTCCTGGTTAGGTTCCTGCTGGATCTGTTGGGGTTAGTGACAACCCTTTCCAGCTCAGCACTTTGCATTTCGTCTCCAACAACCTTGGACCCAGAAAAGTGTGTCTGGATTAGAACACTTATGCTTCCCTTCTGATTTTCTGTGTATCCATCGGTCGGCTCTTTGATCGATACCATTGATATGTTCTTTGGATCCGGAGCAGAGGCTAATTCCGTAATCCCCTCACACGTTTGCCTCCATGTTCTTCTGTTGAATTTTCTGAGTTCCTCAGAAAGAGCTGCTTTGTAGTCTTCCCAGATTTTGAGCTCTATTGAAGAGCTTCCTGGCTTTCTTCCTGAGTTTAGATAACTCTTTGTTCTACCAAGGCACGTCTCTGTTTTTCTGGGCAGCTACTTTCCTATGCTTTTGTTATAAGATTTCGGAGAAGTCTGGAGGCTATGTCGAGTTTCTCTGCTGAGTCGATGGATAGTTGTCGGTTCGCCAGCTTCCTTTCGAGAAGCTCTCTGTTAATCCAGAGCTCTTGAAGCAATCCTATAATGATGTTTTCTTCAATGAACCTCCTTTTAAGTATCCTTGGTAATGACTACTGAATTTGCCTGGTGTGGCACTAGTTTTGCCTCCCAGTGTTGCATTGACACAGTACAAATTCTTCTGCCCGGCAATTAGACGTCAGCCTCTAAAGTCTAGTTCACTAATATAACACATTGAGGACGTTTGGATTCTTGTGAGAAATGATGATTTAACCTATAGTCTTCTGTTTTCCAAATGTCGGAGGATATTGATATAATGATATGAAAGAAGGCAGATATTCGTAAAAATAATCTTAATCTTTGTCTATGGTTCAATATTCATGAGACAAATACATTCGAAGGTGAAATTGATATAAATAATGACGAAAGTATTCGAGAGAATGAGGTTTTGATTGCAGAAAAATTCATTACCTTTAATACATTTATTTGTAAAGGTTAAGAAGTTTTTGGAAAGAGAAGTCAATTTGAAAGATATGAAACACATATGGGTTGATTTTTTTTTTCACCTGGATATAAGAGGTACTAACTTTTATCTGCTTCAAAAACAAAAAAGAGACAATTGGCATAATGCATTTTTAAAATTTTGAATATGGGAGGATACAAAAATTTCCAGTGAAATGGTTTTCTTACTAATTCACAAGAAATATGAAAAAATTATGGAAAATATACCATTTTTGTTAACCTTTCGGGAAATACTTCTTCAGGATTTGGAGTTCTCTCAAAATAATTGACAGTATTAGGTGATATTGTATGATGAAAGCTAAAAATAACTATGTACTATATTTATCTGAAGAAAAATCACTTCATTTCAGATAAAGTGGTTTCCATGAATCATACAAATGGTTATATTTCCCAAAAGCAACACTTCAACAATTCCAAAGTTGCTGAGACTAACAAAGGTGAGTTGGCTGGCATAAAATAATTGTTTATACAATTTTCTTAGTTTTTAGGTTAACAATTATAATGTATAATATAGCAGAAATATTTTTTTCCCATTTCATTAACACAATTTTCCACATTGGAAGTCCCACATTGAATGTGATGCCGTTCACTTTCTGAAAATATTGCTAAATTATCTACATATGCACATTTAGTGATTAATATTTTGTTCAGATTATTATAACTCATTTCTAACTTCATGACTTTTGTACTTACCTATTTGCTTACATCATCCATCATCATAATAATTTGGGACTTAAAATGATATCTTGTTCTGTTGAGAACTCTTCAATAGTTCTCGTTCTGACTATATTCTTGCTTTTCTTGTACACACTTACTATAGCTCTAATTAATTTTCTACTAACTCGTTCTAATGCTTTCCATAATTATTGCCTTAGTATCAAGTAAAAAGCCAAATTTTTAATCATAAACACTATATATGCCTGAGATCTTGTTCTATTATTTTCATTATATGGTCCTGACTTTGGGAATCTGTCAGCCAATGTTCTGTCTGTTCTTTGATATTATCTAGTATTTGCTCATAAACTTTGGCTGTCACATTAAGTAAAGTTAAACCTCTATATTTTTTCAATTGACTTGGCCAATACTTGATGAAAATCCTTATTAAAGCAAATAAGACATTCACTTCACACTAAATGATTTTCATTAAACTGGGTTTAGCAAACCGCTTTATCAATGCAATTCACCTTTCAATTAAATTCACCAAAGAAATGGGAATCTTTTTAGATCTGACCATAAAAAAAATCAGTAATAAACATAACTTTTCAATTTTCTATAAACTTTCATATACAGACATCATAGTACACAGTACCTCAACACATCCATACCATACAGTAGCCGCGTATAATAGTATGACTGATCAATATTCTTCTTCCAGAAGAACATTTTAATAAAGAATTAAATATAATTAAATAAATTGCATTTAATAACAGTTCAAACCTAATGGATAATAGAGAGTTATTGCAACTTACAAATAAGCGCTGACTTTATTAAAAGATCCGGTACTAAAGTATCCTCTAACGCGATTTCGAAAGGGTGTTATTGCAACAAACTTCTTCCAAAATGCTTATGTTCAAGCTTTATTTTGACAAGTACGTCAAATTATGTGAAACAACTTCACGTAATAAAATTATATCGTCTTCAAATGTGAATCTCAATCTTTTTTTCCACTTTTTTTCAGTAATTGTTTTACCAAAAAAATTAACTTATGAAAAGGATCACACTAATGTTCGTTAGTTGGACGCATTAGTGACACCTGGAAGAATTAATTCCTCACAATATTGTTGGGGTAGAAAATATACCACCACTAAATGAACCTGCTATATTTGATTTTGAAAATATATAGACGAGCAGTGCTTAACAAACTTTAGATTTTCAACTGGCGACAGATATATGACAGAAAAAAAAACAAATCTGTCAAAATAAAGGAACTTTTATTAAAAGGTTCTTGGTCTTTATTTAAATAAAGTAAGGGATGCTTGTATTTTAGATTGAGGATATCCTCAAAGTCAGACACAATGCGCATGCGCATATGTCAAAATAAAAGAAACTTTATTAAAAGAACTATAGAACGGACGTTGCAATAACTCTCTAATATTCTTTAAAGTAAACTTTACAAAAAAGCTTTACGAGAAGTGTTTCCTACTCAAAATAAAAAACATAATTTCAAAGTAATTACATATTTAGGCCATCCTACTGAAAAAAATCTATATTCTTACATAAAAATAACATCAATATTGCATATAAAACATATAATAATTCAAGTAAATTTATTAAGAACAATAATAAATAGATCTGAGAAATCTGTAATAAATAAATTAACTTGTGGCTCTTGTGCAAGTTTTTACATAGGCCAAACAGGCAGAACATTTAAAAAACTATTATCGGAACATAGGAACTGTTTCGTCAATATAAAAACAAATTCTACTTTTGCTACTCACCTCTTGACTGAAAAACATTGTTTTGTTAACGATTTTGATATAGCAAAGAAAGGCTTTAAACTGGACCTTCGAGAAAGTTTAAGATTTTTATACTTACTACTACCTGCCTTGATTATTTAACATGATACATCGTGAGTATTGAATTCGTATTATCTCCATCTGAAGAAGCTATTGTATAGCGAAACACGTATCATGGTTTTGTAAATCTTTCATCATATCGGGACAATTTCGCTAGCATTGACTTGGTTGGCTGTAAGATACATTTTAAACATAATCTTTTCTATACTTTTGTACCTTCCTTCCCAACCAACTCAAGTAGCAGCTTAGAAATACAAAACCTATTGGAAACACTAGAGGCACTTGAGTGTCTCTATGAAAGTAATATATTGATACTGGGTGATTTCAATCAACCAAACTTTGTATACCAAGCAGATGTAGTGCATGTTAACAACACTAACTTGATGAACTTACAGCAAATAATGAGCTTTTACGAACTAAAACAATTCAATTCTATAGTGAACACATCTGAGCGTTTATTAAACCTAGTATTTTCCAATATGGAATGTCATATCACACATGACCAGCTGCCAATGATTTCTGAAGATTATCATCATCTGTCTTCGAATATCACTGGAATTTCCAAATTTTAAAAAAGCTAATTTTCCCCTCCTATACTCTCATCTTCTCAACATGAATTGGGACTTCCTGGAAACCTATTCTGATGCCAATGAAGCTGTGTCCGAATTCTACAAAATGATTTATTCCATACTATTTAAATAAAAAATATAATTTTCAAAAAACTGAAAACATCTAACTCAAATGAATTGAGAGAACAATTTGTGGCACTGAGAAAATCTATTAAAACTAATATTAAAAAATCCTATTGTAACGAACCTAGGCCGGACCTGTCGCCTCGCACGTTGCCGTCGACAGCGATGAGATCATCCCCGGAGATGTTCGAGAACCATCCAGTGCGCTCTGCCGCGGAAGACAACGGTCAATATTGGAAACAATTGGAACACGCCGGTCGCCAACTGAAAGAATTCGAAACATCGAGAATGCTGTATCGGAGATAAATAGGCAACCCTCAAGTCTCAGAGACACAGTCTGAACGAGCCCATACAATCGAGCTATACAGTGGCGTAGTAATATAAATTAAGTTGTAGAATAAGTGTGAAATAAATTCTTAGAACCAAGTTAAGTTTATTTACGTTACAATTGGTGTCGGAAGTGAGATTTTGAAAATAAACAAGTGATCGTGGAGTGGATAGTCAGAAAAATAAATTGATAGACCTTTCTTTGCCCAAAATAGACAGTGGCCGGTTTTGCGAAGTGGACAATTGTGCGTGGGAATATAAACTGATACGCTGTTCGCGTGAAACAGAAAATAGACAGTGGCCGGTTTTGCGAAGTGGACAATTGTGCGTGGGAATATAAACTGATACACTCTTGCGTGAAACAGACAATAGACTGGTGGCCCGTGGAAAAGAATTCAGCGAAGTGAATTTTTAACAAACTGATAACTTTTCGTGTAAAACAGACTGATACCTCGTCAAAGACAAAATGTGTTCAAGAAAAGTCGCTATGGATTTGAAGGTAGCGGAATTGAAACAGGAATTGGAGGAAAGGGAACTGGAAACAACAGGTAAAAAGCAAGTACTCCAGGAAAGACTTGCAGAAGGACTTATACAAGAAGGTGAGGACCCGAAACATTTTTTATTCGAAGTTCCGGAGGTGATTTAAGTTTGGTAATGAATAAACTGGAAGAAAATTCCAGAAGCCTGGAAGAGAATGCTAGAAATCTGGAAGAGAAGCTTCTAGAAAATTCTAGAAATCTGGAAGAGAAGCTTATAGAAAGCCTGGAAGATAAGCTCCTTGAAAACACAGAAGGCCTAAAAAAAGAACTCTGTGGTGTGGCGAATCGTCTAGAAAAAAGAATAGGAACCGTCGAGGCAGAGATGGACAAGATGAAGGAAATAATCAGCGATGAAATCAAAGAGCGGAATCGAGGCAGAAATGGACAAAATAAAGGAAAGCGATCAGTAAGCTGGAAAAACGAATTAATAGTCGCCCCACAGAGATGGTTAACGAAAATGCAATGCTGGACTTGAGTTTGAACTTGGATAAAGTTCAAGAGGGTATACAAGATGTCAAGGTCATTTCTGAAATAGGGAAGCTTTCCATGAAGCGCCTCAATTCGACGGAAAAACTCCATGGGAAAATTACGCCGACAGTTTGAAGCAGCGCCAAAGCAAATGGATGGAATGCAGGGGAAAGAGCTGTAGCACTAACACTTGCATTACGTGGAGAAGCGACGAATATTCTACAAACTCTTACCGCCCAAGAACAGGAGGACTATGATCAGCTGATTAAACATCTAGAATTACGATATGGCCAGGCCCATTTGGAACACGTATACCACTCCCAACTGAAAAATCGCTGCCAGAAAACGGGCGAATCCTTACAACAATTCGAAGCTGACCATTGCACGCTTGGTTCGTATCGCATATCCAGCCACCACGGAAAATGTAATGGAGCGATTAGCGGTTCAGGCATTCTGGGATAGACTCCGTGACCAAGAAACCAGACAAGCGTTGACACTAGCTCGTCCAACACATCTCGTAGACACACTGGCGCGCTTTGGAATTTGAGGCAGCAAAGCAATCCTGCAAAACCAAAGTAAAGTTCGAAGTATTGAAGAAGACTCACAGGAGCATGCTGACTTGGAAGCTGCCATAAGAAAAGTGATGAAGGAAGTGTTGCCTGAGAAGACAGATAAGATGCCGGAATTGTGGCAAAATTGGACATGTGCGTAGCAAATGTCCAACATTCATCGACTCCGATGCAGGAAAACTAAAGAAGGTCGCGAGAAGGGGCAATCGTCGGTATGTGTCCGCAAGCCCGGTTAACAACGCATATGTCGCTATCCTTCAGCGACAGAACAAAGGTGTCTTCGTAGGCGGTCTCATCAATAACGAGCCTTGCACCATGCTGCTAGATACAGGTGCGACTAGGACAATTCTCAGGCCTTCCTTTGCCAGAACGCCGGGCGGATTGAACCGACAACTTGGAAGCTACGCACAGCAACAGGGAGCCAGCTACTGTATATGGCGAGCTACGATTGAAATAATTTTGGGCAGCACTAAAGTGAAACATCAGGCACTTGTAGCGGACATCGAAGACGATGCAATCATCGGAATGGACATCATGAATTCCAGAGGGTTTGAATTGGATTTCAAAGGCGGCGTCCCTCGTGTCAGCGGAGAAGAGCTGGTGCTTCATGGGAGAAGTGAGGAGTTGATCCGTGTGCTGTTGGCTGAAGATGTAAGCGTACCTGAGAGGGCTGAAACCATTCTGGAGGCTCGCCTGGACGGGAGTGCGAGCAGTGGGGGCGTGGTGATGTTGAGCCCAAACTTCATGATGAGAAAATTGGGCGAGGATTGCACTAGGGAAGACCTTGTTGCGTGCTGACAAATTTGTGCGGTAAGGGTCATGAATGTCAATTATTTCCCAGTGACCTTGAAGAAAGGAACAATTTTGGGGCACTGCTCGTCAGTTTCATCTGTGATCCGAGGATGCAGTGCGATTAGCCAACCCAACAACTTGCCCACAGAACTAGAAAAATTAGTTGCCATCTCTTCCAAAGACATAAAACCAGCCCAACAGCCCAAACTAAGAGATTTAGTTAAGAGTACCAAGACATCTTCGATACGGACAAGGAAAAGGAGGTCGAACTAATGTAGTCCAGCACAAGATTGATACTGGGGTGCCGACCGATCCGGCAATCAGCAAGAAGACTTCCTCTTGCCAAGAAGGAAGAGGCTGACAAAATAGTCAGCGATATGGGAAAAGAAGGAGTTATCGAACCATCTGACAGTCCCTGGTCCTCTCCAGTCGTACTGGTGAAGAAAAAGGATGGATCGACACGCTTTTGTGAACTATCGCCAACTTAATAATGTCACGAAGAAGGACAGTTACCCTCTCCCAGAATAGATGACACCCTAGACACGTTGGCTGGTTCCACGATTTTCTCGACCCTTGATCTGAAGAGTGGATATTGGCAAGTAGAACTGGCTCAGGAAGATCGAGAAAAGACTGCTTTACCATCGGCTCAGGATTGTGGCAGTTCACCGTTATGCCATTCGGGCTCTGTAATGCTCCGCCACATTCAGAAAGATTGATGGAAACAGTACTGAAGGGACTCTCATGGAACCGTGTCTAGTGTATCTCGACGACATAATTGTGGTCGGCAGATCGTTTGAGGACCACGTGAAAAACTTGGAGGAAGTATTCCTGCGACTGAGGAACTCGGATTGAAGCTGAGCCTAAGAATGCCATCTGTTCCAAAAGAAGTACGATACCTCGGCCACGTTGTCTCTGGGGAAGGAGTAGCAGTGGATGACCAGAAGATCAAAGCTGTTAAGGATTGGCCCATCCCAAAAGACATTCACCAACTTCGAAGTTTCCTTGGTTTATGCACATACTATCGCCGATATGTGCTGGGATTCGCCAACATCGCTAAACCACTGACCAAGCTCACGGAAGGCCAAACAAAGTTCCAGTGGTCCGAAGAATGTCAAGACTCATTCAGGAAGCTGAAAGGAGCTTTGATCAACGCACCTATACTGAGCTATCCCTACCAAAGGGAAATTCATTTTGGATACGGATGCCAGCAACGTGGGACTTGGAGCGTCCTCTCTCAGATCCAGGAGGGACAGGAGAAGGTCATTGGTTATTTCAGCAACGCTTAGCAAACCAGAGCGCAATTACTGTGTCACCAGGCGAGAGCTGTTAGCTGTTGTAAAGGGTGGAACACTTCTACAAATACGTGTATGGAAGAAGATTCCTGTTGAGAACTGACCATGCAGCTCTCAAATGGCTCTTACAGTTCAAAATCCTGAGGGTCAAGTACGTTGGATCGAGAGACTCCAAGAATTCGATTTCGAGATCGAACATCGAGCCGGGAAATAGCCATAAGAATGCAGATGCCTTGTCGCGAAGACCATGTCCAGATGATTGCTCACATTGCCGGCGAGCAGAAGAAAGAAGCAACACTTTGTAGAACGCGGCAATGGATGACAACTGGAATGACAGCAAGATCCAGAAAGACCAAGAGAGACCCCGACCTTGGCTTGAGTCGTCAGCTGGAAGAAGGGCAATCGAAGACCATCATGGCAGGAAGTCGCAGGTTACTCGCCGGCTGTTAAGTCCTATTGGGCACAATGGAACTCTCTTATTCTGGACAATGGGATCCTGAAACGTGTGTTGGAGGCCGATATTGGTGGGAAGACAGACGCCAAATAATTGTTCCCAGGAACAGAAGAGAGGAAGTGCTGCGGAAATCCATGATGGAGTCGCCGGAGGACATCTGGGAGTGACGAAGACCCTGCAGAAAGTAAGGCAACGGTTTTACTGGGCCAATTGTCAAGCTGACGTCAGGACTGGTGCAGGAAGTGCGCTGTATGCGCTGCTAGCAATGGACCTCGAATACGACCCAAGGCCCGATGCGTCAGTACAGCGTAGGCAGGCCGTTCGAGAGAATCGCCATTGACATCGCCGGCCCGTTTCCCGTATCCGACCACGGGAATAAATACATCCTTGTGGCAATGGACTACTTCAGTAAGTGGGGAAGCCTATGCCCTGCCAACCAGGAGGCCATCACCGTCGCCGACGTCTTGGTGAAAGAGTGGATATGTCGATTCGGTATTCCAATGGAGCTGCACTCGGATCAAGGCAGAAATTTCGAATCAACCTTTTCCAAGAAATATGTCTACTGCTGAACATCCATGAAGACAAGAACCACGGCACTACATCCGCAGTCCGATGGAATGGTGGAGCGGATGAACAGGGCGATCAACCGCCACTTGTCCAAGGTTGTCTCTGACCATCAAAGAGACTGGGACCAGTATCTTCATTTGTTCCTGATGGCCTATCGATCCGCAGTTCACGAGTCAACCGGTCAAACTCCTGCTAGTATTATAATGGGCCGAGACTGCGACTGCCTTGTGACCTGAAGTTTGGGATACCGCCAGGACAAGACACTGCGGGAGAGGACTACGTCAGCAAACTCGGCAGAGAATGGGCGACATCCACGAACGAGTCGGTTGAACATCCAGAGTGCCAGCGATAGAATGAAGAAGACCTATGACATCAAGGCCGACGCTGGAGGATTTAAGGTTGATGACCTGGTTTGGCTGTACAACCCCAAACGTCGTCGTGGACTATCACCAAAGTTGCGGAACTCGTGGGAAAGGGCCCCGTATAAAATCGTGAAAAGGATAAACGACCTTGTGTACCGAATCCATAAGCCACCCGAGGAAACCAAGGGTCGTCCATTTCAACAGGTTGGCCCCTTACGCTGGAAACCATGACCAAGTTCGCACCCTCAAGCCACGGAGGATGATATGACGTTCAGAAGTTTATGTCCTTGTATTCAAGCGGGCAGAAAGTTCTACATGGGGTTACTAGAGAGGAGTCACGAGACCTTTTCGAGGTGCCTGCTGACTACGCACTAGCGCACTGTGTGGCAGAAGATCTTCGAATGTCAGGGGCATCGCCGAAGTGTTCTCAAGAAATTTGGTCAACTCCAAACACTGCGGGGCAGAATCCAGAAGTTGGTGGGGTGCTACAGTTGAAGAAAGGCCAGAGAAACATCTACTACCTAGTTACCAAGAGGCATTCCCAAGATAAACCGTCCTATGAAGATGTCTGGAAGAGTCTCACCAAACTAAGAGATACTATGGTGGACCAGAATCTGGTGGATCTAGCAATTCCAAAATTATCCTGTGGTATTGATGGGTTGGACTGGAGAGTCATAAGAAGTATGCTGGAGGCGATATTCAGATCCAGCGGCGTCAAGATTTTGGTTTGCTGTAACCCTCTTCCACGACCGATCATGAAGACCGTGGAGTGTTACTTCCATCGAACTTCCGGTGCAGATATGGAGTCATGCAGATATCGTCACACTCCAAGGATGAAATTTCGGACGAAATGTCTTTAAGAAAGGGGGCAATGTAACGAACCTAGGCCGGACCTGTCGCCTCGCACGTTGCCGTCGACAGCGATGAGATCATCCCCGGAGATGTTCGAGAACCATCCAGTGCGCTCTGCCGCGGAAGACAACGGTCAATATTGGAAACAATTGGAACACGCCGGTCGCCAACTGAAAGAATTCGAAACATCGAGAATGCTGTATCGGAGATAAATAGGCAACCCTCAAGTCTCAGAGACACAGTCTGAACGAGCCCATACAATCGAGCTATACAGTGGCGTAGTAATATAAATTAAGTTGTAGAATAAGTGTGAAATAAATTATTAGAACCAAGTTAAGTTTATTTACGTTACACTATAAACAATATATAGACAAATCCGAGAAATCTATCAAATCTGATTTCTCAGAGTTCTGGTCATTCATTCAAAGTAAAAAGGGACTTCTAGGATTCCTGGAATACTTTATGTGGATGACGTAGAATGTAAAAACCCCTCAAGTATCCTAAATGCATTTGCAGATTATTTTAACAGAGTTTACACTACCCCAATTGATGATGATAATCCACTACCCTCAAATACACCAACTATATCACTTGAGAAATTAAGTGAAGACGAAGTTCAGACTGCGCTGAGAAAACTTAAATCCAAACATACCTGTGGCTATGATAACATCCCTAGCTTTTTTCTTTAATTTAATAATTTGTCCACTATGCCACAAAATTCCATTCTTTCATTATATGTATTTCGGACACAATATTTCCACTTTCACATTATTATCAAACTTTGCAAAGGCTTTTTAAATCTCTATCTATAATAGAGTATTTCCCAAGGTAAAAAATAAAATATCACTTGAGCAACACGGCTTCATATCTGAACTATCAGCAATGCTATTGATGATCAGTCTCATGTCAATACCATATATACAGATTTTTCAAAGGCCTTTGACAAATTGCACCATAAAATAATATCTAAATTAAATAAATATAAATAATAAATTGATACTAACCTACTGAACTTTTTTCAATCATACCTTAGTAATCGGTCCAATATGTTGAGTACCTAGGTCATGAATCACAAATTTTCATTCCTACTAGCGGGGCACCTCAGGGAAGCAACGTAGCCCCGCTTCTCTTTTCGTTATTTGTGAATGACATAGGTGAAAATATAACAAGCAACATTTTTTTATTTGCCGATGATTTGAAATTACTCCAAAATGATATTGACCGTGTAGCATTTTGGTGTGAAACAAATAAATTACCCCTAAATATACAAAAATGTCATTACACTAGCTATACTTTGAAAATCAAACCAGTGGAATACGCTTACTCAATAATTCATTTTTTTTTGGATCTTTGTGATGTAACTAAAGATCTTGGTGTCAATTTTGACTCCAAATTGAGCTTTTCAACAAACATTATCAAAACTGCATCGGCAGCGAAAAAAATGCTTGTCTTGATTTTCAGAAACTGCAAAGACTTCAAAAATAAAGATAGCCTCACTGCTCTCTCTACCTCATATGTGAGAACACGCTTAGAATATGGCTTGCTGATTTGGTCTCCTATTTACTTGAATCACATTCATCTGCTCGAATCAATTGAACGAAAATTCATGAAGTATATTGTATATAGAATAGATGGAATATATCCCGAACAAGGTTTAGATAATAACTTATTATTAAACAGATTTTCGCTGTTATCATTGGAAGACCGTAGAACTTACCACTCTTGCATATTTATCTATAAACTCACAAACTACCTGATTGATTGTCCAGAGTTATTATCTCAACTGAACTTCAATATACCTCGTTTGAACAGGAGTTCACTCTGTTTTTATTTACCTACTCCAAGAACGAATATACTATTGAAATCTCCAATTCATTCGATGTGCAAAAAGTTCAATCAAACAAAAAACTGATCTCTTTTCAACAAATATTGAAAAAAGTACATGTATTGGAGTATTTAAAAAGGAAATAAAACACATTCTTTCTACTTTGTGATGTTTATGAAGCAATTGTGAAATAAATATATCCCTCTCTATTCGTACATGTCATTCATTCATACATGTTATTCATTCGTACATGTTTCTTTCCATTTATTGTTTTTTTTTAATTATCATTACTCTTTACAATTACAAACACTACCTACAATTACTTAATGATATTTATCAAAACAACTTTATTTAGTTTTTAGTTCTTGGTTCACAGTTACATGTATACATACATTGTGAAAAGCTGTCCTGTAAGTGGGTCTTGTACCTGTTTGGGCAATAGTTTTTTTTTAAACTCAATCAAGTGAAAATTATTTAGTGACGTGAGTGCCATTTATTTGCTTAAACCTCTATAGTTTTTGCGCTCTTTGTTATTGCCATTTGTGGATATATAATAACTCCTATTGTTGAAGATAATCGCCCCAGTTATCTCTTCTGATATGGGTTCTGATTTGCTCTCTTCTTCTTGGTAATCCTGATTGTAAGTTTCTATTGTCATGTCTTCCCTACTATGTTCTTTACCTGAACCTAACAATTCTTCGAATTTTTTTGTCCATCTGTCTTCTATATCTATTTCCTCAGTTAATACATTATTGTTATTATATTTTGTAGTATGTTCAAGTCGTTTTCTGAAATTATTATTTTCTTGTTGATAATACTTTTTCTGTCTTTTTGTTTATATACCCATATTGTTTTACAATTGCACTGCACAATTTATCTTTTTTGAATCTTCGTTCTTTTTCATTTGTCTAACTAGAAGGTAATGGATATATTTCCGCTTCTCTTTCAACTCTGATATCATTTATCTTGTTTCTGAATGATTTTTTCACTAATATGTAATCAATAATTGTCCTCTTTCTACTTTTCATTTTTCTAGTGTATTAATAACAATAATTTTAATAATATTAACAATTTTATTAACCATTTTGGTACAGTGTGTACATATGGTAAGTCATATAAAGCACAAAGATGTGTGTAATTTATCCACCATTACATGGATAGTTAAAACTATGGATATCGCATAGTGCAGTACGTATATAGGGTAAGGTCATATATAGAACAACAGTGTTTATAAATAAACCACAAGAATTATGTCAAATTAAAAACATATTAAGAACATTATTACAGCAAGTATATGTAAAATTAGAACCATAGTTAAAGCAATAGCAGAAAAAGACGACATCACACAGGATACATATTTGAAAATATAAATCGCACTGAAAACATCTAAATATTCTTGATGAGCTAACATTTTGTTCTATTAATGAATATTCTGTCACTGACAGGTTATAACAAAACGGAAAAGCTAACAGCAGATATGGTAGTATGTTACAAGATACATATTAAAAGTTGACATGAGTCATAATGAATCATCCAAATATTCTTGATGAGAATAGCAACATTTATTGATGATTTATTTTATTGAAAAATATTCTGTCACCTCCAGAATTTTTAATTTTAGTTGGTAGTTTGTTGTAGAAACTTGGTGCATTGTAGAGAGCGGAGTTTTCGAATTTTGGGGTTCTGTGGTTAGGTATTCTCAAGTGATAAGCATGAGAAGAAGCATTTGTTTCGAAGGATTACAAGTTGCTTCTAATGGATTTCACACAATTCGAAATATATATGGGGCAGTAAGCAATTTCTCTCTTATAAATACTGATTTGAGACTCGGTAGTCCATATCAAAGATTAGCCTTAAGATACGTTTCTGACCCACAAATACTCTACTAAAATCTCTTCCACAACCCCATGACATTATGTTGAAAGAAACGTGTGAGTATACCATTGCATAATAAATGCTTAACAGACTTTCTGTGGTTACACAAGTTTTCATCTGCTCAATTGCAAAGAATGCTGAATTCAGTTTCTTGCATATGTGATTGATATGAAGATCCCACCTTAACCTTTCATGATTTGAAATTTGGCAGGTGTACATAATTCCGGTGACAATGCATTAAGAAATTTTTATTTGAAAAAAAAAACAAAATGGCGGCTCCAATATGGCGGACCAGTTTTGTGATTATGGTCCGATTCGCTTCAAAATTGGTATATGAGGGTTTTTGTGGTCAGAGATTATGATTCTTTTGTAAAAATTGAAAAATTCTAGATGGCGGCTCCAAAATGGCGGACGAGTTTTGTGATTATGGTCCAATTCTATTCAAAATTGCTATGTGGGGGTTTTTGGGGTCGGAGATTATGATTATTTTGTCAAACTTGAAGGATTCAAGATGGCGGCTCCAAAATGGCGGACGAGTTTTGTGATTATGGTCCGATTCTATTCAAAATTGAAGAATAATACTTAAAAAAATTAAATAATAATAATAATAGTTTGAAAAACTAAAAAACACGCTTTAATAGAAAACAAAACTAAAAAGTTGAAAATAAATAATAGTTTAAAACAGATATTGGTAAAAATAGAATCATTATGAAAATATCTTAAAAAGCACCCCACGCTTTTTTACGATGAAATAAATTTGTTGTTAATCACTGTATTCTTATTTCAAACTCATTTAAAATTATTTTCTACTTTTTAGTTTAGTTTTCTATTAAAGCGTGTTCTTTAGTTTTTAAACTATTATTTTTTAATTTAAAATCAGTTGATTCCTGTCACACCATGATGTGAAATCTTGGAATCTTTATATTCATAACATATCAATACACTATCAATTGATTTTCTATTCCAAACTATATGAGCCTATTACCATTCTCATTTTTTATCATTTCACATGTTTTTCCACTACTTTTTGTGATATTTCGCCTCCTTCATCTACTCTGCTATTGAAGTATCCAACACATGTTGAAAAAAAGAACCTTTCTGGGGATTTGTTTGAAAAATAGCCTGTTTCCGAAATAATTCAGTACTGTATTTCTCAGTCCATTGTTAAAAATAAATGCGTTTTTGTTTCCAGTGTCATGATATATTTCTCCATTTACATAATCAATTACCCTTGGCACGTTATTCTATGCTTAATTTTCTTTGGTAATTTCAGAAGCTCATCATAACTCCAACCACACAAAACAATGGAGGTACTGTGCAGAACTCCCTGCTAAAACAAAAGAAATCACCCCAATGCCTACTTTGAAGAGAATCCACACACACACCAATGACTGTGGCAGAGATCTCAAACAACTGAAAGAACAGATGAAGGACCTCGAAGAAAATCTATCAACCGCCTACCGTAAAATTGCAGATGGGCAACTTCTAGTCATGAATTTGTCATCTAAAGAACAAAAAAGCATCAAATTGAACGAGGACCTGGAAGAAGAGAATAGAAATCTCAAAAACTTTTTCACAAGTAAGATGGAAAATTCCAATCTTGCCTTGAAACAGGAGAAAGAACAATTGGAAATAAAACTAACAAAGGCTCGGCAGAAGATAAAACTTTTACAGGAACGTTGGTATCGCAAGTTTGAGACCCTTGGCAGTGACGAAGAAGCTAGGTACTATACGGGTTTTCAGAATCGAGCAGATTTCAAAAAATTCTGTGATATCGCCATCGATATGGATCCGGCCATGGAACCTGACACTTGCAACACTTTTGAAATTCGAAAGCAAATCATGATCACTCTGATGCGTCTGAGACAGGGACTCCATATACAAGACCTTGCTTTCAGGTATAATTTGGATATGGAGGAAGTTCTGCAGCTGGTCAACCATTGGCAGGACATTCTCAGCGAATCGTCGTTCAACAGGAAGATCTGTCAGAGTGGCGTGGTCATTGTGAAGTTTTTGATCGCACAATTCAATAATGGAGTCGAGTTGAAATATTTTTTGGGCGTTTCTCCTTATGGCTATGTCATTTATGTTTCTGATTTGCATCCCCTTTTGACGAAAGACGATCGTATTATAGAAAGTTCTGGGGTGCTATCACTCATCGAAGAAGGCTTCACAATCAAGTCGATCGATAGTGACCGCCTTTCTCATTTGGGAGTCACCCATTGGTCTGTTTCTTCGGGAGAGACTGAGAAATTCGAAAATTACATCACTAAATTATTGAGCGAAGTCAAGAAGAATGTAATTTTCAAAAATACCTCACTTACCGGGCCATTTTGGAGGCAGGAATTGAGCAAGGTTTGGAAAATATGTTGCTACTTGCAAAATTATATTGAATTTTAGATCCTGTAGGTCAGAAGTGAAAGAAATACTACTACAACTCTTGATAGTTGATACAGATTTAATTTATTCGACCCAAAAAAATACATTTATGTTTTTACAAGTGAACAGTGTAGTGATAATGAAACTATCACAACATAAAGACTTACACCTTCCCATGTTGGGGATTTTTTTAAACATATTGTTTTATTGAAATTTATCAATGTATTTTTAGTTTACCTAATGTCATAACAAAACGATGTAATAAATATAAGAATAATTTTGAGAATAGCATTCATTTTACACTTTAATAAATCTCCAATGGCGCAGCCAGAATGTCTTTTTAGGGGGCACAATATTACCATGAAAGTGTTTTTTTTTTTCGTCCTGGAGGGGGAAACCGCTTGGCACCTGGGCCTTGTGTCTATCAGCTCAGGTAGTGTCGGGCACAACTCCGACTAAACCCCCCCCCCTTGCCCTCCTATGCTTGGGACTATCTTGTCGACATAGCGTCAAGCATACCATGCAGCTGCTTCTTCCTCTATCTTCGCATGGGTTTTCCACGTCACGGACAGTACATAAAGTTAATACTAAAATATCACAAACTTGGGTATCACAGACTTAAATATCATAGTTCATCTCCATCATTTATTGGGAATCGGTCCTGCCTTTGCATAGCCCTCTCTTCCCTTTCTTTAGCCTCCATCACCTGTCTTAGAAAATTGTAGCCCGCCTGCCGTCTTCTTTCATCAGTGATTATGAGTGAAAAGTGTTTTACATATCAACATATATCTTGTATAGGATCATAGAATCATACAACACTGTGTACAAACAAAAACAAAAAATGCTCGGAAGTACGACACAAAAACAACTGAACAAGTAATTATGAATCCAAGCTGAAATTTTCACTCCTTTGGAAGTAACTTCTGAAGGTCCCAATAATTAATTATTTGACGCATACCTAAATCATGTTTTTTGAAAGTCGCCACAGGAACATGAATGTCAAAATAAATGATAGCTGTAAAAAATTCAGACTCATTTTTCTACATTTGAATTTTTAACATATTGTACACATTCTGGAGAACATGTGACACCAAAGCAATGTTTAGGAACACAGCTTCTTTTCTGATTTTAACCGCATGAAACATGTCTCCTGCAAATTCACATATCCTCTGGCATAATGCAGTATATCCAGTGTTGGAAATAGAGAGTCATTTGGTGATATTAACTTGATTGATGTTGAAGCACAACAAGTCGACATGCACCAAGTCACAGTCAGTCCCCATAATTACCGAAAAACATTCATTCATAAGAAACAACACGATATTACTTGATACGAACTTTATAGCCAGAAAACAAATTCCGTAGGAATGAACATAAATTCTAAATTCAAATAGGCGACCAAAGCTGATAAGCACATGCCAGTTACAAATATGTCGTTATCTGAAGACAATTAAATGCACTTATGAATTGCTATAAAAAATTACCCCTTTTACACATAAGTCATAAATAACTCATCACGTCCGCTGATCGCCATATCTAGGAAAATTAACGAGTAAACAAAAGTATAAATTCGGAGTTTTTTGACAGCTCGCCTAATTGCATTGCGCTATGATTCTCAATTGAATATTGATAGAATTATTTTTCTGTGAAGTGAAAAATCCACGATTAAAATGAAGTTATTTTTTGGGAATGTCTAACAGAAAACAACTACTTCCCCGGCTAAAGCCACGCTGGACATTGAACTACATCTGATAGATATTCTGAAAAGGCCCTAACTCAAAAGAAAAAATCTGAAATTGAAAATTTGCATTTTCATTCTGATAGTTATTTGATTTTCTATTCCAGTCTTAATTAAGAACTCATAAAGATGAATGAGGCAAAGAAGAATGTTTTCCAAAAGAGAGTACTCACCAGAAATCATTCGTAACATTGACGCAGGAGAGACATCGCATTCACTAGGTCTTCAATACATTTTTGTCGACGAAAATCTATTTCACGCTTCCACGATCATCAGAAAGACCGGAAGCAATGGGAAACACATTTTCAAAAAGCAATCTCACTTTGCAAAGATGGAAAAAGTTAGAATCATTTCTTTTGGAGAGACACTTTAAAATTAGTGTTTTCTGACATTAAAACCTGTCATGAGGTATGATAGATTGATTTGTTGAAAATATAAACAGGATGTTCATAAAATCAGATGTGGGATCATCTGCGACTGAAAGATAAACTTGAGTCACTATCTTCCATCGTCAAGATAACCTCTTGTGGGGTATTCATATTTAGGACGACAGAGAAACGCTATAAATTTATAGATTATGACAGCCCATTGAATATAATTCAATCGCAAGAGAGATAAACTCCCTCGTTTTTATCCATTCGCGTTGACAAGAGCAAGCCATTAATTATGGAGCCGCTGACATGAGGAAGATAATTAGCAATTTGCATATCTTCCGAAAAAAATATATGTTATTCTACATCGTGCATCATTCATTTCTGTGCAATTCGGGAAATCCATTACGAATATTTCACTGAGTAATAAATTAAAACATGAACTGGGATTCAAATTTACATGTTAACGCGCCGCTTCTCCGCGCCTATCTTGTGACGTCATATGGTTCCTGTTATTTTATTGTTGTCATTAGGTAAGATGTCTAAAAACCCTGGAGTATGAACTGATTTGATATTGTTTAGATTTTCGAGGGGACACCACCTGTTACTTCAACAGAGCTTCTCTCTCTCTGTGGTAGATGGCGCCATTCAAAAGTTTTTGTCTATATCCTCGCTTAATGTCAGAACTGAATTTCTGACATCTGCAGCATCTTATATAAAATTATTTTCAGTGTTTTGTCGGTATCTATACGTTTTTCTTCTCTTTGATTTGAAATCTTGCTTAGCTTGTTCATTAAAAAATCACTCGTTCATCAGTTCATTAGTGCGTGAGGAATTGTTTATTTTCAGGTAGTGTAGTGTGTGAGGATACTTTTTGTAGAATGGGCCACATTTGTATTTTGTGTGGACAGTATAAAGCCGCAGATTCGAATTTTCGCCTGTACCAAAAGCAAGTAGAAATCTTGACGAATTGACTAATAATGATATTTCCATAGTTCATCATATTGTATGCATTGAATTTTATATTTTCTGCAATTTAATATCAATTTCATTTCCAATTCTCCGCCTGTCAAAATGTAGTTAACCTCAAATTCAAATGGTACAAAATACGAAAACAACACGACAGTGCTTTCTTTGTGCAATGTTCGGGGGCTTCTAATTCTAGCTTTGCTATTGGTGAAGTTTGACAGATGTCTCTTTTCAACCAATAGCAAAGCTAGAATTCGAACCCGCGAACAGTTCGCCTCAAAAAGAAATCTGAGGAAATAAATATACCCTGACTGTATTGAAACTAAAACGAAATTGGCGCCATCTGACACGCTAGTAATCTCTATTATCAAGTAGGCCAAGTGTCGCCAAGTCGATCCAAAACTTCTACAGGTATAAGTGCAAGCACCAGGGTTTTTAGACATCTTATCATTAGGAATATTAGAGTATATTAGTATCAGGCTCTTCGACACCGCCCTAAACGATCTGGATGTTTAATTTGCTTGTCTTTGTGATATAATGGAAGGCAAAACCAAAGGATTTCACAAATATTGTATTGTTTCAATGTGCAATAATACGTCCTCTAGTAGTCATTAATGTGAGGTTATCTACGGTTTTCCGTCCACGATTTGTGACGTGTAGAGCAGAGTTGCCAAAGCCATATGAAGAAAAATCCCGACCAAAGGCTAGAAAATTCCCAAAAATTCCCGTAAATTTACGAAAATTCCCGAAAAAATCCCGAAACTTATAACTGATCGTTTTTTCCCGGCAAATTCAAACGAGCAAATATATATAAAATTATCTACAAAATATATGGGTATGCTCTCATAATTTGTCAAGTAAACATTAAACATTGACAGGAATGACGTGACACATGACATTTGACGACCGTCAAATGTTATACCTAGTTCACATACGAACTTTTCGCGTTTCAGCTTACGGCGTCCTGTTTTCTGATTGGCTGCTCAATATAATGAACTTAATGCTCCATATCTGACGTAGTGTGTTACGAGTGAAACGAAAGTTACGAATAGTTATGAAATTCCCGTTGTTTTCTACAATTGTAAGAATCCCGACACAATTCCCGGCACACGTTAAAATTCCCGATTTTCGGGAAAAATCCAGGTAATTGGCAACACTGGTGTAGAAGAGTCGCAGTTGGGATGGAGGAAATTTTATGGGCAGCGTTGCCAAGTTTCCCAAATATCATAGCCGCGATTTTGATGCTTATTTGTGCATATTTTTCCCAATAATGAATAACTTGTTGATAATTTTCGACCATGATTAATAGATTAATTCTTAAGACAATTTGCAAAAAATGTCAATTCCAAATCATGAACTCATTATAAATAACCAAAAAGCCAATGAGTTTTTAATAAAAGAATAAGTTTCATATAATTCATATACAGTGCTAGTCAAAAGTCCGCTCCCCCCCTCGTATCTTTTGAACGGGTATACTTATAATAATGAAATTTGGAGGGTGGAAATAAACGGATGTAGGCTTCTCAACTGGTCATAACAGGTGACGCAATAGTCATAAATGACGTCACAAGGCCACTGTGACCAATAATTTTAAATGGGACCCTATGGCAAGTGACAGCTCGTTTGAAAGGTATTGAAAATACCTATTCAGTCATACCAATTTTGTTTGGGTTTCGGCTGATTTTGATTGATAAATTGAAGAAATACGAAAATTATAGTTTCGCATTTAATTAATAAAGATTTAAGAACCAGTTCTTATAATAAGTGTTCAAAATGTGCTCCATCTACTTCCTGGCAGTAATGCATCCTATTGCTAAACTCTTGTCGTACTCGTCCCAGTGTGTCAGCGGAAATTGCCCTACATTCTTCAACAATTCGTTGTTTCAGAATGGCAATACTGTCAGGTGCTGTAGCGTAAACCTTAGATTTCAAGTACCCCCATAGAAAAAATCTAATGGTGTAAGGTCCGGTGACCGAGCTGGCCATTCGATCGAACCTCGTCGTCCAATCCATCTACCACGATATTCTTCATCTAGGTAACGTCTTACTGCACCGTAATAGTGTGCAGGAGCACCATCTTGTTGAAACGTTATTTCCAAGTTGTCGAATTCATCTGGATTATCTTCTAGAATTTCAAGAATTAACGCCTCAATATCATTTTGTAACATCTCCAGATACAATTCACCGGTTAAGTTAGCATTGAGAAAAGAGGCCCAACTATGTGGTTTCCCAAAATACCTGCCCAAACATTTACTTTTTCTGGAAATTGAGTATGTTTTCACGAAAGATGTGAGGATTTGTGTCACTCCAATACCTCACATTTTGAGTGTTAACATTTCCATTGAGAAAGAAGGTACTTTCGTCACTAAAACAAATTGTCTGTATGTAGCCTGGTTGTTGGTTCATTTTATTGGACATAGTTTCACAGAATTCTAGTCTTCGGTCGGGGTCATCATCTGAAAGTTGGTGCACCATTTTTAATTTGTATGGATGAAATTTGTTTTAGCCAACACCCTATGTACTGTCCTTTGACTGACTTCACAGATAGACGCAACTTGGGCTGTGGAAGAAGTAGGGTTTACTACCATTTCTCCAATTATGTCAATTTTTTTATCATCACTAATTGTTGGTCGACCAGATCGTTTGGCATCTTGAACACTACCTGATGCTTCAAACTTCCGAAGAAGCTCCCTCAAATAAACCCTCGATATAGGGCGATCGGGGTACCTCTCATTAAACAGTCGTTCCGCTGCATGGAAATTGTTTCTACATTCACCAATTATTAAGATAGCTGCTACTTTGTCGGCTACAGTACGTACCATTTTGCCTATGTAAACACTTAAACGTCTCGTTAAACAATAGCTTAGGTAAATTTTCAAGGTATAAACACTTTTGACAAGTAGAGAATTCAAAAACGTCAACCTTTTTGACAATTAACCAGAGGCGTACTTTAAAATCTTTATTAATTAAATGCGAAACTATAATTTTCGTATTTCTTCAATTTATCAATCAAAATCAGCCGAAACCCAAACAAAATTGGTATGACTGAATAGGTATTTTCAATACCTTTCAAACGAGCTGTCACTTGCCATAGGGTCCCATTTAAAATTATTGGTCACAGTGGCCTTGTGACGTCATTTATGACTATTGCGTCACCTGTTATGACCAGTTGAGAAGCCTACATCCGTTTATTTCCACCCTCCAAATTTCATTATTATAAGTATACCCGTTCAAAAGATACGAGGGGGGGAGGGGACTTTTGACTAGCACTGTATATTGTAAAATCCACTCTTAAAATTTGTACAATTTGTCGATGTCATCATATGACGGAACGTTTAGAGCGATATCGAAGAGCCTGATACTAATATACTCTTGATATTCTACATGACAACTTAATGACAACAATAACACATACGAATCATCTGACTTCACAAGATGGCCGCAAAGAAGCGCGCGCGTTTACATGTAAATATGAATCCCAGTTCATGTTTTAATTTATTACTGAGTGAAATATTTGTAATGGATTTCATCAAATGTACAGAAATGAATGATGTACGATGTAGAATAACATTTTTTTTAATCGGAAGATATGCAAGTTGCTACAAGTTATGGTTATGAGTGCAAACATTAAATATAATAACATCATTTTTGGCAAATGTTTACTGATTTTTCCGAAGGTAATGGCCGAAACATAAGTAATTTTCGACCAAAATGATCAGTTACCCATAGAATACATCTGTAGTCTCAAATAAATTGGGGCGCCGCCTCAAATACAGAAAAGAATAAAAACTGTAATTTTTGACACATTTTCGCTTTTATCTCGGTTAATACTGGACGAACGTTAACAATTTTTTCATCAAAACGATCTGAGTAACCCATAGTCTCAAATCAATTTGGGGCACCGTCCGGAAGACAACAGAAAATAGAAGCTGTCATTTTTGACATATTTTCGCTTATATCTCGGTTAATACTGGACGAACGTTGAAATATTTTCACCAAAACAATCTGAATAACCTATAGAATGCACCTATACTCTCAAATCAATTTGGGGCGCCGAAATTTTTTGTCCCCGTCTTTAAATCTGAATATGTCAAAGTTAATATTGGACGAACTATAATTTTTTTTTCATCAAAACATTTGAAATAACAAACAGAATGCACCTATAGTCTCAAAACAATTTGGGACACGTCTGGAAGATAGCAAATGGATAAACTGTCATTTTTGACATATTTTCGCTTTTATCTCGGTTAATACTGGACAATTTTACAATTTTTTCACCAAAACAATCTGAGTAACCCGTAGAATATACCCATAGTCTCAAATCAATTTGGGGGCACCGTCCGGAAGACAGCCGAAAATAGAAGCTATCATTTTTGACATATTTTCGCTTATATCTTGGTTGATAATACTGGACAAACGTCAAAAATATTTTCACCAAAACAATAGAATAGAATGCACCTATACTCCCAAATCAATTTGGGGCGTCGAGATTTTTTGTCCACGGTTTTAAATCTGAATATGTCAAAGTTAATATTGGACGGAATAAAATATGTCAAAAATGGCAGCTCTATTTTCTCCTGCCTTCCAGACGGTGCCCCAAATTGATTTGAGACTATGTGTATATTCTATGGGTTACTCAGATCGTTTTGGTGAAAAAATTGTAAACGTTCGTCCAGTATTAACCGAGATAAAAGCGAAAATGTGTCAAAAATGACAGTTTTTATTCTTTTCTGTCTTCGACGTGGTGCCCTAATTTATTTGAGACTACAGGTGTATTCTATGGGTAACTGGCGACATGATAATTTTCCAATTTCGACATTTGTCAGAAAATGACAAACCACGTAATAATTTCAGAATATTTCTACTGTTAATTGTCATCGAAAAGTTAATTATAGAAATTATACCATGGACTTGAATTATGAATCCAACGTCGAAAATGGAATGTTTTGTTATTCGAGTTGACGCTGAAATTCCTCGAATATTCTTTCACAAGGTAAAATATAAGCTGCTTTTCACAAACTGACACTTATTTCCATCCATCAGTTGCAGGAATTTTTTCACAAACTGGTACTTATTTCCATACATCAGTTTTCATTTCCTATCACCATTTGAGGAAGTACGAAGTACATGGTCTCCTTTGTGCTAATAAATTAACAAAATTATTGAAGGTTTGTTCTAAATTAAATATGTTTTTATTTTGGTTGATTTGATGATAAGCGACTGAAGAATATTTTTAATTTTGTTTTTTTCGGGTTTTATTATTGTTTTGTCTGTCGTTGTACATTGTCCTAGATACAATAAAACGTGTTTTTATAGTGTTCAACTTATTATTCTTGTTTTTTTTTTTTCATGAAATAAATATTTACTTTGAAACGTTATGTTAACCACGAATGAACTAACAGATTCTACAAATCGATTACTGTATATATTTTATTAGTGATCGATTTGCCATTCCTGTATTTTATATGATACAACCATTCATATGGAATACAAGAATGGCAAATCGATCACTTATAAAATATATACCCTATCAATCATATAAAAGTAACACATTTGAAAAACCCGCCTTATCTCAATCGTTTTACCAACTGTACTTAGTTCGGCCAGTTGCGAGATATGTCGCCACTGTCTAAACGGGGTGCCAACTTTTACTGCAGGTTTGACAACTCTCTTTATTTTTAGTTTCTCTATGGTTATAGTTTTCCCAATATCAATTGCAGAAGCATAAAAAAGTCTTGCGGCGAAATCCTGTGGGCAGCAGTGGCATAGATAACTAATTTTATTAAGATATTTTAAGATTTCAAAAATACTTCATAAATAATGAAAAATGAAAAAAAATTAAAGACAAGCTTTTATTTATACAAATACATTAAGAAAGAAAAATAATTTCAATCATTGTTTGATGTAGGTTATTATTATATCCTAAAACGTATTTCGATCGGCACACACCAAGACCACAGACGCTGCTGGTTTTTAATCTTTCAGAGCTATTAAAACACACATATAACTCGTGATTTATGACCTCCCATCGTATAGACACACCCCCAAGCATTCGATTCGATTCGATTGGCCCAGACGAATCGGTGACAGCTGTCACTCAGGTCCACGTTGACTATCGGCTCTTATGATCTTCGCTTCGCCGGCGGCGAATGTTTACGAGTAGTACACATTATTTTTCGTTCCGTTTCTTCGCATATACGCTCGTGTTAGCGAAGTGAGTTTTTATTTGCGCCCTATAGAAACAGCTTCTGCAATTGATATTGGATGGACTATACAACCATAGACAAATTAAAAATAAAGATACTGTTTGAAACATTGGCGATCTTGACCACCAAGTTTTTGGTACGGCCAGTCGCGCATGGAGGCGCTGCCCGCAATCAACAGACGACTGACGACATGATAATTTTCCAATTTCGACATTTGTCAGAAAATGACAAACCACCTAATAATTTCAGAATAATTCTACTGTTAATTGTCATCGAAAAATTAATTATAGAAATTATACCGTGGACTTGAATTATGAACCCAACATCGAAAATGGAATGTTTTGTTATGCGAGTTGACGCTGAAATTCATCGAAATATTCTTTCACAAGGTAAAATATGAGCTGCTTTTCACAAACTGATACTTATTTCCATCCATCAGTTGCAGATTTTTTTTCACAAACTGGTACTTATTTCCATCCGTCAGTTTCCATTTCCTATCACCATTTGAGGAAGTACGAAGTACATGGTCTCCTTTGTGCTAATAAATTAACAAAATTATTGAAGGTTTGTTGTAAATGTAATTTGTTTTGATTTTAGTTGATTTGATGATAAGCGACTGAAGAATATTTTTAATTTTGTTGTTTTTCGGAGTTTTATTTTTGTTTTGTCTATAGTTGTACCTTGTCCTAGATACAATAAAATGTGTTTTTATAGTGTTCAACTTATTATTCTTGTTTTATAAGATGTTTAATTTTGTTCTTGATATCATGAAATAAAGATTTACTTTGAAATTTTATTTTAACCACGAACGAACTAACAGATTCTACGAATCGATTATTGTATATATTTTATCAGTGATCGATTTGCCATTCCTGTATTTCATACGATACAACCATTCATCTGGAATACAAGAATGGCAAATCGATCACTTATAAAATATATACCATATCAATCATATAAAAGTAACACATTTGAAAAACCCGCCTTATCTCAATCGGTCTTACCAACTGTACTTAGTTCGACCAGTTGCGAGATATGTCGCCACTGTCTAAACGTGATGCCAACTTTTACTGCAGGTTTGACAACTCTCTTTATTTTTAGTTTCTCTATGGTTACAACCATTTGTCGTCACACCAATAGAAGGCGTGTTTGCTATCACGTGATGACATCGACAAATTGTACAAATTTTAGGTGTGAATTTTACAATATATATGAATTATATGAAACTTATTCTTTTATTGAAGACTGATTTGCTTTTTGGCTATTCATAATGAGTCCATGATTTGGAAATTGACATTTTTTGCAAATTGTCTATTATGATATCAGTAATGTTTGCCCGCGGCGAGCACTGTCATCACGTGACTGGGTAACGGATTATAAAAAGGCACGATTTTTCGGATCAACAAGCTCTCGGTATTCAACAGTGAACCAAATAACATGTACTTTTCAAAATGAGGTTAGAATTCATTCGGTCACAGCATAGTGAAATAACAATGAGAAGAGTACGATAGTCGTCAAGTAGTGAACTTAAGAAACCATTAAGAATAATTAGATTCAGATCAAGTTCAACCGAGTAACGGTCGCTCCAAGTGAAGGCACGAGTGAACAGTATTTTTTCCAAAAATTACCTATTTTTTATCAACGCTTCAAGACCGTGAATAAGTCAACGAAAATCCTTAAATCGATAGTTCATGACCTCATAGAAAACCGTTTCCATACAACGATACTCTAATATACCGTGCGAGTTAAAAATAAAATAAACATTTTTAGAGGAGTTAATCGAAGTAATAATACAATTAAACTAATTGTCGTTTAAAAACCTCAAGTGAACAGTGTTGGCTATGCTGAGTTGAAGTAAGTTCATATGTATTTTTCTGTATTTATGTGTGGGCAAATTGAAGTTTTTTTTATAATACGAATGTGTCTTTAAATGTATCTCCATAATTTCATGTTACCAAAGATTTCAAAAGATAATTATTTCCAGCCGTTTTTGACAATTGATGTCACTATTGTTTTTAGTCAATCTATTTTGATTTGTAGCCTAATGTAAAATTACTTTCAAGTAAACTACACTCTATTTGTTTTTCTGAATATTGTCTCATATTATCCGTTTATAGAACAGATGAAATATTTTTGTCAACTTTTATTAAATATATTTGTCTATTCTTAACATTTTTATGAGTGCATTATTATTTTCTATTATTACTTTTCGAATCTTTCTGAAACACGGTACGTACTTCCTGGATAAACAACTCAACGCTCCAGTATAGAGAGAAAGGGATATCTCCTATAGACCGCTCTAGTGAGATAATCTCGGTTCGACCATCCTCAGATAGTCGATGCTTCTCAACCTAACAACAAAGGAATGATCAAGTAAGGTGATTCAGTCATAATATTTGAGAAGTCCTTAGCGTTCATTAGTATAGAGTTGAAGGAGTGATCCCTTAATAATAGGCCAGTGGAGTAACAACAGATCACCAACTGGTGTTTTGTCAACTCTAAATAAAAGTTCCTCAAAACAATATCAAGTATATAATTTACAGAGACTTCAGTGCCTTCAATCAGGTTGATTTAGAAATGAAATGACTAATGCTGAATTGGCAAGAAATATTTTTTACAGAAGATATTGACATGTAAGTTGATATAACTAATAATATTGAATTTGTTTTTGATCTTAAGAAAGTAAATAACTTAAACGGAGGGCTCCTTGGTTGACTAATAATTTAAAGACCCTGAAAAAACAATGAAACAAACTACTTGCCAAGTACAAATCAACAAAAAATATTGGGAAGCATTCAAGCGAGCCAGAAATGCATACTAGCGAGCTAGAAATGATTTCACCTCGGCAGTTAGGACTGAGAAACAGAATTATTTGAATATGAAATTCACAGAACTAAAAAGAATCTCAAAGATACCTGGAAAGCACTTGAACAGTTGAATATCCATTCTAAGAAATCTGATATATCATTACCACCTGACTTGAATGGAGCTGAAGCTATCAATTCCTATTTCATGAAATCTGTCAATGCATTTAGAGGGTCAAGTTGATGATGATCTGGTACAGTAGTATAATACCCATAAAGTGAATTAAACCCTTTCGGGATCACGTTCTAGAGGCTGTAGATAGTGTCAAATCAAATGCAGAAGGTTCTGATAGAATAACAATGATAAAATTGTGCTGACCCTTTTTATTGCCATTTATCGATCACATATTGTTGCTTTCTTGAAGGATATTTTCCTATAAGTTGGATAAATGCAGTAGACTTCCAGTGCTATCCAAGATGTTCAAAAGACTGATTTTCAATGACTTTTTACGTTTCCTCACAGATAATGAACTATTTTCTGATTGCCAATCTAGTTTCCGGTCTGGGCATAGTACAATTACAGCATTAACTAAAGTAGTAGATGATATATTTCAGGCAGCTGATGATAGTAATACATCATTACTGGTTACAATAGACTATAGTAAAGCATTCGATATCCTGGATCATAATCTATTATTGGCGAAACTAAATTATTACTGTTTTTCTATGGAAACCATAGGATTAATTAATTGGAGCTATCTCTCCAACCGATGTCAGTATGTTATCCCAGTTCAAGTGCAATGCCATTACCTCGAGGTGTTCTTCAGGGCTCAATACTAGGCCAACTCCTTTTTTTTCTTTATACTATGGATCTGAAAGAACCCTCTGGTGACTGCTATATACCTACATCAATTTGCTAATGATACTCAAGTGTATGCAAGTTTCAACAAAGATAATGTTGATATGGTCATTACAAAAATCAATTATACCCTTGATGAAATATTTAAATACTCCAATAAACATGGTTTGGAACTAAATCACACTAAATCACAAATGATATGTTTTGGTAATAGTGATTATGTTACTGATGAAGTGGTAATTAATGGTGTGAGTATTGATCCCTGTAGAACAATACAAAATTTGGGACTATTCATTGATGATGATTTACGGTTCAAAACACATATTGAACATAAAGTCCAGAGGAGCTATATGTCATTAAGAAATCTTCACCGTAAGAGGACAATACTAAACAATTCAGGAAACAGTTATGTGAAACACAAGTTTTGAACCACTCGAATTACGGCGATTTGATTTACGGACCATGTCTTGATATTTGAACTCCAAATAGAATTCAGAACTCATATATTCGTTTCATCTGTTTACTAAGATTACGAGACCACATAACTCCATTCAGAGCTGAACTAGGGTGGCTTGATATGCAGGACAGAAGGAAACTTCACCTTGCATGTTCATGAAGTTTTAGAAAAAAGAACTCCCTCGTATATTAGAAACAAAATGTCATATAGGTCGGTTGTGCATGATCTACTTGTAATACCCAGGCATAAAACTGCTGCATTCAAAAGGCCATTTTATCATTCTGCGCAAAAAATATTTAACTCCATACCAACACCTATCAAGAACAAATTATCTTGTGGATTCAAAAGAGCCTATAAGTAATACCTTCTGGTTCTCTAACATTTTTTTTAAATGTTACAATAATAGGTATATATTATAATGTTCTCCCTTTATGCATTATATACATTTTAGTTATTTGACTGATTAATTATATTTTTCTGTGTGAAATAATTTATTTGTAACTGGTACTCGGTTAAGTTGAACAATCTAACTGGACTTCGGCGAGGATAATTAAAATAAAGACATTTTATTATTATTATTTAGACTTCACCCATGGTGTTTAGCTGCTGCGTCAAAAACCATCCTGATCATGACAGGTTTGTTCTGATTTACAGTAGCAAAAAAATAAATATTACTAGAACCTTTGTTGCTTTGTTTCAGGAGATTGCTTATGGTCTGACCTAAAAACTGGCTATCATTCGATTGAGTATTACCAACGTTGCCCAGACTAATATGGATCTCATTACTTCTATTTTCAACCGGTTGGACCAAATGATCACCTAAAGTATCTTCATTCTCAATTTGTTTACCTTGCAAACCTCCTTGGTTACATTCTTCTGAATATTTGATCAATTCCAAATGCTCTGTTCTCTGAGTTGCCCACCATTCTTGAACCCTTAACATGCTTGGTTGGACGTCTTCTAATCCCACTGTTTGGCTCCATCTCTTCTTCCGCATTCCAAATTTTCACTTCTTGAAGATCATGTTCGAGTTGAAAAAGTTGAAATTGATTCATTATTTCTCCATTTTGATTTCTTGTTCCTCTTTTCAGTTTTATAGTTCTGTTTCTTTTGGAGTACTCTGACACTAGAAGGTAGAGGTTTCCTTCCTCTCAATGGTGATGTGGCTTCCATTCTGCAGGGAATTTTAAATTTCACCAGTTCCTCTTCCGAATCCTTCTGTCCAAACAAAGTCTGTTGATAAGTTTACTCCTACTCCCCTTTTTGCCTCGCGCTGAATTTTCCATATCTTGGTTCAAAACTCACCTGTGTTTTTTTTTTACCAGACCAAACTTACAACTTTTTCAAAATTATGGTAAAAATTATTTCATTATTTTAAAACCGTAATAAGTGAAATTCATTCAAAATCGATAACAGTATAATACAGAGTGATACCTTGATATTATCACATTATGGTGGAACAAATTTTTATACGTGAGCAAAGTGCAGTTTTCTTCTGTGGAAGATATTGAACCAATTCAATTCATCAGCTAGTATTTCGGAAATATATATTTTTTTCTAGTGAATATGTCAATCTGACATCAATTCTGGACATTTTATACCATTGTAGCTGAATCAGCTGATTCAAGGTATGATCCGAAAATAATGTCTACATAATTTAAATGAATTAAAACCAATGACTTTAGCAATTGTAGCAAAACACATAATGACTATTCAAATATAAATACTGTTTCTTCAAAATTTTCCGAACTTCTCATTTCACAGAAATAATATTTTTGTTTTGTGTAATGGTCCGAAATTGGACGACCCCTTCAATCATTATAGGGATTTATTTATAACGATTTTCCGGTGATACTCAGCCAAGGCTTAACCAGATGGGATCCATCGGATACCGCTCTCGAATGATAGTAGGGGAGGAACTTGAAATTTCAAGAAGGAAATACATATGTATTGAATCTATTTGAAAATGTATGTAAATAAAATATGATTGTCACAACGCATTTTCTTAATCGACAAATTTAGGACAATGTGGTATTGCACGAACTTTTTTGGGTTTTTCTTGCAGTCATCTAGCCAAATGAGCCACTAAAAATCATAATGCACACCCATTGAGAATACTCATCCCTACATGTAGGACAATATGTCATAAATTTAGCTTCCCAAAGTAATGATCTTATATTAAAATAGGACCTCAATTCATGTTGTGTTCATATTTTCGCCAGACACTAATTAACACATATAAGCACCCTGGTTTTTATTGTTTCATTGTATATAACAAAGGGCAACAGATTGAATATTTTTAGTTTTTCTGTATTCGAAGCCTCCCTCCTGGCTGCGCCACTGGATCTTTTATCTTTCCCAAACTTCAAATTAATCCTCCTATTGCAAATGTAAAACTTGTAATCAGTTTTATATCAGTTGGTATCAGTTATATTGTCTTCATTAAAATGAATTTGTTGCCAGTCCATGTAGAACATAGTCCATTATTGATATTGAACAGTATGTGTCCCATGAAAAATTACACATTTCTTCATGTTTGTACTCATCACCAGTATAGCTGAAAATAGAACACGTTTATCATTAGAAGATTCTTAAATATAATGATCCTAATTTGATTGAAAATATTGGGAAAATTTGGAAAATATTGAATATTTTTTTAGTGTTGATAATAGTTTTAGGATTCACGTATCCAGTTTTTACTCAAGAACTGGCTTAATATGCGCGGTATAATTTTTGGGCCTCCATTACCGAGACCCTGAAATAAAAAGATACGTTTTTTTAAATCATCCGTGGCAACATCGAGAAACACCGACTACACCTCTTATCATTAGTGACACAAATAATCTTATATCTTTAAACGAGCAATTCTTGTATTTATATTTCGGCTCTAACAATTTTGATGATTTTTTTTCATTTAGGTAGGGTTTTGCTTTTAAAGTTTATCTATATAGGCGTATATCCTGAAAAAAACGCAATTTTCAACAACAAAATTGATTTATTACTACAATGTATAGCGCCATCTCGTAAATTTTTGAGATACTTGCATTGTTGCTATTAGATGTTACCCTACTGGTACCTCTAAACTTTGTGAGATGGCGCTCTATAACATTATCCGAATACGAATGTTAGATGTTTTTCTTTGATTAGTCCAAGGAACTCATACGGTTTATTTAAAATGTGTACTTGTTGCGAACCTGTGCACTAGGCAAGATTGCAAAATATTCATTTGTAATAAGTAGGTATGTGATTCGTATCTAAATAAGCATCTTCTCCGATAAAACACGATTTTACAGATAAAAAAAAACACCGAGCAAAGCTCGGTCGCCCAGGTACTATCTTTTAAATGATCAAATCCTATCGATTCAATGGAATAATCGATTGGAAATCTAGAGTCAGCAAACTTTTTCTGGGTAGTATAAACTACCCTCATTGTCGGGTGGTTTCGATTTTTTGTTTGTTCGAATAATATGTTTTCAATGATTTTTCGGGAGTCCGGAAATATAAACTACCCCTATGGTGGGGTGGATTCGATGTTTCTCATTTGTGGCTTGAATATGTTTTCAATGTTGGAATTATATTGTTTCAATGGAATATTTTGATTGGAAACACCCAGTAAACTTTTTCTGGAACCGTAGATATAAACTACCCTTATATGCGTTCCCGTCATAAGCAAGCAAGTAACGCATGTGTGGTGATTCGGCATTTGTAAAATTACCTGTTTTTTTTTAAATCAAGTTTTTATAACTTAAATAATGTCACAAGCAGCGTATCTAGAGAAAGAAGTATCAAAATTGTTTACGTTTATAAAACAACGGAGTGTATTCTTAGCATAGGTACTAGATGTTTCTAGCCAACAAGATAATCCTACTCTGTAAAGGCTGAATTCGCATAGGAACAAGCAACTGAATGCATTTTTTTTTAATCGAAAACTGTCCACCGGACGAAAAAAAGTTCAAGAAACAATTTTTATGAGAAGATAGACAAATGTACAAATTATATATATATATATATATATATATATATATATTTATATTTATATATATATATATATATATATATATATATATATATATTAAAAAAAACAGTGGCATATCATTAATTTGATTAAAAATATTGCAGGGATAATTATTTTAAAAACCTTTATCATGGAAAAACTGTATTTTTATTAGTACTTTGCCTGTACCAAAATTTAAAAAAAAACAAAGCGGCTTTAGAGAGATTGGGGAAAAACTGTTTTTTTTTATTTCAACACCCTGTATCTCAGAAAGTATATATATTTATATATAACATCCTGTTCATATTTTCAAAATATGAACAGGATGTTTATTAAAATTTTTTTAAAAAATTCATAAAATCAGATGTGGAATCATCTGCGACTGAAAGATAAACTTTAGTCACTATCTTCCATCGTCAAGATAACCTCTTGTGGGGTATTCATGTTGAAAAGGGAAACATTCTCAATTGAATATTGATAGAAATATTTTTCTGTGAATTGAAAAATCCACGGTAAAAATGAAGTTATTTTTTGTGAATGTCTAACAGAAAACAACTACTTCCCCGGCTAAAGCCACGCTGGACATTGAACTACATCTGATAGATATTCTAGAATAATCTACAAAAATTGAAATTCTCGAATAAACAAATGAACCACTAAGGCTAGGAAGCCAGCGCGTTGTTATGAAATGTTATTAGATATTACAATTTAGTAATTGAATGAATGAAGTAATAGTGAGAATTAATTACCTGAAAACTGCAAGCAGTATATCTCTCACCATCGACTTGCCTTTCATTGGAACGTATTTTCTTGCATCGCAGATCATCTTTTTTACACAAGCAGTGCCATTGAAGCCCCCACTGAAAATGCAAAATGTATAAACTTGAGAGATGAAGAACACGAAGAACCTAAACTAATTAATGCTCTGTGACAAAATAATTTATTTTCATAAGATATCGGTTCCCTTCCAGTTACATACAAAATCTCGTGATGATAATATGAGTAATTATTATTATCAAATTCTTTATCAAATTTCCAAATAGTTTAAATATAGAATTTACTAACTTCATTATTCTGCAATTTTTTAAGTGCAGGGCATAAAATGAAATTTTAGTTGAAAAAAACTAAAAACACACCTATATAGCAATACGGACTAAAAAGTTAAAAATAATAAGAATAAAATTATTGACCAAAAAAATTTATCTTAAGAAAAAAAACGTGAGGTGCTTGATATCATTTATCTTAATATCATTATGAAAAGTAAGCACGCACGACAAGCTTTTTGAATCCAAATAATTCAACAAAAAATAATTAAATCATTGTCAGCGATGACTTAAACTCATTTTATACGTTTTAGTACACGGCTTAAATAAAAGCTTATCTTTGAAAATATTTTTTATTAATGATTTTATTTTTTGCTTTTTAGTTAGTTCGCCTTAATCTGTTCATTTCTAATAGAGAATCGTTATTACAAGGTCTCTTCTCTGTAAGTTTTGACTTAAAGAAATCATGATCGCCGACCCCAAAAACTCCCACACACCAATTTTGAATAGAATCTGACCATAATCACAGAACTCGTCCACCATCCTGAAGTCGCCATCTTGAATTTATAGATTTTGACAGAAAAATTCATAATCTCCGAACCTGAACACCCCCACATACCAATTTTGAATAAAATATGACCATCATCAGAAAACTCGTCCTCCATCTTAGGGTCGCCATTAGAATTTATGAATTTCGACAAAAAAATCATAATCTTCGACCCCGAAAATCCCCGCATATCAATATCGAATTGGACCATTATCACAAAACTCGTCAGCCATCTTGGAGCCGCCATCTTGAATTCAAGAATTTTGACAAACATTTCATAATTTCGGACGCCGCAAACCCCCAAATCGGACCATAATCACAAAACTCGTCCGCCATCTTGGAGCCGCCATCCTGAATTTATTTCACAAAAAATTCTGACCTCAAAACCCCCTTTTAAACGTCCGCCATCTTGGAGCCGCCAACAAAAATTCCATATGCATTGTCACCGGAATTATGAACATCTGCCAAATTTCAAATTAATCGGACGACTAGAAGTCGGTCATAATTCAGTTACAAGATTTGACCCTAACTAACGAACTAAAAAGTGAAACTAAATAAAAGCTTATAAAAAGGGAAAACCTTATGAAGATCTAATGTGTCTATCTGTTTGTTACAATCATTAATCATGGAGATCGTTTTAAGTTGACAATTTCGGATGAGAAAAATTTGGTAAGTACCGAAAATGTTTTTTCTTTGTAGGTAGTGGATGGTATGACGGTATCGATTAAAAAGGGCTAGTTATAAAGATTCCAGAACCTTTTCAGAACTTTGTGATAGCCAATTCTAAAGATATTTCTGAACATTATGCAACAAAAACATATCCTTCTATTCATCTCCAAAACTCCCAAAGCCAAATTTTGAAAAAATAAAATAAATTAAAACTATAGTTTTTGAAAATTTATATTCTTCGTTGGCTAAGAGAATGTAACTGATGTGACATAATCTCATCAGTGTTTGAGTCGGGAAAAAACGTAGAGACGCGACTTATTTTACACAATTTTTTACATTAATCACATATTATAGAACCGTGTCCTAGGTCCGATAGAAAAGGCTCTGCAATAAAGGCTTGTATTTCAGTGAAAAGGTGATTGTCGATCTATTTCCCAACAAAAAAAAAACGAGATGAGTGGCGGTGATTGTAGAGTTCAATTGGGGTAATGACTGTTGACCTGATTGAAAAGTGGGAAATACTTCTTGGTGGAGTTATAAAGGTTGTAAACTTACTAGATCATTTAAAAATAGAGGTTTGGTAATCAGTATACATACCTGGTGAGTCCTTGTTCGATCGTAGAGTAAATATCTCTCCTGTTTCTATTGATCCAATTCGATTTTCGGAATAATCTGGTGTCTGTTGGGAGAGCAAAGGGATAGTCCACCTCCTCTAAAATGTTCCATCCTGTCGGTTGAATACGTAGAAGAGCTTTTACGGCTGCAAATTGAATCTGAAAAAAAATTTAGCAATGCGTATTTTTGAATTAATAGGCATCAGAAAAATAATTGAACAAAATTTCCATTATAACTCAGCAAATTTTAATTTACAATGCTTTAAAAATTTGTAGGAGTAACCTCTTCACCACACTAAATCACTTCAAACCTATATGTGCATTTCGGTTACTAAGTTATCATCATCAGTAGGTAAACACACTGAATAAATTGTAACATGTTATTAAAATATATATCTGGTGTTTTTAATTGGGTTATTTCATATTAATTACTGTTCCCCAAATCGCTAATGGGATCTTGATGGTACTATGGGGATTCTGAGGTGAAAAACATCTGCCCTTGGTCCTCATTAAGTAGATTTTTATTATGGTTTTTGTGGATAAATATATTCTCCAGGAAATCTATTTTTTTCTGTCGTTGACCGGTTTGATAATTATGAATATTAATTTTGTGGCCAGATTCGATCATATGATCCGCCACACTTGACTTATTCTCCCTTCAGTAGGTAGCATGGAACACATATTCTTTGAATCTTTCAGAAATTGAACGTTTTGTCTGACCGTAATAGACTTTGTCACAATGTTGACAGCTAATTTCAAAAATTCCCGACTCATCCAGCATGTCGGTTTTGTCCTTCGGGTTTTCTTATAACGTTTGCCCAAAGGCTAGAACACTGAAAAATGACTGCGTCTCAAGGCGCGAGACTTGCCGAGCTCATCTTGAGGATGGTCGAGTCTAGCGTCGTGAGAACGGTAGACTCTCGTAGGATCTTGTCAAGCGTAAAGCCAGTGTCTCACGGCGCGAGACTTGACGAGCTTGGCTTGGGGATTGTCAAGTCTCGCGTGGTGAGACGGGTCGTCTCGCGTAGGATCGAGACTTGGCTGGACCGTTCCCATGAAATGACGGTAATCCTACAATCATCAAAGGCGCGTGGCTCGACCAGCTGGCTCGTACTGTATGGCTTGTTGAGCAGTCTCAAGACGCGAGGGAGCCGTCGACAGTGGCAGCTACGACGGGAGAGCGGTCATTCAGAGAGGCAGTGTTAAGACCGGCCATATACAGGGTGTTATGAATTCACTCACCACATCTGTTACGCCACTGATCTTATAGAGAATAAAAAGTTAACTCTAACAGAGACCATTGGTTACGATTGCTCGTTAATGTTGTTAAGGTTAATCCTTAACTATACTGGGTGTCATTAATCCGAAGAAAAAACAACAGAAGATATCTGCGGAGCGGATCGTAGAAATCCTCACCTATATATGAGCCTGAGGAGGTTTATCTGTAATACGCCACTGATCTTATAGAGTTCTTTGGAAATAATACCATTATGAAAATAATAATATATCTATATTGTATAAAAATAACAAATTATGCACATGGTATAATTCGAAACCAAAATTTATAGAACGTCAGAATGAATTTGAATATAAGATTAACTTGATAGTAAAACAAATATAGTATGTCTGTTAAAATAACTGTTATTCGGATCAGTTACTTGGCTATTGCTTTCATTATTTCTTTTGGTTGATCCAAATTTTGAATCCACTATGATAATCAAATAGTTGAATGATTCGTTATTACAATATAAATATCTGGCCAACACCTTGTTTTATTGTTAAATTATTTTTATTTTGGATTACCAATTTTTACGCGTTCAATGATTCGAAATTTAGCGGAGTTTTCTGCAATTTACACTTTCACTATTTTCCGACACATTTTTTATAAGTGGCTACTGTATTAATAATTTTACGAATTCAATACTCGGTACTTTAATTGAAGTTGATGTACTTCTGAACTGTACATTTTTACTTGAGGAGTCTAGAGCACTTCCAATATTACATCTTTAACTCGTGAACGTCTGAACACTTCTGATCTCTCTGGTTATGTGCGGCTCATATTTATATAGGAACAATAATTTATGAGTCGGTCTACCGCTTTTATGTTTCCTCTCGTATTCCAGCGTGTAACAAATATCCCGCCGTATGAGGGAGTCATCGTATATGAATTTATCACCCGTCGTCTTTTATGACTGTTGGTTTTGAATTTATGAACTATTAGTTGTCAGCGTACAAGGAATGTTCGTATTTATGATGCGTTTCAATGGATGGTGCTATCATATCAAATAATTTACGAGATCTTACTTCTTTGTCAGAAATCACCCCGCATTCCTTCCGTCTGATTTAATAGAGTTTGCACGGAGATATGTATTTTGGACGAAGGGAAACAGTCGTTCACCTTTTTCCTTTAGTCAAGGGCATTACGATTTTTACGTTAAAACGACCTGGTTGATCCAAGGCGTCACATCAGTTTGGTGGCGGCAGAGTATTGTGTATTAACAAAGTGAAATTCAGAAACAATAACTGAATTCTTAGATTTATATGGGACCCAATCACAAAAAATAATATATAATAATACGCTGCTGCACATGCTATCCATTGTAAACTAAATAACTACTGCACTGGACAATACCTGCCTTCCTTGGCTCGTGTATCATTCTCAAGTCACTGATAGACAACGTGCCAGTCAAATTAAACACGCCGTGAGACCGATCATTCTCGAGATTGCACAAGCCTCACTCCTGTGCTCCAAGCACAATCCTCCAAGCCAAGCTCGCCAAGTCTCGCGCCGGTTTGAGCTCGAGGTGGCTCAACCGTTCCCATGAAATGTCGGTAACTTCCCAATCATCAAAGGCGCGAGGCTCGACTAGCTGGCTCGGAGACGAAGTTTGGTGGTGACAGAGCATAGTTGAGTGTTGTTTTTATCATTGTGTATTAACATGGAATGGAATTCAGAAGCAGTTATTGAATTCGCAGATTTATATGAGAAAGAAAAAATATGTATATAAAAATACGCTGCTGCAAATGCTATCCTCTCATCGGCGCTACCTATAGCTACTGCACTTGACAATGTGTCCCGTCATAGCCTCGTGTACCAACATCTAGTCACTGATAGACGACGAGTCGGTGAAATTATACACCGATCAGGCTCGAGATTGCACAAACCTCACTCACTCCTGTGCACCGAGCACAATCCCCAAAGCCAAGCTTATGAATACAGTAAAGCAGGTGCTGCCTTTTGTGAAACCAAGTCACATTTAAAAAGGGAAACATAGAAATATTTTTCTGTGAATACAATGAAGTTATTTTTTGTGAATGTCGAACAGAAAACAATTACTTCCACATCTGATTTTATGAACATCCTGTTCATATTTTCAAACAAATCAAGTCACATTTACTTCCGCTTATTTTAGTTGGTAACTTTAATATCAATTTTGGCGAAGAAAAGTCGCAGCCACTTGTACAATTTTTACAATGTATGTCTGCATATATGTTTAGTTGAAATCTTACAAGTGAATTTTGACCCCATGGCGGCAAAATTATTAGGGGAAAGTGGTTACCCTTCGTACACTTTTAACTTTTTTTTTCTTTACTTTATAATCAACTGACTAAATTTTCTAGTTAATGCACCTAAGTGTAATAAATATATCGGAGTTAATTATAAAAAAGTCTGAAAATGTTATGTTAAAAGGTTAAAGAGTAATAGCGATTTTTCTAGCATAAGATATTTGTACGGAAGTACCCCCATGTGTGGTACTTTCGTACATCATTTGTTCATTTGTCTCTTATTTTAGCTACCCACAAATCAATTATTTCTATGATAGAATATGACGACTAGACTATTGTAATGTATATTTGATGTAGATGTTATTTTAATTCTACAAATAAATACTATTATTTTTGTATTTCGTCCGAATAACAATTTACCACTGTAATTAAATTATGTATATTGATTGAAAATTGGATTTTATATGCAAAGCGTAAGAAGCTTCGCTTCTGTCGGGTAGGTATCCCATGACACCTCACGTACTTTATTATTATTATAAATTATAAATGTCCGAGTTGACAAAAGTTTCATGTTCCGCTTTGGAGTTATATTAGATTAATACATTACGAATAGGAAACACAAAACTAGAATTGCAACAGTTCGATGACTCACCACAAAATTACTCCCTGGCGGAAACGTCAGATACCTCTTTTTCCTGCTTAGAAAAACGTTTCTTTTGTTCACGACAGTGGTATCTTCTTTCGCGAAACAAACGGCACAATAGCTGAACAAAATCACGTTCACTAGAAAGACCATTTCCCCGGAGATTTGACCCTGCTGTCGTTCGCTTCGAATTCTGTTGACTCAACTTCGTTAGCAGAGATGAAATACAAATATGGAGAAGTGATTTTTAAAATATTCAGAATCGTTATTGAAGTTTGCTCAAACTGACGACGGATGGTGTCAATTTTAATGGGTTGTTGACGCTTCTTATCAGGATCGGAATCATTGATGAAGATTTTAAGGAATTAATTTTCCGAAGGATCTACACGATACACGAGCAATTAAATAAAAAAACCGAATGCGCGGCTAGTCGAAAAGGTAGACTTTAGAATGTATTTTATTGATTCTGAAATTGCCATCAATGGAGCAAACTAATATAACTAATATTTATTTATATAGTTTAACTTTAAAATCGAGAAATGTTAAAATACAGTGATGTTATTCTGTTTGTCGGCGGAAGGAAAACTCAAATAGTATCTGATTGACACGAGCGAATGAACCTCAAATGAAAAGAGCATAGAGGATAAACAAAAGTTCTCATGAATTGTAATTAACAGCGATTTTTTTGAGTGTACATCTTAGGGAAACATTTTTGGATAAACATTGTGGAGCTCATGCAGCTCTATCAAAAGACAAAAGAAATTAGAGATTTCTGTAACAAACTGTATACTGATCACAATAAACATTATTACCTATTATATTGAGTTTTCTTTCATTCTTTTAACAGCCGCCATTTTGAAACTACTGGACTGATTTGGCCCATCTTCGAACTTCTCCAAGGTATTGATGGAACATATTTTTGTGCCGAATTTCGTTCCATTCGGTTCAAAAGACACAAAATCTACAATCGATCGTATATTCGTAAAAATGGAAAACAGCATAGAAAATCAAGTAGAAATTGAACGAATTATATTTCAAACTGATATGACCGACCATTACACACTCTACATATACATTTACTTACCTAAATATGAAACCACCGGAAAAAAATTACCATAAAATAAACAGGATAAATTATGAAGAACTGAGAAATATTCTAAAAAAAGAAAAATGGGAAAATGTTTATACTCGAATGAATCACAATTAGCCTACCAACTCTTTAATGATAAACCAAATAAATATATTTGACAAAAACAAAAACATTTAAAAATAAAAACTATAAAAAAATTAAACATTGGATCACTTTGGGCCTTACTACATCCATCGAGCAAATAAATAACCTAAAAAAAAATCTAATTCAATTTTTTTCTAGCAAAACAGAAAGGGAATACAAAGACTAGGAATAAACTCAACGCCTCAATCATAAAACAAAAAATGAATTTTATCAAAATAAAATAACTGAAGCAGGAAAAGATCACAAAAAAATATGGGGAGTTATCAATGATATAACAGGTCGCAATAAAAAGCCCAATAAACAAGTAGAAAACACCCCAATAAACAGCGAAACTGGGAAAACAATAACAAATACTAAAGAGAAAGCAAACATTCTAAATGATTTTTTCACCAACGTTCGCATAAAAATGTCTAAAAAAATACAGAAAATTAATAAGCAACAAAACCTCCCGGAAAGCGATAGTAATTACTCCACCATTTTTTCTAGAACCTGTAACAAAAAATTAAATACCACCAAATCACTTATTTGTCTTTTTTTCTGTTGTATTGTATTTTATACTCAAAAGTTACTTGTTATTATTTTAAGCACTTACAGCAATAATTTTTATCTATATGATTAAAATTGATTCAACCTTTGACAGGTAGCAAAAGTAACGTGACCTCCGTCCAATAAGGCCATTTTTTATCTTTTTTATAGCAAAACTGAATAAAAAAAATCAATAAAAGTTTTTCCGATATGATGCTAATAAGGACGCTGTATATTCAGCTATGACATCAGTATTTCATTATGCACAAATAATTCACATTTTTTCCTTTCCTTGTGGAAAAGTCCTTATTTTTATTCGTCACTGGAAACATCAAGGGCCTGCTTCTGGCAGATCCACTTCAATATCAAATATCGAGAATGACTTACTGAAGTGAAGCTATCAAAAACAGATCAATCTCGAGGTGACTGCCGTTGAGTGAAAATCAATTTCAATTTTAAAAGAGCTGCGATACTCCAAACAACGGATATACAATCAGGAGAAGCGGGAGATTTATATTCATTCTAGAGCACCTGCTCAAACGCTTTCCGATATTCGATTAGAAAGATTCCAGATAGCACGGAAATGAAAACTGAATAATTTAGACTCGAGTGAAGCGAATCCCGAATCGCTTTTGTATAAATACTCATAACCGTCTAATAAAGAATGCTTGTCTAAGTTATTTTGATTTGTATAGCTTATATTTCTTGTATAACAGGAAATTAAACCTTTTGTAGGTATGTGTACCGGGTGATCACGAGGTGTGGTACGCTCCCCAATTTTTCTATGGTTTTGAAGATTCAGGTTTCAAATTGTATATGTCGCTATGGTATTCGAATACGTTTACTTTGACATCACAACTCAAAACTGTCTACTTCCGTTATCAACGGAAGCGACCCCAACTTTTTTTTTCACCCTAACAACACAGGGATGTTCTTGGTATGCCCTTTTTATGTACCGCGGTACAAGGACATTTGAATTTTTTTTATTATATTAAATTACATATTTCATTACATTGGTATTATAAACTAATTTTTACAAATTGAGTGCACCTGATCTCAGGATGAGATCGTTTTGTTCCTGAATGGTACTAATTAACTAGTAGTGTTCGAACATTTCGTAGATAATATTAATAATAATACTAAATAATATGATAGATATAGTGAAGAAAATAATCTGAAATTATCAGAAGCTAAGAGACTAAAGTAATAGTATAAGAAATTATAATTATATATTGATTGATATTCATTGTAGGAGTACTTCAAGAGTTCTAGAGTTCAAGAAAATGAAGGACACCAGCTTTTTGCAGAACAGTTTGTAACTATAAATATTTTTGGTGGACTCTGGGATGTAATTGTAAATTTTGGGGCCATTAAATGCTATCGACTTCTTATAGAGGGTAGAATTAGGACGAGGAATATTTAAATTTTTGAGACCTTTTTGTCTTGTATTGTGATTGTGGGAAATTTATTGATGATGCATTCTATTTCTGTACATGAATTTCGCAATATTAAAAATATACAGATGTGTTAAATCAAGCATTTTAGTTTCTATAAAGAGCTGTTCGGTGGAAAATCTGCGCTTTTTTCTTAGTATTACTTTCAAAATCCATTTCTGTGTGACTTTCAAATAATTTATCTGATTGTTATACGCAGCTCCCCATACTATTATTCCATAGGATATTACAGATTCAACTAATGATTTATAGGCCATTTTCAAAAATTTTTCTGGAAGAATATCCCTGAGTTTATAAAATGCAAATACGTTTTTTAAGTTTGCTATTCAAATATAGTGAATGATTATCCCATCTGAGCGTTTCATTGATGATAACTCCCAGATATTTGATTTCTGAAGTGTTTTGAATTGTCTTCTTACAATCACAGTTGGCCAGATCACATCTCTCATGAAATTTAATTGATTTCTGATTTGGTTGTACTTTTGGGCTATTTGTGAAAGTTATAAATTTGGTCTTGCTCTCATTTAAGCTCAGGAGATTACAGTCCATCCAACATTTGACTTGATATAAACCTTTTTCCGCGTTTTTCGTAACTTCCTGCCAATTTGTTCCATGGAATAGGAGAACCGTATCGTCCGCATATGAGATAATATCTCCACCTATCTCCATATTCAACACTTCATTGATATAGAGAAGGAATAACTTAGGGCCGAGGACTGTTCCCTGGGGGACACCATATCCGATTTCCAAAGGTTCGCTAAACTTGTTTTTTATTTTAACGACAGATTTCCTCTTCGATAAATAACTTCTAAATAATGATAGCGGTAAGCCTCTAATCCCATATTTTTCAAGTTTTTCCAAAAGTTTATCGTGTGAAATGCTGTCGAAAGCTTTAGCTAAATCCAAAAAGATGCCTAACACTTTATCATTTTTATTGAGGTGCTGGTGAATTTCATTCGTGAGATAATAAAGTGCATCCTCAGTGGAACTTCCTGCCTTGAAACCGAATTGTTTGGGAGAGATTAGTTGGTGGCGATCCACATGATTTTGTAACCATCTGGTATATCCATAGGTTGTCTCATTCATGCACAAGCTTCCTCATTGTTGCCGTCGCATTTCTGCAAATGGTGACCTTTGATGATTTTGAATATGATTATTGCAAGGGCATCTTCTGGCATGAGTTGCAGTTTTTGTCAGTTTACGGTTCCCTTCATTTCATTGCTTAGACGTTTTTATTTAAAATGTTCGTATGCCGTCAAGTTTTAGTAGGTTTTTAGAAACTGTGTGGACTATTTGGGAGGGGAGGTCATGCCCCTATGACCCCCTCTCACGGTTCGCGCCTTGTACTATGGGGTGGCTTGGTTCCACTCTTATAATAATAATAATAAACGTCTTTTCAAATAAAAGCACAAAAACAAATAATTTACCATAAACTCAAATGCATTTGAAAATAAAAGGCGGAGTTTATTTTCAGTTGTACATTACTGCACAACAAAAAATATTCTTCCACTCAACCCAAACAAATCTTGTGTAATTCATAATTAATAGCTGCTAAAACATAGAATTAAATACATTAATTACTATTTGCAAAACAAGATAATAAAGAAAAAAAAAAAAAATTCAAGGAAAATATGAGTGTATCGTAATAGGTACAATAATAGATACAAATTAGATATAAAATAAGCATTAAACAATTTATAGTTGATGACATAAGAGAAGATCCACGAGGCGAAACAATTTATAATAGATGATATACAAAACGAGAAACAAACTTACGCATTTACTTTTTTAAGTGAAAAAAAAAAAAAAAATGATGAGCAGGTAGATATTTTACGTTACTGCTAAATTTGATTGTCCAACATATATTTTTTTAGGGTTTTTTTGAATTTTGAAATATTATAAACCTTAAACTCGGATGGAATGGCATTATATTGAGAGTACATTTGGTATGTAAACGAACGTCTGAAAAACTCAGTCATGAAGTGTGGTATAGTAAGTAAACCTCTTTTTCTAATATTTACATTATGGATATCTGAACGATACGTAATTTGGCGGTGTAGATAGGAAGGTTTCTTATCAATAATTATTTTATGGCATAGGGTGATGAAATGAACCTTTCTTCTATTCTCCATATGTAACCATCCAATCTCATTCAGTTTATGAGATACTCTTGTCGTCTTCTTATACCAAAAATCATACGTAGGCATAGTTTCGAACTTTCTGAATCTTATTTTTATATAGGTGAGTTAGATTAGGTCCGTACAGAGCATCTGCGTAATTGAATAATGATAGCACAAGTGTTTCACAGAGATATTTTTTAACATGAATAGAAAAAAGGTGTCGATTGCCGTATATCATTTTGATATTACAATACGCCCGTTGTAACAACCTATTTATATGCCTTTCAAATCTCAGTTCAGAATCTAATATAACTCCTAAATTTTTTGCTTCACTTACAACCTCTAATTCTTCATTACCAATAGTAATATTTACTAAATTCAATAAATGTTTTCTGTTTCGCTTAGTGCCAAACAGCATGATTTTAGATTTTGTTGTGTTTATAAGTAGGCAGTGTTCAGTTGCATAACTGATAAATTCCTCTAGATTTTTATTGATAACGACACAAGCGTTATCCACATCAGCCTGCCTGAAGCTATAATACAGCTGAGTATCATCAGCATATAAATGAACTTTGCAGTCCTGAATTTTATTTGAGAGATGAGAAGCATATATAGAAAATAGTAGTGGCCCAAGGATCGACCCTTGAGGTACACCAGATCCTAGTACGAGATAATCTGAACTAATACCATTCATGAAAACTTGTTGTTGCCTAAATCTAAGGTAGGTCTCTATTAAAGAACAAGCATCATTAGAAAAACCCATATATTTCAAAATACAAATCATTAAATCGTGATTTATCGTGTCAAAAGCGCGACTAAAATCTAGCATAACCAGCAGTGTAGAATAACCCGAATCAGTAGCTTTGATAATATCATCAATAACTTGCAGTACAACTGTACCCTTTACGAAAACCTGACTGTATTGAGGGTAATAGTGAATGTATATGTAAATAATTCTTAATTTGAGATTCTAAAGTTTTTTCCAAGATTTTTGACAACGCAGGTAGAATACTTATTGGACGTAAGTCTTTGAACTCAGTTGGATCTTGTTTTTTAGGTAGAACTTTGACAACTGCTCTCTTCCATACCTCCGGGATGACATTTTCGGTTATGCAAAAATTCACAATATTATTTTTTTTATATGTTCTGGTTCCCACGAAAAGGGATATCCTGTAATGTTCAGAGAACATCGTGGGAACCTAGGGAAAGAAGGTAGGAGTTGGTGTTCTTCTTAAATTTCTGAAGGTTGTATGCCTCGGGGAACACCTCCCTAGGCAATGAGTTCCAAAGCCTCGCTGTTCGTTGGATGAACGAGTCTTTGGAAAGTGATGTTCTGCAGGTTTCCAAAGTGACCACGAAGGGGTGTGATGACTGAACTTGACGGGTTAATCTCGAAGAGACTGCCAAAGCAGGAACGATTGTTGATATTTCAGAAGAGCATCGCCCATGAAAATATCTATAAAATAGAGACAAATCGCCAACTTTTCTACGGTGTTCCAGACAAGTGAGCGAGTTTGTAAGCGAGGCATCACCGACGAGACGAATTGCCCTTTTTTGGACAGAATCCAATAGCCTCAGGATATGTTTAGGTGCCGCACTCCAAATATGGGAACAGTATTCCAGGACAGGTCGGATCTGTGCCTTATAGATCATAAGCAGTGACTGGGGTGAAAAGCTCTTGGCAGAAACAGAAAACCAAGTTTTTGGGATGACTTTTGGCATGGACCTCACGTGATTTTCCCAGGAAAGGTTATTGCTGATAGTAATACCAAGCATCGATATGGATGGCTTCAGTGGTATGGTTACTCCTGACAAAGTTATGTTAGGCACAGTGAGATCGGCTTTTCTAGAGAAAAGACATGCTTGTGTTTTGTTTGCATTGAATTCTACCAAGTTATTAGATCCCCATTCGAGAATTGTTGCCAAGTCCATATTTATATTATTAACATTTCTTCCTCGTTCATTTCTGGTTTCACGGGCTGATATAGGGGCCCTGGAAGAGAAAGCGGTATGGAGGGTACTATCATCGGCAAAGCTGTGTACTGGACATGAAGTTGCTTTCAACAGGTCGTTGATGTGAAGTAGAAATAGTGTTGGTGCGAGAATGGATCCTTGCGGACACCAACATTTATGAGTAGAGTGTCAGATGAAACTCCATCGACCACTACATGGAGAGACCTGTTTGAGAGAAAACTAGCAAGCAGAGAACACAGCTGAGGGGCAAGCCATAAGACGGAAGCTTGGCGAGGAGTCCCTGGTGCCAAACTCGATCGAACGCCTTGGAGATATCTAATGCCACAGCTAAAGTTTCTCCATGCTTTTCAATAGATAGCTGCCATATATGTGAGACGTAAGCGAGCAGGTCACCAGTTGATCTCTGATGGCGGAAGCCATATTGCCTATCGTTGACAATTCCTGAGTCTTCCAGATATTTCATGAGCTCGATGTTGATGGCTTTTTCCATGACCTTTGAAATAATAGATAGCAGTGCGATAGGTCTGTAGTTGGTAGGTAGGGCCTTTTGCCTTTTTAGGGACTGGCTGTACTCTTGCAATTTTCCAATTGGACGGAAATACCCCAAATTGTAAGAGTGGTTGAACAACTTGCAAAGAACAGGTGTTAGTTCGGGGCACATTTCTTGAGAACAATCGGCGGGATTCCGTCAGATCCACAGGCTTTGTTGGTGTTGAGACCCAGCAAAATCTTTCTGATAGTACGTTGGCGAAAGGTGATCTCGGGCATGTGACTGTCAATAGGTGTAATGTTCGGGGTTGTTTTCCGATGAATCCAGAGTGGAATTTCCAGCAAATAGGTGCGCAAAGATATTGGCTTTTTCCTGGGCAGTCGTTGCTAGTGTTCCATCTTCTTTGGTTAGGAGGAAATGAGCTGGAAGTGAAATTTCTTCCCACAGCTTTCGAAAGACCAAAATGAACGGGATCCGTTAGGACATTCAGCAAGTTTTGATCTTATTTTGGCTTTGTGGGCATCTTTGAGCTTTCTATTGTCTCTTTACATATGCCTCTAGCCTCGACATATGCTGCTCTGGTCTCAGGGCCCGGATTTTAGCCATCGATGGTATGCTGCCTGTTTGGAAGCCACAGCTCTAGAGCAGTTTCTGTTAAACCAGGTCTTATCGGATGATGTTCTTCTTTCGGTATTCGGTATGTAAGTTTGCATCCCCAACATGATGATTTCAGAAATTGTCTCAGCACATCGTGTTGGATCTACTGAAGAGAAACAAACTCTCTTCCATGGAAACGCTGAGAAAAACATACGAAGACCTTCCCAGTCGGCCGAATTGTAATGCCACATGAGACGGGGTGGTATTGTGCAGCTCGATGGTAAATGGAAAGAGCATGTTGTGGAGATGAGGGTGTGGTCAGAGTTTCCAAGTGGGGCACAAACTTCTATTCTATACGGGTCAGGATTGGTGGTGAGGAAAAGATCTAGTGTATTGGCAGACTGGTTGTTGACATCAGGGATGCGGGTTGGTAGCTCGACCAGTTGCTCTAGGCCATGAGTGATGGCGAAGGCCTCGGCTTGACGACCTGCATCATCTGTTTTGTTAGAGAATTTGAGCCAGGCAGCGTTATGTACATTAAAATCTCCCATGATTATGGTTTCAGCTGTTGGATGGTTCTCCTGAATGTAGTCCAGTTTGAGTGATAAAAACTCAAAGAGGTCGTTATATGAAGGTTCATTAGGTGATAGATAAAGGCAGCAGAGGAACTTAGTCATATTGGAGCCGCCATTTTGAATTTATGAATTTTGACAAAAAATTCATAATCCCCGACCCGAAAACCCCCAATACCAATTTTGAAGAATGACCATAATACAAAACTGTCCCCATCTTGGAGCCGATCTTGAGTTTGTGAATTTTGAATTAAACTCATAATCTCAACCCCGAAACCCCCCATTTGAATAAAATCGGACCATAATCACAGAGATCGTCGGCCATCTTGGTTCCGCCATTTTTGTTTTGTGAATTTTGACATGAAAATTATAATCTTCAACCCTCACATACCAAGTTTGAACAGAATCGGACCATAATCACAAAACTAGTCCACTATCTCACAGCCGCCATCTTGAATTTGTGAATTTTGAATGAAAATTCATAATCTCCGACCCCGAAAACTCCCACATACCAATTTTGAATAGAATCGGACCATAATCATAGAGATCGTCGGCCATCTTGGAGCCGCCTTTTTGATTATATGAATTTTGACAAAACATTCATAATTTTCGATCCCGAAAACCCCATATACCAATTTTCGAATCGGACCATAAACACAAATCTCGTCCGCCATCTTAGAGGCGCCATTTTGTTTTCTAACAAAAATTCCATAATGAACACCTGCCTAATTTCACGTTGATCGGGCAACTAGAAGTTGGTAGAATTTAACTTGCAAGATTTTATTATAGACAGACAGAAAAAAGAAGGCCCTTTGAATGTGGATTTGATCCAAAATCTTCTGCCCGATTACCATTTCAGGTAAAACTAAATAAAAGCTTGTAATAATGATCCGATTCTCTACCTGTATAACAAGATACCTTCAAATGTGAGGTGTCTAAACTTTCGTTAGTTTAAAAATAAAATTGGAGCTTTTTTACTGAAAATCGGTTTTTATACCATCTTGATCTGAGCATGAAAGGATTCGAATTCAAGTGATAGGCTTTACTTCTTTATATTATTTATTTAGTTTTGTGATTATATACACATGTGATTTGTATTGTACCATTTTTTGACGACCTACTAATTCAATGTTTATTAGTATGGAAATACATATTTATCTATCATCGAAAACATAATTTATGTTCACATTTATATTTTGTCTTCCTCTGCTGAGTGGGTGAATGATGTTATTCACTTCCTAGTATAATGAATTGGAAAACTATTTACACACACATTGTGAATTGCAATAAAGCGAAGTGAACAAAGCAATGAAAAAAATTGAAAATGTCGAATGCAAGTTACACTAGACATGAATCGTCCGCCATACTGGTACCGACATTTTTAATTTGGAAATTTAGATAAAAAATTCGCCATCGTGATCATAAAAAACCGCAGATATCGATTCTTAGACTAATCGGACAGTAAATGTAATTTTAGTCCCGCCATATTGAATCTTCATCAAATAAAATCGTTATTTTTCATTGTCACGGAAACCATTCAAGCCTGCTGAATTTCTTGTTAATTGACCATGCAGAAGTGGGTGAAAATTGAGTTGCAAAATGATATTTACATACATACAAATAAAGCTAATATAGTGCCAGAAAAATGGAACTTTATGCCGCTCATATTTTTCATAATAGTTAATAACGCACGAAAAACAAACATCACGCATCATAGATATCTATTCAGTACTCTAACGGTAGCAGTAACTGAAACTTAACATACTGTTCAAACAAAGATGTCCCAAATTGAATCTCCATCAATATTTTCTTAACGTTCCTGCTCGAAGATACATTATATTAAAAAAAAATATTGTATATTCTCATCGGCATCAGAATGATTTTCAGCTCTCTTCTATCACGAATAACACTTTTATTCGCGTTTATTATTGTTTTACTGTTGTGCAGCGCTTTTGGAACTAATGGAGTTTCGAAATCCAGGGTTAGACGACGAGTTGTCTTCACGAAAAGTAGTAAATATTTCGTAAGTATTATCACAGTAGTCTTAGAATTCTATGAAATCCCAGGTTTCAACTGGAAAAACTCTCTGAGAATGAAATTAAAATCATTCCAATCGCGTTTCTATATATATTAAGAATAGTAAGCTAAAAATGGTCTCTTCACTATTCACAATTAGCAATGTAAAATTTCATTAGTATCCTTATCATTTTGATTAGTTTATTATTAACAATTCATTTGACTTGAAATTGACCAATATTTTTCCCTACCAGCAACCTAAATTTTTATAAATACCATTCAAATGATCAAATCCTCAATAAAAATAGCAAAGCCTCACAACTAACCTGAATCCTACTATCTACAGTATTTATTTTGATATATTTTTTACCGAATAGGCTTTAGTAACATTAAATAATTTTTTTAATATTTTTTAGTTTCGTTTCAATGGAAAACTGAGTACTCTGAATTATACCACGATCGTTGCTTTTGGATACACCGTGAGAGTGAACTGGGATTTACCTCATGATACAAAGAATAGGTTTTTATTCTTCAAGAGGGATATCCACAATGACATCGAAAATATTCCCGATGAGTAAGTAAATTAGTGAATTCAATTTTTGTGATACGATATTTTACTATAGGAGAAAGAAAGTATTTAATTCGTGAAAAAATCTAAGTCGATATTTTGATAGAAATCGAAAGCTGTGAAAAAAAAAAATATAAGCCAAGCTTTTATACAAATGCACTTAATTTTTGTTATGATTTTTATTCATTTTTTTTTAGTCATTCATGAAATCCGTCATCTTGTTGAATTCTGATAAAAAATTATAATCTCCGACCCCAAAGACCCACCACCAATTTTGAATAGAATCGAACCATAATCACAGACAGAATAATTCAATTATTTCAATTAGAAAAAATGGAACTGATTGTGTTGATCCTCAGACAATTGTCAATATGTTAAGTTTTTTAAACCAAGAAATTATTAGCTCAATACCAAATACTAGTTCTGACACAGATTTAAATAATGTTAATATTTTTGAAAAAGATTCCATTTTCTCAAACCCTTTCGTCTGTGAAAAACTTCTGATTTTATTGAATCACAAACTAAAAAATAAGTCCTCTAGTGGGTCTGACGAAATACCAATGTTCATATTGAAAAAGTATTATCACTAATTATTGAACCACAACAGGCCGTTTTCCTTTAAGCCTCAAAACAAGCAAGGTTGTGCCTGTTCAGAAGAAGTCCAATTCTAGAAATTTGAATTATTTTCGTCCAATTACCATTCCATCTTGCTTCTCAAAGGTGTTTGAACTCTCATTTTCTGTGAGACTTATGGATTTTCTAATGAGAAGAAACTTAATAACTGAAAGTCAGCATGGATTCTATCCAGGCAGATCAACTAGCAGTGCTATTTGTGCATTATGGATAGAACAGTAAACTTTATTGAGGCAGGTGAGTGCCCTGCAGGAATCTTCTGTGATTTAAGTATGGCATTCGACTGTGTCAATCATGATCTGCTTCTCTCTGAACTTTATTCCAACGGAATACGTGTAGCTTATGAGTGGGTTTCTTCATTTTTGACTAATCGAGAACAGTATGTGGTTATGTCTCACTGTGATGGAGCCAAGGAAAACAAGTACAGTTCCAATAAAAGAATAGTATCTATGGGTGTCCCGCAAGGCTCTGTGATTGGCCCCATTTTATTTGTGCTATACATGAATTATCTGGATACATTATTTGATAAAAATTCCTGCATTTTATATGCAGACGATATTTCTATTGTTGCTAGTGATAAGAACTATAACATCCTGAATAATAACTGTTCACAGATAATGAGTCGTACTATAAATTGGTGCTCTAAAAACAATTTATATCTGAATCCAAATAAAACTCAAATTATGAGATTTCATAACAGACAGAAGTATGCGTAACCACTAGATATTAGTATACGTAACAGTAATGAATCCCTGGTTCAGTCCGATTCGGTCAGGTTTTTGGGAGCGATGTTGGATGACACCTTAAACTGGAGATCTCATTGTGAGTCTCTTATATGTATATTGAATTCACTATGTTTCTTGTTCAGAAATCTACAATTAGTGTTAACCTTAAAACAACTAGTTATACTATACTACGCTCAAGTAGAGTTTCGCTTGAGATATGGTCTCCTATTTTGGGGAATTCGTCCTTTGCTACTAACGTATTTACAGCACAGAAAAAACTTGTGAGAATTATTTCTGGTATCTCCCAACTCAGCTCCTGTAAACCTTCATTTGGAGAATACAATATTTTGCCTTTAGTATGCCTATTTATTTTTGAAATGTATGTATTTAGAAATAGAACATTATTCCTGACCAATGGTTGTATACTTGAGAAATCAACTCGACAAGATAAAAGCCTTTGTATTCCATTCTGTAAATATAATGTGACACTAAATACACCAAAATATTTGGGACCGAAAATCTTCAATCTCTTGCCTGATGATTTGAAATCTATTCAGTCTGAGGGACTTTTTAAGAGAAATCTTAAAAATTACCTACTTGATAAATGTTTTTATGTTCTAACGGACTTCATGACTTGAACAATATGTCTGTAAATTTATTAACTGTGATCAATATATTTATGTACTTTTATTGTCAGATGTACCTTTGAGGGCTTCTCCAAAGATGTTAGTTTTTTCGTTTTGTTGTTTGACAATTTCTATACGATGCTGTAATGTATTGTCTATGAAAATAAAGGATCTATCTATCTACAAAACTCATCCGCCATATTGGAGCTGTCAGTTTGTTTTTTCTCTAGTAAAAATTCCATAATGCATTGTCACCGGAATTATGAACACCTGCTATATTTCACGTTAATCGAACCACTAGAAATGGATCAAAATTCACTTGCAAGATTTGAACTTTTTTGAACTAAACATACAAATGTGAAATAAAAGCTTGTAATAAAAATGTTCGTGTGTGTCCCACGCTTAAACCATTTGTGGCAGATCTTACTCAAAATTGATATTAATTTGTTTTGAAATACTATTCAGGGGTACCTTCTCAGTCTTCCTTCAAAATAGGTAAAACCGATTAGGCAGCCAGTCGGACAGGTAGATTTCAGATTTGACGTTTGGACGATTGGGCGATTTGACGATTTGACGATTTGACGATTTGTAGATTTGGGGATTTGACGATGACGATTTGACAATTTGTAGATTTGACGATTTGACGATTTGACGATTTGACGATTTGATGAATTGACGATTTGACGATTTGACGATTTGACGATTGATGATTTGACGATTTGACGATTTGACGATTTGATGATTTGACGATTTGATGATTTGACGATTTGACGATTTGACAATTTGAGAATTTGACGTTTGGACGATTGTACAATTGGACGATTGGACGATTGGACGATTTGACGATTTGACGATTTGACGATTTGATGATGTGACGATTTGAGATTTGGGATTTGACGATGACGATTTGAAGATTTGACGATTTGAGATTTGACGATTTGACGATTTGAGATTTGATGATTTGAGATTTGACGATTTGACGATTTGATCATTTGACGATTTGAAGATTTGATGATTTGACGATTGACGATTTGACGATTTGAGAATTTGACGTTTGGACGATTGTACAATTGGACGATTGGACGATTTGACATTTGATAATTTGATGATTTGACGATTCGACGATTTGACAATTTGAGAATTTGACGTTTGGACGATTGTACAATTGGACGATTGGACGATTTGACGATTGGACGATTTGACGATTTGATGATTTGATGATTTGACGATTTGACGATTTGACGATTTGACGATTTGACGATTTGATGATTTGACGATTTGACGATTTGATGATTGACGATTTGATGATTTGACAATTTGACGATTTGACCATTAGAGGATTTGAGGATTTGTCGATTTGACGATTGGAAGATTTGATGATTAGACGATCTGAGGTTTTGACGATTGGACGACTTGACGATTTGACGATTTGAAGATTTGACAATTTGAGGATTTGACGATTTGACGATTTGTAGATTTGACGTTTGAGGATTTGTCGATTTGACGATTTGAAGATTTGACGATTTGAAGATTTGACAATTTGACGATTTGAAGATTTGACGATTTGAAGTTTTGATGATTTGTTGATTCTGAAATTGTCATCAATCAAGATAACGAATCATGCGCCAGAATAAATGAATTCAAAACAGCCTTTTTATTTTTGTATAGACCTCAAACTTTTCGATCAAAAGCTGGAGAAGGAATCAAATCTCAAAATCTTCCTAATATTTTTATGTATTTTATGTAATCTGATTCAAACCAAAAGAAAGAAGTTAAACCATCACACAAGGATAAAGACACCACTCACTCGAGTTTCAATCTTAAGCCGCGTACAGACCGAGATTTCAACGCAAACCAAGGCACATGTGCTCAGCGTTGGAGCCGGTGTGTACGGCGCGATCGAACACTACCCAACGATTCCAAGCTTGGCGTTGATGTTCGGTTGCGTTCGCTCATTGAGCGGTACGTCAAAGAATGTTTGATTTGGTCTGGACGGGATTTGTTGCTTGCTTGTTTTCGTGGAGTAGTTTTCGTGGAGTAGTTTTCGGTATTTTATCAATTTGCATTAAAAAAATATGGAGTGGACTGCATACTGAATTTGTATTCTGCTTTTACGAGGAGAAGTAATGTATTAAAAATATCGGGTGCCATTCTGCTAAAATTTCTAAAATGTCCACTATCTTCACTTTGAAGTTCCTCTAATAAGCCATTTCCACTGTACAAAAGTCTGTTTTTAAATGGTGTTGTCAGCCACCAACGCATAGACTGCCGTTTATTCTTTTTCTTTGTAATTACAGAATGTAATATGAAAAATTCCGCACGTGCTTATAATAAATCTTCCTGACGCTATCGAACTAAAATCTAAATTTTGGCGTGGACGCACGCATTTCAATCCCTTTCAACGCCAAACCCCAAGGGACAAATGCTTGGGTTCGGTTTCTCGGTGTTGGAAAAAACTTGTTAACAAAAAATTAAACCGACGAAAAAGGAAACTAAAATGCGAAAAACAAAATAAAGCTTTTTACTCTTAATAACTAAGCTCCTGAACTAATGTAAGTAAATCATTTTGAGCCGGCGCCAAACAAACAATCAAATTAATCGCGTGAAACCTAAAATGATAGCAGCAGGGCGCGGCGGCGGTGCATCCCTTTGCCGGAAATTGCCGAGTAATCCCGAAGTTAATATCTGCGAGACAGCTAACTGTACGGGCACACACGTGAGGGCACACGTCGTTGCGAGTGGTGTGCGGAGAGCGCATTATTGGAATGTTATTGTTTATCGCAGGAGAATTCAAGTTGCATTTTTATGTTATTTTATTTTGATTACTTCTTTAAAGTAACTTAATGATCTTCGTTAATTGTTTGTTTGGCGCCGACAAAAAATTAGTTACTTACATTAGTTATTAAGAGTGAGAAGGTTTATTTTATTTTTCGAATTTTAGTTTCCTTTTTCGTCGGTTTAATTTTTAGTTGAGAAGTTTTGATATTGAAGCCGCGTAGGAGCTTAGTTATCAAGAGTAAAAAGGTTGATATAATTTTTCGCTTGTCAGTTTCTTTTTCTTCGGTATAATTTTTTTTTAAAAAGTTTTTATTTTTTTAGTGGCTTAAATCTACTAATCACTATCTACTTAATTTTTGATTACGTTTAAAACCCTAACATACCTACCTCAGTTTTACTAGTAGCTGTACTGTTACTATAATAACCCCAAACACGAGGTAATTTATGTTTCTGAAATTATACAGAATTTTCTATGAGAGAAATATCCACTCAGAAAGGCTATATTTTTATTGGTGATCGGATGATATAATTCGTCAAGAATAGATCGTGAAAGAATTGCCGCTATTATCAGCGATATTATTTATAACAATGTACATATATAGATTCATTGGAACAATTTATTCTTTTTATTCTTCCAGGTTGGCTCAAGGGTTTTCATGTGCGCTGAATCACGTTTGTCAAGTGGTTTCATCTTTCCGGAAGTTGGAGTCTTGTGGATTTTTTTGTGAAATCGGCAAAATTATTGCAAGGTATAATAAAAATACAAGAAAAAAGTATATGGAATGTAACATAATCAAGTACTAAGTAACATAATCAAGCAGTCGAATTTATAATGATAATAATTCATTTTCTCCATATAAGAAAATTGAATAGGAATAGTCATACAATGTACCTATACATATATACAGAAACAACGAATCATTTAATACATAAAGAAAAATATTGAAATAATTAACCCTATAACAGCTATGATTAATTGGTAACGAAAAAAATAATTGTGGAATAAACACATTTTCGAATTATAAAATCTTTGAGTTGGCAGAGAATTCCTTCAATTCACGTGGTGGTTCATTGAATACCATTAACAGTAGGAACACTAAATTCTACAATATTTTCACTGGAAATGATCTCGATAACCATTATTCACATGATAAATATTAGAATATTCAACTTTTTTTTCGTGAATATATAAAGACAGAGTATCAGTATTATTTGAGAGCTAAATACTTCCAGTAGAAATGTTCGTCGATATTAATTCCTACAAGCTTTACATTGTATTGAAGAAGAGAAAATTGACAGAACTCCATGTGGCCAGAGACTGATTTTTTTTATACCATCACCCAATATATATATATATATATATATATATATATATACAGGGTGTCCCTGGACTTCCTCTTTTCCTCTCGGGAATGTATAGATGGTGTCAAAATATCACCAGTACTTCATATAACTTTTGTTCCTAAAAGCCTTCGTTACCAAGTTACGGGCCCTCAAAGTTACAAAATGAAAAATGTTTTTCTTTGATAACTTTCAAAGTGAATATTCAAAATCATCTAAATTTTGGTGATTGACTAAACAAATGAATTCCTTCGATGAGCTTTCCTGCAGGAGTCAGTTGTTTTGCTATAAAGTCAGGAACAGACTACCCCCGATGGTCCACACCCCAAACCTTTGAAATGACTGGGATTTGTCAATATGTTTTAACAAAATAAGGTTACCTGGACAATTTCCTGAATGAAAGTACTCGTGTGGAAAATCGATCGGAGCAACGATTTTTGATTAAAATGCATTTTTGTTCGACGACATCCATCCTGAGATGTCCACCATTATTCGAAAAGATGAATTTGTAATGAAAATAGAAATGATAGGTACAATGTTCATAACGAATGTTTATCATGCAAACACGTTTAACTTACAAAACTCATGGTGTAAATAATCAATCGCAAGCCTCAAGAGCAAACAGAAATGCAAAATCCGCTACAAAAACTGCTCGATATGACCCCCTCTCAATACATTTTCTTAATCGGCGCAAACACCCTCTCTGCACTTGAAATAGTAATTCTATTCAACAAGGCATCTCTGGTGTGAATAGGTGTAGCGTAAACGAGGCTTTTTAGATGCCCCCACAGAAAGAAATCCAATGACACGAAACGTGCTTATTCCACGCGTACATACAAAAAATATGGACTGAATTCGATATTTCATAGTGGAGTAGCTTGTTAGTTCAAAAACACCACGAATCTACATAACTTGATATTTCATTTGAAAAAATATCTACATTGTTAATGAAACTTTCAACTAGGTACTGTACTTTTTGTTTACGACTTTATTTTAGTATATATTGTATTATCCCTGTTATAAATGTTGTTGAATTAACGTTAGCATTAGTATTTCTACTGTGAACATTTTTCATTTCAAATAATGGACGATCGGGTTTGATGTCGTCGAGTAAAACTGCATTTTTATAAAGAATCGTTGCTCCGATCGACTTTCCACACGAGTACTTTTATTCAGAAAATTGTCTACGCAACCTTATTTTGTATAAAACTATTGAAAAATTATCTGTCATTTCAAAGTTTTGGGGTGTGGACCATCGGGGGTAGTCCGTTCCTGACTTTGTAGCAAAACAACTGACTCCTGTATGAAAGCTCATTGAAGGAATTCATTTGTAGTCAATCACCAAAATTCAGATGATTTTGAATATTCACTTTGAAAGTTATAAAGAAAAACATTTTTCATTTTGTAACTTTGAGGGTCCGTAACTTGGTAACGAAGGCTTTTAGGAACAAAAGATATTTGAAGTACTGGTGATATTTTGACCCCATCTATACATTCCCGAGAAGAAGTCCAGGGACATATATATATATATATATATATATATATATATATATATATATATATATATATATATATATATATATATATATTAGTGAGCAAAGTCGTTCAGTCGATTTGTAAAACTTGAGTTTTTCTTGAGTGGAATTAATGCAAAAAACACTAAGGTCTGGATTACGTGCGGGGTTGCAAAATTTTGTTTTTATTTTACAAAGATCAGTTCGTCCAAAAGTATCCAATTTCGAAAATAATTTACGTAGAAAATTGCAAATTCTTACAAGTCAGAATTTTACTTGGAATATATCCGCACGATGTTTCAGATGCTTAACTCACATGATCAATATTAATTTTGTTTGTTTTCAAGGGAGACTGGATTGGAAGGCAATTTCTTCAAGAGCTTGATGAGTCGATGTGACTACTATGAAACATTATGTCCACATAATTCTCCACCCATAACAACTGTTAGTTATGGGTGAAATGTCAATGCTGGCATAAAAATGCGGGAAATAAATGAAAAATAAGAACGAAAATTTGTTTGTGAATCTCCTAACTCTTTTTATAGATTACACCATTTATTAATGTACCTACCTGTAAGAGTTTGTTATAGGATACTCATAACATTATCGTCGATCTTTCAGTAAGTAGTAAAGTAAATTGATATTTCCTGTATACCTAAAAGTGATGGGAAGAACTATCAATATTATTACAAATCAATTCCACCACTGCCATTGTAAGTATGAAGTGTAATAAACAAGCAATAAATAGTCTTGTATTTCAATAGACCAACCTCAGTCATGTTATAATTTAATAGTATAAAGGGCGTTACCAAATAAGTGCGAAAGTTTTCAGGGTGCGATTTCCTGTCGAAAATTAAAGGGGGTGTTTCATGTAAACAAAAGCTCTTAGGCCTTTCCTTGAAAAGTTACACCAAAAATGAGAAAAAAAATAGTTTTCTTTTTTTGAAATTGCTCAAGAGTTGAAGGAATGGCATTTTGTGGGCATGTTCAACCAATAAAAAGGCTACCTAAAATATGTTATCAATTTTGTTGTGATCTTTTAAAGGGGTGAAACATGCAACCCCTATTCCATTTTTTACCAGAACTTTTTAAAAAAACAAAATTTCTCAATTTAAAAATATGTGTCGAAAAAAGAACGATTCATTGCAAAAACTTTTTTAACTCTTGTGTTGTGTCCGTAAAAGCAATAGTTCCCTAATAAAAAAATAAAATACAACATTGTGCATGAACGAATCTTCTGTAAATGGAATCGAAAAAATCTAGTAGGCGGCTGTCACGTTTTGTTTGCACAACTTGTGACTTCAATCGTAGTATTTTGGAATTATTCCGCTTGTTTTAACTTTTAATGTAGGCATGTACCAGTACCATGTTTTGTTTTAATATAATATCAAATTAAAAATACAAACAAAATAAAATTATGTGTATTACAACAAAGAAAAAGGCAACAAGATCAAACGGAACGGAGTTATAAAAACTGCTCGAAATGACCACCTCCAACCATTAGACAGGAATCAAGTCTTCGTCTCATAGACTGGCGCAAACGTTGAATAATTCCTAGTGTGTTTTGGATTGTCTCACAGGCTGCAATGATGCGATTCCTCAAATCATTCACACATTCAATGGGGATCGTATGAACCAAGGACTTCAGGTGACCTTAGATGCAAAAGTCCAAGGGGTTTAAGTCTGGAGATCTGGGAAGTCAAGGTTGAGGTCCTGCTCTGCCTATCCAACGATTTGGATACACGTCGTCCAAGTACTGACGAGCAGTTATGCTGAAATGGACAGGCGCACCATCGTGCATAAGCCACATTCGTGGTCGAATAGCTAGTGGAACATTTTCAAGAAAAATGGAAAAGCTGCTCCTGGAGAAAATTTGTAAAGGTTGCACCAGTTAGCCTTGACGGTAGAAAATACGGTCCAATAATATTTTCTCCAATAATTCCGACCCACACGTCAAGTGAAAATTAATATTGATACCGACCTTCTTGAATTGCATGTGGGTTATCTTCGGCCCATAGATGATTGTTATGGAAATTTGTAGTCCCTTGCGTTGAAAAGTTGGATTCGTCAGTAAATATTCCTTTAAAATTTTCCAGATTAGTTTATTGGTAACATTAAGTGTGTTAGCAATTTGTTTGTACCTAATTCCGGACGATCTTCAATCATATTGAGAACCTCTTCTTCCAGTGCCATCGTTCTTATTACTCGTGGACGACCACAATCAGTTTTTTTTTATTTATTCAACGGGAACTAGCCCAATACATCTAATATACAGTTGAAGGTAGAATCAAGTTTTACATATTAAGACGATCTAAGATGAATGAAAGTAAATTAAGATTGAGTGGAATGTACAAAAGAATATTAATGATTAATTGATTAAATGATTAAATGTAACAGTTGTTGTCGTGGACTCGAGGAGAAAGACTGTGGATGGTTGCGGGTCTTATTTATTCATTGTCCTAAGCTGGGATTTGAAGTCGTTTAAGGATGAGTTAAAGAAGTCTAGTAGATATGCTATGCCGGTACGAGCGCAACCCCTATTTTGGGGTGGGTTTTGGCGAGCGGTTGAGGGGGTGGTTTTCGGGTGGGGGTAGGGATGATGGTGGCGGTCATGGGCGGTTCGTTGGGGAGGGTTATTGGTCGGAATGGTGGCAGCCATGTTGTGTATGGGAGTGTGTGATTGAGAGTGGGAGGTGGGGAGAGCTGTGATAGGTCGTGGGCGTGGTGATAGCCGCCGGCCGTTATCCAATAGCCGAGCAGCATATTGAAATGGGGGTGTCAACCAATATCCGTCAACGGCATTGGTTGGGAGGAAGTGTCACGTGATCAGTGAATGGCGGCGGCCATTTTGGAAAGTGGGAGGAGTCAGCGATGATGCGGCTATGACTCAACCGACAAGTCTTTGCAGGAATATTATCTACGTCAGCACTTCTTATCAGTTGTTTATTTAAGCGACCGGATATCGGCGGCATCCTTTGTTTACATTGAGATAAGATATCGGCGGCATCCTTTGTGAAAGAGTTTGTTTACATTAACAAGATAAGAGAGTATGCAGCTGCACGCTCGAACCGTGGGATAACTTCATTCATATGATTACTATTCGTATTTGTATCTAAGCGGACTAAGGCACTGTCGGTGACATGGAAGCGGGATGGATCCGTTTGCATATTCAAGGTCAAATGATTTGCATCATCCAGTTCTGAGAATTTTGTCGAGTTGACAGTTTTCAAATTGCGCAGTAGGAAATTGATGTGGGTGACCGATCCCCACCGTCAGCTTCATTCTTCATCTGTCCTCTGAACTGTGAACATCGTTCTATTCAGTGCTCTCTTTCTTGCTCTCTGAGTTTGTGTGTTCGTGCATCTACCAAACATCTAAAACGTAAGTTTTTATTTTATTGTTTTCCTTTTTTCACTTTTTCTTTATGCCTTTACTTCATATATCGAGGGTGGGGGTTTTTTCTATTTGTTTGCGGGGAAGGATTGTTTTTTTTTCTTTAAACATTTTAAGGGATTGTTTATTGATTATAGATGAATCTTGCAGAAATAAACGCTGTTGCGAGCAGTAGCTACAGGGAAACCGTAGCTCTATCAACATTGCCGCTAAACAAGCCCATGCTAATCGAGAAATTGAGAGCAGTCAAAACGAAGTACGGGGACACAATAGTAGCCGATTTGGAAACCAAATCAGTCTTCCTACCAAGGAAGGTATTCGAGGTGTTACAACCGAAAATCGACGAGTTCAAACCTCGAGAATATTCAATCATCATAAAACCATCCACAACGAAGATACCAGTCTTTGAATTCATCAAAAACTAGACCATCATCATCAACAAAAATTAAGGCCCCCCATCCACCACGACGGCGAAAACTGGGACGGCTGTATTCCATTAAATCAAGGTGAGAGAGAGAAAAAACTCTGTATTTTGTGAAAAAGCATTCATTCTTCTCGTTTTGTTTTTAAATAACCATGAATTCTGAACAAATTGCCGCTCTCAGCGATGAGATGATTATTAAATACAGGGAGGCTCAAAAACTTCTCAAACAAAAATCCAGTCCAATGGAACGTGAAACATGGCTAAAACATTTAACCTATAGTATTCGGCTTTGTACAAAGGGTATCAAAATTTCTGCCAACAGTTCCATCGGAATATTGAGGAAATTGGAAACAAATTTGGGCCATTTAAAAACATGTCGTAATTTCATTAAACATTTAGGGTGGGGTCAGGGTTGGCTGTCAGAAAAAATCTAAAAGCAGAGTCATTTGGGAAGATTTAAAGTCGACGTTCCGGGGACGAGTTCGTACAGGGTAATCATAAATTTGACACATAAAGATACCATTCAATTTTTCAAAGACTCCTTCAGCCTTTCAAACGTAGAATCAATAACATGTTGCAAAAAATTCCCATGCTGAAGGTTAATACTTGTTTTGCGGGAATTCGTCAAAATGAGCTTGGATGAGGAACAAATCGATTTGAAATATCTCAATACTAAAACGAAGTGATTGATAGGGAACAGATTTACAGGGTGGTTCCAGGAATTTGTTGTAGATAAATTGGGCAATAAATTGAGAATTTGTGGGAAAGAAGCGGGTGGGCATTTAAAAAATCATAAATCTGAAGTTAATATCAATCAATCAGGTTTGGGCAAAGGAGGCACATCTTTCATCGAACTTCCACAAGCCATTGCTAGAAAACAGGCTTGTATTAACGTGCGAAATACCGACGACAACAATTGTTTCGGATGGGCAGTCGTATCAGCTTTGTATCCTGTAGAAAAAGATGCACAGCGTACATCAAAATACCCTCATTGGTCAACCGTTCTGAATATGGGGGGGTTGGAATTTCCCATAACTCTCAGCCAAATATCAAAATCGAAAAACTTAAAGCATTCGTGAACGATATATTTTGATGGTTAAATCATCAGCGAAAACGTGAGATGACGCATACTTTTTCACAACGTACGACGAGACTTACAAAAGAAAAATTGGCTCGACATGTTAACCTACTCATGATTCAAAATAAATACTCTGTAAAATTAAATGATTACGAGGCACCGCCGGAAATTGACGATGACGAACAGACAGACATTAAATTCCACTACTGCTGGATTAAAGATCTTTCCCGATTGGTTAGCTCACAAATAAGTAAGAATCATCATAAAAAATTCATTTGCGATAGATGTCTAAACTATTTTGGTAGTCAGGAGAAATTAGACAATCATACTGTTGATTGTGAAAAAGCTAATCACTACAAAATTTCTTTTCCGAAATACGACCATGTCGAGTTCAAGGACTTTGTTCATAAAGAAATGGTTCCATTTGTGATATATGCTGATTTTGAATCGATTTTGGAACCGTTCACTGATGATGAAACCAAGTCCAAAACGGCGAAATACCAAAAACATATTCCCTATAGCGCAGGCTTATATTTTAAATGTAATTATGATGACACTCTGTCATATTACGATAGCCATCGAGGATTGGATTCGATGGAATGGTTCGCGGAACAATTGAAAGCCATAGCCCAATTCGTTGAGGGAAAAATTTTAAAATCGTCCCCATGTCTGTCAATCCCATAAGAACGGCAGCGGATTCAACTTGTCATATTTGCGAGAAACCTTTCCAAAAGATCAAATGATTGTAGCCGACCATAATCATTCACAGGTGCATTTTAGAGGATGGGCACATCAAAACCCATGCAATCTCAACTATAAAAATCCTTTGTGCTCCCCATTGTTTCCATAATCTTAGCGGCTACGACAGCCATTTCATTATTCGAGATATTGCGAAAAGAGGCAGGGTGAGTCTTCTTCCAATAAACAAAGAGAAATATATATCTTTCACACAATACGACGAACAGACAGACATTAAATTCCGTTTCATTGATTCTTTTCGATTCATGGGCGCTAGCCTGGACGAGTTGGTGCGCACGCTCAGAGTGGAAGACCTCTGTAATACAAAGCGCGAATTTCAAAATTTAAACGATCAACAATTTTCACTAATCACGCGCAAAGGGGTATTCCCCTACGACTTTATGGAATCCATGGAGAAACACGAAATTACAGCGTTGCCACATATCGATAAATTCCACAATAAACTGAACGATTGCGATATCTCCGAGCATGAATACCAACATGCCCAGAAGGTGTGGCAATCGTTTCGATTTGGAACACTGGGCGACTACTCTGACTTATACATGAAAAACCCATATTCTTTTGTTGTGATGTCTTTGAAAATTTCCGCCAATTAGGTCACGACACTTATGGACTCGACCCCGCTTGGTACTATACCATGCCTGGCTATTCATGGTCATGCATGTTAAAGTATACAAAAGTGTAAGCTGGAGATTATCAAGATGTCGATACGCTTTGTTTGTGGAAAAGGGATTCAAGGGCGGTATAAGTCAGTGTTTAATCCATGATTCCTTCAACTAATAAAATATATGGAGATATGATCCTCAACAACCCTCAAATATTTATTATACTTGGATGTAAATAACCTCTATGGATGGGCTATGAGGTATTTACCTCTGGAGGTTCAAATGGGTCGAAAATTTCGATAATTTGAACGCTCTGGAGGTGTCGGATACTTCAGATATCGGCTACATCTTCGAAGTTGATTTGGAATACCCTGAAGGAATACATGATGAACATAAGATTTCCACTTTGCGGAACATCGAACTCCTCCAGGTTCAAAATTACCAATTATTGACCACCCTGTACAACAAGGAAAACTATGTATATTATCTATATTAACAAGTTTTGGAAACGGCCTTCTCCTCAAAAGTTCACAGAGTGTTGCAGTTCAAAGCAATCAGCATGGCTGCAACCCTATTGAATTAAATACAAAATTACATGCGCAAAACCATATCGGAAAAACAACCTATAAATTGCCCAAAAGTATTTCAAAGACCATGGAAACATTAGGAAGCACAGAGTGGTGAAATGGTCAATAAATGGAGGGTAGGTATGGGGCAAAATTGATAAGTAACCTGAAATTCCATACAACCGAACCATCTTCGATGAAAACTTGATGCTATCGAAATGAACAAGTCTGAACTGCTATCAATAAACCCCATTATATCGGTATGGCTATTTAGATATTTCCAAAATTTGCGTCTGATTTTCACTATAAATTCATGTTGAAAAAATTCGAGACCAATCAGTGTAAGTTGATGTACACGGATACGGATTCCTCATACGAAATTAAATGCGATGATGTGTATAGAGATTTAATCGGGGAGAACTTGGGAAAATTCGATACGAGCGACCAATCGAAAACTCATAATGGTATTCCGCAGGTAAACAAGAAAATTCCAGGTTTGATGAAAGATGAAGGAACGGATGTATAATGACAGATTTCGAATCGGACTCGTTCATATACACCTATAAATCAGGGTGGAAAATGTTTAAAAATCCAAAGGAGTCCGATATAATGTTGTGGAAAATAAAATTTCCTTTGAAGACTATGTCGATTGTCTAGGGATCAGAGGGAAAAAATCGACTAGTCAACGATGCATCCGTTCATATGCCCAATGTTTTTAGTGTTGAACAAAACAAAATCGCTCCTAAGTCCATTCGACGATAAAAGAATACTCATCCCTGGATCGAACGACACATTGCTTGGCCATTAGCATCATGAATAATACAGCCAACCTCCACCCCCCCAACCAACTTGTATTTTAATTTTTTCCAAATTTCATTTATTGTGTTAGCGGATAAACTCGAAAATGAATGCTTTTCTCCATCACTCTCTCTCTCTCTCACATAGTCATTGTATATATCGAATCAGCCAATATATATTATATCCATTATACTCAAAAATATGTATCAATAAAATAAAGTGTAAAGACTTTGATTTTATTTATCATACAGAACCTAGAATAAAATGATGGCAGCTCTTCATCACTTCTTCAATGGTTTCCTGAAGAGAGACTAGTTCAGACAAGTTCAGCAAGTTTAAACTTGTTTAAACCCGTCTGAACAAGTCGAAGAAACGATGACGTCATTCAGTCTCACCCCTCGAACATCAGCGTTCTTTGTGTGTGACATAACCTCACTTTAGAGAAACCATAAAAATTTCACATGAGGTGGGGATTCTAACCTTACTTTTCAAACATAACCTCAAAGGTTTGTGGGATGAGACAAAATACACAAGTTGATTTCATTCTATATATTGAATCATCTCCTCTCAAGATACAAACACTTTCAAATATATTGAATTGGGCTCTGCACACATCATGTCCAATTTCATTGAGCATTCCTGAACAGCAGACAAGTGTTTGCACTGGCATAGAAAACCACGTCGACCTTTTCCAAACATATTTTGCATGACATTGATGAGGAGGATGGTGATGTATCTTCGTGGAACGCTGCGCTGTTGGTAGGTGTGTTCGTTGTTACCTCGTCTCCTGGGTAAAAGACAATCTACGAGCTGCAGACGTCTCCTCAGATGGCAGCTCTTCTTCTGTGAAAAACTCCACAATGGACTCTAACTGAAGTGATCAGTTGAGCATCATCTCCCAACAGCATCTGAATCCTTCAATTCGACATTTCAGAAAAACAACAATGTCTTCTCCTGAGTATAAATGAATCCAGCTCTGGCCAATCTTTCTTTGGGATATGGGTGATGCAATTTTGAAATGTCGCTAATCTGTCTTCATACATCCATATCGAACAAAGAGTCAAACTCGAATGATGGAACAGCTTCAACACCAACTGTCATTGTCAAGTTCAGAATGAAACGTTTTGTCAGTGGCTGCCACCCAGGATGAATTTAAGCCCCTTAATTTGGGATGAGAGTTTTGAATTCTATGTGACGGTGCTCCATCTATGAAAATGTGATAGCCCAAGCCGACGTCACAGCCACTTTGTTTTATTGAAAAAAAACGACTGTTGTCACTTGATTATTTTTTCCCGGATTTTCTTTTCTCAACTTTATTTTAGTTTTTCTCAAGATTTTCCAAGATTTTTGTCAACTTTTTTCCCTTTCAATTTTATTTTTTCTTTTGGGGAAACCCTAACCCCACCTGAAAGAGAAAAAGGGGAAAAAGGATAGTGGAAAGAAACACTGAAATAAAATACATTTTTTAAAACATAAACCATTCAACTTTATTCATAATAAAAAAGGAATCTTTAAAAATTTTATTAGACATCATATTTTCTGTTGAAAGTTCATAGTTTTTTGGAAAATTTCCCAAATTTTCCCTGAAACATACTCTTGGTTGATTGATGAAAAATGTATTTATAACTCAATTATTTTTATAATGAAACAAAGTATATATTCTCCAAATTACACTGATCATGCCAACCCTTGGGTGGACCCCGTATCAGCTGTCTGACTTTCGCCCCTCGTTGAGAAGAAAGTTACCCAAAGGTTTTTCAATTTGGGAAATATTTGCAATCTTCCCAAACTGATTGGGGTAACTTTGCAATAGTCTCCACACGGGATTCCACATCATCGTTTGATCGGAGGATATAAGCGGGCCCAAAAAGAAGCCATCCCTGAGGGTTCCCCAATAGTTCGTGAACAGGCCCCTTTCTCGGTGCTGAACGATATTTCTTGAACTGGTTCAACGGTCTTGGGAAATATAGTTAGCCAAAGGTTCTTGAAAGGTGATAACAATTCCAGCTCATAGCCAGTCATGGGAAAGGGGGTTTTCCCACAGGAAGTGACCCTCCAACTTTGGCATTTCGGAAACCCGCCGCAATGTCATCTATCTGCTGATTTTAAATTTAAGGTGATAGTAAAACGGGGCTAGGAACGTTAGGTTGATAAATCGCTCGAAAATTAACCACTGTCTTTGACTCATGGTAAGACGATGAGACTGATGACTGACGCCCTCGTTGCCGTGAAATGAAAAAATAAGATTTCCCCACCACTACCACCCACGCCGGGACATGTTGCTTGTAAGTCGCCGCGATGCTAAACTCATTGCATATCCTCTATCCAGCGGGGCCTTTTATCGAAACCGAGCCTTTTTAATGTACATCTCTTCCTTTGTCTTTTCAACTTTTCCACGAGAAAATATCGATTCCCGGGTTTTGCATTTTGTTCAAAAAACCCCCTTTGAGTGTCCGATATATCTTTGATATACGTATCTGGGTAACCCATTTGAACACGGGGCCATTTTGAATAATTTCCGGTCCATCATGTAACCTTTGAAAATATGCTTTGTCTTGGAAACAACAAAAGTCCCTCTAATTTGAATTTTCCAGGTTCAACGATTTCCCAACGATTCCCGCCCGATAAATTGATGTAGAATACGGCTTCGGGTTTTGTTTGTTCACTTCCCTCGGTTTGAATTTAATTTTGTATGTTCGGTGTCATTGTAATTTCGTGATTTCCGGGAAAGTTATCCATTTGTAATGTACCGTTCCCAAAATAAAGTTTGTACAATTGAGACTTTAAGTTCTGATTCACGCCGGGGGATGGCCATTTCATCACCGTAACGTATTGTAGTGGGTTGATTTCCGGGTTTTTTCCCAAAAAACTTTGAAATTTAGCATTAAAAAAAATTTCCGAATTTGGGTTTTTTTTTAGATTTTTCGGAAATTGTTTCTGTATATTCCCAAAATATCATTGAAAGTTTGGGGATTTCCCTTCCCGTTTTGGGGGCGGAGAGTCCAAAAATTTGGAAAACAGTCGATGACAACCTATAACATTTTAAAACCCCATTTTCTGATGTGAAAATATTCTATTTCCGGCTGTTCCCTTTGCCAATAGATCGTCCAAACCTTTAATTACCGTAGGTCGTCGAGGATAATTTTTCAGCCGGTTTATGGAGTTCCAAAAAACTTGGCTTGACATCTTTTAACGAGAATGTTTTGATATCGTAAATACATTGTATTTTTTTTCTTTGATTTCCAAAACAGATGCTTGGACAATTCCGTAATTTTTCCAAAAGATTTTTCGATCCGAATCGATTTTCATATCGGCGTTTCTTCTTTATGGTATCCGATGTGCCGTGTCTTGACAGATACGCGAGTCGAGGATTTTTTTTATAAATGTTTACGAAGTGTTCTTTGTTTGAAGAATGACATCATTCATGGATGAGCAGTTTCAGCGATGTGGCAACGTCGCGTTGCAGTTTAGGGCTTTAATTCAGACCCAGTGGTGTCCAGATTTTGGAGCCGCATCACTATCAAACGTGGGATCTTTAATTGCAATTTTTTAAGTTATCCATGTCGATATCCCAGGGGTGGCGGTAGAGAGGAGAGAGACAACATAGGGAGTTCCTCTTACGCCCCCACTACCCCCACCAGAACGATGACCGAATTTGTCGACACTCATGGGTGCGAATGAGTCTAATGCGCATGTCATTACTCCATATAACCGGCTCACGGAGTTTTACTGATTATGGCGAGATTTTTTTCGATGTGAATAATCATTCCAGCCATCTGATTGCCTACCAAAAAGCCCCAAACTGGTCCACCAATTTTGTTGGGACGTCCCAATAGATAAAAACCTTTGGGGGGATTGTATTCCAATTTATCGGTGTTTATAATTCCTGACCGACGCGTTTTTCCTCATCAAATATTTTATAACGTTATATTTCCAGGGTTTAGTGCCTTCCAAAAGACCGTTCGCACTTCTATGAATCCAGTCAACTCCAATATGTCCCTTTGGGAGTCATTCAAGCCCTCTTTGCTTATAGTTCCTTTAAAATATCAGTTTATATAGTCCGAGGTTGATTCAAATTTTGGGAAATCCTGTTTTATGTATCCTTCTTCAAAGCGGACGACTTGGATCCCAAAACCAACCGGGAGATTTACGTCATACAAAAAGGTCCAAAATCCTTTATCATACGCTTGTCATTTTCCAAATGGAGCGATGTTTTCATACGATGAATCGATTGAGATGTCTGTTCATTAACCCGCAGAAAAATTGTGGTAACATGCCCACCGTCAGAATAATATCCACGTCACTGCTTCCGCTTTGAGAATCTCTCTTTTTCTTCTTCATCTCTCTCCTTCTGACTATATTATCTTTTAACTCAGGTTGCCCCTTCCTTCTTGACTTTAAAAAATGGATTTATTGAGGTTCGAAGACTTGGCAATTTGTTGTAGCGGTTGAGATATCGGTTTGAAAAGTTTAGCCAGTGATCGTCCTTGTTTTTCCAAATTTTTCCAGAGCTTGGTATTTTTTTCCGCAAGTCCTGTCGAAGTTCCCCCACTTTCGGTCGGCAGGGGCTTCTAACAACCTTCTGTCCGAACCCTGATGTTGAATGACGGAAGGTCACGCAACTATACTTTATGTAATGTCGTTTTTGGGTACCTGCCATTGTTCAAGTCAAAGTCCTGACATGAGAGGGCATCGTATTGGTTTTGGGGACTAACTTTCTAAATACACAGCTTTTTGAATTGTTGAAAGTCATGTCGGGGAAACATGTTCATCGAAACGTGTCGCAAGTTGATTTCTGTCCTGTTTGAAGAGCGCAATCATATGCAATTCACAGTATGAGTTTGTTTGGGTACTTTCGAATAAGTCTGACAGAGATAGATGGTATCGATGTGTTTGTCCCCTTGCACATTGAGAAATATTCGAATTTCTGCTGTCCATCACAGGCCACATCGTCAAAGATAAAATAGAGTGAGACCGAGCATCTTCCATAGAGATTATTCATCGTTGTCCCCTGGGAAATAGTCTCATCCATCCCGCCAGCACTTCTTGAGTAATTGATCCCTTGGGCTGATATAGATTTCTAAATTTAGACGAGATATTTGCGAATTTGGGTCCGTTTTATGCATCAGTAAGACAGCATAAGGTTTTGTTTTTCCTGGGTCCGCAGGGACCACAGGGTAACAGCCGAAAGGAATTGAATAGGCTGCCATGCTTCTTTTCCATCACCACCACGCCTCTTGTGTAAACCCCGTTCCTGTGGGTTCATGAACGATCTCCCTGTTCTGATCCAACACAGGGTGGTCGTATTTATCCTCCTTGGGTTATTTTCAGTCCACCCCCCCCCCCCTTTCCCATTTCATCTTTTAAACAATTGGAAATTATGTTCCCTTTGATTTTTTCCCGAAAATTACATAGTTCCCTTCCCTCGATCTTTTGTGCATGGTGGGATCAAAACGTTTTAAAGTTTTGAATATCCTGTTCGGGGAAATGGGTTGGGTTTGGTTAGGAGTCTTTCAACCCACGTCAGTTATAGGTATCCCGACCCAGTTTAAAGGGATTACCTTCGGTTTGGTTCCCCTCCCCAAGACTTTAATCCGTTCAGAATGCCAAAAGTCGGGGTCAGGTACTACAAGACTGTTTACACTTCCCAAAGTCCCAACTGCAAACCCCGGGCCACATCAATCATGTTTATAGAAAATCTCCCATCCCGGGCCCCCCCGGGCACATGGGGACACACGGGGACACCGGGACACACGGGACACACGGGAAAACAAAATCGGGGGGAACCCAGACACGGGGCACACGGGAACACGGGGCACGGGGACACGGCCCCGGGGACACACGGGACACACGGGGACACGGGGACACACGGGGGAAAACGGGGCACACGGGGACAACGGGTACAGGGGGAAACCCGTAGGTAACCACCCATTTCATCTCTATATAACCAGTGGGGCATAAGGAGTCCGTCTTCATGTTGGTACGAGGGTGAAGGGGTGGGGCCCAAAGTCTGATAAACAAGCCCGTTAAGCCCCCTCCTGGGTGGCTTTTTCAGTATTTGGGCTGGGGGGTTTATATACCCATAGTATTCGGCCACGAATACAATTTAATCGGCCCCGAAGCAATTTTTAAATTATTATTATATTATTATTCAGCTGAACAAGGCCAGAACGGTAGCACGAGGCGATCCCCTTTTCAATCCATTTGACGTTGCCGCAACATCACGAATCTTATCGCAGAGAAAATCCTTTGAAGATAGCCCAAAGGCGGATAGGCTCAAGATAGACCCTTGGGAACGAGCCAGCCAAAGATCGTTGGAACGTGCGAACGCCTCCCGTCACCGGAGCCATGAAAATTTTTAGAGAAATCGATGGGCATGCAGTGGCCCATCCAAACGAAATCGAAAATCCCAAGCCCCCTGAAACCGTCTCCACTTTGGGAAAGGGGCCCGATCTAAGGGCTCTGAAAGGCCTGAGGGCACCAAGAAGGGGGGTGGGAAACGACGAGTCAAAGTCCCCGCATAATACCTTTCAAAGAAACCGTGGTGTCCTACAATTGATACCGATTTTCCCGCCGGTCTTGGTCTTTGGGGATTGAGTGGGGGAACCCACCATGCCAAACGGTCGGATCAGAATGCCCGAAGAAATGGAAGGGATAAAATTTTACCACAAGGCCATGGAACCCATAGGAAAGTTGTACGGGGAGGAAAAATGCCGGGGGGTGGCTATGGACTCTTGAAAAATCAAAACTCCCAAAAGCTACCGATAGCTGTACGACATCGATATCGTGCGATATGCCAAAAAATGAAAATCCGCACTTCGGGGGGTCATGCCCCGAAACCCGCCATCCGGGCGGTCCTCAAAAGAACGAATTGCCATCGCCACATGGACCTGCCACAAAAACAGCGGTACTCATTAAGCTTATGAAAACCAACGACGGGGGAGAGTATTTGATTCGTTGAATTGAAACGATGTTGAATTCGATATTTGAATGGCGGTGCGCGGCAGGTTCAGATTTCAAACAAAAACCAATAGGGGGACTTATGATGAAATAAATTTGCCATCTGTGGAAATTTTGTCGTAAATAAATGTAGGGATTATATGTTTTAAAAAGCGTAAACAGCAGCGTGATGCCATTCGCCCCCCCGGTCGCTGTTCCCGGGGATTTTTAAAAGTCACAATCACGTTCTCCTTTGTCCCCGCCCCCCATCAATTAAAATGGGGAAAAGAATATGAGTTGTCCCCTGATCTTTTACCCGTACAATACCATACCAAAAATTAAGGGCCCGGGAAAATTTGGGGGCCATGACGAAAAGTTTCAACGGGTTGCGTACATGAATTCCGCAGGGTGTTATGAAATGCGATATTGAGGCTTTCCCATACAGAAAGAGATGGCGCTTTCCCTTTGCGGAAGACCGCGAAGCCCCCTTTCCCTCCCCCAAACCCATACAAAGCAGGGGATTTTCAGAAAAATCTTGCATCATTCGGAGGACGGATGCATAGGCGTTAATGGGATTTTCCGAGGGTGCTCAACCAACGAAATGCATATTCCGATCTACCTGTAAAATTAAAAAGGGGTGTCGACATTACGATTGAGTGCAGTTCTGGGAGCCTTCGATGGTGAAAGCCTGCCAAACGATCGCTTCCCATGCTTCCGGGCCCGGTTAGCGATAACGAAAACCTTCGAATTTATTTATCTACCTTAGCAGCCGAACGGAAACACAACATGGTGTTGGGTCGATCAAGACGGTAGGCCCTTGATTTCAAGGGGAAAAAAAGACTTGGTTTTGAACCGAGTCTTGAGGAAAAAATGGGATTAATAATAGAATGGCAGCAGCAGCAGAGGCAGCGTAGTATTAAAGGGTGATGTCACAACGTCATTATCGCAAAGCCTTGAGGCGGGGCGTGCTGCAGGGAGTTAACCTCTTCGAATAACCTTCCGTTCCATCGGTTTTTAAAATTGTTCATCAGGGAAAGAACCAAAAAAAAAGAACAAGATGATGCTTCCCCTCCCGCAACCATGTTCGATTTGTATCGGTCTCCGGGAAAATTTTACGAGTCCATCTACCGAATACAGAACTTATATTTGTTCGTGAAGGCATCCCAAATTTCAAGATATCGTGGAATTTTGCATCAATCAGGTGGACTTGTTTTTGCCCCGGGGTCTACTCGCTACTGATTAAAGGTAGACTTGAAAATTAAATAAAATGGAGGTGACGTTTGGCCCCCTAATGTGGGGCTTTCCTTTCGATCTTGCACTTATAGCGGGGTGCCGGAAATTGAATCGGTTCCGATCCCAATTGTGATTACCATAGAGGTTATTATCTTACGAACCTAAGGATCTCAACATGGCTAAGGCGGTAAATAACAATTGGGCCTTTTCAATGAAGATGAAATCTTCAGTTTTCCCCGTACCCCTTGGGCATATTCCAATGTTTTCAAGATTATCCGTTTATTACGTGGAGCCAACTCTGATTGTCAGAGCCGAAAGTAAAAGTTGTGCTCTTATACGTGAGGCAAATAATGCGGTGGGAAAGACTACGGCTCCCAATTGGATTGATAGTATTGAATTGAAAATCAACACATTTCTAATGCGGAAATAAATGAAATTGATGAATTTTATACAGAGGGACGATATGAAACCGTTCCGAAAATGGAATTGAACGAATTGCCTTCGATAACCAAAATGCCCAACGTGAAATATGGTCGGTTAAGACGAGTACCAGTGAAAAGGGCCAAAAGCCATGTTATCGTGTTTCCAAACTAAGTACGATAACGTTCGTCGATCCTACCACCTTCCAAATGCCACATTCAAAATATACGTTTGTCTTTGAACGGTGAATATTCCAACGAACGTCCACCTTTGATTCGCAAATCACTATACCAGCGCATTTCCCAAATATACGGAATTTCTCGGGAGCCATACGAATTCCATGAAAAGTCTGCTCTTTGATTACCCCGGTTTCCATCGCGCCCCATTCGTCATTGATTTTCAAACAGGAAAAACTATGAAATCCGGTACGGTGAGAAGATTGGATATCAATCGAGCGCGGATTCCCGGATCGACTCGGTCTTTGCTCATCACCGATTGTATGATGGAATATCATCCCTCCGAAGGGATGAAAGCCTGAATGATCGCTACAGGGGCGGCGGCGTTCATTCATCATCCAGCCATCAGGCGTATCGCATTGTTGACATCGGCCTTCCAAGCCAATGGCATCTTTTTCCTGGAGGTTCCATAATCGTCGGCAAAAAAGGACAACTTTTGTTAAGACACCTGTGCCGTTTTAACCGACCTGGATCCCAAGACCGCCGCACCCGTAGATATTTGAAAATCGTGCAGGGGATTCCATACGACCCGGTTTAATATTTATGAAGAATGATGACACCCCACTGAGACAAAAATTTACCAGACTGATCGGATGGGGAGGGGAACCAAAATCTTTTTCCCTTTGGAAAAATTGTTGAAAATGGGATTGTCGTACATGGAAAATCTACGATGGTTTATGATTCAAGCCATTGGTCGACAGAAAGTTCGAGCCTACCCTGGACCACTGCCCTACCAAACACGAAGTTCTTGTGTCCCAGAGGAAAAACCAGTATCTTACCATGGCTGTGTAATATATTTACAAATTAAGTTTTCATTTAGAATTGTTTTTTGGGGAAATAAATATGTTTTGAGGATAAGTTTGGTCCATCCTCCTTTCCCTTTGTCTCTTCAGGTGGGTGAGTCCAATGAAAAAAAATAAATTGAAAAAAAAAGGTGAGAAAAAAGTTGAAAAAAGTGAAAAAAAAAAAAATTTGGGAAAAAAAAAGAAAATTGGAAAAAAATAAAAAAAATATAAAAAAAAGTTGAAAATCTTAAAAAAAAAGTTGAAAAGCCAATTTTAAAATGAAAAAAAAGGGGGGAAACCCAGGGAATTTCCCCTCCTCAAACCCTTACTTTGTCCACGTCCGGGAATTTCGTAAAAAAAAAAAAAGTCAGGTTAGACTCTCATTCATTATTTGAAAATTACGACGATCCCTTCAAAAGTTGAATAGAACCCCCGCCAGAAAAAACATTATGGTATAAAACCCACATGGATACAAAATCTTATATATTATGTTCCAAGGTGGAGTATTGGTGGTGGTGGTTGGGTTTGAGTCATCGCTACTGCTGCGTGGAAGCCTTCCATGGTCTGTAATTTTTTGAATTTATTCATTCCCAAACCCTTTAGCTTTATATTCTCGAATGGTGTGTTGTGTCATCGCCTTCGGGGGGGGGTGGCAGTTGGTGAAGAATAACCTTCGAATCCCGCTGTTCCGATCTTTTTAAACCCAAAACTGATCATCTTGAAAGAAACACTCCCCCTCGTACACTCATCCTTTACGGTAGTCTACGTATGGGGGTGGTGTCAAATCAAAATCACTATATCATTGAATTTATTTGATGTTGATGGTGTCGCAGATCCCAAATTTTCAATTTCTGGGGATGTTGTTCTCCCTTTATAAAACTGTAACCTTCGTCCCGAGCTCCGACTTTCGATGAAATGTCCATCCCGATACCCTCCCACGAAAATTAACCTCAACTGACGTCATTTAACAAAAACTCCAATTATACTTGTTCGTTCTTCCTCCTCCAAACACCTTCGATCCACCCCGTATATATGGGACGTTTAGTATCCCTCCTGGGTTCCATGTCGCCGACAGCGCCAGTCCTTTTGATACAAAAAAACGAATGAATCATATGACTTTGAATAACATCCAAGGTCCGAGCGCAGCCATACCCCATCTTGTTAATGAAACAAACTCTTTTACGATGCGGCATTCTATCCCAATGAAAAAAGTACGCGATATCCGGTCGCCAAATAAACAACTGATAAAAAGTGCTGACGTGATAATTCCTGCAAAAGACTGTCGGTTGAGTCGCCGCATCATCGCGACTCTCCCACCCCTTTTCCCAAACGGGGCCATTCACTGACACGTGACACTGGGCCGACCAATCCGTTGACGGATTGACACCCATCCCCCCCTGCTGCTCGGCTCCCCTTTGGGTCGGCCGGCGGCTCACCACGCCCGACCTATCACAGGCCCCCCTCAATTCCCCCCTCAATCACAACCCCATACAACATGGCTGCCCCATTCCGACCAACCGGCACCATCCCCAAACCTTTCCCAAAACAAAACCCCCACCCCTCACGCCATCTTTCTAAACCCTCCACAACGAACCCATGACGCACCACATCCCTACCCCCCCCGAAACCACCCTCAACGCTCCAAACCACCCCAAATAGGGTTGCTCTAAACGGCATAGATATCTACTAAGTCTGGGGGTGACCAGAATATTCGCTGCTGTTGGATACGTTAAACACCGTTATCTATAGGGGTTTCCCCTGGGGGGGGGAAAAATGGAAAGTGCCACATTTCGTGGAGGAGGCACGATTTTCTTGGATAGCACCCTCAGGCACCCTGGGTTTGCAGTGTATGATATTGAGGAAAATAAGTCCCCCCTGGTCCCTCCTTGTCAATAGTAAGGGTCAGGCTTTCCCCTAGTTGGTGTGGTCACGGAATAATAGTAGTTTACGTAATTAAAAAAGGGCGTGCTGAACACGTCAATTGATGGGATGATTTTGTAGAGGGTTCCATACCACAGGCAAATTCAAGGTGCTTTGGCTAGTGAGCAAATAAAACATATTGATGATATGTCGAAAGTCTGAGGAAGTCTCTTTAAAGCCGAGTTAGAGCTTTTCGTTTTGAAGAAGTCCCCCTTCACAGAGACGTTGGTGAAGATATGAAAAATGGGTGATGAGGTATCACGGGAACTATCTTCATGAGCCGTCAGCTCCAAAGATTCTAGAAAGACCATACATAAAATGCATTTGGCTATTTAGTTGGGATTGAAAAGAACAATTGAATTTTCCCAACTACCACATGGGAAAAAAAGGACTTGATAGCCCCCCCTACTAGATTTTGATTTTAAAATCTACGATTGAGCCCAGTTGAAAAACAAAAGTACCCACCTACTAGATTTTCGATTCCATTTACAGAAGATTGTTCATGCAAAAATGTTGTATTTTATTTTTTTTGGGGAAATTTGGGTTTTAAAGACCCTTAAGCTAAAAAAGTTTTAAAATGAACGTCTCTAACACAATTTGAGAAAAATTGAGAAATTGTTCTAAAAAGTTCTGTAAAATGGAATGGGGCCATGTTCCACCCCTTGAAAGACCCAAAAATAAAATGAAAAAATATTCATAGGTAGCTTTTTATTGTAGAACATGCCCACAAAATGCCATTCTTAACTCTTCAGCAATTTAAAAAAAAAAAAAATTTTGGAAGGTTATTTTTAAAAGAAACCAGAGCTTTGTTTCAACCCCTTTAATTTGACAGGAAATCACCCGAAAACCTTGCCCCTATTTGGTAACACCCTGTATTGATAGTATAATTCAGGGAAAACAGAAATTCATACATCGAACATTACAAATAAATTAATTAAAGATATTAAAATTGAATATGGAAAAAAGGTTTGATAACTTAAAGAAAAAATTTGCCAATGCAAATTTCAAAACCCCCTTGAGAAAACTGCATCACTTGTCAACCATACCCTGTGTTGATTGAGGAAAAAATTTTTCCCTTGTTAAATCTTTTCTTTGATGTTCAAAATCTTTCCGAGTATACTACAGGGTGAAACTATCATGCATTTGGCAACCCACTGTATAGAAAAACCATATTAACCGATCATCAAAAATGAGTTTGGATTTTTCTTTTCTGTTTGTTTTTAAACAAAATATTCCATTTAATAATAATTTATTCTTCTAGTAAAGGGTATTTAAAGGGTAACCTTTGAGTCCGTTACGAAATTTTAATTTTAATCTTGAAAGTAAACCCTAAAACCGTTTATGAAAAACTTGATATTGGTATAAATTTGACATCAGTTGCTTTGTAGGAACTGAGAGAAATTAAATAAATTTTTTGACTTATTTAAAGGGGATTCATCGCCAATAAAATTTAAAAAAAAAAAATGAATGATTGATAAACCTTAGATTTGACCAAACGAAAATAAACAAAAACCCACTTTTCAATTTTCCACAAACCTTAATAAAGATATTAAATACATAGTACTTTCCCCTCATCCCTTTCCAAACAAAGAGCGCATATATGATCCAAAACTGTGGATGTTCCTTGTGAAGAGAATTCTAATGAAGAATTAAAAATAATTAAATAAAATTTCAATTAAGGATATAGCCAAGTTTAGTTTACATCATTCCCCTCGAAAAACTCCTAAAAAAGGGTCAGGGTTTATCCAACCGATTCAAATACAAAGTCAAATTTCGGGGTTTTACTCATTTCCCCAAACCCAGAGAAAATTTCTAATTATTTAAGACATAAAGATATTTAAAATTGCTTAAGAACAAAAATACTTTGGGGGAAAATTTTTTAAAAACAACAAAGATCAAATTGAAAAGTCTGAAAACCCGGGGGGAAAAAACCCAACATGTGGAAATTTGGTCCAAGTTTTAAAAAGGGACAAACGGGGTAAAATTTTTCCCCCCAACGCATATCTGGAATTTTGGGAAAGATTTTTTTAAAGGGGAAAACCTAATTAATTTTTCCAACCATCCCAGACTGAAAAGAATTATTTTGCTAATGACTTTGAACTCTGCATGTAGAAAAGAAAGGAAAAAAAACTCGATCCCCCAGAGTTTAGAGATTAACAAAGAAATAATTCAAATTTATTAAATGATCAGATTGGGTTTTTTAATTTGGGTTTTCCCTTTGAATCCTTTTTACTGGAATTTTCGTCCAATAACCCCTTAATTACCTAATATAAACCCGACTCCCCGGGTTTCCCCATTATTTAAATGAAACCCCAGTAATTTGTAATTTAGTTTCCACTTGAAAACCCTATAGAATAGCAAAACACGTGTTGGGGGTTTCTGAAAACCCAAATTTTGTTAAAATCGTAGTAAATTTTTTTTATTTTATTTTAAATGGATGCTTATCAAGCATCGGCCCCTTTTAAAAAAAAAAATCCATACTATTCTAAACAGGATTCATCACATCATCTATAGAAGAACGGGAAATGATGTTTTTGGGAAAAAAGGGGCCATTTATAAATGCTCTGGAATAGGTCACCACCATTTTCCCAAAATTTTTTCCCTTTTCCCTTCGGGTAAATGAGCCTGAACCCCACCCAAAGCATTGCTCTATCAAAAAAAGAAAAGCCAGTGAAAAGGGGAAAGAAAAAAAAAGAAATTAGTCTTTTTTTTCAATTTCATTAATTGAAAAAACAAGTAAGGGAATCTTTTTAAATACCCCAGAAGGAATGATTTTCCACCCGAAAATCCATGTGGGGTTTCTTTCTGTCACTAAGTACCGCCAGTAAAACCCATCTTTCCGGCGACCATGGGATGTATAAGCTCGATAGATTTGTTTAGTGGTCTGGGCTTCAGCCAGAGCCTTCGGATCTTTGGCTGGGACTCCCCGCCCCGTTTGGGGGCCCAAAAAAAGCCTGAAACCGGTAGGGGATTGTTAGGCGAACAGACAAAAATTTGGGAAATAATCGACCCTAATTGGAAAGAAACATTTGCAATAAATTTTCCTTTTTATAGGGGAATTTTGCATGGATTTTCGGTAATATCATTTAACGTTTTTGGTGGTATTATTGGGAAAGATTTTTTTTTCCCCCGTGGGTCTAACCATTTTGTGGTTTTAATTTATATTTAATCCTGTGTACTGTGTCCTTCGATTTTTCGATTTTTTTATTTTATTGTTTTATCAGTTGAACGGAAGGTTTCCGTGATCTTATTTTTTTTAACATCGTCTGCAGTTATTGACGATTTGGAAACCCCCTTTTTGTCGAACCCCCCAAAAAAAGGAAAAAATAAGGAGTAAGGTCTGGGGTTGCACAGGGCCCCAAGAATAGTACTCTCCCCCGCCTATCCAGCGATTAGGATAGGATACTTTCCCACGCCCTTCTGATGTTCAGATCCACTCTTCTAATATTTTAAGATGTTCATGAAAGGCTCTCACCATTCAGCACTTTGTCAAAAGGTTTTGGGGCCGATAATGTACTTTTCCAAAAAACTCCTCCCCCAAAAATTGCGACCGCTTTAGGGGATCAAAAGTCCCCCAAACCAGTGAGAATTTTTTATTGCATAATAATGCATATTAAGGGCTGGGTTTTAAACGTTGCTTTATCAGGGAAAAAAAAATTTTTTTTGAAGAATTTTAATCCCGCCCAAACACGCCATTCATTTGAATAAAAACGAAACCGCAAAATCTTTAAAACAATTATTGATGTGGGTTAAATGGTAAAAATTATATTTAAAAATTTTTTTTGTTCAATTTTGGAAAAATTTTCCGGGGTTTGCCCTTTTTCCATGAAGGGGATGATTTTCCCAGCACCAATGAAACCCTTTTTTCCCCCCTTGATCCGACCACCCAATTTTTTGGTATAAACACCACCAGGAGTTCAAAAAGATCTCTAACTTTGGAAAGAAGACACGCGGGGGGATTTTTTTTTTTCGGGGGTTTTTTCATGGTAGATTCTTTTTTAAAAGGTTTTTACCTTGCCAAAAAGTAGACCATATTCACCATTCCCTTTCCCCCGAAAAAAATTATCAAAAATTTGAAAAAACCCGGAGGGCCCAAAACTGTTTGTATCGTTCAGGGAAATGGTCGAGAAAGGTGCTACGTTTTGGAAACTGGGAGATGGGGTTTTGGGATCTTTTAAAAATTGAGGGAAAAAAAAAACAGGGTGGGGGGAAGAAGGGAAAACCGAGGCCCCCCCCTTTGGGGTTTTTAAACCATGGGGGGGAAACCCCACAAAGCAAAGGGCCTTCGAAGCCCATGAGCCACGGCGCATTTTGGTTGGGAGCCCCTAGGCAGAAAATTTTTTTAATAATGCATCGGCCCCATTAGGGGCCGAGGTTTCGCTTGATAGGGGGAAAAGGGACCCCAGGAATGATGAGTTTTTCAGGTACTTAGGGTTATTTTCCAAGGGATAAGGTTGGTAGAACTAAACAAAAGGAGCCAGCAGATCTGTTTTTTCCCTTTTGGAAGAACAGTTCGTCCCGTTAGATTGGGGTAGAGGAGAAGATGAAAAATTATTACTATCCTTGGCCAGAGACCAGAAGATCCATGAGATTTTTTTGGCAAGGTCAATCGAAGGGCCTGGTGGACGAACGTTTCCCCTTTAGGATTGTTTGTTTTTTCGCCCCCACCGCACGGTTGATTCTCATTTGAAGAAAGGGTTGAGGAAATCCGTTTTGTACCATGGGGATGTAAGAGTCCAGGGTTTAAAAAAAAGAAATTTCATGAAAACCACTTTGTCACTACAATCAAATTTTTCTTTTTCTAAAATTTCAATGAACAAAATAATTGGGAATCTTTTATTATGTGTTCCCCAAAAACTCATTTTACCTATAAGGGCAAATCTTAACCCCTCAGACTAATTGATCTAGTTGATGTCCAGTTCACTGAACTCCCCCCACTAATGAAGAAAAACTGAATATTTGAATATTGGTAATCGGAGGAAAAAGGATAGTACTAAAAATGAAAGTAGATTTCATTTGGGGGTCACCGTGGGAACCCCCGGGGCAATCCCAATTTTTGGGATACCAGAGGCACGTCCTTTAGGCAGAAAAGATGGTTTTGGAACGATAAAGGAAAAAATTTGGGGGCAGGTGTTGAACTGAAATGAGGGGAACATTTTTTATATAAATGAATTTAAAAATAAAAATGTTTTTATTCAAATAATTGAAACTAATTGAACAATATATTCTATATTAAAAAATGAACTTGATTTGTTTGAAAACGGGAAAAAAGTTGTTCTCTGTTAGATATTATAAAAAAAATCCATTATTGCGTAGATTTTTTAATTTTCGGAAAATGTTTATATTTTTATATTCAATTAAAAAATTGCCCTTTCAAATAAATGAATTTAAAAAACATTCTAAAGAATATTGATAGAAAGATTTTTTTGGAAGATAATAAATTTTTTTTAAGGGACCTTTTTTTAGAATGAAAACTTTTTTCAAAACATCTTGAGGTGTATTTCAACATCTCCATTTTATTTAGATCAGAATATTCTCAGGCTTAACCTTCCAGTTTTTGGGTTTTTGAAGAATTATACCTCGTAACCTCCCCGTGGAAATTTCTCGTAAAAGTTCCTAGTTTTACCAGTGGGGTTTAAATGAATAGTTGGTAATTTTTTTTTTTTTAGGGGGAACAGCATTTTTAGGGGTACGAAAAAAACCCAATAAGTCAGTGAAATAATTAGGCTTATAGTTTTTATCGCTGGAAAAAAGGCCCCAAAAAAAAAACGATTTTTCCAATACGATAACTCTAAAAACTGTAATCTAACATTGAATGAATGGTAAACATTTATTTGAGCATCATTTCCCCCGTTGAATACAATTCGGTTTCACTCCATGGGTTTAATTTGTTTTACGTATTATGATAATAATTATAAATTTTCTTTGTTTTGAAATTTGGAAACATAGGTTTCCCCTTTTTCTAACATCATCCTACCCACCTTCTCGGTGTTCCATTAAAATTGAAAGTACCCCTTTACTTAATAACACAGAAATCACAAGCCCTAGATGAAGCCATGAGGCTGTGTTCTAGATGCAAAACCCGGGTGAATGAATATTGATATTGTTTAGATTTTTAAACCACCGTTACCTTAACAGAGCTTTCTGTGGTAGATTGGGGCCGTCCAAAAAAAGTTTGTCTATATTCTCGCTTTGTGTCAGAACTCAATTTTACATCTGGGATCTTATATGAAATTACTGTTTTTGGTATCTATGCGTTTTCCACTCTTGTTGAAATTTGTTTAGCTTATTTTGAGTTTGTTCTTTCCCGTTCATCAGTTCATTAGTGCGCCAGGAATTTTTATTTTGAGGTATGTAGTTTTTAAGGATATTTAAAGGGGCCCCATTTGATTTTGTGTGGAAAGATAAAACCGCAGATTTTCGGAATTTTCCCCCTATTCAATACCAAAAACAAGCAAATCTTGACGAATTGACTAATAATATATTTCCTAGTTCATTATATTGTATGCATTTTTTTTTTTATTTTCGCATTTAATGACGATTTCATTTCCAACTCCGTCTGTCAAAATGAAGTTAACCTCAAATTTAAATCGTAAGGGTAGAAAAAAATCAAAAGGCCGGTCGCCAAGTCGATCCCAAACTTTCAGGGATAAGTAAGCACCAGGGTTTTTTAAATCTTACTGTGTTCTAGACTTCACAAAAAAACCCTTGACACCCTAAATTACTTTAACCCAGAAAATATAGGAAAAGAAGGAATGCCCCCGTTTTCAGAACATATCTTGAAGAACGAAAACAATGCGTAAAATCAATAATGAAATCCATAGAATAAGGGAACAGTATTGGGGCATTCTGCTCCAAATAATATGGATTATTTTCCTTTTTTTAACAAAAAAGAAATTAGTTTTGGGGTGATACTGCAAATTTTATAATGGGATGGTTTAATGAAGCGAAGCAATGCAGAGCGATCAAGATTACAGAAACTGGTTTGATAGCAAATTTCAACCATTAATTTTAAGAAATTTTTTCTACCCTTCACCAACTTGCCGTTTTTTTTAAAAATTTTTATTGGGCATAAAACTGGGTTCTTAGAAAATAAAAATCTTGGGATATTCTCATCTGAAATGGGGCTTTTATAGATTATATTTTCGGAAATTGGGGTTTTTTTTTTGTACGATCGGCACCCTCAAAATATCCTAGATCTACAGAAAAAAAAAAACATACCTGAAGTTGTTCTCAAAATTAAATATTTATCCCCCGAATGAAAAAAACTTTTATTTTCCCATGACCTAAACTAGGGAAAAAAAAAATTTTTCCACCAGTTTTATCTAAGAAAAGGAAACGATTTCAACTATCTAGGCCCCAAACTTTGAATACCCACCTCTACATTCAAATTGAAAAAAATACCAGACTAAAAAAAAGAAAGATTTCCATATAAAAACATCTTTCGACGAACATACATGAATTGGTTGACTGAAATAAAATTGAATAGTCCCCCAATAAGTGTATATGTAATCTAATGTACTTTAGTTTTATTAGATTATAAATTTTTTTTTTGTTTATTTTTAACAGATGGCCAAAAAAATTTTATCATGTATATGATATTTTAAATGGTAAAACATTTCAACCCTCATGTATAGATATCAAGGGCAGAGAGTCTTATTTTGCAATGTAAGTAATATAAATAGAAATGGTTTTAAAAACTTTTTGGGAAAAATTATTCACAAACAGGTGAAAACTATTGAGTTTTTTTTGTTTGTTTATTTTGAAAATGTTTTCGCTGTATTTGATATATTCTTTTTGAATAGTTTTTTCTGATATGAAAAATTTTTTAGAGAAAAAAGAAAATTTTCTGATTAAATTGGATAAACTATTCAATATTTATCATCTATTAAATAAAAATTTTTAAAAATTTTTAAAAATTTAAAAATTATTCATAGTGTTGTTCAGAGGATAGCCACCTACCCAACAAAAAAATACATTCAAATATGATCATGTTTTTGGGCAAAGGGCATATACCCCGCATCCCCCGAACATCACTATGAATATGATTAAAAATTAAAAAAAATATTACGTTTAAGTTGTTTATTTAATAGAATAATATTAATAGTTTGTACATAAAAATTTCAGAAAAATATTTTTTGTTTCAATTTTCAAAACAATTTTTTAGTAGTCGGGGTTTTTTTTTTGAACTAATTTATTTCAATTTAGAGCGTGATTTTTTAGTAGTCGGGGTTTTAAAAAAACTTTTTTTTTAAATTACTTTGGGGGTTTTAATTTCGTGATAAAGTTTTTTCAGAGCTGCTCAATATTTTTTTTTTTTCAGGATTATTGTTTTTTATGTACCAGGTAATATACCGGTGGAGGTATATACCCCTAATGAAAAACGTATTTTTTTTATATATGATTTTGGGGAGGTTTGGGGGAAAAAAGTTCTGAGGCGTTTTTGAATATATTCCCAATTATCGGGGGATGCCAAAAAATTCGACATCAGCTAAGATATATCTATTTTGAAATGGGGTAATTGCCCCTTTATTTGATATACCACGGCATCATTAAAAAAATATTTTTTTTGTTAAGACTTTAAACCTTTGAACCATATTCAATTAAATGTGACGCCTATAACCAGCGAACGATCAAGACGCTTCCAACGATACCTCATTTGTCAAATTATGATAAGTAGTTTAGAAGTAGTGAGGAACAGATGAATATACACCACATACATACCCAGGGCCGATTAAAAGGTGGGAGGCCCTGGGCAACAAAGGAGGGAGGCCCCCAATTATTTTTTTCAAACAATTTTTTTTAATTGGGAACAAAAAAATTATTTCGACACGAGCATATGGGGTATAATAAAATTCAAGAAATAAATTAAATTACAGCGTAAACGAATGGATTCTTGCGAGTTTTTTTCGATGAAAAATCATTGATGTTTTTTCAGTCAAATCCAGCATCCGGAGAAAATCATTCCCCCAATGCTAAGAAGCGATAACTTTGATAGGCGGCTTTGTCTCATCGTAATTCGCCTATTTTTTTCATTTTGGAAAATAAGCGCTCTCCAGTGCAATTCGACACCATCAAAACCAAGTACATTCTCAGTTGTAATATCACAAGAGAGTGAAAATAATTGACAGATTTGGGAAAAATTGTTGCCAGGCAATAGACAAGGGAGACCAACTGGCCCCGAGTGGCTATTCCAAATGCCAACAAGTTTGAGAAAGAAATCTAGATAATTATTTTTTACTATATCGAACTCCGTGTGGTATTCTTTAGATTATTTTTTGATGTTACGATCATAAACACATTTCCGCAATATAATGTACTAAACCGGTTTTGATTCATTTCACACTTTTCATGCGAATTGATGACAGACGTCAAATTAAAAATATAGGTTTTCAGACAATAAAACAAAATACCTCAAATTATTCCCGCAACAATTTCTAGGTAGAATATTCCCACTATTGATTGGCCAAAACTTATATATGAATTATTTGAATTGAACGCTTCCATTGGTTTCTAGCAATTAAAAAAATAATCACTGTAATTTCAATGTTTGAGAATGTAGCTCTGAAATTTTGGTTTTCAAGAATTTGATAGTAGAACATCTTAGATTGGTCTTTTTGATAGTCCTTTTTCAGAAGGATTTACATTTGTTGCGGAATGTCATCCTTCTCTTAGACTCACACTTTCAGATTTCGGGGATTTCTCTGTTACAAGCGCGCCACTCAGCGGACACTTGTCAACGCCAATAAATAGGAAAAACAGGTATAGATCGGCAGAAAAATAGTCAACAGAATTTGAACTTTTGTTCTATTATGGAATGCACACAGGGCTCTTATAAATATTTTGATGCAATCATATCCATAAATTGAAATATTATTTTCTTTTGCTTATGATTATTGAATTTCATTGTGTATCTAGATGTGTCATTCGAAGAATACATCGACAGAAAATCCTTCATTCAATAAAAAAAATGTATTTTAAATTCAATTGTTCTTGTTTTCACAGCTAATTTCGATACGATATAATATTTTGTATAATAGTATGATGTTTTACTTGGTGATTGTTTCTCGCATATACACATGATTCATCAGATCGAAGATTAATATTAACCATGGATTTTGACAAGAATACGAAACATGTTTTTGAATGTTTAAAACGAAAATGAGAGGAAAAAGTGGGAGAACTGCTCTTCGTTGTCAGATTTTTATATATAATTTTGCATATCCTTCGGTATTTGTTAGGAAATTTTTACCAAAAAAAATTTATATTGTGGAGGCCCCCTCTTTAAAAGCCCCGGGGCTGCAGCCCCGGTTCCCCCCCTTTAACCGGTTTTGTACATCCCGGTCGAAACGCCAAGTCGGGAAAAAACTTATTCTTTTTTTTATTCTATTTCAACCAGTTTTTTTTTTTCAGTTCATCTTTGGTTTGGGCCCCAATCGAAGTAAAAAAACAATGCTGTCCTATTGGAACTGTGATGAAAGTTTTTACCTTCTGCCCACCAATTCCTTCCTATATACGCATCCATCGATTTCATTTATGAAAAAAAAAAAAAAGATCTACTTCAGATGGATGCTCTACGAAATTTTGGGAGAGTTTCCCTTGAAAGGGAGTGGTCGTTCATGGTTTTAAACGTAACATATCGTTCTTTTTTTTCAAAATGAACTCATAGTCCCTAAAGAAGACGGGAAGGTCGAAACGTCAAAAAAATCTCGTTAAAACCCAAATTTTAAGAAATAAATAATATTTTAAAAAAAAACTAAAAAAATTTTATAGAAAATCAGAAAAAATAGAAAAAAAAAAAAATTTTATTTTTTTAAAAAAAAAGCGGGGATGCATGGTATGCCTGGTTTTAATGACTATAATTATTGATACCATAAACCCTACGTTTTTTTTTAAATAAATTTTTTTTTTTTTATTTTCATTTTTTAGTCTGTTTTTCTATAAAATGTTTTTTTTCTTTTTTTAAAACCATTATTTTTTTTTCCTACTTTTAGTGTGGTTTATTCAAAAAAGGGGTTTTTAGTTTTTTTAAAAAAATTTTATTTTTTTGAAAAAAAAAAAATGGAATAATCTTATCAAATTAGGTAATCATAATCTCCGACCCCAAAAAAAACCACTACAAAAATTTTGGGAAAAAAACGACCCCTAATCAAAAACTCGGCCAATTTTAAAGCCGCCATCTTTAAATTTTCCAAAATTTACAAAAAAAAATAATATTCGACCCCAAAAAACCCCATATACCTTTTGATAGAATCAGACCATAATCCCCGGCCGCCATTTTGAAGCCGCCATCTTGAATTTCAAATTTTTCAACAGAATATAAATTCGGGCCCCAAAACCCCCATACCCCAATTTTGAATAGAATCAGACAAAAAACAAAACCCGGCCCCAATTTTTAAACCGCCATCTTGAATTTTTTTTTTTTACAAAAAAAATCATAGTATTCGACCCCCCAAAACCCCAATACCAATTCTTTTGAATTGAATGAATCATAATCACAGAACTCGGTCCCCTTTTTAAAACCGCCATCTGAATTTTTCATTTTACAGAAGAATCGTTTTGACCCCAAAACCCACACAAAAAAAATTTTGAATAGAATCAGACCATAATCACAAAACTCGGCCGCCATTTTAAAGCCGCCATCTTGAATTTTCCAATTTTCACAAAAGAATCATAATATTCGACCCCAAAAACCCCCACATACCAATTTTGAATAGAATCAGACCATAATCACAAAACTCGCGCCATCTTGAATTTTCCAATTTTTACAAAAGAATCATAATATTCGACCCCAAAAACCCCCACATACCAATTTTGAATAGAATCAGACCATAATCACAAAACTCGGCTGCCATTTTAAGCCGCCACCTTTGAATTTTCCAATTTTCACAAAAGAATCATAATATTCGACCCCAAAAACCCCCACATACCAATTTTGAATAGAATCAGACCATAATCACAAAACTCGGCCACCATCTTGAATTTTCCAATTTTTACAAAAGAATCATAATATTCGACCCCAAAAACCCCCACATACCAATTTTGAATAGAATCAGACCATAATCACAAAACTCGTCCACCATTTTGGAGCCGCCATCTTGAATTTTTCAATTTTGACAAAAGAATCATAATCTCCGACCACAAAACCCTCGGATACCAATTTTAAAGCGAATCGGACCATAATCACAAACTCGTATGCCATATTGAGCCGACATTATGTTTTTTCTTCACACAAAATTTCTTAATGCATTGTCACCGGAATTATGTACACCTGCCAAATTTCAAATCATTCGACGTCTGAAGTGGGTCAAAATCGTCCCAAAAGAGTCGGTTACAAACAAACAAACATACAAGTGAAGCTAATATAAAGCGTGAAAAAAATGAGTCCGTATATTACATACAGGGTGAAGCCATTATTTCATCTGTATTAATAAAGTGTCATCACTATAATTGAGTCCAGATAAAGCCTCTACTGAAAATATCTGAAGAGTGAGATGAGTGCCCCCAGTGAGAATTCAAAATATATGTTTAAATGTATGAGACCACAATAGGCAGTTAGTAAAGTAACTCACCTCACCTTATTGGGATATATTTCTGAGTAGATATAAAAGCGGGAAAAAAGTTTCCGAATGATTGCCACTTTAGTTTTTCATCGAGATAAATGCCAAGAAATTTGGGAAGGTATTTGGTCTTAATTTATACCTGTGTATTGACCCTCGAACGTAAAATATCCGATTTTATGCACCCTGTTCATAAGCGTCCGTCATAAAGTTTTATATATAAATGTTATTGAAATTTTAAAAAACCCTTTTGGCGGTTGTTTCTGCATGCCTGAAACTAAAAACCATTGCGACTTATATAACGTGACCTTAGATTTGGCGGAAATTAAAAAAAGTTTTTTCTGGTGCTAAATGGTCGAATTGACAAGATATGGAAAAATTCATAGAGAAAAAAATGTTTTGAATCCAACAAGGACTCACGTACCAATTTTGAACCAGAAAAAAAATACAATTTTATTCCCCCTACCCTTACTAAGAAACATTATACATTCTTGTTTCATCTGGAAACAGATTTAATAACCTAAATTCATAAGTTTGGGTCAAAAATAATCAAATATTTGTGGAATAGTCATTTTGCGGGAGATTAATTATCAAAACACGATTTAGTCTTGTCACTAGGTGTAGTCATGCCCTGTATATTGATGCACATGAGCTTATTCAATATTCTCAACCCGTAAATAAAATTCAAACCAACTAAAATTTGTAAATGAAACTTTAAAAATACATTATTTATCCCAATTGAATTTAGTATTGTTTAGGTGGATGTAGAAAATAAAAAAAATCAATAAACAAACAATGTACAAATTTTCAATATTCTACGTGACCACCTTCCGGTCCATACATAGAATTGTTCTGGAAAAACATTTCGGCGAAAATTTTTTTAACATAGTTCTGTTGATCAGTGCTGCACAATTCCTTATACAAATTTCTGAATGTTCTACATTTCGAAATGGGCGTTGTTCATGGAAATTGCTTTTCAGGTAACCCATAAAAAAAAATCACACGGCGTTAGGGTCTGGGGTTCTAGTAGGCAAAGGTTTACCTGAATATCGACCTATCCACGCTCACCAAACTCATTGTTCAACCACTCCCGCATTCATTTTAGAATGAATAGAGCCACATCTCGTTGGAAGAATAAACAAATCCGCTGTTGTATTGGTAGGTTGTCGATAAATGTAGATATCTCGGTCCATAAAAGTTCAAATACCGTTCGCCATTTAAACTTTTTCAAAAAAGAAGGGACCTCAATGCTCATTTTAAATTCCACACCATACATTCACTTTGAAACTATATTGGTCCTTGGCTTCAATAATAAAATTAGGATTAAGATCTGTCCACCATCTACAATTTTGAGAACCGACGACACTATTTGAGGTAAAAAATTGGTTCATCAGAAAATATCACATTTTTTACATATCACAGTATCTTGCAATAAATTTTGGTTTGTATGGGTGAAAGTGATTGTGCTTTGAAATTCGTCTAACAGAGGTTTGAGATATTTCAACCGAACCAGTTTCCTTAAATTTTTACAATATGTTTGCCACCGTAGTAAAATGAAAATTTTGGTCGAGATGCCTTCCATTGAAAATTTCAGCTACTTCTCTTGTGCTATGATAATTTTCGCCGTATAGCAATACTATTTCAATTTTTAACCGACGAAACCAAAAAGGAGGAGGTTTTCTAGTCGACGCGTATATTTATTTTTTTTTATTTTTTTTTTATGTATGACCACGCATAACTTTTTACTGAGACGTCCGATTCCGATAACTCTTTTTTCAGTGGATAGGGTGTACTTCGATGTTGGTCCCATTTGAATTTGGAAGATGAAATCCACCTCTAAGGGTAGCAAAATCTAGGATGTTGATCACTCACCCTCTGAATTCTGGTCCGTTAACCGATTCTATCAGGCATAACTTTGTACTGCGTTCTTCGATTTGGATGATTCTTTTCAATAGATAGGTATACCTCATATTTGATTTCGAATGAAATTATCCACCCTTACGGGTAGAAAAATAGGCGATAATTGATTTTTCACTTGTGAACATTGGCAACACATATATAGTTGACAATGACATATCGCCACTGTCATTATTCCACATCCGTCAAAAATCATTATATTCTATGAGAGGATGGAAGGATATACAAAGTAATGAAATAAACTAACCAGAACAACAAAAATAATTTATATTACAACAAATAGTAAAAATAGATAATCATATTATTTAACTGGTAATAGTTGAAGTAAGTATTTTGTAAGTAATAAAAAAACAAGTAGGTAGTAATTAGTAGATTTCAGCCACAAAAAATTGAATGAAAATGAAATATGGACTGAAAGTAAAATAAATAAACCTTCTTAGTTCATACTAAGCTCCTAAACGAATGTAAGTAACTAATTATGAGTCGGTGCCAAACGAATTAACAACGAAGATCATTAAATTACTTCAAAAAAATTATCAGAATGTCACCGCGCAACTCGATGCCATCATTTTACGCCTTACCTAATTCGTTTGCTTGTTTGTTTGGCGCCGACTCAAAATTAGTCACTTACATTAGTTTAGGAGCTTAGTTATTGAGACTAAGGAGGTTTATTTTATTTTTTACTTTTCAGTTCCGTATTTCGTCGGTTTAAATTTTTGTTAAAAAAAGTGTTTTTTGTATACTCAGTTTTGCAGCCACATCTATTGATAGATTGAAAACACAAAACTGATAAAGAACGACAACTCCAACAAAATTGTCAACAAGTTATTGTGACATTTGTTATTGTTACAACAAAAGTAGATCTTTATCAAAGCCGCCTTATGAAATTCAAATTCATTAAAGTTGAAATTTACTAAGCTATATTAAATTTAGCAAAGATAACTAATGTATTATCAAGTTCTTATTACAAATATTAGTTGGTTTTACATTTTATTTACGGTTGAGAATATTGAATAAGCTCATGTGCATCAAATACAGGGCATGACTATACCTAGTGACAAGACAAAATCGTGTTTTCAATGTATCTCCCGCAAAATGTCTATTCCACAATTATTGATTAGTTTTGACCCAAACTCATGTGATTTAGGTTATTGAAGCTGTTTCCAGATGGAACAAGAATGTATAATGTTTCTAGTAAGGTAAGGAATAAATTGGTATTTTGTTTTTGTTCCAATATGGTTCAAAAATTGGTACACATTTTCTCAATACATGTTTTCGATATCTTGTCAATTTGACCCATTTTTCGGCGAGTTAGACAACTTTTTTTTAAAATTCTGCTATATCTGAGGTCACGTGATATAAGTCGCAACTGATTTTTTTATGCAGAAACAAACCGCCATAAGAGTTTTTTTCAGAAATTTCAATAACAATTTTTTCCCATATTTGAGACAACTTTCACCTTTTATATCCAAACAACCATTGTAAAATATCTGTTTTAGAACAACTAATTCAATGTTTATTTGTCGTAAATATACATTTTTTTAATTTCCTGTTGAACTTCAATACCCAATAATAAATGCATATTTTTCCGGATCGAGTTACAGTGGTATCGGTGTAAACTTTATTGTTGAGACTTACTAATTGAGCTCTGCTAGACAGGTAGAAATCGATTGAACAAATTCTGTTTTCACTGAAATTATAAAAGTTCAGCTTGTGTAAAGTAATTCATGGGAGACACAGTCAAATACTTCCGTAAGGTACAAGAACTTCACTGTAGTAAGCTCCATTATTCTGTTGTTTATAACTTATACCTTCGATTTATATAATCATTAATTGTTTTAGATACAACAATGGTGATGGAAAATCATGTCTCCTGAAATCAATATGGAAGTATCAATTCGCCAGTGGAAGAATCCACCGGTATTCTTGCCGAGATAGTTCTGCCGTATTGAGTAAATTGCATTATTTCTAAATATGGTGAATTTGAAGTAAATGATTCCTCGTTGAATTCGATGAAAATGTGAGACGTTCTCAAATATGATGAGGGAAAATTTAGGCAGCAATGAAACACAATTACTTCTGTTATGTCCCGAGAATATGCATACATAGATATATATATATATATATGAAGGAGGGCCCACCCCAAATATGAAAATATTTTAACAAAATAATCCATTCTAAGAATATTGAAAATTCCCATCGAAAATAATTGAATCCCATGGGCTTGAAATCACATCATGAAGCAATAAAATGCCAACCAAAATATAAGGTTGAACATAAAAGTCGAATTTTCAACACATGAACATTGTTTGGTTTGAAAGTCATATTATCAGATAGTACAACATACAATTATCAAATTTATGACGGATAGAAATCTGAAACATGTGGGCGTCTTCCGCTAAGATGTAATAAACCTTCAATTTTAATATATGAAAAAGCGGTCATTAATTACCGCCCGGCAGGATGCACTCTGAAACACCCCGGCTGAGTAAAAATACTGATTTTCATGTGTGTTCACCCTATGACCGGCTGATAAAATGTAGGATGTGATGAATAAGGGAGATAAAAAAAACAAGTCTTTGGATTTTCTCAGCTAGGGACCGCGATGTCTATAAATTAGACTCATAAATCCTAATGAACCTGTCATCCCCACCAGACATATGAAGTAGTGAATAGTCGCGTGTGGTATACGATAGATAAGGAGAAGGGTATACCTGATTGACACAGGATATCGGGCCACCCCCCCTGTAACTTCTGCATCGTGAACGGATTTTCTGAAATTTGGTGCAGTTATATAGCAACCATTTCGGATTTGATCACATTACAATCCAATATAGCGGACTTCCGGTTTTTCTGGAAATGCCAGTCACTTTCTTTTTTCAAATGGAACACCCTATATATTTTTACATATTCAAGTTCAAAAGGATAAAACAAGTCCAAACCTCATGTCAAATGCCATTTTTAAAAACAATTCAAATTAATTTTTTTTATTTTACCTCGTGGATAAAATGAGATTTGGTCGAAGCTATTGACAATAAGTCGCAAATAACGAAAAACTTAATTTTTCTTCTTGAAAAATAATTTTGTGTCATTTATTGATGAATCAATTCAGTCACATCACATTTTGATCAAAAAATTAATTTTTTCAAATGAAACCCTCTATGAGCCACCTAAGTTCCTCTAGAACATTCATTAAGGAAAAAATTACATATCATTTTGTATTTCGATGTACTAACAAATTGTATACATTCAAAAATCTACAACTAGTTCATGAGTTTCCTTGCAGTCTGAATAATCTTCAACTTAGTAATCTGTGGAAAACAACATTTCAGAATCTTGTCAACTAATTGTGTTTCGCTGTCATCTTTTCATCTCAACTCGAAAATTAGTTAACTCCGAGAATTAGTTTAGTAGAAATGTAAAATCAAATTATAGGTTCCAAGAAGTGAACAGGTTGATATGTTATCAATTTACGACGAATGTCTTTGAAACAGTGTCGCCGCTTGTCAGTTATACGCTAAACGATACCCACACACAAAAGAACCCAACAATGGAGAAGATAATCGTAAGTGAGGGCAGAAATGAATTTCAAAAATAAGTGATGAATACAAGGAAACCACGTCATTTTCTGTTTGAAACAGTTTATCTCGAAAACGGTTCGAAATCGAAATAGGATTATCTGACGAAGACAATCTAAAATTGATGTTGAGCTCAAAATGTGGAAATATATAGGTGTCACGGAAAAATTGACTTCCACTCATTTTTTTCGTGATAGAAAATCGCATTTTTTAAAGAAATAAAATATGACTCCCAAGTGAAGATCCCCCCATGGTATCACTCCACTCCATTTCAAATTTGATCATCTTAGTACCAAGAGTTCAAGATTATCAGCGTTTATAAAGTACATGTTTGGTAAAAAGAAAAAAAACTAAATAAAATTTTATATCTTCTAAACGGTAACAGATAGGTATAGGGGAAAAAGTACATAAGTTGTTGAAAAGTGATAAGAAATCATAATATGATATTATAAACAGGGTATTCCATTTGAAAAATCAAAGTAGCCGCTACTTTATAGTAGAAGGCAACGCCGCATCGTCTAAAATTTTAGGCGTGTAGATCATATTAATTTATGCATACTGTAATCAGGTTGATCCGTTGTCTGGTTCCAGAAACGCTAATTAAAGCTCATCGTGAAAAGCCCTGTATATTGGGAGGACGATTCTTATCTACCGCCTCGATAAAATCGCCAGTGACTTTTTATAAATTATTCAACGATAGCCCTTCATACTGGTAAAATCTTAACTAAGAAATAAAGCATGATAATGGTTAGTCTGTTGTTTTAATTCACAACTATCCCGGTTCATATCAATTCTGACCCTAAAATTGCGTTTTATAAACGGTTATTGTATCCACTACGCCACTGTCGTTGCTTATGCCGAAAGCGACGAAAACCGAGAGCAGTTAGCTGTTACATATAGGACCGAGGCCACTCTCGAAATTTCGCTGACCTTTCGAAACATCGAAAAGATGCGGAAATGGCAGGGTATTTTAACTCTGGATAATTCGGCTCCACTTTGAACAATCAATTTTGTATTTAAGCTGCGTATGAGTATAGCCGAAAAAGCACGCTCCTTCAGTTTTGGCCACAGTCGTGACGCTTGGTTTATCCGCATGGTACAGAGAGGTCTCACGCTAGACCTATATGTATGATAACATCATATGTATCATACTAAGTTTGTTCAAATAATGAAATACCTTGACGACTCATTTATTTTGTATGAGAAATATTTTCTTAACCTTATAATTCGAGCCGATTCCAAAACAGACTGACGATTGTTGAGTGTTCTGGAAAGAATCCCTCGTAGTGTAAATGACTTTCTGATAGTATTATTGACTACTTGTAAGAACTATTGTTACTTTGAAAGAAACATATCATGGGTCAATTGAATAATTTTACAACTTACTGATAACAGTCCCTTCGATATTCTTTCCATTCAAGTATGTAGCTATAGCTGCCTGTGGTGACGTTGGTTGTTGTCCTGGAATGCAGGGTCTGCTAACCGAAACCACAAATGAGCAGCTGGCTTCTGTTTGTTGACTCCGTTGAATTGTCGTTTATTTCCCCAAGTGTTGTTCATCCTTGCACTTCTTCACCGTACTGATGAGGGCCGAGAGCTCGAAACACGTGTCTACGATTAACACTTTTTTTAGGGCTATGTCCTTTAAAATTTTTTTCCATTTTGTTATTAATATTTTACTTCATATTTTCACTTTTATTGTTTTTCTTCTTCTGATTTTCAGACCTTCCATACACAAGAGGAATTCCAAAATCCCTCGAATATGGACTATATTTCCGCTGAGAAACTAGGAGAAGAAGTTGGAAATTGCGATCTTCTGTACCCCGAGTGTAAGCAAAGTATTCTGATCAGTTTTCAAGATTCATTAAATAGAAATAAAGAAGTGAAACCAATTGATTTTTATTCATTCATCTCGTCCTCACAAAATTAACTAAAGATGGCTGAAGATATCTTCGATGTCAAGTATGAATTAATAACTAGTAGATCAATTTATTATATTTTTTTAAATCAATCAGTGGATACTAGAGGGGATAATAAATAATTATTGTAAAAGCTTGTGCTTTGAAAAAAAACGTAGTGAGATAAATATTTCTAATCGCATATGAAAGTTAACGTTATAAGAATTGATAAACATGTTTTCTGGCAACTGAATGTTTGAAAAAAGAATCATGTTCAAACTAAGAACTATATGTGCTTTTGAAACATAGCACGAACTAGCACAGCAATAGTTCTAGAATATTTTGAGAGTTGAAGCTATAGTACTCACAAAATGACTATTCTCAATTTGCGTTGAAATGCTGCGATATAGGTGAGAATACTAGTAAACATAACCGAAAATCGGCGAAGTGATGAAAGTGGCCAGGAGTGGAAGAGCAGCAGATTCATAACGGACGCAGCGCGCTTGTATTACTATACATACGCTTCCCGCGTCTGCTGCTCTACCCCCACTACTCACAGCCGCTTTCATGCACTCGGCCATTTCGGTCATGTTTGCAAGATTTTTACCTAATTTGAGTACACGTTTATAATACTATATTTTTACTCAAGAAGTATTTTGAATAAATAAGTTTGAATCTAAAATACGCTTTAAGAAAACAGATAAAAAATTAAAAATAATTTTTTTTTATTTAAAAAAGCGTGGAGTGCATGGTATCGCCTCGGTGTAATGTACTATATAATTATTGATACCATGCACCCCACGCTTTTAAAAAAATAAAATAATTTTTTTTTTCTTATTTTTAAATTTTTTCAGTCTGGTTCTCTATAAAAGCGTGTTTTTTAGTTTTTTCAAACTATTATTTATTTCCTACTTTTTAGTGTGGTTTATTTATAAAATATATTTTTTTTTTGCAAATAAAAAAATGGAATAATTCTTAACAAACTAGGTAATCATAATTCCGACCCCAAAACCCCTACATACTCAATTTTGAATAGAATCATGACCATAATCACAAAACTCGGCCGCCATTTTAAAGCCGCCATCTTGAATTTTCCAATTTCCAAAGAATCATGATATTCGACCCAAAAATCCCCACTTACCAATTTTGAATAGAATCAGATGATAATCACAAAACTCGGCTGCCATTTTGAAGCCGTCATCTCTGAATTTTCCAATGTTTACAAAAGAATCATAATATTCGACCCCAAAACCCCTACATACCAATTTTGAATAGAATCAGACCATAATCACAAAACTCGCCGCCATTTTAGAGCCGCCATCTTGAATTTTCCAATTTTACAAGAGAATCATAATATTCGACCCCAAAACCCCCACATATCAATTTTGAGTAGAATCAGACCATAATCACAAAACCTGGCCGCCATCTTGAATTTTCCAATTTTACAGAAGAATCATAATATTCGAACCTAAAACCCCTACATACCAATTTTGAATAGAATCAGACCATAATCACAAAACTCGGCCGCCATTTTAAAGCCGCCTCTCGAATTTTTTCAATTTTCACAAAAGAATCATAATATGCGACCCCAAAACCCCCACATACCAATCTTTGAATAGAATCAGACCATAATCACAAAACTTGGCCGCCATTTTAAAGCCGTCATCTTGAATTTTCAAATTTTTACAAAAGAATCATAATATCTCGACCCCAAAACCCCTACATACCAATTTTGAATAGAATCAGACCATAATCACAAAACTCGGCCGCCATTTTAAAGCCGCCATCTTGAATTTTCCACTTTCACAAAAAGAATCATAATATTCGACCCCAAAACCCCAAAACCCTACATACCAATTTTGAATAGAATCAGACCATAATCACAAACTCGTCCACCATTTTGGAGCCGCCATTTCTGAATTTTTCTAATTTTGACAAAACATAATTTCCGACCACGAAACCCTCAGATACCAAATTTGAAGCAAATCGGACCATAATCACAAAACTCGGCCGCCATTTTCACAGAAGAATCATAATTCGACCTCATAAACCCCTACATACCAATTTTGAATAGAATCAGACCATAATCACAAAACTCGTCCACCATTTTGGGCAGCATCTTGAATTTTTCTAATTTGACAAAAGAATCATAATCTCCGACCACAAAACCCTGGTTACCACCTTTAAAGCGAATCGGACCATAATCACAAAACTCGTACGCCATATTGGAGCCGCCATTTGGTTTTTTCTTCACACAAAATTTCTTAATGCATTGTCCCCTGAATTATGTACATCTGCCAAATTTCAAATCATTCGACGTCTGAAGTGGGTCAAAATTGGTGCCCGAAGGAGCAGTTACAAACAAACAAACAAACAAACAAACAAACAAACATACAAGTGAAGCTTAATATAAAGCGTGTAAAATTGAATTGACACCTGTTACGCATCCAGGTCTGCTACAATAAAGTGCATTAAAATATCAGATTGCAATTATGCTCAAAACTAATGATGCGATAGCGCCTGAGTTTTTCGCAACATAAAGTACATATTAATCACTACTATGTTGTAGAAACCCTGCACTACAACTTAAAAACAGGCGGAGTTATGAATTAAAAAACTGTTTTTCAGATATTCCGATTTTCTCCGTTAATAATACATCCGATCGAGCGCGTTAGGCTCATTTTTTTGGATTTTAATTCTCATTCGTCCATTGTGAGTATCCTGATTGCTCTCATCAGTTTTCAGTTAGAAGTCAAAACGGTAAAAAATTGCTTTTACATGTTTAATAATATAAGCAATAAGTATTGGAAGCAGGAAATATAACAGGATATAACTAAGAACCGTCTTCCGTATGATGGCACAGTCGATTTCCTGGTAGTATTTTATCACAGAATCAATAGAGCAGAAAATCTCTATTGATTGGCCTACGTGTGCCAGCGGCCATTAAAATATACAGTGTGTCCCAGCTAAAACTGGTCACCTCCCAAATCTCCGAACTCGTGAAAAATTGAAAATCGCTCAGACCCGTCGATTTTATTTCAAGGGGAACACTTTCACCAAATAATCATCATTGTGTTGTCAACCCCCAGCCCCAGCACCCCTACTTCAGAATTTTGAATGGGACTACTATACTTGTGATACATCATTTTGAAGGAATTCAATCCCAAATACATCGGTGGATCGATCAAGTGTTTTGAAGTTTTGATGAAAACTAGTTTTATCAAGATATTTTATTTTTCATCCCTAAAATGTTATCATCGTAAGAAAGGTTCAAAATCTGAACCATTCAGTTCCATACAGAAGTATAAGCGATTTTAGAAATGTCTTCGCACATTGCTCAACATTTCTGGAGTCACTGTACGACACTCCACAACAATTCTCCTGCGTAAATCATCAAGAGAAGTTGGCTGTGTAATATAAACTTTGGATTTCCAAATGACCCATAAAAAAGAAGTCTAATGGTGATAAATCAGGAGATCTAGCCGGCCATTCTATCTAAAATTGACGTAAAGGTGCAATAAAATGTGGAGGAGCTCCATCTTGTTGGAAGGTGAGCTGACCTTCAAGTAGCCTATCATTGTCTCAAGTAACTGAGTGATTTTGGGGTTCACAATTGTATCAAGGAGTTCAAGATACGTTTGTCCATTGAGGTTACCATCAATAAAATATGGATCTACAATATGGTCTCCCAGAATACCAGCCCAAACATCAATTTCTGGAGAGTTTGTGAATGAGTTTCCCTGTACCAATGGGGATTTACGTCACTCCAGTATCTGCAGTTGTGCCTGTTCACATGTCCATTTAAAAGAAAAGAAGATCGTTAGAAAAGCACACATTGTAGAGGTGGATTATTATCACCAATCAATAATTGACTCATAATTTAACAAAACTCTGTACGTCTGTCAGGTCATTTTCATTTAATTCTTGTACATTCTGCATTTTATAGGATGGAATTTTGTTCTTTCTAGAATTTGATGTACGCTGCTTTCGAAACTCCAGAAATAGTCCCAAGTTGTCTTAAAGATTGAATGTTGTCCATCATTCCATGTCCTACAACTGCAACAGCGACTCCTTCATTTCATAGGCTTCTAGTTCATGTTTTTTATTCAGCACTGATCCCGAACTTATTCATCAATTGAAGCACGTACTGATATGATAAGGTTTTTCTGGATGAATTTCATTGAAAATTCGAGCCGTAGCTCTAGCACATCGTCCATTTTAAAATACGCAGCTACAATGGATATTCTCCCTTGTATAGATAAACCATTTTCGAAAGTTTTCAAATCTGTTGAATGAAGTGACAGAATACATCGATATACCAAGGCGTAAACAAAGATATGGTATACAAAACACATGGCTACAATTTTTTTCATAAAACGCCTGTCTTACCTTCTAAACATTATTTCTGACAGCATATCATTTCTCAATACAGTGGCGTACCCACAGTGAACCTTTCTTACGATGATAACACTTTTAGGTGATGAAAATAAAAAATATCGTGATAAAACTTAGTTTTCATTAAAACTTCAACAACACTTGATCGATCCCTCAATTTCAGTACACCGATGTATTTGGGATTGAATTCCCTCTTCAAAATGATGTATCACGTATAATAATAATAATAATAATAAAATAATAATAATAATAATAATAATAATAATAATAATAATAATAAGCAGGGTAGGTCAAACAACACCAGCAATGACCTTGGTGAGTGGCGCCACCACTTCTAACCCAGCCTAGGATAAAATCGGACCGGCAGCTTAGCATCCGGGAGGAAAAGCAAATACCCCCTGGTCACCTGTTCCCGCTAGGCTAACCCCTCGCAGGATCATACTCTGGGTTTCCCCGAAGAGAACAGGGCCCCCACAACCGACCTCATCCGGATGGAGGCAACGGGAAGGTGGTGGGGCCCAAATCGATGGACAGCCTAATGACGACCTACGCAATGGCAACGTTCTGAGGGGAAAACGGAAGAGAGACG